>VDFB02109042.1:11713589-11896305 GCA_007258455.2 Sequoia sempervirens
GAGGTGGATATGTACATCATTGTTTTACAAAAATATCATGAGATGGAGATTGAATGGAAAATAAATGTGAAAATAAATTGGGATCTGTTTCTTCATTCACACTCCCAGGTCGGGCCAACATGAATGAAGTATTGCATATAGTTCAAGAGTTTTCCAGAAACAACAAATGGGAAAAGAGGACAACTAGGGGGTAGTTACCTTGAGTTCTTTGCATACTACATCATCCAGCTGGAGATACATGTCGGCTACCTAGAGAATAGTGCCAAGACATTTTATTTAATATTGATGTATCACTTGGGGAATGATTTTAAATACTTTGTTTTTAAATTAAATGGGAAATGAAGTTATACTAGGCTGACCTATGTTGGGTGCCCTAATTTAGTTTTATTTGGGCTGACTTATGTGAGGTAAAACTCTATAATTATGAGGTCTCTTATCATTTATAAGAGTTAGAATTTGGGTTAGACAAGTTAGATTTAGTCAATCAGTAGCTATGGGAGAGGAGAGAGAACTGTAGATTGTTGTGTAAATGCTAGAGAAGTTAATGCAATTGGGTCATTGATTTGGTGAAATTTGTGTGAAGCTTTGAAGGTTTATGGTTTCTTGTTCTTAATTCTCAGTGTTAGTTTAGTTTTATCATGATGATGGTGAAGTGTTAATGATGTTTGATGAATCTACTACTCATAGTTTTTGCAATTTTCTGATTGTAAGTTGTGTAAAGTTAGTTTGAGCCAAATATTGCACTTAGTTCAACTGTGAATGTTTGTCCATGTTGCGCTCGTAGTTGGGTATATGTATGAATGTTTATGGTCTGAAAATATTTCAATTTCCTTTGAAGATTGCATCATTTTTGTGTAGTTGTAGGCTTGTCCTTGATCAAACAAAAATTGGTTTCATTGGATTTGTCCTTCTGTAGAATTAACCATTGTTATGATTGATCTTGGGTGTTAGTTTAGGAACTTTCTCTCAACCCTTTATCTTTTGATCTTTTTTTGAATTAGTTTTAGAATCAAACCAACATCACCACATTGCCATATTTGATGATAAAACTCATTTTCAAATTTTAGATCAGGAAATGCAGTCAGGGTTTGCATATATTTCCAGATTTCATAAATCCCTATTCATGTTTGACACTTCCAGCATTGTTTTTGATTAAGGAACAAACAGGTTTTGAAGGGACCCCAAAACCCTTAACAGTAAACAAGAGAAAGATATAGCATCAGAAGGACCCTGACAAAAAACAAACAACTGCCATCAAAGAAAAAAACTAGGAACATCCTAGGGAAACACAACAAAAAGCCAACAAAAAACCACTAAAAGTACAACCACTAGGCCAAATTCCTGAGGATCTCCGCCACCTCCTGCTCAAGTTTATTCATATTTAAAGCAACTTTATTAATCTCCTAAATATTCACAAGTTCCTAGCCATCCTTCCTCTTTAGGTTCACTCTAGTTCTGTTTCTCAGCCCCCACCTCCCACCGTCCTGACCTAATAGGCATTTTCCAAATTTTCAACCATCGTATTCATGGTCTTTACCGTTGATTTTAAAATTTTGTGGCTTATTTCCAACACCTTGTGGATATAATCTTTTATGTTTCTCATCTTTTCCTCCATATCAGAAAGCTTTCCATCATGGTTACTCTTAAAATGCTGCAAATCCTCAACTGTTTTCTTGAGGCACTCCACCATATATTTATTTTCTTCCTCAGTCCATAAATCAGTGGCCGTATCTCTGTCTATTATTATTGTCATTCTTATCAACCTTTTCCATTTTTCTGTTCATAGCCCTCTGATTCAATTTAAGTTCCTTAATCTCAAAAAACACCCATCTGATTAATCGGAAGAAATCTGCAGACCCATTACGGGCAATAGAAAGAATGTGATCAGGAAATTCATGTTCAACTTTAAAGTAATGGTCCTCCACCTTGCGATCAGTGGGATAACGGGGCCTATCCTCTCTATCAATGGCAGGGCAACTAGAATAATCAGACAAAGGGGTTGACTGTGAATCCTCCTCATTGGCATCATAAGAGGGATCCTTCGAGACCTTTCTTTTACCCTTCTTCTGGGGGAGACACTAGAATTACCTTTCCCCTTAATTACAACCCTTCCCCTAGAAGAAGGGGTCTGGTGGGACAGAGCTGACATAGCTTTAAAATAATCATAGATTAAAACAAGCATACCCTCATGGAGGATAGAATGTCTAATCGGGTTCTGACTATAGTTCTGTAGACTAACATTCAGAGAAGTAGCAAGATAGAAAGGGAAAGAAACCCTAACCTGATGCCTAAATGGTTGAGGAGCACAAAATGGTACCCAAATACCCTAGTGTAATGACCGTCTAGGGTAATGTACTCCATAATCACATTCAACACCTTCCTCCAATGCGAGATGATTCTCACAAAATCGTAATAGCTTTTGGTAGACCTTCGCAGGTCCGCCTTTTCCTTCTCAGTCTTCAAAATTTTTTGCATAGCTTGGTCAGAGAGTTTCCTATCCCTATAAAACTTGATGCCCTCAATGGAAAGCCCCATGAGCTTAGCAATTAACTGCTCATCAATGACAACCTTTCTCCCAAACAAATTGATCTCGCCATCCTTCCATTCCTTGGAAAAAACCCTAGTGACGTTCGGATCCTAGCCATGGAGTTTTTCGATAAAAATGGTTATCCCGCCCTTCTCCAACATCTCCCAAACCTTAGTGTTACTTCTTAACTCCTCACAATCCGTAGGCTCCACCCTGCGACTCTCACCACCCATGTTGGTAGAATTGCATGCCTATTTGGAAGGCTCTAGAAAACCAAATAAACTGGCCGTCAAAATACCCAGAAAGCGTGCGAAGTACAAAACATCAGAATAGGAATTAATATTGTTGAGCTTTGGCCAATGTTGAAAAATAATTGAAGAACAGTCTCGAGACTGCATGACACAACACTCAATAATCATACGTTGGTAGGGGGATTTTGCACCTTCTCATGAATTCGATCATACATAAGGCAGTGACGTTAGCCTCTAGCTCATCACTCCTCTGCCACATCACCTTATCCTTCACTTGAACACCTTTGTTGGCAAAAAATTCTGCCACAGTGTTAATTTCCCTATAAGCATGGGAAATATAGCAATTCTCAAAGTTACTAATAATCCCCTTGGAAAGATTAATCCAATTCTCTATAGTTCATGAGGGTTTTTGAAGGCCCTTTATACATTGTATGATATTATTCGAGTCCCCTGAAAGCCACAAATTTTAAAGATTCAACTGATGAGCAAGATTCAACACTTGAAACACCCCTATGGCTTCAACAATGTGGTTGGTCTGGGTACCCAAGGGGAGAGCCACTGCTGCAATAAAACAACCATTCTCATCCATTATCAGTCCCCCACACCCAGTTGGCCCAGGATTACCCTTGGCCGCCCCATCAAAGTTGATTTTAACCCAACCAGGAGGAGGGAGGTTCCAATGGATTCCAACTCTAGGCCCCTTAGTGGGCTTAAGAGGAGAAGAAATATCAACATTAATCTTCCAAGAATCAACAACTATGAGCTCATAATCTTGGTAGCCGACCTTTCCCTTAGCCTTGAATTTTCTATTGAGCAGATTGAAATTCTCTCTCACAGCTCTGATAATTTTACAAATTTTTTTTTCCTCCGAATTGAATTGTAAGGTCCCTTGTGATTACTAGAAAATCACATCATCATTGAGTTGTTTATGCATTTTCAAGACCTGAAATTAGAGACCTTGGGGTTGTTTCTTGAGGCTTGTTGATAGGAATCACCTTTCAAGAGAGATATGATACTTGTATTATTTCTGTGTTATTGCAGTGCTAAAAACACCACCAACAGAATTGGCACTAGAAGGAGGGCTGAGTATAAAGCATCATCGCTGGAAGTTGAATGAGCCTTCATGTTGAAAATATGAGATATAATAGATCTCTTTAAATATGAGTTAGAATGGAAAGGTGATAGTCTTACATTTCTTATGGTGAGAATAGTCCTCGGATCGATATTTCTCAGATGGATGAGTCTTTGAATAATTGACCGAATCACAAGAAGCTGTATCAACTGGCATTATCAGTTAAGTGAAGAATTCATAATACTGGTAGGCACAATGAGTTGGAATGTTTGAATTTTTTGGACAAAATAGAAAGAGCTTTGCAAGGAGAAATTTTCTTTTGGGACGTGCCTAAACCATTAGCTCCCATGGAGTCAGAAAAATAATTTGTTGATGTTACAATTGAAGAATTCATAGAGCTAGTTAAGGATCAACTAAGTAATGGATTGTGTTTACAAGATATCCTCCTATCTAGTTGGTGCAGGGTGCATAATGTATCCCATTTAGAGCTCACCTTCCTTCCATGTGAGGAAATCATGAATCAAGTCAAGAGTCAGTTGGAGTTGGTGGAACAACCCTCTAAGGAATACATTGTAGAGGAATCCATAAATTTCAAATCTAGAGAGGATGTGATAGAAAGTGTGGAGCCAACCAAAGAAGAAGTGGAGTGCAAATAAAGAAAAATCTGAAATACCACAAATATTAGAGGGAAATAGTGAGTATCTTAGTGAAGAGCAACCTACAGATATAAAGGATGATGTCCTTGCAGAAGTTAGAAAAATTTCTGAAATGGAATGTTCAATTGAATTAGATGAGGATGAGCCACAAGAAAAGGAAATGATATTTCAGGCTTCTCCTGTCCATGATGAGGATTCACTGTAGATAAGATATGATGAGTTTATTGCAAAATTTATGAAGGACCAATCAAGCTTGCGATACAAGATATGTTTGGAAGAGTTATTGCCCCTAGGCTGGTGTAGGATACATGAAGAGGCACACTTAGAATTCACTTGTTCCCAATGCCAAACAATGATTAGGAAAGTTGAAGAATGAGTACAATTGTCAAAACAGACAGAGGATGCACAAAGAGCTACATCAAATAAGTTTCCAGTAAAGGAACTTCAACAAGTTGCTAATGAGTGTCTTGTGGAGCATACTAAAGGATTGAATGAAGGAGTTAATGTTCTTAATGGCTATGATCAAGACTCCTAGCTTGCACCAATAATGAATGACATGGAGTCTTCTTGTTGATCAATTTTTTTTCCCTTTATATTTTGATGAATTGGCTATCAATGATTCACATATGTCATGCTTTGATGATGATAAGACTTGTTTAAATTATGCTAGCAGTTAGGAAATTTCATAAGATGTTGAGAATAGTGTTATCATAGTAATGACTAATGTATGTGCCCACACTCCTATAGGTGAAAATGTGCTTAAAGATCAACCTGTGGTAATTCTTGATGGTCATCCAGTTGAAGAAGTTGCTACACATGAGAATGTTTCTAAAAATTCATCATTAATACCTCATGAAGAAATGCATGTTTCAAGTGCAAGAGGAATGTTGCATCATCAGTTGCGGCTTCCATATGTTGATATGGGTGATAAACCAGACATTCGGTTCAAGCAAGTGTCACACCAGCTTGTTTCTTTCCTTACTGGAAACTCTAAAATTTATCAATTTGATTATGGATGTCTAGGAAGGACAACTTGCAAATGGATTGATCATGATTCTAATGAGTTGCCTCAATTGCTAGTTTTTCCTAGTTTTTCTATTGAATATGAAATCAATCTTGCAAGGACACACTTTTCTGAGTATAAGGATGAGTTTCTTGGCTTAGGAATATTACTATTACCTTGATTCTTGTGCATGTATTAAGGAACCGTATGTTGGTGGGTGTCGGTGTGTCTTGCCTAAACATGTTTGTTTTAAGTCTCTTTGTATATATTTTTGATTGAATAAATGTGGGTAGTTTGCTATCACTCTACTTTCCTGCTTTAGTAGGTTAGTTTAGATGTTTTCTGTAGGTTAGATTTTCTTTTGTTGTTTTTTCTTTCCTACTTTGGTTAGTGTAGGTTTTCTTTGCTTTGCTTTGTTGGTTGAGGTTTCTCTTGTCTTCTTGGGAGTGTTTGCGGGCATGACCATATTTTTCATTTAATCTGTTGGGATTTCTTCAAGATTATTTCTTTGATGAACTCTAATAAGGTCCTTGGAATGGAAGGGGGTTTTCCTTCATTAGTGTTAAATGACCTAACTGTATGATAAGTCATTAGTTGGATTTTGTCTTGAATATTCTAAAATCTTATATTTTTTACATCTTAAGAATCCCGGGTTATTATAGGTTCCTTCGTGGAGTTATGCTAAGTGAAAAATATTAGATTTCTACTTCAGAACCATTGTGATTCTTAGCCTTGATTGTGAGCTTCATTGTTCACAGGTTGAAAATGAGAAAAGAGAAAGAAAAGAGAAAATCAGAAAATCAAAAGAGAAGAGAAAATATTGAAAATCAAAAGGAATTTCAACCTTCAGGAAGATTCAAATAACTCTACCAAGGCTATGGATGCCTGGATGGCAGTAGAGCTATAGTTGAGAGAAACAACAATAACTTTGTCAGGGCTATGGACGCGTCACTGGATGTGAGACAATATCTCAAATCCTTTTGGAGTTAGAATCATTCACGTAGCTTAGCATGGCAAAGCATTGGTTCTTATGATTATCCTAAGGAGGGAAATGAATACACATGCACACACTTGGGTTTTAGTATATGAGAGATCTGATCCTCTAATGGTTTTGATTCTTTGGGGTGTTTACTTAATGTGGGGATGGAAACTAGAAATTTTGGGTTCGTGATTCTAGTTTGTCATCAAAATGCTTTGGAGTATTTTCCTAGCAGAGTCACCATTTGTGTTGCCCTTTTCACACACACACCCCACCAGAGGTAGGGACCCTCTTTTCTTTCTTTTGTTTTGCTTTAGGTCTTTCCTTTTCCCCTTAAGGAATAGGTCCTTTGAATTTTAGGTTACTACACCTTTTGAGCTTTTAATGATTACATTTATATCTGGGTGAATTTTCTTTGCAAATAATTGACCTCATGTTTGATATTTGAAATCATCAGGTTCCTTAGGATATCATTTGAAACTCCAAATGGATAAGTTTGGTTTAGATTTGGGAATTCCTTGAGGCCTCAAAATCCCCGAGAGTCTATTTTTCATGAAATCTAGGGGTGTTCGGATTACTCAAAGTTCTTTATTTCACTGGATCCTCAACCCTTTGGATTTCCTGAAAACCATCCCTTCTCATATTTTAGGACTAGGCGGATTTCCTGAGAAGTGTCTCCTATAGCTAAATCCTTACCCTCTTAGATTCCCTGAAATCCTTGTTTTCACGAAAATTTGAGGTAGTTGTTGAATTTGTTAGGTATTGGGGGTCACTCATACCTCATACTTTATGCACTACAAAGAGTAAGCTTGAGCTACAAAATTCGAAGCATATTGATGTGTTGTCGGGGTTCTTTGATACCTTTTATGACTTAGAAATGAGTATGATTGAGTCTCGAAACTCGATGTCCACCCAGTTAGCAGGGATTAGGTTGTATTCCCAAAGTCCGAGGTCCAATGGGTGCTTGTTGTGGAATCCTCATACCTTGCAAATACCCAAAATATTATTCTTTGCAAAATCCTTTACCCTCTAGATTCCCCAAATTATGGTTTCTTCATGAAATCTGTCAAGGTGGGAAATCTTTGAACTATGCACTTTATTGCTTAATCCTTGAGTGTCTAGATTCCCCGAAGTCTTTTTTCTTTCGCTAAATCCGTGAACCCTTGCATTCCCTGAAAATTAATCTTTCGTGAATTCCTCCTACCTCTAGATTTCTTGAAAGGGGTGGTCCTCGCTAATTCCTCGACTGTTTGGATTTCCCAAGATTTCAAGATTCTCATTTTGAATGCCATAGTGCCAATTGAGTCATGATCTGCACTTTCATAGTTTAAAGCTCAACTATCAATTATATCTAAATCATAAGGGAGGATTGCATAATGTTTAGTGATAGCTTGGTCCATATCTTGTTGTGTTTCATGGAATCCTTGAAGGCGTAGATCTCCTGAAAATCCTTGAGGAGCTAAAATCCCCAAAATATACTTGTGTAAAAAACCGAAATGTGCTATAATTTGGCTCTTAAGAATTGAAACCTTGTTTCTTTGAGTATTAATGATGGATGATGAAATGTTACATATTGCTTGTGAAATATGATGATTTAAGCTAACAATGCAATGATGTGATGATTAATCTTTCTTTGCATTTTGAGTGATTATGGTGTTTGTTCTTGTAGACACTGAAAAATGTCTTAGTTTGCGAGCATCATTTTTCTTGGTCTTCATCTCCGCATAATTAAATAATTTTAATTATTTAATTATTCTTGATCACATTCCTCTATTAATTAAATAATTTTTAATTATTTAATTAATTCACTTTTAACCTTTATTCCACTATGATCAATTAAATAAATTTAATTGTGTCACTAACTCCCCCTTTCTTCAATAATTAAATAAATTATTATTTATTTAATTATTTGTTTTTCATCATTCATATATAGTCAAATAGTTATCATTAATTATTTGTCTATTCATTAATCTTTTAATTATTCTATAGTCAAATAAATTTTAAATTATTAGACTATCTTTTGACATCTCTTCCCCAATTCAATAATTAATTCAAAATAATTATTTAATTCCATTTTCCTATTTCTCCCCATTTAATTAAAATGCTTACATTTTAATTAATGTCCACTTTCCTTTTCCTTAAATAAATTATTTATGCTCCACTTGTCCAAAGATTCCTTTCTCATGAAATAAATAATTTTATTATTTATTTCTCCATTTTATTCCTCCAATCTCTCATTTTCGAATCTCAACCATCGATTGACTATGGGATTTTTCCAATCTTGACTATTCATTTTGTAACCTCCACTCCTCTATGTTGCATGCCTTCTCATCCGTCGATCTTGGAATCTTTCTAGAAGATTGATCTTGACCATCCATTCAAATGGTTGTCTATAAAATAAGCCTTCCTCCTCCATTTTCAATTTAATAACCACTTATCTCTGACTTTCATGCTTACTATTTGCAAGTATTTGAACATGTCTACCATGATTTGAGGGCATATTTGCAAAGGAAGATTTAGAAGAGGTAAGAGAAATTATTCAACTTCAAATATGGGGAGTGGTCTTATTTGAATATATGCATTTTATTCCTCATTTTGTTTGTTTTCTCTTGTTTAGATTGGATTTCTAGCTTGGATAGTTTTGTGGTTGCCACTAGAGTCTAGGCTGGTAGAGATTTCCCATCTTACATTGGTGAACCTGACATGAAGACAAGTTTTTGTAGGTTTTTCATACAAAATTTTGTTTTTGTAGGTTTTTGCACGAAACGAAACAATTGAGATGCACAGTGACACAACTAATGAGAAATGACACAACTGACGAGAAACGACGCAACTGTTAGGCGAGAATCCGAATTCAAGATAATGATGCATTTGTGACGCATAGCGACACATCTGTGGGTGGGAAACCAAATTCAAAAGTGTGGAGTAACCGATACAGAATGATGCAACACAATGACATAATTGAAACCAAATGATGCAATCACTTGTTAGGTATAAAAAATTTCAGTTTTCAATTTTCTTTGAATTTTCCTTTTGGTTTTTCAATAGACTAGGGTTTTTTGCATGCTAATAATCTCTTTTCAGTGTGTGGCTTTTGATCTAAGGAGTTTCACATAATTTTCTTTAGAAACAACAAAAAATTGAGCTTTTCATTACTTACCCTAAGTACAAATCAATTTTTGTTTTCTTTGCTTTCAACAACTACAACTTGCATCAAATTAATAAGGGTAAAATGAACTTGCATCTTTCATTCATAAGGGTTTAAAATGAAAAAAAAATGAATATTACACTCATGGGATCTAAAATGAACATGCATCACACATCATTGTTCTAAAAAGAATCCAAGTGTTTGTTTCATCATAAGCAAATGGTTAAAATTAACAAGTGTTTGTTGTGTTTGGTGGTTTTCATTTTGTCATCGGATACATATTCTCTCATCTCGTGCCACTTGACGATCTTGAGGATCAAAAGTATTCCTTTGACACTTGTACAACCACCCACACATTTGGATTTGGATTTAAAATGAACTCCATGTGAGTGTGAGGCAAAGGCATTGTGCATTATCTCTCCTTACATTTTGTGCGATCTAGGAGATAAAAAACAATGTACTTCCTTGCTTTTGTATACCTTTTAGAGGGATTGCCACCTCGCTTCCAAAGGTGGGAATGAACCAAGCGGTAAAAAGGCTAAGGACAAGCTACTTTCAAACTGCTATATAAGAAATGTGTTTGTGATGAAATTCATAAGCAATAGGCTTGGATGTGTCATGTCGACAAGTGCCACCCCTAGTGCCTGTGTGACACAACAAAATACTTTCTTAGGAAGGGATTGGGAGGCCTCTTGATTGAAATAATCTTGAGCTAATCTTGCCACATTTATTTCCACCTTGAACGAAATCCCTTATTAAGAACCAATTGTTTTAGTGGCCAAAATCCCTTTCACTTGCTAGTGCAGGAATGGTCGTTCTAAAGTAGCCTCACATTTTCACCATTCATGTGTAGAGACAAAAATTCCTCTTTGGGGAATTGAGACTTGGTGTGCTTGAGAAGTGAGTTTCATGTAAGGGGGAGCCAATGCCACCAAGTCTCTAGTTGTCCGCCTTGTTTGGTTGGCTGGGAAAATTTGTAAGAGTTGCTAATGAACTCGAGCACCCAAGATCACCTGCAAAACCAAGATTAACCTTCTACACAAGAGCAACAAGGGGATTAAATGTTGGAATATGGTGCAATAATAGAATGATGATATTATCATACTCTAAATGATACAATATGCATCAAAACTCCCTTGAATTAACCAAGCTGATATGAACTCATATGAACTAGATAGGAGGGAGAGGTGAGTGCTGAATATATAGTAGAAAGTGGGCACATAATTCCAAGAGGGGTGATAAATCCCAAATAACCAAATTAGGTGGGAGTTATGCCTACTTGGAAAATTCCAACTAGGTGGCATAACCTACTTAGAAAGAGACAAGAGAGTGGTTTTGTGAGGTGGCATAAAAGGCCAAAAGAGGGTGTGAGATTCAACCACCCAAGTGTGGGTGAGAGTGACACATGTAATCAATGGATTATGCCACGTGTCCTCACATAAACCATGTCTACTATAATCTAAGTATGGAAAAATAAATATTAAAAAACCTACACCAACACCCCCCTTAAGCATAGCTTAGGTGGGTGAAAGGATGAAACAATGCAAAGATGAGTCTTGACTACAAGGCCATGTTAGGTACCCATGTACAATGATGAAACCTCTCAAAAGATGAGAAAGAGAAAACCTGTAGGAAAAAACTCCCTCCCTAGAGAGAAGAATAAGAGAGACCATATAGTCCCTCAATGTAGAATCTCCTGCATTGTTGGTGAATGCTCAACATAAGAAGTTGAAGATGATCCAAGATTGCCGAACAATATTCCTCCCCTTAGGAAGAAAGAAAACCAAGGATGTATGTAGGATATCTTCCCATTCCTGAAAGGAATATGAAGGAAGAATGATGAAAATGTATGATTTCTTTGAACTCTGCTCAGGTGTCCCCATGTCAATGCCGAAAGCTGTCACCATCAAATCAGGTGTTCTAGGCCACACTGCAAAAGATGACAATGCAGGACCTAGTGGAGATGGATATAGAAAAAAATATGAAGACAAAGATATCTCCTCTGAAGATAAAGGTGACTCCTCCAAATGTTGCTCAATAGTAGCCACAATCATGTCAAACTATGAGGAATGATCATGTGAGTAAAGAACAAGAGGATAAAAAAGTTTCCCCTTAAGATCTGAAGAAGTCAAAGAAACTTCATCAAAGAGAAGATGTATGCACTTGATTTTTTCCTCCAATTCTGCAAGATAGGACTGACAAAACAAACTCACAATGTTTGTCAAGTACTCATCCCAAGTAGTTGTGTTTGGAAGAAAATGAATGTCCTACTGCATTGAATCCATAGATGTAGCAATACCAGTATCAACATAAACAACTGGTGATGTAGGAGATGGAGCATCACCACGTGTCTCTTGAACCTCAATTTAAATAATACCAAGATTCACTTGACCATACTGAATCTCCTCAAAAGTGTCCACACTAGATTCCTAAGTGTGTACATTAGCCGAAGGAACATCAGAGGAAAAATGTGAGGTGTATAGTTGAGATTGATGATCTGCCTCCCCAACTGCGATAATATATCTGCTATGCAAATCCTGAATAATCATAGAATTTGGTGTGAACTCAACACTCTTTCCTTCCGCACCATGTGTGATCTGATAGATAGAAAGGATATTTGTTGAAAATGAAGGAACACAAAGAACCTCATTGAATGATCCTTCATCTATGTCAATAGATCCTTTCCCACAAACACATATATATGTGTTGTTAGCCATCAAGATTTTTGGTGACGAACAAGTTTCAAATGAAAAGAACATACTCTGTGATGAAGCCATGCGATGTGAAGCTCCAGAATCAAGGATCCATCTCCCTAATTCAGAACCTGCAATTGCTACAAGTGCTTTCCCCTTTTGTTTCTTTGAATTTGGTTTAGAAGAAGATGATGAATCCTTTGACATAGTTGAAGGAAAATTGATTTTATTCTTTGTTAAAAGATTCTTCAACTCATCAATTTGTTTTAAATAACATTGATGTTCATCATGCCCATATTTCTTGCAATATGCACATGTGGGATTCTTCTTTTTAGATGATTACCCTTTTGAGGAAGAGGATTCAAATTCTTTCTGTGGCTTGTTCTTTTTCTTCTTTTGTTTCTGATCAAGATGCCCTGATTCTTTCTATACCTTAGGCTCACTAGCCAGTAATGCTTGTGACTTGGAAACCTTGATTATACCCATTTGAATTAGCTTCGCTTCCTCTTGGATTAGAATATATGAAAATGCATCAAATTTAGGCACAACATATGTAGTTCCCATAGAAATCCAATTGGTGTGAAAGTTAGAAACAAACACGAAATACTTAGGACCAAGCTTGGATAACACATTGAGAATCAACTGTAAATCCTCCTTAGTAACATTGCAATCCTTTAGTTGTGTTCTTAGTTGCTTAATCTTGGAAATATAGTCTTGGATGTGGTTGAAAGTTTTTGGATCAAGATTCGTCAAATCATTATCAATTTGATAACCCCTAATCTTATCAGTTTTACCATACAAGTTTTCAAGAGTCTCCCAAGCCTCCTTAGGTGTCTTGCATGATTCAAGATGAAATTGTAAATCAAAAGAGACTAGTGAACAAATGTAACCAAGAGCTCTCTCACAATTGATTTCTCATTTTTCCTTAACATCAACATTAGTAGGTTCAGGAATAAATTCTATGACATAACCTGTGAAACCTTTTTCCCTTAGATAATTCCATACTGATTTTTTTCATGTTTCATAATTATATGGAGTTAGGAGTTGAATTTGATATTTCCCAATTGTACTAACACACAACAAAAAAAATGAAAGCAATCAAAACACCACAAGATCAACCCCCAAAAAATTCACTCAATCAATGATCCCCCCCAAAAAATATGATGGTGGCACTTTATATTTAGTGCGTTTACAATTCTGGAGTTGTTACTAGAATTTTACAATGTCCAATATTGGACCCAAATACTGAAAGTACAAAATAATATTAGAATTAGAACCTCAAATAGAACTAATGTGTAGTTCTTGGAAAAATACCAATTTTCAAAAAGACAATCACTTCGATATGAGGTCGTATGTGAAAGTTACAACCATTTGAAGTTCAAAAAATGAGAACTATCCTTCAGATATGAGAAAACTGATTTTATGGATAATATGGATCACTTGACCAAAAACTAATTCCACCATTGAGAAACCTACAAAATTCTACCCCAAATAAAAAAAATTGCTCGCGAAAAGACCTCCGTATGGCTAAGAACAAGCCTCACGAAGTTTTCCTTCCAGACTAAAAAATCCATTGGTGAAGGGGGGGAAAATTCAAACTCCACCTATTGACGTCAACATGATGTTGCTGACAAGTTTAGCTAAGAATATCCATATTTAGTAGGTCCTCCAAAGTTAGAAGCTCCACCAATCTGTTTATAACTTCGCCAGATGATCACCAACCAATTTTAGAACCTTGCCAAAGTTGGCACAACAACTAGAAGAGCCACCAAAAATGGTGGAAGCACCAAATAGGATACGCATGCCGATGTTGCTGATGCAGATGTACTTGTAGTAGTACAAGGGCACATATTTCAAAGTTTTCATTTTTGGAATTTTTGAAATTTTTAAATATTAAAAAAAACTTTTGAAAATAAAGTGAGCAGCTTTTTTAAAAAGGTTCGCACCCTTTTTTAAAGGTTGCAGCCTTTGAAGGGTGCGAGGCCCAATGATGAGACCCGTGTACCCTTTGGGTACCTGCGTAGGTACCTAGTACAACCTGTGCAAGCCGTTTTTAATTTTTTTTTTACTTTTTTTCAAGTTTTTTTGAAGTTTTAAAAAAACTTTACAAATATAAATAAACAAGTTCAAATGTTTTTTTTTGATAAAATAATTAAAAAAAAAAAAACCCAATGGATAACATAGGTAGAGGTGGAGATTTTTTTGCTGCAACCTAACCGTATGGATTCTATACTGACGGTATGGAATGTTCTAGTCAAAGATTCCTTATGCCCTCAAAAATTGGTCAAAATTTTCTGGGAGCCAAAATAGAGTGCTTTATATCAAAATTTGTCTGCAAAGCCTTCTAGACTTAATGGAAATGCCTATTTTTATTGAAAATGCACCCAAAAAAATCTCAACGTCAAATCTCTCTCAAATTCAAGAAGGGGCTTGCAAATTTGAATGCTCTGATAGCATGTAAGAGTTGTTGATGAACTCGAGCACCCAGGATCACCTGCAAAATCAAGATTAACCTTCTACATGAGAGCAACAAGAGGATAAAATGTTGGAATATGGTGCAATAATAGAATGATGATATTATCACACTCCAAATGATACAATATGCATCAACACTCCCTTGAATTGACTGAGCTGATATGAACTCATTTGAACTAGATAGGAGGGAGAGGTGAGTGCTGAATACATAGCAAAATGTGGGCACATAATTCCAAGAGGGGTAATAACTCCCAAATAACCAAATTAGGTGGGAGTTATGCCTACTTGGAAAATTCCAAATAGGTGGCATAACCTACTCAGAAGGAGACAAGAGAGTGGTTTTGTGAGGTGGCATAAAAGGCCAAAAGAGGGTGTGAGACTCAACCAACCAAGTGTGGGTGAGAGTGACACATGTAATCAATGGATTACACCACGCGTCCTCACATAAACCATGTCTACTATAACCTAAGTATGCTTAATAATGTGTAGGAAAAATAAATATTAAAAAACCTACACCAACAAAATCCAAGTGGGGATCTAGTGAGTGGTATCTTTTGAAGCCTAGGATTGTGTATATTGTCTATGAGTGTCATTTTTTACATTGAAATCAAAAATTTTCACTCTCAAAATAAGACCAAAAGAAGTGTTTGTGACTATATTTTGTGTCTTCCAAACTTCACCTCACAAAATTTCATCAAGATCAGTAAAAAACCCACTCAAAAACCAGGTCAAAACATCAAAATTGCAAAATCAACATTTTGTGAAACAAAACTAGTTGAAACAGGCCAGCAACTGCAATTCTATGCTGCATCTGTTACCAGAAAACTCAACTGATATACTACACTGCATCTACCAGAAATAAAGCCACAACTATTAAACTAAATTGCAACTGCTCATCAGAAACCTGCAACCTGAAATGACACATCCGAGGAAAACAATGATGAAATCTCTTGATAACCACAATTTCATAGAATCCTTGTCTAAAAATGATCCAATTCATTTTTATAGTGAAATTGTTATCCAAACCAGAGACTTGCAGAGTTTACTAGTCCATTCCAACATTTTCATTTAGGATTACATTACATTTTAGGTTGCTTACCGTATCCTTTTTCCTTGCATACATTAATCCTAGAATTTAGGTTGCATTTATCCTTTCAGATTTCAGACATAGGAAGATTATTTAGCTTTTGGACAGTCCATGGTTGCTTATCCAATTTTCCATTGACCTTCATCTTTCATTTTTCCAACCTTTATATTTGTCATCTTGGCCAAATTTGAGTCTCAAACTTGCATCCTAGTTTAGACTCACCATGCCAAAACTATCATCTTGATTATCACAAAGGTCAATGACATTTGGGTATGTTATCTTGAACCTACATTAGCTCAGTTACCATCCTTTGTTTGAAATTTAAGGATTCATATCCTTAGTGTCATCTTTCTAGTGTCATTTAGATTCATATCATACCCTTTGACCATAGCTTCATTATCATCCTATCAATCCTTAGTCTTAAACTTAAATTGCACTTTACATCCTTATATCCCAAAAACACAAAATATAGCTTATTTTCATCTTAGCCTTATTTGCATCACTACCCTTGATCATTAATTTAGCATCATTTAGTCTCCATACCATTACTCTTCATCATTAATTAGTCTACCTTTGATATCTTTTGCATCCATTAGTTTCATTTAGCTTCATCCTTTGGTCAACATTATCTGCATGATCACCTTGCATCCTTATAACCGAAAAATCCCCCAAAAAAATAGTTTAGCTTCATTATCACCTTGCATTACCTTCCAACTTGCAAGTCTTACATGGTTGAAACAAGGTCACGAACTAAAATAAAGGACATGGATTCCTCAAATGATCCCTTTTCTAGTCCACATCATGACACCAACTTTGGACCAAACTCAAATCAATCTACTCCACAAAGAGAAACACCACAAAGAGACTCTACATTGGACAATCTAAGCCTAGATGAATTCAAAAAGAAAATGACACCCGAAGAGATTGAAAGAGCTTACGAAGATCCAAGAATTTTACTCATGGTTGATGAGCTTGTTAGTGCTGATCCTAATAGATTTTTCTATGCACTAGCCAAAAAGGGTGCTAAACTCCCTCAAGGCCTTTATGTCTCATCCATTGTAGAGGGAGATACTAAAAATCTATTTGCATTAGGGATGCCATCTCCACAACAAATTTCAACTATGCCACTTGGGACAACAACACACATGGAAACCACTACCACACATATCCCTAGTATCTCCACATTTGGAAACAAGATGAATCATGTAACAATACAAGGACAAAATTTCACATTTGGAAGCTCATCAAATTCCATGGGTAAGACCTTCACAAATCCTCTCTTTAAAAACAAAAACCAAGGTCCTACACCTTTACTTCAAAATACAAACCAAGGTCGCACACCTACACCTCAAAACATGAATCAAGGTCCATCATTCCAATTCCAAAGCACACCCTCATCAAATCAAAATCCACCAAACAAATATAGGAGAATCCACATTGCCCCATGAAGAATACCAAATCAAAACACCAACCAAGGGCCCAATCCTATATTTCCCAACCAAAACATTAACCAAGGACCTACTCCATCATTCCAAAATTCTAATCAAGGACCCACACCATCACTTCAAGGGCCTACACCATCTTTTCAAAACATGAATCAAGGACCAACATTTCAAATCCAAGGAACAAATCAAGTACCTACACCACAATTTCAAAACACCATACCGAATACAAACATTACCTTTTGGACCAATATAAATTCCAATTTCACTCCAAATCCAACCAATACCAATACAACATTTACACATCAACAAGGTAACTAAGTACCCATGTCACAAAATTCCAATTCACATTGAAATCCAACACATGATCTCAACACCAATGTCATAACACCAAATCAAACCAACACAACACCATCTCTTGCAGACACCTTGATGCAAAAAATACAAGCTATCCAACAAAAAATGACAAAAATGCAATTGGGAACCAACAAGAAAACTTATTCCATGGAGGAATTGTGCCCCTATCTATTCGAGAAAAATCTATACATGTCGTCCTTTCCCCCTCACTTCACAACACCAAATTTACCCAAGTACAAAGGGAAAGGAGATCCAATAGAACACATACGAGAATTTAACATGTCATATATGGAAGTCACATATGATCCCACATACTTGATGAGACTATTCCCATGAAGTCTCATGGGGCCAACCCTTGATTGGTTTGCACGTCTTCCTTCAGGGATTAGAACATGGGGTGAGCTGGATGATAAATTCATTAATCACTTTTCCTTTAACATTGAAAGTGACATAACCCTCGCAACATTATACACAACTAAACAAGAATAAGGGGAGTCACTTACCTCATTTTACCAAAGATGGCGAAGTCTAGCTAGGAAGTCCCTTGTCATATTCTTGAGAAACAACTAGTCACCATGTTTTTTGAAAACCTTAACGAAGAAATGATGAGTGGAATTCAAATCCAATGTTGCATAACATTTGATGAAATCCTTGAGAAAGGTTTCCTTATTGAAAAAGGTCTTGTCGCAAAAGGACTAGTCAAAGTACACAAAGAGACCCCAAAGCCCAATAATGACAAAAGCAAATATTGGTCCCAAAACAAGAATGTCACTAATGATGGAGTTTTCTATGCTAAAGTGATAAACAAAGGTCATATCATTCATCTCAAAGGTCCCTCAATTTCAAACACATCGAACACAACAAACACATCACTAGACCAAGGTGAAACATTGAACGTAGTCCAAAACAACCAACAATGCAAAGGTCCTCCTCATGCAAAAAGAACATACACCCAATTGGGTGAACCCATTAAATCAGTCCTAAAGACACTCTTGCAATCCAATGTCATTCAACTACTAGAAATAAAAAACTATGAACCCTCATTGATCAAACCCGACTAGTGGAAAGAAGATGAATATTGTGAATATCACCGCGAAAAAGGACATAAAACATCTAGATTCTAGACACTTAAGAATGCCATTCAAGACCTCATTGAATACAAAACCATTTCAATTAACAATTCACAAGGCAAGAAAAATTCTGACCATACCATATTTAAAACTTCCTTGCAAGATCATGACAAAGGAAAGGCCTCCAGTTCAGGGAACAACAACAATTCCAGCTATGCCATCATCAAACATGATTATATCACTATTATACTTAACATAATACCCTTTGACCATAAATAAGAAAAGTTCAGAATGTGTTGTCACCACTCGCAGAGCCAAGATAACCCTTCCAAGACCTCCTTCCTATCCACAACCAAAAATCCAATATAATCTCCTAGACCAGCTAGGGAAGACTCTCTCACAAATTTCCATCTTGAAAATCCTTTGCATATCTCCTCAGCATAGAGCTATCCTTGATAAAGCCTTGCAAGAAGCATCCATACCTTCCAATCTAGATGCCAATGAATTTCAGGCCATGGTTGGATAACTATCTATGTTGCATCATGTCACCTTCTCTAATCAAGACTTTGTCACACAAAAGATAGATCATAATGATGCCTTACACCTTGAAGTCTGTGTTAATAAACATAAGATCAAAAAAGTCCTAGTAGACAGTGAAGCAATTCTGAACATATGCTCACTAAAATTGGTAAAAGCATTGGGATACTTTGAGAATTACATAGACCAAATGAAGAATATTGTTATTAAAGCTTATGATGATGCTGAGCGCTCGTCTGGAGGAGTAATTTCACTTCCTGTAAGAGTTGGTCCAGCAATATAGAACACAATATTTCATGTCTTGGATCTAGATTTACACTACAACCTTCTCCTTGGCCACCTATGGATTCATGCCATGAAGGCTATCCCATTCACATACCAACAATGCCTCAATTTCCCACATAATGGCATTGAAATTACTATTCCTGGTGATCCTGGTCCCTTTCAATATTGCACTAACCTAAAAGGAACCGTTGAACGTCAAGTACCTATAAATCAAGAGGCCTCATCTTCCACTTCATCACACTACATTGATCCATTTTCCCTCAAAAAATCATCCACTCCATTCACCCCACCATCCAAACCCAAAATCAAGATTCAAGACAAAGGATGCAAATAGTACAGTATGAAGAGCTTATTATGCATTGGAAAGCTACCTAAATCACCAAAGTCTTATGGCAAGCCACATCTTATTCATCCTAAGGTTATCATCCACAATCCTCCTACCATTTTCACTAAATGGGGGGAATTAGCTAAAGAATCTCTAGATGATCACATTTACACATGGTTGTATAAAGAAGAGAAGGAGGAAAAACCTAAACAACTACCAATTGAATGATATCCAAAAGGTTTCCTTTTATTGAAGCAACAAGGATATGATGGACATAGCGGCCTTGGTCTACACAAAAATGGAATATGGAAACCTTTTCTTCCTCCTAAATTACCAAAATATGTTGGGTTAGGGTATGTTCCACTGGAACCAAGTCCTCCTAGTGCTAAGTTGACCTTGACTGAGGCCGTTGATGCTTCAAATGAGATTGAGACATCCGAGGAATCTTACAACTTTGATGCTAATTCCAATGAGTATGAATGGGATTCTTTATCCTCCACTACTAACCTTGACCTTGATGAAATGTTTAGAGGACCTGGAAAGCCTACCCTTGAAGAAAGATTCAATCAAATGTTTACAATTGGTTCCCTACAAAACCGGTCAAATCCCCACCAAAAGATCTCCTTGCAAATGGAATCTTGGATTGAAACCTTCTGGGAACTCGATGAATCTACTTTCATCTTTACCTTATCTACCTACACCATGAACCTTACAACACTGATGATGGATTACCCCTCATCTATCCCCAACTCATAGATTGAGATCAATAAGAACCATCGAGTTTGGACACATTCGAGAATGGCAAAGCAATTTTTGAGTTCATGGGACTTCATGAAGGAATAACGAGTGGGGATCATAAGGTTGGATTTGTCATAGAACTCAATAGCGCAACATAATTTGGTAAGTCTATCCTGTCCTCTAGTCGCAAAAGTAAAAATGAAAAAAATAAAAATAATAGGTCTTGATTAGGTGAAAACCGAAAGGGGCCTTTTGACTGTGAAAAAGTAAAAATAAAGGATGTATGCGAAGGTGAAAACCTCTCTAAGGCACTTGAGGATGGAGGATTGGAGAGTCTCCCTATAGATCGAGAGAGAACACCATTTCTTATAGAAGAAACAAAAGAAGTGAATATTGGGACACAAGATAACTCCAGAATCATATTGCTTGCAGCATCTTTGACCATTGAGGAAAATACCGAGTTTACAACATTCTTTTTAGAAAGAAAAGTTAATTTTGTGTGGTCATATGCTGACATGCCTGGGTTGGACCCCGAGCTTGTTTTACATCACTTGCCATTGATACCAAATGCCAAACTATACAAATAGAAGCTAAGGAAAATGCACCCATAGATTGCACTCTTGGTCAAGGTTGAACTAAAGAAACTCTTGGATGTTAGATTCATATGTTCTATTGATTATGCAAATTGGATATCAAATCTTGTTCATGTCATGAAACCGAATGGGAAAATTAGAGTATGTATAGATTCCATAAATCTCAACAAGGCTTGTCCTAAAAATGATTTCCGCTTACCAAATATTGACATCATAGCTGATCTCACTACTAGATATGAAATTTTGTCACTTACGGATGGATTCTCAAGTTTAATAAAATAAGAATTGCTCCTAAAGAACAACCAAAGACAATCTTCACATGCGCTTGGGGAACTTTTTGTTGGAATGTTATGCCGTTTGGACTTAAAAATGTTGGAGCTACATATCAGAGAGCCATGACTACTATTTTTCATGATTACATGCATGTGCTTATGGAGGATTATGTTGATGATCTTCTTTCAAAATCTCTAGAAAAAAGTGGTCACCTAGTAGTCTTGGATAAGATTTTCACTCGGCTTGAAAAGTACCAACTCAGGTTTAATCCAAAGAAATGTGTTTTTGGGGTCCAATCAGACAAAATTTTAGGATACACTATCTCTCACAGAGGAATAGAGGTTGATCCCGCAAAAGTAAAAGCTATCTTGGACATGCCACCACCAACGAACATCAGTTAGTTAAGGACTTTACAAGAAATATTGCAATCAATCCGTAGGTTTATTGCTCAACTAGCAGATAATATTCACCCGTTTCAACACCTTTTATGAAAAGGAATTCCCTTCAATTGGAAAAAGAAGTGTTAAGAAGCATTTGATCAAATCGAGAATTATCTATTGACTCGACTAGTTCTTATACCACCAATTAATGGAAGACATTTGATATTGTATGTGACAACAACTACATCAACACTGGGGACATTATTGGCACAAAATGATAATGATGGTAAAGAAAAAGCAATCTATTACATTAGTCATACCTTGGTTGGATATGAGTTTAACTACAACCCTATTGAATGAGCATGTCTAGTAATTGTATTTGCAGCCCAAAAGTTGAGACATTACATGTTGAACCATAAGACAAAGTTGATCACAAAAATTGATCCTCTGATGTATCTTCTTAGTAAAGTAGCTCTAATAGGAAGATTAGCTAAGTGGGTTATGATCCTAAGTGAGTATGACATTGAGTATGTTGACCAAAAAGCAATAAAATAACAAGTCATAGCTGATCAACTCATAGATGCACTAGTAAAGGAAAACCACCCTTTAATATCCGAATTCCCAAATGAATCAATATTTTTCATAGAAACACTAAAAACATGGAAATTATACTTCGATGGATCTTACACAAGTCATGGTTCAAGAGCTAGCATTTTGTTCATCACACCTCAAGGGGATTCCATTCCTAAATAATTTTGAATAACATTTCCATGCACTAATAACATAGTTGAGTATGAGGTGCTATTGATAGGACTCTGAATGGTAATAAAATGGAAAATCAAGGATCTTCAAGTTTATGGTGATTCCTAATTAGTGATCAAGCAAGTCAATGATGATTATGATACTAAGGATGAGAAGCTGATGCCCTATAAGTACCTGGTTGATAGTCTTAGACTATACTTTGAAGCTATTACCTTTGAGCAGATACTGAGAATCTAGAACAAGTTAGCTGACATAATGGAAACAATTGGATCTCTCTTGGACATTCCTAACAATTCCTCACAATATGAGTTCTTGGTGGAATAATTGTTGGTCCCTGCATTCGATGTCCCTGAAACTGAACTTGTGTGTGAAATTGTTTGTCTTGAATCTCCCTGGTATAAAGAAATTTATAGTTATTTGCATGATCAAATTATCCCTCCCGAATTGTCCCCCAACCAACGGAAAACCTTCATCCGACAAGCCTCTAAATATGTCATCATCGAAGATACCCTTTACCACTGCAGTCTAGATAGCACCCTCCTCTGATGACTCGACTCAAATGAAGCACAAGCAACCTTACAAGAAGTTAATCATGGTATATGTGGAGCTCACTCTACTAGTCCTACCTTAACTAAAAATCTTATGAGGATGGGATATTATTGGCCTACGATGGAACATGATGCTTATCACTTTGTGAAGAGATGTCACCAATGTCAAATTCATGGAGATCTAATACATGCACCAGTTCAGGAATTGTAGCCACTCACATCGCCATGGACATTCTCTCAATGGGGAATTAACCTCATAGGAAAGATCCATCCCACTTTTGCAAATGGACATAAGTTTATCCTTGTTGCTATAGAATACTTTACCAAGTGGATCAAAGCTATCCCAATGACCTACATTACTAGAAAGTAGATATCCAAATTCATCCTGAATTACATTATATGCTACAATGGTATACCATAGTCCATCATTACAAATAATGGCCACCCATTTAAAAATTAGGATGTCTGTGAGCTTTGTGAAAAAATTCATATCCAACACCATTTTGCTACCCCATATTACCCCCAAGGTAATGGTCAAGCTAAGGCATCTAATAAGACTATCCTTAAAATCTTAAAGAAGAGTGTCGATGATGCTGGCCATGACTGACATCTCCAACTCAATTCCACTCTATTGGCCTATCGTACCAATATTTTCACCCCTATAGGAGCCACTCCCTATTCCCTTATCTTTGGATATGAGGCCATACTTCCTATTGAGTTTGAGTTACCATATCTAAGAGTATCTATGCAAGGATTGATTGATCAAGAAGAATACCATGTATCCCGTCTACATGAGCTAGAATTATTAGATGAAAAGAGACAGAATGCTTTGAAACATTTGCAAGCATATCAGAACTTCCTTTGATGTAGCTACAACAAGAAGGTTCGACCTAGAAGCTTTGACATTGGTGACTTAGTCCTAAAAGAAAATTCAAAGAATCAAACAGATTGAGAAAAGCCTGGAAAGTTTGAACCTAATTGGTTGGGCCCCTATATCATCACAACAACATATGGATCTAGTGCTTATCATCTCTCTACTCCTGAAGGTGAACCATTGTCTGAGCCCATCAACAACATGCACCTTCACAAGTACTACACTTAATTCTCAGAGTATCCCTTCAAAAAGTCAAAAAATACAAAAGAATCAAAAAAATCAAAAAAATAGTCACCTTGATGAAAGCTTGGCATACACGCATCTTGGTGACAACAAAAAATAAAAATAAAAATAGAAAAATAAAAAAAATAGTAAAGATAAATAATTCATCTAAAAGTGAAAATCACTTTGGTGGCGCTTTAGATAAGTACCATGGTGAAAACCTGGCAAACAGGCACCATGTGTAGTTAGTCTATGCTCCTCCATCTACTATCACTCCACTTGGTCTTCCATCCTCCACTCATCCATTTGCACATGTCACTCATCCATAATAAATCTTTTTCATCCTTCTCATGGCCTGAGAACCATTGAAATTTAGTCCCCTTTTCCTTCATGACCAACCTTTGCATTCATCTGTCACTTCTCCTCACACATAATAAGTTGGTCCTATACCTAACTGGGGGAAATTACTTGACTTACGTCTTCATGGGATCCAACACATGGTATCAACCTCATAAAACACCAAAATCAAAAAAATCATAAAACATCAAAATCCAAAAAAATTAGAAAACATCAAAATCCCAAACAATCATAAAACCTTCAAAATTTAATTTTTTTGCAAAATATCAAAAACTTCCAAAACTAGAGTCAAAGTCAGAGTCCAAGTCTGAGGTAGTTTGTGTTAGTAGGGTTGAACTACATTGTCTCTATGCATTTGCTACGTAGGCAAGGCTCATCTTCAATGCCCCCCTGAGACATTAGGTTAGTCCTTTTAGGTTTGCTCAAATAAAATCATGGCTCAGTCTTTTGTCGAATAAAACAAAGTAAATTCATGTATAACTATGAGGTATCTGCATGTATAACGTAGGCAAGGAAATTCATCGATGAGCCTCTGAGGCCCTAGGTTAGTCCTTTAGGGTTTTTCAAGTCTGGTCGTGTCCTTGGTTTGCAAGAACTCATCATTCAAACCAAATCACAAATCAATAGACAAAAATATCCAACAAATATTTAATCTCAATCAATCAATCATCTTATCACCAATCAGTGTATCAGGTCATTGGTCTTATATCAGAATGGGGAATTATGTCATTTATCTCATTCAGGGTTATCACTTGTCTTCTATCAGGATGTGTCCTTCCTGGGATTAGACATTGTCATTGGTCAATCTTGTCTTTCACCTTAAGCAGGAAATGTCTTTCTTGCATTTAGGTGTTTATTAAAATGGTCACTCAGACAACTTTATCAGATGTGTCCTTTGCGTTATACAGGATATGTCTTTCTTGAAACCAGGCATCATCATATCAATCAATCATATCAATAAAACCTTATCAAATCAATTCACATTTGTCACTTGTTCAATCAATCTTGTCATCTCAGTCAAATCAACCTTTCCTTATTCAGGATCTGTCTTTCCTAAAAATGGGCACAATCAACCAAATCAATCAATCAACCTTTGTCAATCACCAATCAATCAACCTTTTTCAATCACCAATCAATCAACTTCGGTCAAACAATCAGTTAGTCAATCAATTGGTCATCTCGGTCATCTTGGTCAACCCAATCAACCTCATAAATTGATCTTATCAATACTATTGGAAAACATTATCTCTTTGGAAAACACTTTGTTGGTTTGAATTTGTCTTATCTTTTTAATTGGTTTTTTGGTTCATTGTACTAGCTACCTTGAGGATTTCTTGTCATGGATTTAGAGGGGCGATGATGGATCATGATCTCTTTTCTTTGCTTGTTGTTTGTGGTTTGTCTTGGAAAAATGACTGGGATAATTGGGTCCTTAGTATGAGTCGGTGCATTCCTTGTCTTTTGGCTTTGTCTTTTGATTGCTTATCTCTCACAAACAGTCACCTTGCACACCTTGGTTTATCTCATACCATGGTGTTTTTGCTCCATTTGCGACAATTTTGACACCCAATGATAATAAAAATAAAAGCATGAAAGTCCATCCTTCGTCATTTCCCTCCCACCTTTCCATCTTCTTTGTCATTCTCCATGCTAACATCCATGTATTTTGTGCTAATGTTTCTTCCATTTGCATCTTGAAAGAGTCCTGTGACAGACAAAAATATCCTACATATACGATCATGTTAGGAACCATTATAGAAAGCATTACCATCATAGACATCATCATCATATTAAGCCATATATATTTGCATGAGAAAATACATAATGTAGAAATCATCCATATATCATTAACATTTCATCGCATCATACTATAACAAATCATGACATTGCATTTTACATTATGATCATAGATCATTTCCATTTATCACATTTCATATACATTTTATTACATCTCATATGCATTACATAACATTAATAACATTATTGCATATCCTATCATACATCACATTTTTTCATTTACAATATACATTTTATCCATTGCATACATATTCTATAGACATCACCTTGCATCAACATTAATTGCATTCACATCATAAAATCAGGACATAAATACTGCATTCATACATATCATAAAAACATGAACATCCATCAAATAATCATAAATGCATAATCATCCATCGTATTAAACCATCACACGATCATATAGAAGGCATAAATAGACATGATAAAAGCATAAACATCCATAACATAATCATAATCATAAAGCATAATCACATAGAACTGCATATCATAAACCACTACCAAAAATCATATCATATATAGCTTAAAATGTGTCATAGGTATAATTTAAATATGTACTATATATCCTAAAATGGAGCTCGCAGGCTCGATAATCAAAATTTAGTGTCCATATACATAGTGTCAAAAGATGCTCTAGCTTGAGCTGTCCTGATCTCCTATCCCTGGGGCATCCCTGTCCTCTTGTTGAGGTGACCCTAGAGACCTATGCTCTTATGTGGATGGCCTATCATAGGGAGTGGACTATCTAGGGGCTGATGTCTCGCCACTCTATGACCTGCTGTGAGAGTGCCTGCTATGAGACCTGTGAGTCCTACTATGTGATCTGCTATGGGATCCTCTGGAAATATGTGAAAATTTTGGTTCTATCCTCTTTTGGTGGTACCACCCTCTCATACAAATCCTTGTAATACTGCATCCCCATGCTAGCCCTGACATACTTCCATGCAACATCTACCACTGACCAACTACATGTAGCTATAAAATATAGCATCCTCTGGTTAGTCTGTTTCTAGTTGATGATAGCTAGGTCCCTCTTTGCCTGTAAGGTATCTCTCTCTGTCTGGAGAGTTTCTCTCTCGGCCTTAAGGCCATCTCGCTCTGCCTACAATTTCCTTAGATCTACCTCCAGGGCCTGTACCTAAGCCTATAAGGTGGCTATCCTATGCTTCAATGTCCCCTCATGTGCTCCAACCCTAACCTCCTTTAGCCCATCCTCAACATCCACCCCCAAAATAATCCTCTCAGAGGACTCTCTCCACCTCTCCCATCATTGTCTCCTCTGCATGCTCCTCCTTTCTCTCCTCTACATGCTCCTCAACCTCCATCTCATCAACCTCTGGGTGTGCCACCTTTAGAGCTAGAATCTTGACATTCTTTTCTTCCTCCTCCACCGCCATCTCCACTGCTACCCTAACCTCAGGTTGGTCCTCCTCCTCCTCCTCCTCCCAGATTAATTACAAATGTCTCCTCATCCATCATCCTCCATCACTCCTCTGATGTTGGTCTCCTCCCCGTGCTCCCCGACCATCTCCTCCATCATCTCCTCCTCTTCTATCTCCCCATCCTCCATCTCCTATCCCACCACCCCTCTATCCCCCGTCTCCTCTCCAACCTCTCAGGCCCCTGCCTCTTTGCTCTATAGGAGTTGGATGCTCTGGATATGTATACAATGATGGACTATGTGTACACCACCATGTATCATACTCAGGAGTCATCCCGACATCTATATCACCCCCTCTCCATCCCCACTGAATTGGTTGTAAAGCATAAATCTCCTACTTAGCTGTGGTCACAAGTGTTTTTTGTCCCTAGGGGTGCACTGTTGGTATGTGGTGACTGATCATGCTATACTGTACACCTCGACTTTGTAGAACCCTAATCTAGAAGCTTCTAAGCTTGTTAAAAAGGGGTTCAGATGGGGGTTACAGTATGATGAAAAATGCGATTATTCACAAGATTATAATAGGTTTTTGCACTAGATAATAAAATCATTGGATGGCTATGGTTTGGTGGATGTAGCCCGAATTGGGTGAACCGTGTTAAATTCTCTGTGTTATAATTTATTCTATGTGTTTTAGTTTCTTTGTTTATTAATTAAATCTGCATTTAATTGTTAGATATCTTCCTTTCTAACCTTAACAAGTGGTATCAAAGTGGGTTGTGTTTCAATTATCATTGGTAGGAAGGTCTCACAGTTGAGTGGGAGTAATGGAAGACGAGGGTAAGAAGGTTGAGAATTTTAATGGGTAGAACTATCAGTTATGGAAGATACAGATGGAGGACTACCTCTATTAGAAGGATTTGTGGTGGCCATTGGAAGGGAAAACCAAGAAACCCTCAACAATGTTTGATGAGGACTATGATATTTTGGATAGAAAGGCTCTTGGTAGTATTCTTTTATGCCTGGAACAATCGGTGGAGTTCAATATTACAACATAGACAACTCAAGAGTTGATGGAAACCTTGGCGAAGTTATATGATAAGCCTTCTGCTTCAAATAAGGTATTTCTTATGAAGCATTTATTTAATATGAAAATGGTAGAAGGTGGGTCAGTTACTGATCATTTAAATGAGTTTAATATAGTCACCAGTCAATTAACTTCTGTAAAAGTAAACTTTGATGAAGAAGTTAGGCTCTTTTGATTCTATGTTCTTTGCTTGAAAGCTGGAATAGCTTGGTAATGGCTAGCAATTTTGTTTCTGGTTCGAATACATTGAAATTTGATGATGTTGTTGGTGCTATTTTGAGGGAGGAAATTTGTAGGAAAAGATCAGGTGGTACATCCACATTAGGCAGTGTTTTGAATGCAGAAAGCAGGGGCAGAACAAAGGAGAGAGGAAACAATTCTAGAAATTGTGGGAAGTCACAAGGAAAATCAAAGGACAAAAGGTCCCAATCTAGAGACAAGAGAGATTGCTGGTACTGTGGTAAGCCGGGTCATTTAAAGAAAGATTGTTGGTCTCAGAAAAATAAAGGAGATAAAAAGGAAGGAAGTAAAGAGGCAAATGTGGTAAGTAATAAATCTGATGAGGATGCTTTGATTCTTTCCCTTGATAATGCTGATGATTCATGGGTGTTAGATTCAGGGGCTTCATTTCATGCTACCCCCCATAGAAGTTATTTTATTAATTATGTCCAAGGGGATTTTGGGCTGGTTTATTTAGGAGATAACTAACCCTATCAGATTGTTGGAAAGGGAAGAATCAAGATTAAGTTGCAGAATGGGAATCATTGGCTACTACATGAGGTAAGGCATGTTCCAAAGTTAAGCAAAAAATTAATTTCAACGGGGCAACTAGATGATGAAGGTTGTGTTGCTACATTTAGTGATAAAAATTGGAAGGTCACAAAGGGTGCCTTAGTGGTAGCAAAAGGTGTGAAAGTAGGCACCTTATATCTTTGTACAGGTCATACTGTTCCTTCTACTTTAATTGTTACAGAAAAAGGTCAATGTTCAGGAACAGTTGTTGCAGTTTAGTAGGTAGAAGATCATACAATTGTTGTGGACTCTGAATCATATTGTGGAATAATAGAATTGGGCATATGAGTGCAAAAGTTATGAAAGTACTTCATTCAAATAATGTTTTACCAGGTCTAAAATGTGTTAATATGGATTTTTGTGAAAGTTGTGTGTATGGAAAACAAAAGAGAGTAAGTTCTCTCAAGGATGGGAAGCAAAAGAAAGATGAGAAATTGGAGCTTTTACATACAGATGTATGGGGACCAGCTCAAGTATCTTCTCGCGGTGGCTCTCAATATTATTTTACATTTATTGATGATGCAACTAGGAAGGTATGGATTTATTTCCTTAGGAAAAATTATAATGTATTTGAAACTTTTAAAAAATGGAGAAGCTTGATTGAGAATGAGACGGGTAAAAAGCTAAAATGTCTCAGATCTGATAATGGTGGTGAGTATTGCAGCAAAGAGTTTGAAGATTATTGTTCCTCTAATGGTATTCGTAGGCAGAAAATGGTTCCAAGGACTCCATAGGAAAATGGAGTGGTTGAGCGCATGAATAGAACAATAATGGAGCGTGCACGGACTATGATATTGCATGTTGGGTTGCCTTTAAAAATATGAGCAAAGACTGTAAACACTGTTGTTTATTTAATTAATAGAGGTCCCTCTAATCCTTTGGGTTGTGGTATTCCAGAGGAAGAATGGAAAGGTAAGAAGGTGAGTTACTCTTTTCTCAAAACCTTTGGTTGTGAAGAATTTGCACATGTAGAGTCTAAAAATAGAACCAAGCTTGATGAAAAATCAAAGAAATATATATTTGTTGGATATGGCATTGATGAATTTGGTTATAGGCTTTGAGATTTTGAAAATTAGAAAATTGTGAGAAGCAGGGATGTCATATTCAATGAGAAATTGGTGTACAAATATTTGTTGCTGCAACATGAGAAGAAAGAAAATGATTATGCAGTGTTGGATTATATTACAAACAATGATGTTTCAGTGGTTCCTCATGCTCCGCAACAACAACAACAACAAATACCACAAACTCCTGTGAATGTTAGAATATCTTCAAGGATAAGTAGAGCTCCAGAAAGATTCTCTCCCTCTTTGTATACTATTTTTTTAACTGATGTTGGTGAACCAAAATATTATGATGAAGCTATGTAGGTGGATACCAAGGTTTAGTGGGAGCATGGAATGGAAGAAGAAATGGACTCCTTGCTGAAAAAATAGACTTGGGAATTATGCAAGTTGCCTGCAAGTAAAAAGGCTTTACCAAACAAATGGGTTTATAGGCTGAAAGAGGAGGATGGAGGTAAGAAGAGATTTAAATCCAGATTAGCTGTAAAGGGATTTGCACAGAAAAAAGGGTATTGATTTTGATGAGATTTTTTCTCTAGTTGTTAAAATGACTTCTATTCGTATTGTTTTAAGTATTGTGGATGCTGAAGATTTTCATTTAGAATAGCTTGATGTTAAAACAATCTTTCTCCATGGTGATTTGGAAGAGGAAATATATATGGAACAACCACAAGGGTTTGAGGTCAAAGGTAAGGAGAAACTAGTGTGCAGATTGAAGAAAAGTTTATATGGATTGAAGAAAGCACCTTGGCAATGGTACTTGAAATTTGATAGTTTTATGGATGAGCAAGGCTACAACAGGTGTAATTCTGACCATTGTGTTTATTTTAAGAGGTTGGATAATGACAACTACATTATTTTATGTTTATATGTTGATGAAATGCTTGTAGAAGGGTCTAACATGGATCACATAAGTGAGCTAAAACAACAGTTAGAAAAATCTTTTGTTATGATGAAGGATTTGGGGGTAGCAAAACAAATCCTTGGTATGAAAATTTGTAGAGATAGGAAAAAAAGATTTTTTTTTTTTATCTTAGGCTGAAAAGGTGTTGCGTGATTTCATATGGAGAATGCAAAAGTGTCAGCACACCTTTTCATAGTCATGTTAAATTGACTAGGATATGTGTCCAAAAACACAAGAGGAGGAAGAAAAAAATGTCCAAGGTACCATATGCTTCAACTGTAGGCAATTTAATGTATGCCATGGTATGCACGAGACCGGATATTGCACATGCCATAGGAGTTGTTAGCAGGTATTTGAGTCATCCGGAGTTGAGCATTGTAATGCGGTAAAATGGATTCTCAGGTATTTGAGAGGTACATCCAATAAATTTTTATGTTTTGGGGGCTCTAATACTGATTTAAAAGGCTATGTTGACTTAGATTTGGCAGGGGATATAGATACGGCGTGAGTACCATAGGTTATGTATTTACAGTTGGTGGACAATAGTGAGTTGATTTCTCGATTGCAAAGGTGGTTGCTTTATCCACCACAGAGCAGTATGTTGCTACAACAGGTGACAAAGGGGATGATATGCTGCAAATTTTCATGGATGAGTTGGGAAAACAATAGCTAAATTACTTGTTTACAGATTGCATGAGTGCTATACATCTTGCAAAGAATTCTGCCTTTGCATTCTAAAACAAAACACATACAGTTGAGATATCATTTCATTCGGTCATGTTGGAGGATGGAAAAGTCAAGTTGGACAAGATACATACAGATGCCAATCCAGTGATATGTTTATGAAGGTGGTGACAAGGGAGAAGCTGAGCTCCTCTTCAGCTTTGGTTGGCCTTCAAGGTTGAATTCAAGTATAACAGAGCAGCAGAGTCCAAGGTACTTATTTCCAGTGGGAGCTGTAAGTGCAGCAGGTCATCTAGGATCAATCTCCAAGTGGGAGATTGTTGGTATGTGGCGATTGATCATGCTATACTATACACCCCAGCATGTATCCTTGCTATACTTTTTCGCGTCGTCACTGAAAAAGGAAAAATCAATGAAAAAAGAAAAAAACCGACTTTGTAGAACCCTAATCTGGAAGCTTCTAAGCTTGTTAAAAAGGGGTTTGGATGGGGGTTACAGTATGATAAAAAATGTGATTATTCGTAAGATTGTAATAGGTTTTTGCACTGGATAATAAAATCATTGGATGGCTATGGTTTGGTGGATGTAGCCCAGATTGGGTGAACCACGTTAAATTCTATGTGTGTTTTAGTTTCTCTATTTATTAATTAAATCTACATTTAATTGTTAGATATTTTCCTTTCTAACCCTAACATGCACCTCCCAAGACGACCGTGCAAACTCTGTTGTGCCTATCGGAATACCCTATCTCTCACTGAACTGCCATCTAACCCACTCTAGCAAATACATCTCAATAATGTGCTAAGACTATATTGTGCATCCAATTAGGTACCTGGGTTGTCAACACCATGGAAAATGCTCATCCTCCCCTACCTATAGATCATAATCCTTGTAGGGCCTCTAGACAAAGCTAACCAATGTATCAATCTTGTGCCTCTAGTATCTCATGTCTCCCACATGTGTCTGCATGATGGAACCCTGATAGAGATATACATATGGCACATCTGCTCCCAATTGTCGTACCACTAGTGGTTGGAATAGTGCTATGTGCTCCCATGCCCATATCATCAACAATGTGACGTTGCAGCTCACTCTATGCCCCTCTGTATGCAATGTCATGAAGCTGGAAATATAACATACCCAATATGCATGGTCTCCATGTGTATACTATCTCATCTTGGACCATCCTTGCTAGCATATCTCCCCAGCCTACTAGGAAACCATGATCCCTGCGATTTGGAATCATCACCCCGCCAATCAATGTATAAAGCACGTAGTCAAATCTGTCATATCTCTCGGCTAGAGTCTCCCATCTGATCTTGTAAGCCTGGATCTCAAGATCTGAATCATCATCACACTCAGTAATAATAAATCACCTGCAATGCTCGAACGAGGTCATATTGTACCCGCTCTTCATGAATCGGTAACCGCAAGATCTTGTAAACACCCTCTAGGGTAATAGTGGCCTCCCCGGTCAATAGATGGAAACTTCAAGTCTCAGAGTGCCACTTCTCCACCAATGCTATCAACATGCCCCTATTTTCCCTGATAACGAGCATATAGGTGACATAGAATAAGCCAAGTTCCAACAGTGCCCAACTCTCAACATCATCCAATTGGTCTCGCAGTTGAAATACATCCGGTCATGACTCCCACACGTAAATAGGGGGTAGTACAACCTAAATTCACCGTAAAATACATCACATCAATCTAAAGTCTTTATTTGACCTATTGGACCTACGTTGAACAAGTCATTTTGTCCTAAATTGGGGAAAATTTTTCACTAGGAAATTGCATCGCTATTTATGGTCAAATGTGTCACACAAATTCTTAGTGGCCTACAAATGCAATTGCATCGCATGCCTCAGTTAATGCATCGTCAAGATCAATTACAATCAAACCCTCATCACTTGTGTCGTTTATTTGCACATGTGTCATTGTTTTCATGCTTGCGTCTCTAAATATTAGTTGTGTCACACTATTTCAAATGCATCGCACAAAACCTACCCCCTATAGGCTTAAGCAATTGCGTCATGATGTGATGATTGTGGTGAACCGCATCATCCACGTCATTCACACACGCAATTGTGTCACACCCTGTGTGACACAATTTCCTACTAAATTTTTTCCCTAACTAAATGCGTGAAAATTAAAAAAATCACAAGGTGAGTTTGTAGTAGTTACCAGGGTAGGTGCTCCCTTAGGACGAAGGAAGGTATAGATCAACGTCTGGAATAGGCGACATCTCCTCAACCTTTTTCACTTAGAGCTCCTAAGATTTCTAAATTTGGAATGCACAAATGACCTATTTTCTAAATCAAGCTCCTATTTATAGCCTGACAATTAGGGTTTGCACTTGACATGAGTGCTGGGTGCACTCTGGGACCACTTTGAACCTAAATTTGACCCTTGTAGTGTCCTCAAAAATCATTTTCGTCTGCACCTTTGAACTTCTGACCGTCAAATTATCTCATCAGGACAATTTTCCATTTTTTTTTTGAAAATTTTCTCGAGGGGGCATACCTCTACCCTACTTTCACCGGAGCATCTTTTGACTGAATTTCTTTGACACAACATGATGAACTACATTATGTCAAAGAGGGGGAAAATGTAGACATTGAAAAATTTCTTAGTCTGCGAGCATCATTTTTCTTGGTCTTCGTCTCCGCATAATTAAATAATTTTAATTATTTAATTATTCTTGATCAAATTCCTCTATTAATGAAATGATTTTTAATTATTTAATTAATTTGTTTCTTAACCTTTATTCTACTATGATCAATTAAATAAATTTAATTGCGTCACTAACTCCCCCTTTCTTCAATAATTAAATAAATTATTATTTATTTAATTATTTTCCTTTCATCATTCATCTATAGTCAAATAGTTATCATTAATTATTCGTCTATTCATTAATCTTTTAATTTTTCTATAGTCAAATAAATTTTAAATTATTTGACTATCTTTTGACATATCTTCCTCAATTAAATAATTAATTCAAATTAATTATTTAATACCATTTTCTTATTTCTCCCCATTTAATTAAAATTCTTACATTTTAATTAATGCCCACTTACCTTTTCCTCAAATAAATAATTTATGCTCCACTTGTCCAGAGATTCCTTTCTCATGAAATAAATAATTTTTTTATTTATTTCTCAATTTTATTCCTCCACTCTCTCATTTTCGAATCTTAGTTGTCAATTGACTCTGGGATTTTTCTAATCTTGACCGTTCATTTTGTAACCTCCACTCCTATGTGTTGCATGTCTTTTCGTCTGTCGATCTTGGAATCTTTCTAGAATTTTGATCTTGACCGTCCATTCAAATGGATATGAATAAAAGAAGCCTTCCTCCTCCATTTTTGATTTAACAACCACTTATCTCTGACTTTCATGCTTACTATTTGTAGGTATTTGCACATTTCTACCACGATTTGAGGGCATATTTGCAAAGGAATATTTAGGAGAGGCAATAGAAGTTATTCAACTTCAAATATGGGGAGTGATATTATTTAAATATATGCATTTTATTCCTCATTTTATTTGTTTTCTCTTGTTTAGATTGGATTTATAGCTTGGATAGTGTTGTGGTTGTCACTAGAGTCTAGGCTGGTAGAGATTTCCCATCTTATAGTTCTAACCAAATGAAGGAAAATTTTGGCAAGGCCAAGGCGAGGGGAAAGACAACTGATCCAACCAAAGATGGAGAAATTACAAAAAATCATTTAGAAGAGGTGGATATGCACATCACTATTTTGCATAAATATCAAGAGATGGAGATTGAATGGAAAATAAATGTGAAAATAAATTGGGATCGATTTCTTCATCCACACTCCTAGGTCAGGACGACATGAATGAAGTGTTGCATATAGCTCAATATTTTTCCAGAGACAACAAATGGGAAAAGAGGATGACTAGGGGGCAGTTACCTCGAGTTCTATGCATACTACATCAGCCAGCTAGAGATACAGGTCGACTACCTAGAGAATAGTGTTGGGACATTTTTTTTAATAATGATGTTCACCTAGGGAATGATTTTAAATACTTTGTTTGCAAATTAAATGGGAAATGAATTTGTACTAGGTGACCTATGTTGGGCACCCTAATTTAATTTTATTTGGTCTGACCTATGTGAGGTAAAAATCTATAAATATGAGGTCTCTTATCATTTGTAAGAGTTATAATTTGGGTTAGAAAAGTTACATTTAGTTAGTCAGTAGCTCTAGGAGAGGAGAGAGAACTAGAGATTGTTATGTAAATGCTAGAGAAGTTAATACAATTAGGTCATTGATTTGGTGAACTTTGTGTGAAGCTTTGAAGCTTTATGGTTTATTGTTCTTAATTCTCAATGTTAGTTTAGTTTTCTCATGGTGATGGTGAAGTGTTAATGATATTTGATGAATATGTTGCTCATATTTTGGCAATTTATTGATTGAAAGTTGTTGTGTAAAGTAGTTTGAGCCAAATATTGCACTTAGTTCAACTATGAATTTTTGTTCATGTTGCGCTAGTAGTTGGGTATATGTATGAATGTTCATGGTCTAAAAATCTTTCGATTTCCTTTGAAAATTGCATCATTTTTGTGTAGTTGTAGGATTGTCCTTGATCAAGCAAAAATTGGTTTTATGGGATTTCTTCATCTATAGCATTAACCATTGTTGTCATTGATCTTGGGTGTTAGTTTAGGAACTTTCTCTCAACCCTTTATATTTTGATCTTTTTTTGAATTAGTTTTAGAATCAAAACAACATCACCACATTGCCATAGTTGATGATAAAAATAATTTTCAAATTTTAGATCTAGAAATACAGTTAGGGTTTGCATATATTTTTAGATTTCATAAAACCCTGTTCATTTTTTACACTTCTAGCATTGTTGAATTGTAAGGCCCCTTGTGATTACCAACAAATCATGTCATCACTAAGTTGTTTATACATTGTCAAGACTTGACATTAAAGACCTTGGGGTTGTTTCTTGAGGCTTGTTGATAGGAATCACCTTTCAAGAGAGATAGGATACTTGTATTCTATCTGTGTTGTTGCAGTGCTAAAAACACCATCAACAATAATCAAACCTTGAATTGAAATAATGCATGAAAGAGGGAATGAAGAATGAACAAAGCTATGTTATTCACTTTGTTATCAATAGTTTTGCACCCTGCTGAATACAACATTCAACAAACTACTGAAACATGGAAACCTCTTTCAGATGTGAGTGATATGCATGAAAGAGGAATCTCCAAAGTGAGCTGGTTCTCCGAATGATGAATTCTATTCTAAGTGACTCTTCAGGGAAAAGGATAGAAGGATAAACTGGACTTAAAATTTAAAACTGAAATTCTATCATCCTAAAATACTGATCAACTATAAGAAGACCCTGAAAATAACTCACTCTCACCAACTCTTTAAAAAATTAATTTCTAACAATCTCACAACACATGTATTTAACCAATGATTTATGCAAAGGTTAAATTAACACAAGGCATAACTTGAACTAGCATGTAACTCCTGCAAATCACTTGACAATCATAAGAAAAGAAAAGGATCCAACATATTTGAATCACAAATCAAATCAAATTACTATTCCAAGTCATGAAAAGGCAATGAGAAAGGAAAAATCTGCTATTTTATTGAATGATGGAGTGGAACTTCTCAGAATCTAAGCACACATAAGTTTACAAGCTCCCTAGAATGTGTAAGGGCAAGAAAATCTAATTTGAACTGTTGAGAATGGAGAGTTGAAAGATTAAGTCTATCAAAAGAACTCTCAAGAAAACCCTAATCCGAGCTTAGAAAAAAGCTCAAGGAAAAAAGCTTCAAACAATCTCAAAAACTGCATAAAAGCAGAAAAAAGCACAATGCTTTTATGATTACACTGTCAAGCCTCTAAAAATAGGCTAATCTTGCTTTAAAAGTACTCAAAACACCTTATCTCTCCAAGATAAGTCTCAAATCCGACCAAGAGGAAAAGTCAAACAAAGATCTACTAATCATAACAAGAAAACATAAAGCAATTTATATAATATCGCTTTTATGATTTTGCTTTACAAGATGCAGATTTACTCAAATCGCCTATTTTTGAAATTAAAGATTGAAAATCTTTTGCAAAAATAAAATATCCTTATTTCTCCATTACAATGTTCTGATTTTATCACCAAAATCATAAATCATAAATGCACCCCATTATCCTCTCATCAAAACTTCAATTGATTTCTCTAAAATCAATTAAAAATAAAACCCTAAAATAGATATTTGATAAAAACATCATAAGTCATCAACTATTTCATGCCTATTATTTTCTCACAAAACAATAAGATAACCAAAATCCATATTTTACTAAGGCACAAAATAAGTCTCAAAACTTATCATGTCGACCATCCTAGGCATTTGGATTTCAGCCTCTCATAAGTATTAAAATCAGACTTTGACAAAGTCAGAATGCAAAGATTAAAAAATTTGACCCCATTTGATATTCTCCACGTGCTTTGATGGAACATTCTGGATGATGATGTTCGAATTAGGGCTTGATCAAAACAGGGTCAAACCCTAATTATCATTTTACTTCACACTCGTGACTTTGGAAAGAAGGAAACTCTATCCGTAAGAACAATGACACCATGATGGTGTTGAATTCGAGCTCGTGTGCTTCAGCAATATTTCCCTATTCTCCAGTTGAACGAAAACTCCAGTGGGTAAGTCTAACCTTGAAGTATTGAAGCTCTTTTCACTTCTTATTGAATGCCAAAAGGCCCTAAGGCCACAGACTGTCACGAGCTCATGTGTTTATTTCTCAGATTCTTCCTTGCACTCCTTCTGATCTTGTTTACTTGGCTGGCCTGTGGGCTCGAATTCATCTTGAAAGCTTTTTGTACTTACTCTCCTTTGGCCACAACAAGCTCGAGTTCGAATGCTTTGCAGTTCACTCCATGAAGCTCGACTTGCTTTTGCTTTCCTCACACTGTGCAAGGGTAAGCTATTCTGATAGTTTTTTATGGCCTTGAGGCCGTGGCTTTACACATTTTAATATCTTTTGCCTTTCTTTTCTGTGTATTTCCTGTGCTCAAACTACTTATTAAAGCTCAAACACCAGTTTGAGAGCTTGACCCTTTGGTTTCTAAATACTTCATGAAGCTTTGGTTTCTATCTTATGAATGTCGCTATAGCTTACCATCATTGGGGAGACCTCTCATAGAGAGCTTGAGTCATACCAGAAATCTTTATTATTTCTTAGTCGCCAAGACAATGTGTAGTCAGGGTGACATCTCGTAGAGCATCCTGTGTCTTGCCAAAAACTCATGCTTTCATTCCTGTCGCCATGACATATCACTTTCGGGGAGACCTCATATAGATATCTCAAGTCATACCGAAAGTCTTTTTTGATTAATTTTTTATTCGACCCAGAACATATTACCTACCATTATGTCAATTTAAAAGCCTTTCTGTTTGTGGGTATCACAATTTTTTTAATAATTCTGCATTTCCTTCCTTTTATATTTCGACCCAATTCTGGGAACTCACGTTTGCTTTATACTCCTATTTTATTCCAGATTTCACATGGGTTATCTTTAATAATTGATTTTCCTATACTTTGAAACTAACCCTGAAAATGGGTACTCGAAATCTTTAAGGGAAACTCCATTTTTCTGTATTCTGAAGCTAAACTGGAAGTGGGTCTTTGGGATTATCAAAGAAAATTGCATTTCTCTTCTTCTGAAGCTTGACTAACTACCGTAAAGATTATCATTTTTACTGCATTTTCAAAAGCAAACCCTCATGTGGGTATTTGAGATTCAAAACTGTAAATCCATTTACGAATATGAACTCGACCTAGAACAAGAACCTTATCATGAACTTCTGAAACGAAATAATATCATGGGTTTTGGAGACTTTCAAAACAAAAGCATATATTCTTACTTCCTGACAGAGCTCGACCTCCCATACTTGCTTGAAATAGTGGTAAAACTGTACATTTACTTGCATTTATTCTCAGGATTTTGACTCAAATAGCCAGTGTTGTTCTGTATGCACTTCTTGTAACAAAAGGATGCCTTGCATATTTGTCTTTACCTTTATCCTCCTTAGCATTCTGTGTGTTTCAAAAGAAAGCAACTCATTGCATCACTTCCGTTTGCTTTAATATGCCTTCAGAAATATAAAAGAACATGATGAAACAATATGAATCAGTGCGCTTGTCTATATTCATTGGCTCATATTACTTAGGTATTCCGTTTTGGCATTTTCTGTAACTCTCTTGATAGTTATGACACCTGAGCTCGATTCACAAAACTGTCATTGACATGTAGCTGCAGAGTATCCTTAAAAAGAACATCCAATACACATTCTAAGAATACTCTACCAAGTAATTAGAATCTTGGCAGAAAAGTGTAATACCTTGAAGATGTTTCTGTATAAGTTCATTGTGAAGAGGGTAATTTCACGCCTGTATTCTGCACATATATCAGTGTCCTTTGATTTTCACTCAAGTTTAACAAAGCAACATTTATCTTCTGCTTTTGAACTCTGTAGAAATTGTTATAATGAAATATTGCATCACTATGAATCAACTCTATTTCCCAATTCATATGCTCAACTGATAACTTCAAAAACTTTCTGGAATGAAACTGTTTGCTCCTTCATTACTATTCTGGAATGATCTCCTTGTTATTACTTATTCATGATGCATTACTTACTTAATCTGTCAACTAGAACCATAAATTCATTCAATACTCAACTGCACTATTTGCGGTTGTATTCTTGAGCAACTTGGTACTCTTCATGCATTTTTATATTTCACTGTACAAAACTGCTCTTTAGATCTGTCCTCTTTGATGATGAAAATTAGAACAAAACATTAAGGCATATGCATGCCTGTTCACTATCGAAAGAGAATTGATGAATTGAAACTCACATAACACACGATTACAATCAGCACAAGAAATGAAGTTATCCAACAATTTTGATGTAGATGTACTCAATTAAATTTATTAAGTGAACTAAACTCACTGTTTACCTGTAGCCTTCAGAAAGAATCCTGATCATTATGAATGCATAGTTGGTTTCGTTGCTTGATGGATTCTCTGTTTTATTCTTTCAGCTGTATTTCATTTCATTTGATGAATATGATGAAGTATCTTTTTAAAATCAGCCCATTTAACAAATAGGGCAGCATGCTGAGCTCTACCCTTGTGGGAATCCGTTTTTCTCCACATGCTTTGTTTTTAAATAATGTTCAGCTTCATGACTTTACCTATACCTGCACAAGGAAACAAACAACGTTAGCATAAAAATAGAACCTGTTGATCATGATATTGTTATTTCTCCTTTAGCTCACTTCTTTTCTTCCTACAGGTCAATGAAGCTCGAGATGATGAGGTGCACCATTCAACATCAAGCGTCTTTAATCAGGCAATGATGATTATGCTATTGCTTATGTGTTTTCTTTTCTTGCATCTTCGGTAGTGCAATGTATTGTTAGAAATACGTTGTCACAGTTATATCCACGGCTTGTGTGGATCTTTGATTTCAATTTTGCTTTTCAATTGAAAAGAAAATGCATTTGAATGCAATGTTGTAATATCATTCTGATTGTGAAATCAAATGAAGCCTTGTAAAAAATATGAGTTCTTTACGAAATGAATGAAAGCATCTGAAATGCTATTTTTCCCATGTACTCAATTCCATATTTCTTTTAAATCTGCAACATCTGAATGGCACTCTCCACTCTATTACTTCACTAAAATGCATAACTGTTATTTGATGCATAAAGATAATGCGAAACAACATTTAGAATTCAATCTGCAATTCCACTTAATGTTGAAAAACAATCATCCAGCTCCTCTATTTATCCTGAGGCGAAAAATATGTAATAGTAACCATTAAAATTTTGAGCATTGGGTTGTCTTACTGGATATCTTCTGCCTTTTTTCATCTAAATTTTTTGTCTAGAATCCTTACGTTTAGATTTGGAGCTTTCTCCTTTCTCATAGCCAAGTCCTCACTTATCATTTGCATCCTTCTATCCTTTAGTCAGCTCTTCAAGCTTAGCAGAACTAATCCTGAACTTCTCCTTGTATTCATTTGCAGTAGTGAGTTCATCTCTGAGAATAACTATCTATCTTTCAAGTTCTTGTTCATTATTTTTGGATTGTTGCGGTTCAATCTCCAGCTGAATGAATCCACTATTTACTCTACTACATTCTTTAGATTTTTCTTTTAAGGACTGGGCCAGATTCTCCTCATTCTTCTTCCTTTCTTCAATCTCCTTAGTTAGCTTCATCGCCATAGATTCCATCTCAAGCTTTTGATTAGCATTGTTCCTAGAAAGTTTTTCACATTCTTCAATTATTTATTTTAGGGTCTGATTCAGGTAAACATCTTCTAAAATTTTATTTTCTTTCTGCTTCAGCTGATCATGTAGTTCCTTCCTCTTTTCTCTTGACTCTTTGATTTTATCCTTCAAGGATTGAATGAATTTTTTGGCATCCACAAGATTTGCTTTTAATTCCATGACTTCTACTTTAGACTAATCAAGATCATCAAGTGCCACCAAAAGCTACAGATGAAGACTAGCAGAGTCCATTGTAATCCAAGATCCACCTCAAGCTGTTAAACTTTCGCAGAGGAACCTTGCTTTGATACCAATTGTTGGACTCAAGAAACACTGAGAGGGGGGGTGAATCAATGTTCAACAATATTTAAATTTCAATCCATATGCTAAACCATTCTCAAAATTTAAACAAAATTAAAGATGCAATCACATGAAGGAAACAATCAAAAAACTGTAACACCAAGATTTTTACATGGAAACCCTGTTAGGGGAAAAACCAAGGTGAACATTAATCCACAATTTATACTCTGTTAAAAGTATGAAGAAAAAGGGAATGCACTTGCATTCAAGCACACTGCCTAGAGCTCATTGCTCAAAATAAGAAAGGCTCACTGCCTTACAAAATGTTTGGATTATAACAAAAGGTTGAATTGTGAAAGTAGCATTTGAAAATTCCTCGTATCAGTTCTGGTGAAGCTCATATAACAGATTCTAAACCTTCAGTCTGATTTTGCACTTTGCTCTGCTCTACCTCAATTCACTTTCACAACAATCCTCTTCTTTACAAGCAAAATTCACTCAACTGATCTTTTGAGATTCACACACGCATCTATTATGCTCTATACACACACTCATGCATCAAAATGAATTACCCAAATTCGTATATATATCCGCTACCAAGGATTTCAATTGCTTTAAGTCAGCTTCAACAAAACATGAAATATTCTCCAACGGTCGGCTCAAATCACAAATTATATTTAATGCACACCCATCAAAATTGGCTAATGCATAGCTAGGACCCAAAAAAAAAATGTCCAACAAAAGAAACAATTAAAAAATTACTCCTTATACATCCACGACATGCTACATTCACCAAGTCGGCCACCATGAGCAAATAAATAGAGAAATCATCTTGTCGGATCTCCTAACTCGTACATGGATTAATGTGACACCACAAAGTTTAACAATAAGATAACATAGATGCTTAAAAATCTATCCCTGAGATCCACAACTCAAAATGATGATCCAGTGAGGCATATAGATCAACATACTAACCAAATACCATGTTCTTCATTCTTTCTGCCAGTAATACTCTATTCTCTACTTTTCCTGGTGGTATGAACAAATCTTGATCTCTAGACCGGAATAATGACTTCAGTTTCCATCAATGACAACACTAGAAGTCATATTCCAACACCTATGCCAAGTCATATGTTTATGAGTAAAGCTGCATCATGCAAGAGAAAAATAAAAAGAGGGGTTGCCCCCAAAATGGAAACACCAAGCACATAAGGGATCTATGGATTTGGGGTAAGTATTTTCTCTGCTACATTCTTTTTAGAGATCTTGAAATTATCATCATTCCCCAAATACATAGAATTGGAAGAATGACACAAAGAGAGCAAAAGCAAATGAAAAACCTTTTGGGTCAACATGGAAGAGACATAGGGTGCCTCGACACGTTGCGTCATCTCCAAAAGGAAAACATAAGACATATGAAAAAGAAAAGGAAAAATAAAAAGGAAAATCTTTTGGGTCAACATGAAAGAGACATGAATGTCTCAATGCCTTGTATCATCGCCAAAAGGAAAACACAAGAAAAAGACAAAGATAAAATGAAAAGGAAAAGAAAAAGAAAGGATTTTGGGTCAACATGAAGGAGACACAAATGTATCAATTCCTTGCATCATCCCCAAAAGGAAAACACAAGAAAAAGAGAAATGTAAAAAGGCTAAAGTGATGCACGACATAGAGAAGAATGAAGGTACAAATAGAGGAATGTCACAAAGAGAGAGAACATCAAACAAAACATCATGGGGGATCACAATACACACATGCAATTGCACAAAAGAAAAAGAAAGAAAAGGAAAATGAAAAAGACTAGTAAGGCAAATACGAGTCAATCGTCGAGCAAGTTATCCACCTCCCAATCATGTTCATTGTATACCGAAGGCAAACAACTTGCCAAAGGGACAAGGGAAAATGCCGAACTAGGAGAAGTACCAGGTTCATCACTCTATATAGGATATTTCTCACTTAAGCCTTTCGAAGATGAAAGTAATGTGTATAATTCATTATGCACCTCTTCATCAATTTTACAATCTTTTCATCGTCATCCAAATTAATCACAACAGGAGGACGAAAGATAATATCCATCGAAGAGTTCATCTCTTGTTGTGATTCTTGTATTGGATCATTTTGGAGAGGAGGGTCATGATGCATTGCTACAGTCAAATTTGAATTTTGATTTTCTTTACTTAACTCTTCATGTAACTTGCGAGCAAGGGAACAACATCTATGCCTATGCTCTCTAGCACCTTTTTTCAAGTTGCATTTGTGAAGGAGCGGGTTGATCAACCTTAAGTTTCTTTTCTTCCCTAAGGGGAGGAATGAAAGGAACCATAGGAGCTTGTTCATTCACTTTCTCTTTTGCTTTGTAAACTTGTTTTATTCTAGGAGGTATGATGAAGTTGCTTTCATTGTCTCTTGGTCTTTTGGACGATGTAGGTGAAGTTTCTGTCTTTGGTGGTCTTGGCTGTTTGGTTCTTGTTTAGGTTCAAGCATGGTTTCATCAAGGATGGGAAGTGTGGAGGTAGAGGGGGACATGTTTTAGAGGGATAGCTTGGCTATTTTCTTTTCTTTAAATTTTTGGTAAGATATGAAAAATAAGTCTTCTCATTGCTTGATAGGTTCCATGGGCTCGGGCCAAAAGAATTCTAAAGAAAAGTTTCCTTTGGAAGACAAGGGGTTAAAGCTGCTATGATGAATGGTAAATATTTCATTGTCAAATGGAAACTTTAAGCATTTGTGCACAACCGAAGGGACAAATTTCATTGAGCGAAGCCATGGGTGGCCCAACCTCAAACGAAATTGGTTCGACTATGGGATGATGGACAATGTGACATATAATGTTTTTGGTCCTATTCGTAATGGTAGGGTGATCGATCCTATCGTAGGGCACACAAATCCAATGTGTGACTTGATCCATGCTTTTGGTCTATCATATTCATTTTGATAAAGTTCATGCAATAGTAAGAACTCCTCAGTGATCACATTCTCTCCACAGGTGGGATCTATTAATATCCCATTAGTGGGCTTGTCATAGACATGGCCAACTATGTAGATAGGACCATCAGGTGCATGTTTAATTATATCCTTAGAGGAGAAAGCAATATCAAGAGGGCTCTTAGGTCGGCCTTTACGAGGGATGACGTCTATCACTCCTACCATTTCATCCATAGGATTGATATTGATATCATTTGTAATGGGATCATTATGTTCATCATCTATATCAACATTCATCACATCATTCTTTGTAGTTTCACTGGCTTTGAAAAATGAAATATTATGTTTGGGCATCGAATTAGTGAAAATTTGCAAGTTTTGGTTCAAAGGGGCAACAAACTTATTTCCTTGATCACTAACACTTCCAATTGACAAATCAATGGAATCAATGAGGTCTTGCACAAGATGTTTAAGATGCTTGCAATGTTCCATGTCATGTCCATTTTGTCGATGATAGTGGCAATAGGCATTGGATTTGAAGTTTAGGGGTAAAGGCTTATTAGGGTATGGTGTTTTTATGGGAGGCAAGGTAAGTTGGGACATGGTGTTATGGAGGGTGTCGGGTAAGGGTGTGAATTTTCTTTTTGGATCACCATAACTAAAGGGAACCATGATTTTGATAGTAGCTACTTGGTTGTTGACATTTTGAGTTGGTTTTTGAGGGGGGTTGAATTGCAAGAACCCTTTATTTTTGTTTTCTAAAAAGGTTGGAAATTATTTTGGTTGGCTGGCTCAGATCTCTCACTTCCGCTAGAAGTGGACCTTGTATCTCGACTACTAACCAAAATTTGATAATCACAAAGGGTAGTACACAAGTGCATGAAAGATGGGAATTTCATCATAGTGAGCTTGTATTGAAGTTTAGTTTGCAAGTTTTCTATAAACATCTTTTGAAGGTGTGGGTAAGGGATCTTGACATCGATTTGGGAATAAAGCGATTGATAGTGTGAGATAAAATCAATTACCTTTTCTTCCTCATTTTGCTTGCATCTCATCAAATAAACCAAGGTATTCTTGGGAACACTTGGAAATGGTTTACAAATGCATCAAAAAGTTCATTGAATGAACAAATTGAATTATTTGATAAAGAGGAAAACCATTCCAAGGCAGTATCTTTTAAAGACCTAGGGAAGAGTTTTGCTAAAAATTTATCATCAAGGAAAAAGTCACCACATAAGGTAGTGTAGGCATTAACATGATTAGAATGATCTCCCTTCCCTCCATATTTCTCAAATCTAAGCACCTCTACTCCTTGTGGCATTGATGTTCACAATATTTCCAAAGACAATGGGTTGCTTCTGACATAATATGTGGGTGGGCCATTCTAATTTTGGTTTATGGTGGATATTTGCTTTTGCATGGATGAAATGGTTTGAAAAATGTGTGTTATGAGAGGATCATTATAAGTGGTATGAGATGGAAGTGAAAGTGGTGATGAAGTGTATGTAGTGGTAGGACAAGTGAATGGAATGCTTATAGGTGGTAATGTGGTAAAAGATAGAACATGCAATGCCACATAGGAACTAGGAATCACATTACTAACTTGTTGCATTGTTGTTGTGACTTGAGGAGTGGTATAGGTAGGTATTGAGGCTATCATTGAGGGAGGAGAAATTTGAGTTCCTCCTTGGCTTGCAACATTGTTTGCTAGTGTAGGAGCACTATAGGTTGAAGGAAGATGTTTTGTATATATCTCAATTATGTGTTACATAACGTCAAGGCCATCTTCACTTTCAAGCATGTAGTGGATGTTTTCTATGGTAGTAATTGCATTAGTTGAAATGTTTTCAAGGCTTACTTGATGTTGGAGGTTTGCTAAGACCTCATGAATTTGAATTATTTTCTCTTGTAGGATATTATCATTTTGTGGTTTAACTTGCATGCTTTTTGAAGGAAAAGAGTTACTAAGGGTATTATACATGCCTAGTGTACTAATTTCAATACTAGGAGTGGAAGCTCTAGGTAACCCAAGATCCACAATGAGTGTGTTATCACTAGATGACATGAGCCTTAAACTTATTCTCACTATAGTATTAGCAATAGGACACCAAACACTCATGAAAAGGCTTCTAAATGTGGGGTGAATGCAAATGCAATGTAAACTAACAAGAATGAAATGCTTATAACTTAAATTCTGGAAAGTAAAACTAAAATGTAGAAACAAGTAGAAATTTAAAAACTAAACTGTAAATGACAGAAAATTTAGTGAAAAATATGCAGAGGGACTAATTCGCCCAAGGTGGCGAATGAGTCCTGGTATTGATTTTTTTGAAAATTTTCAGAATTTGTGAAATGAATTTTATGCTTTTTAATTTTTTTGATGCAAGTCTAAAATGAAAATGAAGAATTTTACTGATTTTTAATGAAATTAAGTGCAATAATGCAAGCTAAATGAACTTTTCACTAATGCAAGCTTTGAAACCCTAGAATGCTAATTAACTAATGAAAAATGCAATGCAAGCTAAATCTAGGATGTAAATGCACTCCAAAGCAGAATTATGATGTTCAAAATTCAAGTTCACCAAAATGTGAACTATGGAAATGGAATACACAACTTCCTTTGTCCACACAAAATGGGAATGAAGGAAGAGGGATCCAATTTCACAATGCTCACATTCAAGAATACCTTAGAGATCTCAACCCAATGAAGAATATGAGAGATATGACTATAATATATCCTTGGAGATGAATGAAAACAAGAAATGGGTTCACCACCAAGTGCAAACTTAGAAAATGCAAGATGTTTGAAAACATAATGTGATATGCAAACTAACACAAAATGACCTAAGAATGCAAGAAAAATGTAACATAAAGTTATAAAATTGGAAATGTGCACCTGGAAACTTGCTAGAGATGGAATGGAGCTTTGGAATTCTAAAAAATTCATTGTTGATGTCAACTGGGACTCATACACCAAGTCGGGTGACTTAGTCCAATTTTGGGAAGACTGTGCCATAATAGGTTTCAGACAAATGGGTACTTAGATATGCAAAATTCCTATTTTGGCCTAGGCAGTGGGACTCATTCTCCAATAGTGGGAAATCAGTCCACCTTTGGATTTTTGGAAATTAAAAATAGGAAACTGTAGCCCTCATTCTACTCTTTTGTTCATGATAGGTTTCTAGATTTGAAACTACAGAATTCAACCTGTAGGTCTTCTCCAAGCTTCTCCTAGGACTTTGGAAACTCCGAATTGCTTTGACAACTTGATGAAATTTTTTCCAATCTTCTCTTTCACAAATCTACAAACTTGACTTGTAAATCACATGCAAATAGAGGGAAAAATGTTGTGGGGTTAGTGAATAGGGGTTTGCCTTGGTCAAACCCCTTGTTGGTAATTAAACCCTTGAAATGAAACCAAATAGAATGGAGAATGATGAATGACCAAGTAATGATGTTGAAACTCACCAAACCCTAGCAATAAGGTGCTACAAACATGTAAGTAATGGCTCCAATGGATGTAGACTTGGACTCTAGATTGATGTTGATAGATCTTGAATGCAATGCTTACAAATTCTACACCACAATTGTTAGCTCTAAAACAACATGATGCAAGAAATCTTTGACATGATGAATAACACTTGAAGGAGTTCTTGATTGCTTGATAATCTACCCTTGAAATGCCTTGAATGCTCTTATGGATGCTCAAATGATCTTGTAAACTATATGCATGAATAATTAAATGCTAGGTATTGAAAATGAGAGAAAGAAGCTTGTATTTATATTCATTTATGCAATAATTCCCAAAATTACAACATCACAGGATGACCTTAGATCTTGGAGAATAAAAACCTAATAGAATTTTAAATTAAATTTGAATTTTGAGCTAATGGGGACTCATTCGCCACTCTGGGTGAATGGGTCCCACCTAAGGGGACTCATTCACCACTCTGGGCAAATGGGTCCCACCTAAGGGGACTCATTCACCCAGAATGGCTAATGAGTCCCACCTTAGGCATTTAACCTGTGAATTTCAGGGTTTTGATGCTTTAAATGTTATTTATTGGGATTATTCTAAAAAATACACATAAGTAAGGCCCGTGGATGCAAAATGGGGCTAATTAAAGCACAAGAAAGCCCAAATATTAATGGAAAACCTAGAAAAGTGTGAAAGTGTGCTACAACACTTTACAACACTTAGAAATAAGGCTTGGTAAATGATGAAAAGAGGTTATTTAGGTGAAATACATTAACAAGACCCTTGAAAAGTGTGAAAGTGTTTTACAACACTTAAATAAGGTACCACTTGAGTTCTTTTAGTTCACAAGGGCCCAAGACCTAATGTGAATGTGTTATCCACATTACAACATTTAATCAAGGCAAAATTAAGCCAAAATCACAAGGAGGGCCCAAACGAGACAAAAAAGTAGAAGGGTTACTTTTTCGGTGTCCACAAGTAGTATGAGGCTTCATATCCTACAGTTTAGGCATGGATATGGACAACAAACACCATGCACAACTACACATATATCATAGAAAAAAGGTGGTGACTATGTAAGCTCATACTTAGCAAAAAATCTATAGATCAACCTTGCTAGATCGACAACAAATAGAGACTTATTCAAATCTGCACATAGATAATTCGAATTATCTCCAACAATGGATATTTATAGGTATAAGGAAACAAAGGTGGTGCCAAATCCTCTTCTCTATTCTCATAGTTGGCGTGGTTTCCACTCAATTAGAAATAGTCAATAACCAATTTGTGACACCCTGCTTCCATCCACTTAGCCTAGGTGTGAGTTGATGTAATGTCCCCTTCTCAATTGTGATCAATTCAGTTGGCTGTTAGCCTATTCTAGAGACCCATAGGCTACTTAGAGGGTGGAAATTAGGGTTTCTCATTTTTGAGGAGGTTGTTGCTTGAAGTTTGGTGATTGGGTTGAGGATTCTTTCTGGGTTTTCAGAGAGCTTTGCAGTGGTATAGCATGCATGGTGTTCTGAGCAACTTTCTAAATTTACTATTTTTAGTAAATTCTATTTCTAGCAGTGGTCCGGTTGGCTTCAGTATAGTTGGCTCCTCTCTGTAGTCAGTTCAGTTGGTATGGTTGTTTTTGGCCTTTTGATGCATTTTCTGGAGGGATAAGTATTTTAATTAAAATGATGTTATATTTTAATGTTATGACCCCTTGGCCTAGCTACATGACTTTATGTTGTTCTAAAAAGGGTGACCTCATGGGTGGATGCATCGTCGGGAGGAAATTTAATGTTTCTAAGGTCAAATATTGCTCTTAGAGGTGGGATGCCAACTTTTTAAGAGAAGATAATTTTAAATTAAAGAAATATTGCCTTTATGAGTTTGGACGCCACTATTGGAGGGATAAGGGGTCAACTCAAATTTGAATATTGCTTGACTATTTTGGGTGCCCTTGTAGATGCTTCTGGAAGATGCTTGGTAGGTCTATTTAAGGTGGCCTCTTCTCTTCATTTCTTCATCTCATGTCTACAGTAAAGTTATGCTGCTGAAATGGTGAGTGAGTTACTTTGAGGAAAGCATACCTCCTAGCATTTGGCTCAGCTTCTTGCTTGAAAGATAGCAACTAGTTGAGAGATAGATAGTAGTTGAGTTATTTTGCACTTGTAGTGAGTTTCTTGCATTTGTAGTTCAATTTCCTAGTATGTTAGTCAAGTTTTGGAGTTGCTGGTTTGAGTAGCTGATTGTAAATTTTATTCATAAATCCAAAAATAAAAATATCTTCATTATGGGTAATTTACCTATCTAATTCCTTGCTAAGGGCGACCATGTATGCCAATTTGCAGATTTTAATATCAAGAGTTTTATTTTATGGAGCAAAATTGCCCCTCCTTGAGGGCCGTACCATTCTGGACATGCTTGGAATTCTGTGCAAAATTAATATGAGTCTTTTGGGTTAGTTTTGTTGTTCCTTCTTGGGTGCCATCAGCATTAGGAGTCTATGCATTTTATTCCATGTCAATTGAGTGAGATTTGGGTGAGATATAAGCATTTTAGTGAGTTTCTAAGTTGTTGGTTATGCATTTTCAGTTGTAGGTCTGTCAAAATCAGATTATAAAAGTTGGTCTTTTGAGTGGAGTTTTGTGTCTAGGAATTCTTATTGAGCATTGTAGTGTTTAGTACATTATTGCAACATTATTAAGCTTCTAATCTTGTGTTCTTGGCAGACACTCTATCTTATTGTAATCTGAATAGTAGTACTGTCAAAATTATCACTTCTTCTTATTCACTTACTTGTACTTCCTACTGAATAAGTGGAAGAGGCTGGTTTGCTGCCTATTTACTTTTAGAAATTGCATTATACTTCAAATTGTTGATCAGCTGAGCCATTGCAAAATTCATGGATCCTCTGACCATATGCTTCCCCCTCCTCCCACCTCAAGTCTTAGGGCGCTTTCTTGGTTAGAGTTACTTTCAGTTAGCAGTTTGTAGGGACTCTTTGACCATATGCTCACCCCTCCTCCCACATCGGGTCTTAGGGCACATTCTTGGTTTGAGTTACTTTAGTTCAGTAGTGCATAAGATCCTCTGACCATATGCTCACACCTTGCCCAACATCGGGATCCTGGTGTACATCCTTGGTTAGAGTTGCTTTCCGCATCGTTTTGATTTTAGAGCTAACCTTAACAGGTGCGTGTTGCATTGTCTATTGTAGTAAATTTTTTTTTTGGTCTGGATCATTACAGTTGATTCATACATTTATTCACTTTGACAAAGTCGTTGACTAGTTCTTACATCTTTAACAGATGTTGGTTCAAGTTTTAAGACATGGAAATTTACATTTTACCAAGTCAAAGATATTCATACTATAGGTGTCGACCAATTCTACACCATGCATCGACATAATGTAGCAAGCTTTAAATGAAATAAATGTGTTCCATACAGTGTGATAGCAAGAGTAAAACTCGGCTTCTCTAAACACAATCATAAGCAACTTATAATCGACCTTTATTATGATAAATGATAGTTGATCTCAAGCAATAGCTAATATGCTAAATATATATTAATATATATAATATTACATATACATATATATATTTATATATCATCATATATATATTTAAATATCACCATATATATATATATATATATATATATATATATATATATATATATATATATATATATATATATGTATATATATATATATGTATATATATATATATGCTAATATATATATATATATCATAATCCATTAATGTAAGTATACATTTGATATATATATAAATAAGTACATGAAAGATAGTATTTACACAATAAACACAATATATTGAATGTATGCATATATATATATGTGTAAACAAAGATTTTAATGAGCCCTATTGGACACTTACCCTTCTAGGATGTTTCACCTAAAAGAGAAGGAATAGGGCTTAAAAATATATGTTTATATTCAAGGATTAAGGTATGGAGGGATGTAATTATATCTAATTATGATGTACTAATGCTATAATCTAAAAATGAAATGATTTTATGATGCTAAACTTAAGAATTATGAAGTGTTGGAAAACACAATGTGATATGCAAGAATGCCTAAGAATGCAATTAAATGCTGAAATATCAGAACAAAATGAAAGGTGGAACAGAGTGCACCTGGAATTTGAAGCTAGATGTTGGGAGATTCTGGAATCCTGGAAAATTGACTGGAATGTTGACCGAGACACTTAGGCCAGTTTGGGTGACTTAGTCCTAGTTTCAGGAAACTTTGCCAGAACGGGAATTTGCCAAATGGGTGTCCAAAAATGTCAAAATCAATTTTCAAGCCCGAAAGTGGGACTAATTCGCCCCTAGTGGTGACTTAGTCCTCCTGCAAATCTTGAGAAATTCAAGACAAAATCTTGTAGTCTCGGGTCTGCACTTCTTTTTCTAACAGGTGTCCGCACTTGATTCTGTAGAAAACGGGGTAGAAAGTTTCTCCAAGCTTGAAATAAGGTGATGTTAACTTGAATGACCTAGAAGACTTGTTGACCACTTTTCAACACCAAAATTCTTGATGAATCTACATACAAAATCCTGCAAACACACATGCAAAGGGGAAAAATGGTTGAGGGTTAGATAATAGGGGTTTTCCTTGGTCAAACCCCACTTTGGTAATCAAACCCTAAACAATGAAATGAAATGGAAATAGAGTGATAAATAGATAACATGCAAATGTCATAGAATTACCACACCTTTGATGCTCAAATATGAAGATATGCAATGAAGAACTCCAATAGCTTGACTTGATAATGCTTGATTTGATGATGCAATGAACTAAAAGCATGTATGTGGAGATTAGAGGATTATAAGATTAGGAGATTGTAGGAGATGTAAAATGAGGTGAAAAACTGTTATTTATACTTGATTTAAGTAAAATTTCTTGAAAGTAACACATCACAAGTTGACCTCAAGGGTTAGAGGACAAATTCCCGCTAGAATTTTAAAATTATTTTGAGTTTTGTGTCAAAAAGGACTAAGTCGCCCCTATGGGTGACTTGGTCCCACTTGAGCAAATTAAGTGGGTGTCGGACATTTCAAGGCATTAAATTTTTTCTAACAGGAATATCCTTAACAACACACTTGAACATAGCCAGAAAGTGTATTAAGGGGTCATTTAGACATGAAAAAGGGTTGAATTAATGAAATTAAGCCTAGAAAAGTGTGAAATCTTGTTACAAGACTTTACAACACTTCAAAATAGGACTAAATAAATCATGAAAAGGTGGTTTTTAGGTGAATTTTAATGAATAGAGTCTAGAAAAGTGTAGAAATGTTTTACAACACTTCACAACACCTTCACAAGATGCCATAATTTGAATTTCAAGGACCTAAATATGAATATTCAAGCCACATTACAACATAGAATTAGAGTAAAATCAAGCCAAAGCCCATTAGAAAGAATCAAGTGAGTGTACAAATGTCAACTATACATTTTTTGGCAACACAATATGTATATAAGTATATGCCTCTATGTACACGTATATGTATGTATACCTATATCGATACATTCGTTTAGGCATGTCCATTCACCAACGTACGTGTGTATCGATACATATATACATATGGATATGTTTATATACTATATATATGTTCACATTCAATTCACATATAGCCATTCACAATTACCATCATATTGATAAGTATTTACATGTGGTACATCTATACATGTCATTAGATCCCATTGACATGTATGTGCATATATATACACATACTCTACGTACGTCCCTCTTATAAATATAATTTTAATAGTATAAGAAAGAACTCTAAAGCTCAAATAGATAAACATCACCCAAAAATGCATGCAATAGTAAACAAGATTCTACCAATGCAGACACATCAACTAAGAATGACTTACCAACTTCCCACAAATTAAATCAACTCAATTATTCTACTATGGTGTGTGTATGCTTAGATAGTTTACGTTACCAATTACCCGACCAAGATCTTCTCTTGAGTGATACTTCCCCTTCGCCTGGAGGAATGGAACATATACCTGCAATCACTAACACATGCACACGATAGTCAATTATTCATAACATATGCACAACATATGTAAAGCATCTCCAAAGTTAGAATAATAATTCAAAAACCATCCATTCACATATATGCAATACTTTTCCATGAGATAACATCAAATGGGATAACATTTTCATTGATAACAAAGTACAAGCACAATTTATTCATCTCCATAATTCACATTACATTCATATTTACCCTACATAGTAATAATTAACAATAATTACATAATTGGTGTGTAACATACTCCTCCTCTTGTGATTCATCATCCCCGATGACTTTAGGTAGCATCATTAAACACAAAAAAAATAACATATTGTTTCTAGCATTCTCAAAAATATTAAGAATATGAGGAAACTTTTGCTGAATTTTAGCACAGTCCTTCCAAGTAGTTGAGTCTTTTGCATATTGGTCCCACTAGAATTTTCATTTCAAGACTTCTCTATTACACAAGTGAAGCTTACGTGTTCTGAGCATCTTGATGAGCTTGAGAGTTACTATCCTGAGGTCCCATACCTGTAAAGCAATCCAATCAACCGCATGATTATCATTAGGTATATACTTTTTAAGCTAGGACACATGGAAGACATTATGAATTTTGGAATGAGTTGGTGGCAACATGATCCAATAAGCTATTGGATTCACTTCCTCTAGAATCTCAAAAGGTCCAACATAATGCGGGGCTAAATTAGAAGAATTTCCAAATTTAATGGAGCTCTTGTGAGGTTTCACTCTCAACAACACTTTGTCACCTATGGAAAAATTATGGGGTATTCTCTTAGCATCATCATAGCTTTTCTATCGATCATTAGCTTCAACTAACCTTTGCTTACAATCTTAACTTGCTCATCCATTTCAGCCAACATCTTTGGTCCCAGAATCACTTGATCCTCAAGTTTGTCCCAACTTATACGAGTTCAACACTTTTGGCCATACAAAGCTTCGAAAGGAGCCATCTTTATTGCGAAATGATAAGAATTATTGTAAGAAAATTATACTAAGGGCAAGTAGTCTTCCCGCTTGTATTGCTGATATATGCAATGCATCCTAAGTAGGTCTTCCAATACTTGATTCACCCTTTCATTTTTCCCATCTATTTTTGGATGATAGGCTGAGCTAATATTCAACTGAGTCCAGGTAGTGCAGAAAACAAGGTTTTCCAAAACCTAGAAGTGACTCATGCATCCCTATCTGATATAATCTTCTCAAGAATCCCATGCAACCTAAACACTTCTTGCACAAATTTCATTGCTATGATAGGTGCTCCATCAGTTAGATTCTTGGGTATAAAATGTGCTACTTTGGTAAGCTTATCTACAACCACAAGAATGACATTGTGCTTATTTCTTGACATAGACAATCCTTGCATAAAGTCCATACTTATGACTTTCCACTTCCTCTCTAGTATATCATGTGGGTATAACAAGCCTATAGGATGATGATGCTCTTCTTTCACCTTTTGACACTCAATACACTTAGCAACAAAACTAGTGACATCTCCTTTCATCCCTTTCTAGAAGTACAATGGCTTTATATCTGCCATCATTTTCATCACTCCAGGGTGTCCATAGTATGGTGCTTTATGTACTTCCTTCCATACCATATTTCTTAACTCTTCTACATCAGGTACATACAATATACCCCTATATCTAAGTAATCCATTAGGTTCAGAATGAAAATCTTCATACCTAGAATCTTGTGGATTATTAGCAAGTGCTTGCTTGACTTGCAAGTAGTACTCATCCTCTTTTCACTTTTGCAACAATTGTCCCTTAAATTTATTTTGATTTGTTACTATAGAAGCAATATGACGTCTTCAACTTAAGGCATCGACAACTCAATATTATTTCCCTTTAATATAATTGATATTAAAATCATAGTCAGCTATTAACTCTAACCATCTTCTCTACTAGCATTCAGATTAGGTTAAGTGAAAAGGTAGTTTAACCCATTATGGTCAGTTTTCATCTCAAAGGGTTCTCCTAACAAGTAGTGCCTCCACATTTGCAATGCATGAACCACAACTACTAATTCTAAATCATGTGGTGCATAATTCATCTCATAAGGTTTCAAATTCCTAGATTCATAAGTAATTACTTGCCCATCTTGCATTAACACACCTCCTAACCCTTCCCTACATGCATCCATGATAACTATAAATTTACCCTCAAGATCTGGTACTTTTAAGATCTGTGTGGTGGTTAACTTCTCTTTGAGTAGGTCAAAATCTTCTTGACACTTCTTAGTCCATTCAAATTTATTTCCTTTCTTTTGTAAAGAAAAATTAAGAAAGTGATCTTAGAGAAGTTTGCAACAAACTTCCTATAGTACCCTACTAGACCCATGAAACTTCTTACCTCTGACACATCCTTAGGTACAAGCCACTCAAGAACTGCCTTGTTCTTAGGCGGATCTATAGAAATTTCATCGTTTGAGATCACATGACCCAAATAATGTACCCTCTTTTGGAAGAATGTACACTTAGAGAGTTTACCATACAACCTATGTTCTCTTAAAAATTTTAGGACGATTTCTAAATGCTTGCAATGTTCCTCTTCATTTCTAGAATAAATCAAGATGTCATCTAGAAAAACTAATACAAATCTGCCTAGCTAATCCCTAAATACACTATTCATTAGGTTCATAAATGTTGTAGGTGTATTTGTTAAACAAAAGGGTAAAACGATGAACTCATACTGTCCATATTTGGTTTTGAATACAATTTTAAAGATATCTTCATCCTTAATCCTCAATTGGTGATATCCATATCTCAAATCTATTTTAGAGAATACAACGACTCTCCTCATTTGATAAAAAATATCATCTATGCATAGAAACAGTTACTTATTCTTAACCATAGATTTTTTAAGCATACAATAGTCAATGCACAAACGCAAGGTACCATCCTTCTTTTTAACAAAGATGACTGGTGCTCCCCAAGGCAAAAAACTTGGTCTTATCAATCCTTTAGACAAGAATTCATCCAATTGTGCCTTAAGTTCCATAAGCTTAGTGGGTATCATCCTATAGGGTACCTTGGAAATAGGTTATGACCCTAGAACTATATCTATAGAGAAGTCAAATATTCTTTTTGAAGGAAACCCTGGTAACTCCTCTGGAAACACATTTGAAATTTTTCTCAATATTGGATACTTCTCCATATCCAACTTTCTAGTTTCTTCTATTTCACCATCTTCTAACTCTTGAAAATCTTGGAACTCCAAATCATCAATATCCTTTCCAAGTTCTTCAATATTTATGGCAAAGAGTTTACACCTTTTCTTCTTAGCTCTTAATAGTTGCATTGCCGTGATTTGATGAATCCTGACCTCTCTAGGTATCCCTTGAAATTTTACTTGATTTCCAAAATCACCTAGGCATTCTACAATTTTAGCATGGCAATCTACCTTAGCCCTATGTCTCCACAACCAATTCATACCTAGGATAATGTCACATGATCCTAGAGGTGCGACATAAAGGTTTACTTCTGTAGAAAAACTGGGTAGTTCTATCCTAGCCTTGAATATACATTGATCCACCTTTGCTCTTATCTAGTTTGCATACTCTACATCCCTAGAAATTTCCATGTATCCTACCTTCCTATATAATTTATTAGCTACTCTAGGTGAAATGAAATTCTCAATTGCACCAGTATCAATAAGAATAGAAATAGGTAAGCCAAACAAAATACCCAGCGTTTCAATTGGAGTTACTTGGTACTCTACCTGACGATCATCCACATCTACATGTATCTTTTGTTGAAACATTGCTTGTTGGGTGGGTAATGGATTGTCATATGGTCGTGATCTAGAAGTTTTATTAGGACACTCATTAGCATAGTGGTCCCCTCTATATATAAAACATCCTGTAGCTGACCCTCTTTTCCCTATGGTTTTTGTAGACTTGTTGACATTTTCATTAGCCTTGTTGGTATTACCCATGCTAGAATCATTTATTTTACGCTCTCTTCTAGACTCCTTTTCATCATTGCAGAACCTTTTTCCATTTTTCCTTAGATCATTTTGCACAAATTCCACCTTCTTCAGAACTATCTTGTCTAGAAATTCTACATCCTTCTTTTGCTCTCTTCTTTCTTGATGAGTGGAGTTAGCCTTGAGATTTTTCTCCTGTTTAATTGCTTTCTCATATACAAGATCCATTGTTGTTGGACCATGCATATCCAGTTCTCCTTTGATCTAACTATTAAGTCCCATTATAAATTTACTAATGCAGAAGCGCTCATCCTTGTGATATATGGGAACATAGCATAAAAGTCGGTTAAACTTCTCCCAATATTCGTTGATTGTCATATTACCTTGTTTCAAACCCTGGAAATCTGAGAGTTTTTGGTCATAGTAGAGTTGTGGCAACCATCTCTTATAGAAAATCTCCACAAATTCCCCCTATGTTAGTTTCCTTGAGTTAATATTAAGTTCCAACTTTTTGTTCATCCACTAGTTAGAGGCTTCTCCTGTTAACTAATATGCACCCCACACGGCTTTAGTAACCTCATCATAGTTTCATATTTCAAAATACTTTTCCATTTGGACAAGCCACACCTCAACATCATCTCCTCCAACACTTCCATCAAACTTGGGTGGGATAATCTTCTTCATGTCCTTGGAAAGTTTAGAAGCCATGAGCTTCTTATTTCTTTCTTTAGATGGCATACGTGATTTTTCCCTCTCGTGATCATGGGTTTCATCATGTCCATGAGAAGAGTTTTGTCCCTCATGCTCATTAATGGGAACATAATTCTCTATCCTATCCTTAACTCTTTCTTGCTTAAGGTTAGCCAAGCTTGCCAAGATTTGGTCAAGTCTAACCTCAACTCCAAGGGTTCCCTGCCCAATTTCTTTGCTTCTGCTAGGATTAGTTCATGTCCTCACCATCCTTATGAAATCAATTTTTACCTGAATGTTTATCCATGTTAGACTAAATTATGTTATCAACTATCTTATGGAAAACATTAAAAATGGCATTCATATGCACATAAAGAATTCCACATAAGATTAAGCACACGCTTTTTGATAAACACATAATTTTATTCATTTCACGAGGATTTCGATATCCCTTTGATTACATGGAGTGACTATTCAGATAGTCAAGTGGAGAGTATCCCTTAGATTCACTCTTTGACACAACTTATTGGAGTATAACCTACAAATTGAGACTGTTGTTGTTCCCTATCTTTTTGTTCATTCCTCATTTGTTCCTACCTATCCCAAAAAGGATAATAGCTTTCAGATTTATCATCCAATACATAGTTATGAGATGCAATGTCAATATGGTGTTCATCAACAATGTAGTCTACCCTTTACATAGAAATTTGTTTATGAGACCATTTCTTGTCTGGCGGTGTCTATGGTACATATCCATTAGAATCGTTACTTGAAGAAATTATAATTAATTTTTCCAATGGAAGAACTCTAGGGTCTCTAAAGATGAATTTCAGACTAACACTTCCTTTCGAGGGCATATCCCTAATAAGCGGTAATGACTTAAATTTTTTTGGTGAGATGGTTTGTAGGTACTTGTACATAGCCTCCATCTTCATCTTTCTCTTCACATCATTGATCCAAAGAGTGCATGAATAAAGGCTTCAGTGCCACTCAACTAGATGAAATTGTCATGGTTGGTACCCTCAATTGTTCTAACAATGGATTCTCTTTCCTTCTTGGCCTTGAGGCAGCGCTCATTTCTAATTACTGACTTTTGAGCTATTAATCTAAGATGCACCATCCTAGCATAAGAATTCAGAGCATTAGATAACGTTGAACAAAAAGAATGATGAGCTAATAGGTTCCAGAGCTAAACCTAGTAGCTTTGATACCACAAGTAACATACTAACCCTTCAATGAAGCAAAAATTTCTAAGTTTTCACCTTGTGAGTAAATAAACTAAGTAACAAGCCATTGCAATAAAAAAATTTATTTTCTTTATTGAGAATTTATGAACAAAGATGCATAACATAATACAATAAGGATTCCATTTCATTACAATAAATTTGTAAGTTACAATAATACAAGAATTCATACATTTACATACATAGCTCAATGAGCTTTGGAACAAATAGCTGTAAGATGGTTTAGGATCCTTCCTTTCAAATCTTGGTTCTTCTGTCACCTATTGTGGAGGAGAATAATCACTCAAGTGCTTTTCTACCAACCACGAATTGTTAATGTAGTCCCCCGCTCATCTATCATTTGATAGTGTAGAGAAGGGGGATTCACTTCTCACAAGTTCTCTTCATTCAGAGAGCCTCATGGGGTGAACTACCCTAAACCACCTCAAGGAACAATGAGAGAGTTCTAGAATCAGAAAGAGTAGATCATAAAAGTTTTTTGGACAAACTGATGAGCTCTCAGCTAAAGGACATTACCGCGGAATATAGATAACAACACAGTGTGCTGGATTCTCGTATGGACTAGGAACGAAGTTTATCATAGGAAAACAACAAAGTGACCACCGACAATTGAATTGCTAAGAACTTTCAGAATATAGAAAAATAACATAATGTAATAGAACTGAAGTAAAGTAAAGAATAAATGATAAAGGAGAAGAGGGTGAGAGATAAAAGAATCTCACAAAACCCAAGTAATGGAGCCTCCAACAAATGAATGTCTTTAATACCTACATGCATAATATCTATAGAAAGTGTTGGGGCTATATAGGGGTTTGCCTCAGTCAAACCCCCATTTTGGTGTTCCCATCTCCATAGACAGCTAGATAGAAAGAGAGAGTGAGAAAAGTAAGCAAATGCGATGTGATAAAAGCAATCCCCAATTGAGGAGGAGAACCCATATCACAAAATGTGAGCGATAAAAGTAAACCTCGCTCAAGGAGGAGAACCCATATCACAAAGTAAGGATGCAATAGATAGGGGATATGGAATCCTAGGATGCTTGCAAGCACAAGGAAAGGGAGATAGAGCTGCAAGGCTTAAGGAAGCCAAATGGAGAGAGCAATAGAGTTGCAAGAACCAAGAGTGTTGTTGTAATGAGCTTGTGAAAGCTTGAGATTGTTGCAAAGGGTGGTGCCAAAAAGAAGAAGAGGAAGCTAGAAGGCCAGATGAATTAAAAAGGATAGCATTTAAGGAGATAAGAGAAGCAAAAGAAGCTTCCCGGGTGGTTACAAAGCATCCCAAGCTGTTACCACCAACAAAAGAATATGACAAGTGGAAAATATGCTCAGAAATGGTCATTTGAATGTTGAAACATCACAGGATGCTAGTGCGGCACATAGATGTCCATACAACGCACTAGTGTCTAGACATGTCATACTACAAAACAACACAAATGGGAAAATCACAAGGTTCAACACACAACTGACGCATGAAGGGTAGCTGCTGAAAAGGGGTGTTGAGCATCTTGAGAGGGGAAAAAGGGCTGATGTAGGGGCTAGAAATGAACCTACAAAAATGCTAGGGGAGTGTACACTAAAGAGGATGCAAGAATGTATGTGAAATTGCAAGGGGTGCAATTTTACGACATACATTTTCCCCCCACTTTAGCAAGCATATGAATCTACACTAATATGCATGCTAAAGGAGATCTACTAAACATAAATAACATAATTATGCAAAAAGGATACTATAGAGGAAACAAAAAACTCTTCAAACCAAGGAAGCATGCCCCCAGGTTGAAGACTTGCAAAATAAATGCATTAGACAAGAAAAACCTGCACCAAACAACAATGCTAGCACACAAAAAACTAAAGGATTTGAGTCAACAAAGTGAAAGAGACCTTGATGTAAAAGGTTGTCTCAGTACTATGTGTCATCTCCAAATTAAAACAAAAACTCATAGAAGAATTCTAAAATGAAGAGAAGAATGTAAGGATCGATTGCTTCAAGAGAAGAATGCACCCAAAAGATAGGGAAGCAATCAATGTCAAAGAGAGAAAGAGCATGTACTTAGGATGAGGAAGATGTAGATCTTCAATACGGTATATACAATTGAGAAGAGAAGTGAAAAGGCTGAAGAGAGAGAGAAGGAATGAAAATTCCAAGAGAGATGGCTCCACAAGTATTCTCTCCTAAGGAGGTTTGAACGAAGTGCACCGAAGGCCTGTAGACCAACAATGGAAATATCCCGCAAGATGAAAGTGTCTCATAGGCCTACAAACCTGTAAGGAGGTAGCCCCCAAGATCTCTCACATGAAGGAATTCCTGTGAAGTATGTGCCTTATAGGCCCGCAAACCTGCAAAAAGTATCCCCCAAGATCTCTCACATGAAGGAAACCCAAAGAGAAAAGTGCCTTACAAGCCCACAAACCTGCAAGGAAGCATCCCCTAAGATCTCTTACATGGAGGAAACCCAAAGAAGGGGACTCCATAGAGTCAAATTGAAAAGCGGATTTATAGGTGCACTTGCAAGTTACATGTTTACCCATAGATAAAACATGTCCGAAAACAAAACGGCCATGCAGGTGATCAAGCAGATAGTCACGCAGACCATCAACAAATTGGAAGGCTTTCAAAGGGGTCCCTCGAGAACCCTTCAAAAGAAAAGGGGTCCGCTCAAGGGACACACTGTTTGAAAAGTGAGGTCTAGTTAGGCTGCCCCCAAGCTAGATGCAAATAATTCATTTGAGATAAAGAATTTCAAAGGGGGTCCCTTGGGAACCCTTCAAAATCAAAAAAAGTGTCCACTAAAGGGATGATTTAATTGAAATATAGAGAGTAGAGAGAGGGTCCTTAAAAGGACACACATCTCCAGAACAAGTTATCATTGCCCCCATCATACAGGGGAGGAGAACCATGCAAGATACTTAGAACATACAGGATAGAGGTAGACCTTGATATCACTTTTCATTTGAAGAAGAGGTAGGTGCATCAACAAACAAATGAGTGATGGCACCTGAATCAAAAAGTTGTATTTTATCCTTCAAGGCCTTACATTCACTAGTGGAATGGCCAAGCACTTGATTGTATGCACAGAAAGAATGTTTTTCTTTATCATCTTTATGAAATTTCTTACACATAGGAGGAGGAAGAGTAATTAAGTGGGCTTTAAGAAGCCACAACAAAATATTCTCTTTCTTAGATAAAGAATGAGGAACATGAAGTAACCCTTTCTCTTGTGGAGAAAATAAAGACTGCTCACAAGAAGACACAAAGATATAAGGCAATGGAGGAGGATCTCCATAGAGAGTGTTACAATTTTGCGTTCACATTACCCCGTGATACAAAAGAGTAATCATATTTGATAACAGGTGTGGATGATGTTATTTGAAGGTCTAAGTGGATTGGGTCAACTTTATATTCCATAATGAAGGAATCTATAAAGTCTAGCGAACCCCAATCATCACCAAGACATGCATTTTCATGAGAAGAGGTAGGAGCAGACTTGAAATTTCTTGCTTCAGAAGGATCTTCCTTAGGGAAATCTATCTAAGGAGTATCCTTTGTAGTAGATATTGCTAGAGTAAACATCAACACATTGGAAGCCATTGAAGGAATAAGAGTAGGCACAACCGAAATCTGACCAACAACTACAATTTCACATAAGTGCATAGTTTTGGGGTCAACCTTGACTGTGACTACTCAGTTGTTACAAATGAACTTAATTGATTTATGCAAGTAGATGGGATTGCACCAATATCATGTATCAACAGTCTACCAAGAAGAAGGTTATCAGTTATTTTTTCTGACATAACATATACAAGGGTGGGTACAGTAATGGGTCCCAACCTCAAAGGCAAGACTATTGTGCCTAGGGCTTGTTGACCAAAATTATCGAACCCATGAATGACAACAGGAGAAGCATTGAGAGAAGATGAATCAATATTAATCTTAGGAAAGAAATCAATGCTACATACATTGAGCACCAAACTGGTGTCAACGAGACTACGTCTAATGCTGATATTAATGTTAAGTTCCCAAATCTACACCCTATTTGCTAAGCTTTAAATGAACTCAATAGATTTGGACTAACATGGGACTCCTTTCAGGTTGTGGGTAACCTATTTGAAAGAACACCTCTGGATTATGGGCCGACATTCCCATTTGATGTCACCTAACTATTAATCTTTGATGGTAAAGGGTAAGAATTGCATGAAAATAAACCTAATGCTGGAAAAACCCTAAGGTGATGCACCAAAAAAACCTAGACCTATTAACAACTTATCACCTTCAAATTAAAATCATAAAGCTTGACTCACACAACTCACTTTCCAATGCAGTTTACATAAATAATTCATAAGAAGGTCTATAAATAATGCTATTAAAAGGAAAACAAAGATTTCACAATTAACAACACCACTAACAACACAACTTACAACCTATAAACATACACCTTATGCTAAATAGATGCATAACATGAGACAAGCTTGCAAGGAAAAGACAAATTTTCACAAGACAAATTGATCAATCATTAACAACATACATGAGAAATAGAAAATGGGAAGGTAAAAATGCTCTACTTTATTAATTCAAAGTGCTTACTGGATAATAGGCCCATCAAGTTACAATACTGCTCCATGAAAAATAGCTCCAAAAGAAAGCTATCTTACTGCTTGAAAGAAAGAACTCCCTCAAATGTTCAAAATGAACATACTTAAACCAAAACCCACCAAAATCCCTCACACGAGTGCTTCTAGAAGATTGTAGTCGGATAGAACAAAAAAGGCCAAAAATAACCTTCTAGAACTCTCCAAAATGTCTTCCACATGAAGAAAAGTTAGGCCAAGTCAATAGTCACCCCAAAAATGTGACAAAAAATGCCTCCAGATAGCCTCGTTTCCACCAAAATCAGTCAAAACAACATCCCACACATTCCTCATGTTGACAAGTCATCACCAAATCTATCACATGCCTCCAACTGGCTAAGTCACACTTTTGGTGTGTTTGCAAAGGCTCATGAGTTCAAATGAATCTCCTTTGACTAGATTTTAAAAGAACATGCCTTTTATATTTTGCATTTAAAGTAACATTTAATCAAATGGTTTTATAATTATACCATTTAATTAAATATTTTACAATTTTATAATGCAAAAAGAAAGCTCCAACAATGATTTCTATGATTTGGTCTCCAAATCATCAGGTTCAATTACAATCAATCAAGCTCCCTTATCTTGTCTTACATACAACACTTAATAAGGCGATTTATCATAATATCACCTAAATGAACATTCTTGCATTTCATGCTTAATACAAAATAATGACACTTGACTCAAAATGTGCTTTGAAACAAAGAAAACTCATAAGTCTTTAAGAGGACACACCTAGACACCTACATAAGGCATGGGTATTAATCATCATTTGCAAAATTAAAAGAAAGGAAAAAAATGCCTATGAGTATCGACCAAGAAAAATTAGGGTAAAAACCCTAAACACCAAAGTTGAAGCAAAAAGCTCACATGGCATTCATTTGTAACCTTTTGAGCTTCAGGAAAACTTGACCTACCGCCACTAAGGGTTCAACTGGAGGCCTTCAATGGGAAATTTTGAAGGCAAATAGAGGCATCATTAACTCATCTTTGTGTAGATTGATACTTAGAAACTTGGGTAAACCTTTGGAAGCATTTCCTTTTTCTGTCCATTTTATTTTCTGCAGAGAACATGCTCGAAATTGAGCTTCATTTCACAAAATGATGAACATATTTCATATTTAGCACTCCTTCTGTCATTTTTTAGCATTTTCCTGTGGAATAATTGCTTTTCCAAAGGATTTCTTGTGGTTTGTAAATGAAATTAGTGGTTTGGCCATGACCACACAATTCCCTATTGATTTTTTGAGGTTTTTGATTCGTTCTTTCTTTCCTCGAGGCAATGTTGTCCTATATGAAGACAACAACCCACAAAAAATGATTCAATGCCATTGCACATTACGACTAGGGGTTAAAACCTTCATGCACCATTGTTTCCATTCTTCCATGGACACCCTTTCAATCATGCCCATGGATTTGGGATTTTTTCATATTCACTTAAAAAACAAATGGGTACCCTTGTGTTGCTTTTTTAATGCCATAGAATAGCAGTCGACATTGTCATAATCTTCTTACTATGGTAGAATTGTGCAAGATTATAATATGAATGGGATTTCATGAGATATTCAATAGTTATCATTTCCAACCATTCCATAGAAATGCTACCTTGTAAACACAAATGATCTGCAAAATAATTGATTGAATGCCATTGCACCGTACGTGCATATCTCACAGATTCCATGCATCTTTTCTATGGCTCTAAAGAATGATGCAAAATGTTTTATTTCTTATGTATTCAATGTTGATGCAAAAAACCCCAAGTGGGTAGGTTACTTTTATGAAGAAAACTATTTTCCTTTGTAAATTTCATTTTCATCAGTAGTAGAATGCCTTGCACCAACCTCATGTCCAACTTCATTTGATGGAACATCCTTGGCAACTACTCTACCATCACTACCCAGTTTCTCAGTAACCACACTCTTGGCATCAATTGAGAAGCTAGAGTTCACATACCCATTTATGATCCCATGGCTATACACCTAGTATCAACAGGCTCTATAAATGATTTGGAATTTCTAAGTGGATTTTTGTTCACCACATTTGCAGTGTTGGAATGCTCAATCTCATAAATGGGACTGGTACTAGCCTCATCATTGTGAGTTCTTACATTCATGTTAGTGTTTGTACCATCAACAAATATTTTCTCTACAAAAACATCATCTTTGTAAGATGCTCTTTCAGCTTCTTTATGTAACACCTCATCAACTATAATTACATCATTACTGTCTTGAGCTATATTCTCTTCAAATTTCTAGCCTGGTAACTCTTTATAGTATGGTTGATCTTTTTTCCATTCTTGCAATATCTCTTTCATAGATGGTTGCTCGTTGATTCTTTATAAAACTTGATCTTTTAGCACTATCCTCCATTTCTATCTTTTGAAGTACTCTCTATTCAAGTTGTAAAGGAATTAGATATCTATTGAATGCCATTATCATTGCCTTGCTTTGAATTATTCACCATGATAACATGAAGCTCCTTTAGAGATCACTGCTACCTCAAAGCTTTGATTGCACTCAACAAGTGCATGGAGCTAATCACTCCTCTGTCATTAACCTTTCTTACACTGTCAAGTGATTTTCCATAAGTAAGATAAGCACCCAAAGATGAAACATAAGCTACTATCCTGGGGTGTATGTTTGGTCCATGGAAAAATAATGTGATTATCATTGGAACAATAGGCCTCTCTTATAGCTTTTGACTGTTCTAATTTGTGACATGAAGAATATCTTGGGCCTCATGGACTGAAATGTAACGTTCTCCTTAAGTTTGGTGTGCATTCTCAATCTTTGAAATTGATGCCATAACACTATTATTGTGCCATGCCTTTTGCTTATCTCATAATGCATTTTTTCTTGCCACAAAGAATTGTCATTGTTCATTTGTTCTTGCTGTCTTGTAGCAAAAATGACCGTACCTATGCTTCTTTCAATGTTTATTATTGTACTACATGAATCTACTTTTCATGCCTTAAAGGTCATTGTGACCAGTACGTTATCATGAGGCATGCACATTGATCATTTTGAAACCCAGTTTGCATTGTAGGGGTATTGTATTATGACTTTGGAGCTTTTAATGGTACTGTAGTATACATTCATTAATGTTGTACTTCCATGACATGAGAATACATGTTGTTGTCCCACCTGAATCTGCTATATGATTCCATGACATTTGTTTCCTTTTTGCTCATGTGTGATACATAACTATCTCCCACTTTGATCCTAGTGGGCAGACACATGTCCCCTATGTCAGTGACCTGAAAGCTCACCATCCTATGTGATGTGTGGCTATCCAATAGGGTCAAGGTGAGAGGGACCTGACAACACTCTAGATTGCTCCTTCCCTATTTAAGAGATGCATAATTGAACTTGATGCATCTTTTGAATCTAATAATGAAAGTTGATCAACTGGTGTGATTTCATATTGATTTAATGCATTGATAACAAATAAATATTTGATGAAGTTTCTTAATTTCATTTTTCTTTCAAAGCATTCCAAGCTCTACCCACGTGGGAGTCACATTTACCCCACATGCTGTATTTAATTGAACCAGAATAGTAACCAGAATTGTCCTAAATCTACACAAGAAGCAAACAAGTTATAAAAATAGATGCATATTTTGGATGTGTTTGATGACTTTGTTATTTTCTAGGACATCCAAGGTTTGTATGCTTATTTAATGCACTTATGGATCAATTTATACATGCATAGGTAGGTGTGTATGTAAGGATTGAGATATTTCATTACTTAGAGCCTCACTCTAATATCATTGTTTTTCCAGATGCAGGAGCTAGGAGCACTACGGGGCTAGGGTAGACACAATTAGCTTTGGGCAGTAGCAGTAGGGAAATCGAGCAACTTTGTAACCAGTCATTCTCAGGAATGATTGCTCTCCATTCTTATATGCACATTCATTTATTTCTTTTTACTTATTCATGTATAAATTGCTTCATATTTCAATTGAATAAGTAAAGTTAATCCCTTGGCTTGCGAGGGACATGTACACTTCATGATTATCAATAAAATATCACATTTGTATACATATGATTCTCTTTTCTCATTTGCTGTAAATGCAACATTGGAATGAAAAATGTAATCTATTTCATTTGACAATCTTTATTAGGCATATTGACTTGATTTAGAAAACTTATGGTTTATCTTTTAAATGTTTAAAACAAACAACACAAAAAGAATAACCACTAACACTGATTTCAGCTGAAAGCTAAAAATCAAGTAACATTTTTGGTGACATCTGCTATATGTTTGCTTGCTAAACATGAGACCAAATGCCTAAGCTTATCCATTAGGCACAGGGTCACTCAAAAAGCTAACACCACTTGAAAACAACATTGCAAAATGCTGTAACTCATCAGAACAACAAGATACACCTTTGAAATTTATGAAAAACCCAACATTACAGAATGAAAACTAACTGTGCTGAAAAGCACTTAGGGAAAACTGGAAATGCATCTGAAATGAAACTACACTACCTACTCTAACCAACAAAGAAGCTGGTCAAATGAACCCATTAATGGGCTTTGCAAAATAACACCCCTTTTTAATCAGCAACTGATGCATTACATGATTATGCACTCCTGAAAGAACATGAAACATATGCTTATATTCAAAAGATTGTTGCAACGTTTCATGAAAAATGAAAACAAACTTACTTGCATCTTGAAAATGATCATGCATATTGCTGCCCTGAACTAGGCAGGTGAGTTGAATTCGGTTACCTTCAGCTACAACTCCAAAATCAGCCTCTTCTTCAATTGCATCCTCATACTTGAGTGCAAGCATGATCTCTGGTACTTCAGTGGCCTTCAAACTAGCCAAATATCTGATGGGGAAACCTCTTGAATGAACAAAGCTTGGGCTTTCCTTGGTGATCTCCTATTTGTCAAACAAACAAGGCACTTGATCACCCACTTGCTTTACATACCGTTGTTCCAAATGATCACTCATCTCTTCCATGGAGAACAATGAGATGGCTTCCTCCAACACAGTTTCAATCAATACATCAGCCTTTGGCTCTTTTATACACCAAAAATGAAGCTGTTTATAATTCTCATTACTACTCAAAGAAAGATGCTCCAAATCGGGCTTGTCTTCTTCTATGGAGGCACGAAAGTGTTCAAACAGTGAAGTAGCTTCCTAAAACAAACCTTCACTTGGTAGATCAACTTCTAGCTCTTCTATACAACAAAAGGGAAGCTCATTTGAAAAGACAAGGCATTGCACATCAGGTTCATGAGGCTTCTCCTGTTGTTTCAACACCTCATCAAGCTTGCGAACTTGTTGTTTTGAAGAACCATTATTTTCAACTTCTTTTGATTCTTTATCATCCAATTTTGAACAAAAATGTTCAATTATATCAGTGCACATCTCTTCATAAAGCTCAATATTAGCCCTTTCATCCATAGCATGCTAAAAAATATCCAATTCATCTGTACACTGCTCCTCTTCAACCTCAGGTTGTTGACTTATGACCAGATTTATGCCCTCCTCATCATGCTCAATGAAGCATGGAAGATCCTCAAGTGAAGCCATGAAATCATGGCCTACATCACACTTTTCAACCTCCTCTAGCTACTGTCCTAATTCTTGAACCTGCAACTCACCATACTACTTGATGTCTTCTTGCTGCTTTGAATCTTCATCCTTGTCGACAAAATAGGAAATTCATTAATCCAAATTGAAGGTTGGTCCTCTGCAACAACCTTTTTCACTTCCTCAACCTGTTGTCCTATTGGAACATTTTCACTGTCCTTGACAATAGCAGGAGGATCATTAGCTAAGACATTGCAAAACACATCCTAAGAAATCTTCTCCTATTCAGCCTTTTACAGTTGTAGCCTGTATTCCTCCATGGCTAAATGCAACAAGTTCACACTCCTAGTCTCCTCTATGTTGAGTGAGTTGTGCGGGACAAGGGTCTGCTCTTCTTTTTCTTTCTAGATGTTAGAGCATGGTTCCAATTGCATGATATATGGAGGAACTTCACAGGGTAGGGCAGATGACTCTTTCCAACTTGGAAACCTATGGGTAGAAGGCTCATTGGTAGGATCACTAATGGGCTCAAAAAGTTTCTCTTGTTTAAAACTAGGGAACTTGTGCTTAGAAACCTCCTTATTAATAGGGTGATTCAACATTATAGGAGGAATTGAGCTGAAACTAGGAAAGGGAAGGGCTGCCTAAGTATCATAACTTATTTGGCATTCCTCTTTAGCCATCTACTTTGCGAGACATTCCTCATGCTATGTCCTTTGAATCTCCATCTCCTGCTCTTGAATGTATGCTTGGTAAGCTAATTCCTCTTGATGAATATCAACCTCTTGTTGCTGCATTTGATACTCTTGTTCTTTATTGATCTCATCCAACTGCCTATGGAAATCTAGCAACATACTATCAATATTGCTAATCCCCATATCATTAGCATTTTGGGGCTGCAAATGAGAACATGACTACTGTTTTGGAACAAAGTATCCTTCTTGAGGCTAGTTCTAGGCATATATTGGATGATATTGAGGTTGAGCAAGAGTGGGAGGGCGGGAAACATAATGAGGATGTTGGTAACTTGTTCTCACAGGGTTATTTGAAATAAAACCAACAAGTTGTTCAGTGTGGTATGGATGGTAAGAGGTCATACATGCATGATTTTCATGGAATGGTGTGTAATTAGTAGTTTCATGATATGCTGGGTGATATGACATGTTTCCATGAAAAATAGACATGCTTATTCATTTAGAAGCTGGAAAGATAAGAAAAATCAGATCTCTTTGAAACTAACCAACACTTGATCATACTGAAACTAGTGAAAACTTATTGGAGTCGCTAGGTCTGTATTGAAAATTCCTCCAAAAGGCTGAAACTACTGCTGTACACACCAAATAACAACAATTAAATGCATAAAAATGAATTGAGAAGCAGTTCACTGTCCCACCGGGCATTCCAAAACTGTTCGGTTCCCAAATCTGCACCCTATTTGCTAAGCTTTAAATGAACTCAATAGATTTGGACTAACATGGGACTGCTTTCAGGTTGTGGGTAACCTGTTTGAAAGTAGACCTTTGGATTACGGGTCGTCTTCCCCGTTAGATGTCACCTAACTATTAATCTCTGAAGGTAAAGGGTAAGGATTGCATTAAAATAAATCTAATGCTAGAAAAAACCTAAGGTGGTGCACCAAAACAACCTAGACCTATTAATAATTTATGACCTTCAAATTAAAATCATAAAGCTTGACTCACACAACTCACTAAATCCAATGCATTTTACATAAATAATTCATAAGAAGGTCTATAAATAATGCTATTAAAAGGAAAACAAAGATTTCACAATTAACAACACCACTAAGAACACAAATTACAACCTGTAAACATACACCTTTTGCTAAATAGATGCATAACATGAGACAAGCTTGCAAGGAAAAGATAGATTTTCACAAGACAAACTGATCAATCATTAACAACATACATGAGAAATAGGAAATGAGAAGGTAAAAATGATCTACTTTATTAATTCAAAGTGCTTACTGTATAATAGGCCCTTCAGAGTTACAATACTGCTCCATGAAAAATAGCTCCAAAAGAAAGCCATCCTACTGCTGGAAAGAAAGAACTCCCTCAAATGTTTAAAATGAACATACTTAAACCAAAACCCACCAAAACCCCTCACACAAGTGCTTCCAAAAGATTCTAGTCAGATACAATAGAAAAGGCCAAAAGAACCTTCTAGAACTCTCCAAAATGTCTTCCACATGAAGAAAAGTTAGGCTAAGTCAATAGTCACCCCAAAAATGTGACAAAAAATGCCTCCAGATAGCCTCATTTCCACCAAAATCAGTCAAAACAACATCCCATACATTCCTCATGTTGACAAGTCATCACCAAATCTATCACATGCCTCCAACTAGCTGAGTCACACTTTTGGTGTGTTTGCAAAGGCTCATGACTTCAACTGAATCTCCTTTGACTAGATTTTAAAAGCACATGCCTTTTATATTTTGCATTTAAAGTAACATTTAATCAAATGGTTTTATAATTATACCATTTAATTAAATATTTTACAATTTTATAATGCAAAAAGAAAGCTCCAACAATGCTTTCTATGATTTGGTCTCCAAATCATCAGGTTCAATTACACTCAATCAAGCCCCCTTATCTTGTCTTACATACAACACTTAATAAGGTGATTTATCATAATATCACCTAAATGAACGCTCTTGTATTTCATGCTTAATACAAAATAATGACACTTGACTCAAAATGTGCTTTGAAACAAAGAAAACTCATAAGTCCATAAGAGGACACACCTAGACACCTACATAAGGCATGGGTATTAATCATCATTTGAGAAATTAAAAGAAAGGAAAAAAATGCCTATGAGTATTGACCAAGAAAAATTAGGGTAAAAACCCTAAACACCAAAGTTGAAACAAAAAGCTCACAAGGCATTCATTTGTAACCTTTTGAGCTTCAGGAAAACCTGACCTGCCGCCACCAAGGGTTCAACTGGAGGTCTTGAATGGGAAATTTTGAAGGCGAACAGAGGCATCATTAACTCATCTTTGTGTAGATTGATACTCAGAAACTCGGGTAAACCTTTGGAAGCATTTCCTTTTCTATCCATTTTATTTTCTGCAGAGAACATGCTCAAAATTGAGCTTCATTTCACAAAATGATGAACATATTTCATATTCAACACTCCTATCATTTTTTAGCATTTTCCTATAGAATAATTTATTTTCTAAAGTATTTCTTGTGGTTTGTAAATGAAATCAGTGGTTTGGTCACGACCACACATTGCTCTATTGATTTTTTGAGGGTTTTGCTCCCTTCTTTCTTTCCTCAAGACAATGCTGTCCTGTATGAAGAAAATGACCCACAAAAAATGATTCAATGCCATTGCACAGTACAACTAGGGGTCAAAACCTTCATGCACCATTGTTTCCATTCTTCCATGGACACCCTTTCAATTATGCCCGCGGATTTGGGATTTTTTCATATTCACTTAGAAAAAAATGGGCACCCTTGTGTTGGTTTTTTGATGCCATAGAATAGTTGCCGACATTGTCATAATCTTCTTACTGTGGTAGAATCATGCAAGATTATAATATGAATGGGATTTCATGAGATAGTCAATAGTTATCACAGTCAACCCTTCCATAGAAATGCTGCCTTGTAAACACAAATGATATACAAAATAATTGATCGAATTCCATTGCACCATACAGGCATATCTCACAGATTCCATGCATCTTTTCTATGGCTCTAAAGAATGATGCAAAATGTCGGATTTCTTATGTATTCAATGTCGATGCAAAAAACCCCAAGTGGGTAGGTTACTTTTGTGAAGAAAACTATTTTCCTTTGCAAATTTCATTTTCATTAGTAGCGGAATGCCTTTCACCAACTTCATGTCCAACTTCAGTTGATGGAACATCCTTGGCAACTGCTCTACCATCACTACCCAGTTTCTCAGTAACCACATTCTTGGCATCAATTGAGAAGCTAGAGTTCACATACCCATTTATGATCCAATGGCTATACACCTAGTATCAGTAGGCTCTGTAAATGATCTAGAATATGTAAGTGGATTTTTGTTCACCACATTTGCAGTGTTGGAACGCTCAATCTCAGAAATGGGACTGGTACTAGCCTCATCATTGTGAGTTATTACATTCATGTTAGTGTTTGTACCATCAAAAAATATTTTCTCTACAAAAACATCATCTTTGCAAGATGCTCTTTCAGCTTCTTTATGTAACACCTCATCAACTGTAATTACAACATTACTGTCTTGAGCTGTATTCTCTTCAAATTTCCAGCCTAGTAACTCTTTATGGTATGGCTAATCTTTTTTCCATTCCTGCAATATCTCTTTCATAGATGGTTTCTTGTTGATTCTTTATAAAACTTGATCTTTTAGCACTATCTTCCATTTCTGTCTTTTGAAGCACTCTCTGTTTAGGTTGTAAAGGAATTAGATATCTATTGAATGCCATTATCATTGCCTTCCTTTGAATTATTCACCATGATAACATGAAGCTCCTTTGGAGATCACTACTACCTCAAAGCTTTGATTGTACTCAACAATTGCATGGAACTAATCAATCCTCTGTGATTAACCTTTCTTACACTATCAAGTGATTTTCCATAAGTAAGATAAGCACCCAAAGCTGAAACATAAGCTGCTGTCTTGGGGTGTATGTTTGGTCCATGGAAAAATAAAGTGATTATCATTGGAACAATAGGCCTCTCTTATAGCTTTTGATTGTTCTAATTTGTGACATGAAGAATATCTTGGGCCTCATGGACTAGTTGGAGTCAAATAAATAACAGGTCTCTTAGGCCTTTGAGGGGAAGCAAAGAAATAGATTATATTTACAGACTCATCACAACTAGTGGAATAATTATTTGAATACATATTCTCAACATCAATCATAGGAGGATTATATGTGGAAGTAGGTTCATCATTCACTAATGCATCATCTCTAGAAAAGAGTGCATCAGAACAAAGATTAGATTTATCATTCACCAATGCAACATCTCCATAAGAGAGTGCATTGGAATAGAGACAAGATTCATCTCTCACCAATGCAATGTCTCTAGAAGAGAGTGCATTGGAATGAAGGGTAGATTCATCATTCACAAATGCATCATCTCTAGGAGAGAGTTCATTGGAATGAATAGAAGGTAGAGTAATGTTAAGAAAGGAATCAATGATTTCATCTTCTTGCAACAAAATATCCTCCGAAGTAGAGGAATTTCGTGAGAAGGATCAAAGATATCAAGAGACATAGGCAAAGCCAAGTCACCATCACATGAATGAAATGGAACATCATTAACACTTTGAATAAAATTAGATACTGAACTAACAAAAGAGGATATTAAATTCATTTTGAATATAGTAAGATAAATATGATAAATAACAAATAAACAAGTCAGATGATAACAAAACTAAGAAAAACCACAAATCTAGATTTTTTTCAGATTTTTTCGGTGTTTTCTAGGTTCTAGTAATTTACATTTTCATAGGTTTTAATAGTGAAATTTGGGGTTGAAACTTGAATTAGTCCCTAAAATTCAGTTGCCGAAGGCATAGTATTTTAGGGATTGAATTAGTCCTCTTAGAGATATTTCCAATGGTGCAAATAGTTATGAATTTTAAGCACCAAGTCAAAAGTTATGACCCTGCCAAGTAGGGCTAAATAAATTCCTAGTTTTTAAAGAAAATTTTCTCTTCACATTAGGTTCACCAAAATGTAGAGAAGGGGGATTTGTTACTCAAAAGTTCTCTTCATTCAGAGAGCCTCACGAGGTGAACTACCCTAAAATACCTCAAAGAACAGTGAGAGAGTTCTAGAATTGGAAAGAGCAAATCACAAAGGTTTTCTAGAAAAACTGATGAGCTCTTAGCCAAAGGACATCAACGTGGAATACAGATGAAAACACGGTGCAATAGTGTCTCAGAGGCATGCTAGAGTCTCGAATGGACTAGGAACAAACTTTATCATAGGAAAACAACAAAGTGACCACTAGCAATTAGATTGCTAAGAACTTGCAGAATATAGGAAAATAATAGAATGTAATAGAACTGAAGTAAAGTAAAGAATAAATGATAAAGTAGAAAAGGATGATAGATAGAAGAAGCTCACAAAAACCAAAGTAATGGAGCCTCCATCAAATGAATGTATTTAATACCTACATTCATAATATCTGGAGAAACTGTTGGGGCTATATAGGGGTTTGCCTCAATCAAACCCCCATTTTGGTGTTCCCACCTCCATAGACAGCGAGACAGAAAGAGAGAGTGAGAAAAGTAAGAGAATGCAATGTGATAAAAGCAATCCCCGTGTGGACACCAAAAAAAAAAAAAGTAACCCTTCTAATTTTTTTGGCTCGTTTTGGCCCTCCTTGTGATTTTTCCTTAATATTCCTTGCTTTAATGTTGTAATGTGGATAACACATTCACATTAGGTCTTGGGCCCTTGTAAATTGAATAAAATACATGTCTTGTAAAGGTGTTGTAAATCACTTTCACACTTTTCTAGACTTTTATTAAGCATTTAAGTCTCATGGACCTATCTTTCCCTTAATTAAATGTTGTAAAATGCATTTAATTGTATTCTCACATTAATCTAAAATGTTTGTGAATTAAATCTGGTTTTAATCTAGTGTTGTAATGTGTTTTACACATACACATTGGATCTTGTGCCTTTCTAGGCTAAGTGGACCTCATTTTAATGTTGTAGAGTCTATTTAACCACACTTTCACATTGAAATTTGTGTCCCAAGCCCTAATCACCCTTTATATCATCATTAGTAGGCCCCTAGGTGACTTATTTTTGCATCTCGAGGCATAGTTTGACTAATATCCCAATAAAAACACTATAAAACCACAAAATCTTGAAGACCCACCTCAAAAAAATCAAGGTGGGAATCATTCTCCACCTTGGGAAAATGAGTCCCCTTAGGTGGGACCCATTCACCAAGTGTGGTGAATGAGTCCCTTTTGGGGACTTTTTCAAAATTGAGTGGGAAAATTGTAATTCTAACTTAGATTTTGATGAATGTCGGCCTTGGGGATCAAAATAATGGCCATTTGAGTACCTTGCCTATATAAAAAAGCTTCCAAATAATTGTTTCATCATACTTTCATATTGTCAAGTCAAGAAAGCAATAGTTAGGCATTTCAAGTCTTGACAAGGTCATCAAGATAACATTCAAGATCATTTCTAAGGCATTCAAGAGCAAGATTCTTCATCAATTATTGCAGAAATTCAAGGTCCATCATCATGGAAAGGTTATAATTGCATTACTTCATATTCATGCTTCATTATATTATTTCATCATTTTGGTTTAATTACATAAAAGTGGTTTAACGAAGGTAAACCCCTATTCCCTAACAATCAACATTTTCTCTCTCTCTCTCTCTCTCTTTGTGTGATTGGATATCTAGATGTTTTGAAGGCTTGGAGATGATTGAAGAATAGGTTACAAACTTGTTGGAGTCATCTCCCTATTGGAAAGGACAAAATATTCACAAAAAGTCACTTATAGTCCTGAAAATCAGGGTTTCAGATTCAGACACCTAGAGGAACAAATTGAGCAGACTGAGAGCTATAGATTCCACTTCCGAGTTTCCAGAAAAGTCAAAGTGGACTCATTCGCCAAGAGTGGGGAATGAGTCCCACTATACCTATTTTTTAGAGAATTTTATGGATTTGGATACCCATTTGGCTAAAACTTGCTTTGGTATAGTTTTCCAAAATCAAGACTGATTTTCCTAGAATGGTGAATGAGTCCCACTAGGCTTAAAAATCAACATTTTTAGAATTTCAAAGTTATTTCCAATCTCTTCAAGGTTTCTAGGTGCACACCATTCACATCCTTACTTTTCTGTTATACTTTATTTACATTTCTAGGGCATTCTTTAGGTCATTTAACATTTGTTTTCATATCACACTGTGTTTTCAATCATTTCATGTTTTCTAGGTTTACACTTAGTAGTGAACCCCTTTCTTGTTTCAATCATCTCCAAGGATACCTTATAGTCAGATCTCTTACATCCTTCACTGGGTTGAGATCTCTAAGGTATTCTTGAATGTGAACATTGTGAAATCAGATCCCTCTCCTTCTATCCATTTTTGTGGACAAGGGAGTGAAACATCCATTTTCGGTGCCCACATTTTGGTGAACCCAAATTTTGAACATCATAGTTCTGATTTGGATTCCATCATCATCCTAGATTTAGCTTACATTAACTTTGCATTAGAATTTGTATTGATTAATTGGCATTCTAGGGTTTCAAATTTTTGCATTAGTAAAAGTACATATAGGTTGCATTTTTGCATCTCAAATCATCAAGAATCATATAAAAATTGCATTTAAATTTTGTATGCAGGTTATACAACATAAAAAATCATCTGAAACAATTGAAAAATTCAGGAAATTTTGAGAAAAATCCCCATTGGGACTCATTGGCCATCTTGGGCGAATCAGTCCCTTTACACTCCTGAAACTGCCTTTTACATCACTAAAAACCTTGTTTCTACACTTCTGTTTACTGCCATTAACTATCTCTATTAGTTGGCTGAGTTTTTGTTACATGCATTTCATTAGATCTACCTTAAATTAGCTCATTTCATGCATTTCTCAATTTCAAATTTGCATTTACAACATTTCATCTTTCAGGTTGTTGCATAATGTAATCAGAAAATTACCTTGTTTCACATCTGAAAATTACATTTAAACATCTTACTTTAGGTCATTGCATTGCACTTTCTTTACTTTTTCATGATAGCATGTTTTCTTTCAAGAGATGTGGCTTTGATATGGCTAAAAATGGATTGCATAAGTACAACATCCCCTCTTATGAGTTCAATTTAGATTACATCAATGAGGTCATTAAGAAACATGTTAATCATCAAACCATTGACACAGTCCTTAATAATACATTGCCCATTGGTGAGGATGGTAGTGTTGACAATCATAACAATCATACTTGTTCTTCTCTTGATACCTCTCCTATTAGTGACGAAGGTATCTTGGTGAAAGAAGATACAAGCATCAAGAGTCTTGATTGTCCCTCCCCTCATTCCCCTTTGGAAGATATTGGAAAAAAAGAAGATGAGATTATAGAAACATTTCTAAACATCACTTTTGCTAATCTCCATGCATCTCTTTCTTGTGAGAATGTTTTAGCAAAAGAAGATGATATCATAGATAGCCATGACACTCAAAATTGTCTTTCTCCTAATATCTCTCCTCGATGCAAAGAGGATAGGTTAGTGTTAGAAGATGCATCTATTAAGAGTCATGAGAATCTTGCTCCTCCCTTCCCTAATGCTCCTACCATATGGGAAGATCTATTTGGTAAGCATGAAAATCATAGTTGTCCTTCTCTTGATGCCTCCCCTACTTGTGATGAAGCTGCTTTATAAAATCTAACCATGGATGAACATATTACAAGCTCTCCTACTAGGGTAGATAGTATGGCACAAGAGAATGAGACCTTAGAGAAAAATGACAATCAAATAGAGCCTTCTCCTAATCTCTCCACTATCGATAAGAAAGAAAATCCAACCATCAATAACTCCCTTGCGATGAAGTCATTTTAGAAGAACCAAGCTTTGAATGTCATGAACATCTAGTTTGTTGTTCTCCTAAAAACTCTCCTATAGGGAGGATCTCATGGCGCAACTGTGAACTATGGAAATGGAATGCATAACTTCCCTTATCCACACCTAAAGGGAATGAAGGAAGAGGAGTCCAATTTCACAAAGTTCACACTCAAGAATAATTTCGTGAGATTCTAATGCAAAGGAGATTGTTCTTAAGGCAGGAGATTGATAAAGAAGATTAATTATTAATGCAAAACTAAGGAAATGCAAGATGTTTGAAAATACAATGTGATATGGAAAATGACCTAGAAATGCAAACAAACTATAGCAAAAATTAATAAGATTGAAGAGGTGCACCTGGAGGCTAGAAAGTGATGGAGAGGAGCTCTGAAATCCTACAAAAATCACTATTGAAGCTCACTGGGACTCATACACCAAGCTGGGAGACTTAGTCCTATTTTAGGGAAAATCTATCAGAACAGGTTTCAAACAATTGGGTACTCAAAATTGCAAAATCTCTATTTTGGGCCTGGCAGTGGGACTCATATGCCAAGTTGGGCGACTTAGTCCTATTTTAGGGAAAATCTGCTGGAAGAAGTTTCAGAAAATTGGGTACTCAGAACTATAAAATCTCTATTTTGGGCCTAGTAGTGGGACTCATACGCCATTGATGGCAACTTTGTCCACTTCTAGATTTTTGGAAATTCAAAAGTGCAATCTGTAGCTCCTGGTCTGCACTTTGGCTCTTGATAGGCTTTCGGATCCAAAATTGCAGAATTTGACCTGTAGGTGTTGTCCAAGCTTCTTTTAGGGATTTGACCACTTTGAATGACTTTGAAAAATTGTTGACAACTTTTCACACCTTGCTCTTTAAAAAATTGCAAACTAGACTTGCAAAACACATGCAAAGAGGGGAAAAAGTGTTAAGGGTTAGTGAATAGGGGTTTTCCTTGGTCAAACCCCGCTTTGGTAATTAAACCCCTGAAAATGAAATGAAATGAAAAGAGAATGATGAATGGAAAAAATGCAATGCTACAACTCGCCAAAATCTTGAAGTGGAAATCTGAAGATATGCAAGTAATGGCTCCAAAGTGCTTGAATGCAAAATCACTTGATTGCTTGATTAGAAAATTAGGAGAGTTTTAGGAGAAGATGAAAATGAGAGGAAAAACCCTATATTTATACTTGATTATGCAAAATTTCTTGAAAATACCACATCACAGGCCGACCTCAAGTCTTAGAGAATAATATCCTGCTAGAATTTTGAAATAATTTTTATTTTTGAGCTAAAAGGGACTCATTCGCCCCTAATGGTGAATGGGTCCCACTTAGGCATTTTAAGTGGGTGTCAAAAATTAAGATGTATTAAATGATGTTTAACGGGATTATTCTAAAAAATACACTTAAGGCTTGTAAGTGTTTAATGGGGCCAACTAAGCATAAGAAAGGGTCAAATTATTGATGACAATCCTAGAAAAGCGTGAAAGTTTGTTGCAACACTTTAAAATAAGGCTTGGTAAGTGATAAAAAGAGGTTGTTTAGATGAAATATATTAAAAAGGTCCTAGAAAAGTGTGAAAGTGTGTTACAACACTTTACAACACTTAAGTAAGGTACCACTTGAATTCTTTTAGTTTGCTAGGGCCCAAGACTTAATGTGAATGTGTTATCCACATTACAACATTAAATCAAGACACAAATTAGCCAAAGTCACAAGGAGGACCCAAATGAGACAGAAAAAGTAGAAGGGTTACTTTTTTGGTGTCCACAACAACAAAAGGAAAGCATTGACAATAATGATATTATGCCCTTAGATGAAGATGATGAAGTAACATTAGACTCTCCTTCACTAAGGGACATTAATATTATTCAACCTAAACTCATCCTTTACCCCCCTTCACACAAACCTGAAACTCAAAAAAAACCTGGATTCATCCTCTACCCATCTAAGAATAATGTGTTGCAGCAGTCGAGTCATAATACCATTATTCATACATATAACACTACAAACAATCCACAGCCGCAACAACCAACCCTTACCTTTGCATAATCCAATATTGTTGGTGTAATTAATTATTAATTACACTTTGCATAAGTTTACTTAGGTAATTATTTAATTCCTAAGTTTTAGGCTTTATCTTTATCTTATCGAGCTATCTTGTTGCTCAAGATAAGATTAGGTTTGCATCTTTGCTTTTATAAAGCAAATCATATCTTGTAATTAATTGAATTCTCGAACATAATTATTTGCACATCTTTTTGCAATATCTTTGCCTTTTCTGATTTTTCTCTTCTGTGGAAGGTTATTCTGGTTTGTAAATCTGATCATGGGTTTCTAACATGGTATTAGAGTTTCAGTCTCAGTTTGGCATCGACATCGAGATACACGGTTTCCAGATTCTATCATCATCGCATCTGCTGTTGCTTCACAGATTCCAGGGTTGTTCCAGTTTGTGAGTTTTTGAGTGTTCCATGGCATCGGGTCTGCTATCACATTATCATGATTTCGGTTTTGGTTTCAGTTGTAGACAGTGGTATTAGAGCCTTGATTTGCAGCCCCTTCTCAGATTTTTGAGAAAACCATTGCAGAGTTTGTTTGGGGTCACTCAAGGGTTTTTCTCCTTGAGTATATTTATGCAGCATTTTGGATCAAATCGAGTTTCTCTATTGGATTCAGAGCACTAGAAAAGATTGAGGTTTGATGAAAGTCATTTTTTATTGGACCTATTTTTAGTTTTTCTTCATAAATCTAGCTTCCACTTAGTTTTAGGAAAAATGATTTCTGGGTTTTGTAGCTAGGGCTGAAATCCGATCTGGGTATCTTTCAGTTTTTTGATTTCTTTCATGGATCTGAAGAAAACAGCTGCACAAAAGCCATTGCATGTCATTTTTTCTCCTGGTTAAAGGTTTAAAAATTTTATTTCTTCATCTTCTACTAGTTGGATCAAAAAATGATTTATGGGTTTTATTTTTAGCTTCAAAAATTTTTTGGGTTTCTATTTTTGTCTATTCATTTTAAATAGATTTTTCAGAAATCAAATTTGAAGATTTTCCATTATGAAGGCAGATGTGAACATTGGTTTGTGCATGCACTCATTTTTGTTTTCATGCACTAGGTTTGCATTTTCTCTGTAGTTTATGCATGCATTTAGGATGTTTTCCTTTTACAATCGTTGGGTTATTGTAATAAATGAACTGAGATAAAGTTCCATCAATGGGGGTTTCTTACATAATAATCTGATTAGAGTGTTGTTTTTCATTTTGATGTCCATATCCATTTTGTTTTGATGGCAACTCGCATGGGTTATGTGGTCTCCTAGTTTCTTTTGGCCACTTTTTTTGCTATAACTTGACACATGTCCGATTCATTGGTTCACACTTCAGTTGGGAGATTACGTTTCTTGATCCTCATTGGTTCAGATTCTTCTCAGTTTGAGGGCCATGTTTTTATGGTTATTGTTCCAGAGTCTATTTTTGGTACTCCTTCCCATGGAAGAGTTTCAGTCTCAGTTTGACATCGGCATTGAGATACACGGTTTCCAAATTCTGTCATCATCACATCTACTGTTGCTTCACAGATTCTAGGTTTGTTCCAGTTTGTGAGTTTTTGAGTGTTCCGTGGCATCGGGTCTACTGTCACATTATTATAATTTTGGTTTTGGTTTCAGTTGTAGACAGAGGTATCTTTCCTTGCTTGTCAGATTGCAGTTCCAGTGTTACTCCATAGTGTTCTTCCAGTGCTTCTTGTAGCAGTCATCTCATTGTAGGGGGTTTTGTCCCACTGGGTTTTCCTTCTCTACTTCATTATTGCATTTGTACTTGGGTACCTGATCAGGCCTTGTTGCCAGGACCCATTCATGCTTTTTTGCATTCATCTTAGTTTTAGGTGCATGCTTTATTTGCTTCTCCCTAAGTTGCACTTATGGGGGGGTGTTGGTGTAATTAATTATTAATTACACTTTGCATAAGTTTACTTAGGTAATTATTTAATTCCTAAGTTTTAGGCTTTATCTTTATCTTATCGAACTATCTTGTTGCTCAAGATAAGATTAGGTTTGCATCTTTTCTTTTATAAAGCAAATCATATCTTGTAATTAATTGAATTCTTGAACATAATTATTTGCACATCTTTTTGCAATATCTCTGCCTTTTCTGATTTTTCTCTTCTGTGGAAGGTTATTCTGGTTTGCAAATCTGATCATGGGTTTCTAACAAATATTTCCTAGTGCTCCTCGTTTTCCTTCACATAGTGGGAAAGAGTATGATCTTGTTGAACTTAAGAATACTCCTGCAAATATATCTCTATGGGACCTAATTCAGAATTCACCTAATTATTATACTATGATTCAAACTGCCTTGCAACAAGTTTGTATCCCTTCTAATGTGCACCCACATGACATAACAACCATGATCCAAGAAATAAATGCTAACATTGTTTTCCACCAAAGTGAACTCCTCCCTTTGGAAGTGCAAAAACAAAATGATGCTTTCATGATCATAGCTCAATACAATAGGATAGGGATAAAGTGAACCCTTATTGATAATGGCTCAACCCTTAATGTGTGTAGCGTAAACCTCTTGGATAGGCTTTGTGTGGATAGATAAAAAATTCAACCAAAATCTTTATTTATTAAGGGATTTGAAAATGTAGGAAAACCAACGCTTGGTGTGATCACTTTGCCTATTACAGTTGGGAAGGTCACATTGGAAACACCAATCCATGTTATGCCACATGATCTCTCATACAATCTCCTTTTCGGTAGACAATGGATTCATGCAATGAATGGGGTGCCTTCTACTCTTAATCGTAAAATGAAATACATCTACAACAACAAAGTGTACAGACTCGAAGCTAACCCTAACCCAAATAGTTGTTTAAACATTGAGAAAAAAAAGAAAATCCTTTAGCAACATTGACACCAACCACACAAGTGGAACCCGTGCAACAAACATACAAAGAAAACCATGTCAAAGAAGTCACCAAGCTATTGGATGATGATTGGGGTTCCTTGGATTTCACACCTAGCTTTGATGGGAAACTGAAGATCATAATAAAGAAGCGTGAAAAAGAAAAATCGGTAATGTCAACAAAAAACTCAGAAGACCCTTTGAAAGCATCCACCTCAACCACTTTAGAAGAAAAAGAAAATTACGCAACAAACTTTGATGAACTTAATCATGAACAACCACTGAATCCAAAAGAGATGAAGAAGCTTTATGGAAAAGGTTATGAGCTTATGAAACAACTTGGATATAGAGGAAAAGGATGTGGTGCTAGAGAAAAAGGTTTCCATGTCCCCATCGAGCCTAACACACAAGAAACAACTCATGGTCTTGGTTATTGTCCTTTGATAGAAATAAACAAGCCTTCACTTAATATCAACACTCTTACCAAAGATTCTTCTAAGCCAACTTTAAAAGTAGTGCTTCCTAAACTGATAGACACTAGTGGTCTTGGAAGTTATCCTTTGCAAGAAATGAAACAAATAAAGAAATCTTCGATTAATGTCAATTTCATCTCGCAAAACACTAATGATTTGAGTTCGTTAGATTTTACACCCTCTTGTAAAGGAGAGAATGAAATCTTGCAATCTAAAGAGTCTTGTGTAGGTATTCCATCTTTTACTAAGCAAGAGATATATTTGTCACATAATAAAGGAACATCCTCTACTTTTGATCAAGAAAGTATCTTGCTGAAACTCCTCCAAGATCACTTGATATCCCTTCCTCCAAGAACATGAAAGGAATTTTATTACAAGACTTCATTCTATGCATATCATAGAGTTCATGGTCATGCCACTAATGAATGTAAGGCTTTGAGTAACAAAATTCAATTTCTTAAGGAGTGTGGTGCTCTTCCTTGTGTTGAAGAACTTAATCCCTCTAACTGATACTTAATTTCATCCTATTCGACTCACCTTTGTCTTGCACTAAGTGGGGGCAAGGGGTTAGTTAGCCTTGTCCTCGTATGCCAATTTTCATTGTCTCTTTTGGCTAGTTGACTTCCTTCCATGTACATCTAAGAGCAAGCTTGGGATGTGGATGACATGCCTTAAGTTGACTCACATGCAACATACTTATTCATGATGTAGCTTGTCAGAAACATATGACTTGGCATAGGGATTTCTGAATAAGCTCTTGTATCTTCTTCTACTTTAAAGCAATTGCTCACAGTAATGGTGTTAGCAACCACTTTAAAGTGGGGGTATACATCAACAATCATCATGTTTCATTATGCGATTTCTTTCTTTTTGCGATGCGTCCTTTTCTTGGTGGTTTCATTGGTCTTGATTCCCTCCACAAGTGTGATATTTCTTTGACTTTTCCTCTCTTGGAAACATTAGGCATAATGTTCCCTAAGAAGAGACCTTGCATGAACTAAGAAAAATCCCTTTGAACATTCCTAGAACTATCTTGCATTTACAATGTCTATGAGTTTCAAGCATACAAAGTTTTGCTTACCTCATAAAGCTCGAAGATCATTTTTGTGTGGTGCCTTATTAAAGTTATCAGAAGGTATAAATTTGGTATGGTTGAGTGGGAAGCCCAATCTAAGGCATGAATTTCCCTATAGCCACTTGCGTGTGTGTGAGTGCATACCAACCATGAGTGTATGTGTCTCACTCTCCTAGGACTTCTCACCCTATGGGAAACCAAGAGTTTTGTCGCCTCAAAGTGAGTATGCATTTTTAGATAAATAGCCTAGATCTGATCCACATTGTGTTGGACACATAGTCGAAGCTTGATCCACCTTTTTATTTTTGTTCATTTGTACTTCTCTTCCTTCTAGTTAGTGCCATTTCATGATTGCATATCTTTTTTTGTTGTAAATCATTCACCTTCTGTGTGTCCTTTTGTGCTTATGTCGATTTGACTTAGGATCTTGGAGCTTGGGGCTTGACTGTCTCCTCCATCTTTTTTATCCTATACCATCCACACTGGTATGATTGGACCCCTCTTAAATGTCTACTTTAGTGTGAGTTTGAAGTAGGTTCATCCTCTTACTAAAGTGGGGGCTAAATGTGGACACCGAAAAAAGTAACCCTTCTACTTTTTCTGGTCGTTTTGGCCCTCCTTGTGATTTTTCCTTAATATTTCCTTTATTTAATGTTGTAATGTGGATAACACATTCATATTAGGTCTTGGGCCCTTGTAAACTAAATAAAATGCATGCCTTGTAAAGGTGTTGTAAAGTGTTGTAAATCACTTTCAAACTTTTCTTTACTTTTATTAAGCATTTAAGTCTCATGGACCTATCTTTCCCTTAATTAAATGTTGTAAAATGCATTTAATTGTATTCTCACATTAATCTAGAAGGCTTGCGAATTAAATCTGGTTTTAATCTAGTGTTGTAATATGTTTTAGACATTCACATTAGATCTTGTGCCTTTCTAGGCTAAGTGGACCTCATTTTAATGTCATAGAGTGTATTTAACCACACTTTCACATTGAACTTTGTGTCCCTAGCCCTAATCACCCTTTATATAATCATTAATAGGCCACTAGGCTCCTTATTTTTGCATTCCAAGGCATAGTTTGACTAATATCCTGATTAAAAACACTCTAAAACCCCAAAATCTTGAAGACCCACCTCAAAAACCTCAAGGTGAGACTCATTCACCACCTTGGGTGAACGAGTCCCTTTAGGTGGGACCCATTTACCAAGTGTGGTGAATGAGTCCCTTTTGGGGACTTTTTCAAAATTGAGCAAGAAAATTGCAATTCTAACTTGGATTTTGATGAATGTCAACCTTGGGGATCAAAATAACAGCCATTTGAGTGCCTTTCCTATATAAACAAGCTTCCAAATAATTGTTTCATCATACTTTCATATTTTCAAGTCAAGCAAGCAATAGTTAGGCATTTCAAGTCTTCACAAGGTCATCAAGATAACATTCAAGATAATTTCTAAGGCATTCAAGAGCAAGATTATTCATCAATTGTTGCAAAAATTCAAGATCCATCATCATGGAAAGGTTCTAATTACATTACTTCATATTCATGCTTCATTATCTTATTTCGTCATTTTTGTTTAATTACCTAAAAGGGGTTTGACCAAGGCAAACCCCTATTCCCTAACAATCAACATTTTTTTCTCTCTCTCTCTCCCTCTCTTTGTGTGATTGCAGATCTAGATGCTTTGAAGGCTTGGAGATGCTTGAAGAATAGGTAACAAACTTTTTGGAATCATCTCCCTATTGGAAAGGTCAAAATCTTCACAAAAAGTCACTTACAGTCTCAAAAATTAGGGTTTCAGATCTATATACCTAGAGGAATAGATTGAGTAAACTGAGAGCTACAAATTCCACTTTTGAGTTTCTAGAAAAGTCAAAGTGGACTTATTCACCAAGAGTGGAGAATGAGTCCCACTGTACCTATTTTTTAGAGAATTTTATGGATTTGGATACCCATTTGGTTGAAACTTGGTCCGGTACAATTTTTCAGAATCAAGACTGATTTTCCTAGAATGGTGAATGAGTCCCACCAGGCTTAAAAATCAACATTTTTAGAATTTCAAAGCTATTTCCAGTCTCTTCAAGGTTTCTAGGTGCACACCATTCACATCCTTACTTTTCTATTCCAGGTAATACAAATTGAACCAGAACCCTAACCCTAATCATTATTGAACCCAAATCCTAACCCTTATTAAATTAAAATCTAACCCTAATTAAATAGTCAACATAATAGAACTCTAATACTAAACCTAATTAAACCCTAACCCTAACCTTAGTCCTAATTGAACCTTTATTGCACACTAACCCTAAATCTAAACCTAATTAAATTCCAACCCTAATTAAACCCTAACACCAATTGTTAGCCTAATTGAACTCTAACCCTAACCCTAACCCTAACCCTTACTCGAACCCTTACCCTAATTGAAATCTAGCCCTAACCCTAGGAATAATTGAATCCTTATTAAATCCTAACCCGAATTGAACCTTATTCCTACCCCTATTTGAACCCCAACCCTAACCCTAACCATAAACCAAATTGAACCCTAACCCTTAGTGAAAAATTATCTTAATTGAATTCTAATACTAACCCTCATTAAACCCTAACCCTAATTACAACCTAGTCATAATTAAACCCTAACCCTAAGTAAACTATAACCCTAACCCTAAACTCTATTTGAATTGTAACTCTTATTAAAACCTAACCCTTATCTTAACTGTAATTTAACCCTAACCTTAACTCTAACCCTAATCAAAACCTTATTGAATCCTAACCCTAATTGAACCCTAACTGTAACTCTTACCTAACCCTAACCCTGAACTTTATTATATAGAATATTAACCTTAACCCTAATCAAAATTAAATAATATATTTTATTTAACTCTAACCCTAACACTAATTAAACCTTAACCATAATTCTAATTAAACATTTATTGAACTCTAACCCTAACTCTAAATCCTAATTAAATCCTAACCGTAATTTAACCCTAACTAAGAACCCTAATTAAATCCTAACCCTAATTGAACTTTAACCCTAACTATGAACCTAATTAAACCCTAAATCTAACCCTAATTCTAACTCTCACTCTAACCCTAATTCTAACTCTCACCCTAAGAATAACCCTAAACCCTAATCTAAGATTAACTATAACCTTAATTATAAACTTAATGTATCCATAATGTAAACCCTAGATAATTCTAAGCCTAATCTCACTTGACCCTAATTTTATTTTAACCTAACTCTAACTCTCACCCTATCACTTACCTTAACCCTCGCCATAACCCTAATTCTAACATTAATCCTACTTTAACCCCAATTCTAAACATAATTATAATTTTCATTCTAACCCTAACCCTTATCCCAATTCTAAACCAAAACCTTAACCCTAATTTGAACCCATACCCTAAACCTAATTCAAACCTTAACCATAACCCTAATGCTAATCATAGCCCTTAATCTAAGCCTAAGTCAAACCCTAAGCTATAATTTTAAGAATAACCCTAACTATAACCTAATTATAACTTTGATTCTACATCTAACCCTACTTGTAACCATCACTCTAACCTTAATCCTAACCCTAAATATAATCATTATCTTAATTCTAACCCTAATTCTAACTCTAAACCTTAATCTAAGCCTAACTTTAATCCTAATTGTACAAAAAATATTCATGGTACATTATCTCTCCTAATAAAATAGATATACGTAGATACAAGTTTTAAATATTTATGTACACCAAAATTTCATTCTCTTACTTTATAATTTGTTCATATATGTCATAATTTTTTTTCTATTTTAATAATTTAGGAAAATATAATATAAAATGTTAAAAGTGTTTTTTTAGGTCATTTATTATTCTTTTGAAATTGATAAATCTTTTATAAAAAATTATGAACCTAAGCTTTGCTACTAAAATCATTCCCCAATCTTTATTTTTCCTTTTATTTAAAATCTCTACTTAGTGCATATTTAGGTTGCATAAATATGAGATCACATTTATGTAAGATGTTCCTTGCATCAACATTAGGAGCTTTATTTGTGAGTGTTTTGATTATATTGGAAAAATAGGTTTTGAAGGGACCCGAAACCCTTTACATCACAAAAGAGACAAAGCTGCTAAAATAAATAGACATTGAAGCATAAGCAGTGGCCAAAAGTAAACTATCAGCCAAAAAATAGCGACCCAACAACAAAGAAGCAGAAATAGGAAACACCATAGAAAAATACACTATTTCATATTCTTCAACCTATTAGCCACTCAATCTCCTAGTTGCAGTGTAGATTGACCATGTCCATTAATTCTTGCTTTTCCTCCTCAAAGGTCATCCTAAGGTTTCCCCTAGTTCTGGTACACGAGCCTTTTGCCTCATCTTTACCAACCTTCTTTCCCTTACCCTTAGAAGATTGGTCCTTCTCCATCATCTCTGTGAAGTGTAATTGATCCTCCCTGAGTTGACTAATCTTACCAAATAAAACCTTCAGGGACTCTACACTATTCTTGGCTGAGCAGTGACTAACATGCAATAATTTATTGATGTCTTCGTTTGTTTCCTTAATCTTTCCCTCCATTTCACTAAGGTGATTCTCACACAGTGTCTTGAAGTCAGTAAAAGAGCACTCTAAATCAACCAACCTCTCAATCAAAATGTTTGAAGAAGAGCCCTTCAACTAGTTTACCATATCCTCTTTCAGACCCCTAATCTTAATATTTACCTTATTAAATTCCTATAGAACCCACTTGGCAAGCTCAAAAGTGCACATGGCCCCCGAATGAGCCATATCCAGAAGCTCAAACATGAAAGCATTGTCATCATTCATTTATGAAAAATCCTCAAAGAGAGGATTAACCTTTAGTAGCTTAGGCTTACCAAGGTTTGAATTCACTCCCTCTTCCTCATGCACCGACCTCTCAAGCGACACCTACTCGCTGGATGATTTCCGAATAGGGGAATCATTGATTTCAACAACATTTTCCTCCACACTCTTTTCCTAATCCAGATCCTTCTTACCCTTCTTGCCACCTTTCACAACCCACTTTTTCAACTTTGCAATTTTTCTAGAAGCCCTTTGTGGAATTACATTGGCCTCCTTATCCTTTGCTTCATCAGACAAGACCTTCTCCTCATGACCAATCGCACTAGAATCCTGGCCATGGAGCTCATTGTTCTCCTTAGACTAGGAGCCACCAGAGATTATATCAGTGTCATTAATAGCAAAAGGGGACCCATGGGAACCCGATTCCTGCAAAACGAGCTTCTTGGAACACCATTCCTCTTTAAATTCCCCCTTTTTTTAGAGGGTTCCACCATAGGAGATGATGAACCACCCTCCTCCTCCTCATTCCATTTAGCTTCACCATTAGCACTGGTCTCCAAGCTAATCAAAAAATTTAAGAATTGGCTATGAATGTAGCCACCCAAGATCTAGAGGCCTAATAGAAAGCACAATAATAAGAGAGATAGAAACAAGATGACAAGAATAAACTGTATTCAATGTTAATGATATGAGAGAGTTCTAATTGTTTACAATGAGAGAGACCCCTTGGTTATATAGCCAAGGTGAGAACATAGAAGGGCATAGATTATGACAAGTGTCATAATCTTATGACATGAGACAACAATGAAAAGTTATCACTCCACCTAAAGTGGGAAGGGATAATGTGATAATCTCCACAAAAGGTGGAGAGATATCACATGATCTGTCCACAAAAGGTGGGAGTGATGAGGTAATGACATGTCAAGTCCACCAGAAGTGGAAAATCTCCAACAACCTCCTATGTGGTCCCTAAGTAAACTTAGCTAAGGTGTAATCATTACCTAGGACAAGGTACAAGACATTTAATTACACCAACAAAAAAGACTCCTCACTTATTGCCCTATCCTTTCCTTTAACCGACTTGGCAAGAGTAAGGGCTCTCACATTCTCCATAATGAGTAGTATGAGGACCTCATGAAGAACATGATCCCTTCTATTCTTCAAATTTTCATAGACCAACACTTCCAAAGACAACAAAAGAAAGAACAGGAAAGAAACATGCAACCCATGTCTAAAATGATTAAGTAGGGTAAAATGGTGCCCTAGAATAGCAGTATAATGATCGTATAAAGTAACATAATACATAATGACCTCCACCACATTAGCCCAAATACGCTTTAGGGAGGTTCATTCATAACCCCATGAGGGCATCTTTATCAACTTCTTTCATTCATTGTCTTTGAAGAATTGGTCCATAGCATCATCATTGCTCTTTCTTTCCTTAAAAAATTTATGGCCATCAATTGAAAACCCAGTGATGGAGGCAATAAAGTCCTCATTGATCACAAACTCCATACCATTAACCTTTAAAATTCTATTATACTAGTAGCAGACAAAATTCGTAGAGGCATTGGGGTCATGGCCGTGGAGCCTTTCCAGATAGGGCATAAAATGCCCATGCTTTAAGATTCTCTAGATTTTATGCTTATTCCTCCATCTCTCATAGGAAAAAGGTTTGATCTTGCTCCTATCACCCCCCATATCCACTGTTACCATTAATTGATACCCCAACTGAGACACATTCACCAAATAAAAAATAGGCAAAGCACAACCCACAAAGCATACTATAATAAGACGAGCAATAATAGCTTGATCACCCTAGATCACAAGCTCAATATTAGCCATCATTTCACAATAAAAGATTGGCTTCCTCAGGAAGGAGAGAGTACTCCTCCCATGCCTTAAAATTATGAAGTTTGAAAACCTCATTTACAAAAAATCTGCCAGGGAGTTTCCTTCCCTATAGATATGCGTGACAAATTTTTTCAAAAGATCTAAGTATCATTATAGAATCCATGATTAGTTGTTTAATTGTCCAACTTGGCTTCTGAATGCCAAGTAGGCAGTTAACAATATTGAGAGAATCTCCCTTGACCCATAGCTTAGAGTAGCCCCTGTCCAACACAGACTTGATGCTGATAAACACAGCTTTGGCTTTCGCATTGTGATTGGTCTAGTTTTATTTGTGAGTGTTAAAAGGGTTATGAAATAGATAATTTTGTATATGAGAGTCTTGGTTCAGTTTTGGGTTAATGAGAATATTAAAATAATTAAATTATGTATCAAAGACTTAATTGTGTTATGCAATTAAATTTTTCTCTAGACTGTGAGGAATTGTGTATTGTTTGATAATGCCAATTTTTTATAGTACTTCATAAAAATTTCTGAAGTATATTCCCCCCTTGATTAGGTCTAATAATCTTAATATCGTGAGTTTTTTTTTCACCATAGTTCTAAATTCCTTGAAGCATTCAAAAACTTCATTTGTATTTATTAAAAAATAGAACCAAATGTATCTAATGCTATCATCAAAAAATACCAATATCAAATTAATTTTAATTAAATAATGATAATTAAAAATTATAAATTAAATAATTATAACCATTATCAAATTCTTCATATCCCTAAATATTTGTGAGGGTGTTTAGGTTAAAGGCTATGTAATAGATAATAAAAGTCCCTGTAAGAATCCCCATAAAAATGGGTGTTACAACCCATCTACATTTTTTAACTTGCATTATGCAAGGATCTTTGCATCATCTTTCTAGTGAACATAAATATAATTTATGAATTCATATTGATTTGATAAATGAACATATTCAATTGCAATAAAATATAGGACAATTTTCCTTATAATTGAAAGAATAAGCTTTCATGAATTGTGAAAAAATTACAACAAAAAGTTTGCACCTTTTGGTGTAAATGCTACTTCAAACAATTTGATCTACCCATGTTGTTATTAATTTATTTTAGTCTATTTAAAATTACAAGGCATTTTGAACATGATTGGTAGATCTATTAGTAGTCCCTAAGTGTTTATTAGTAAATGGTCCACAATTTCTTTGGGTATCTTCATTCTAATTGAATTTTACTTAGAAGAGATAAGTTTATAATAACTAAAAATGATAAATCTTGTATGAAAAATTCAAACAAAACAAAAAATAAAATTCATGAAGATTATAAAAGATTGTAACAAATTTCCCTATTCAACTAACCTTCCCCCAACCAAAGAAAGGATAGTATTTCATACTAAAAAGTATTCATGAATATGAATTTGCTATGAACATGTGGTCTTTTATATAAATATGAATTTTATGTTGACTATGGTGTATAAATCACCCTAATTGTGTATTGTTGTTGTGATTTGAAGATAGCCCACTATTTTTTTAATTGTGTGGATATCCAAAAGCTGATCATGGAGTTTGCAACAATATATGATTTGACCACTTCTTTGAAGGTGTGACGAGAGAGAATGTGGGGTTGTAGAAATGTTTGACCACATGTAAGATTGAAATAATCTCAAATGAATATGACTACACAACATTCACTCTCTCTAGTCCAAAACACTAATAATAAGGATGAGAATGGTGATTACAGAGAAGAATGGGGGGGGTGGAGATGGTGTTAGTGGCGGAGGTCTACGTGATAAAATAAGTGAATTCTAAGAGATTTGTGTTGGGAGAGTTTCATACACCTAGGTGCAGGCATTACAAGGTGTTTTCACCTATTTGGAAAAATTAGGCTTAACTATCACACTCTAAGTGTTGACCCCACTTAGGTGGTTGGTGTGGGGCCCAATTACCTATCCCGCTTGTTAGCTATTTCGTTCACTGTTACCATTCAAATTGTTCTCGCACGGTGCATTGGTTTAGCAAATTAAAAAAAAAGTTTCCAATGCCATTGGTTTTCATTTGTTAGTGCACTCATAGCTTGTGCAAAAATGGGAGCTTTGGAACAAAGTATGGATGTCCATCACACGATAAAGGAAAGCAAAATTTTGTCGAATGTTGTAGCTGCAACCACCCTAGTAGACATGTATGCAAAATGTGGAAGCATAGACAGTGCACGTGAATTGTTTGATCAAATGCCTCAAAAAAACATGATCTCATGGAATGCCATGATGACAAGATATACCAAAAAGGGATTTATTGAAAAGGCTTCAAAAAAATTCAAGCAAATGCAATTGGTGGGTGTACAGCTTGAATCTGCAACCTTTGTCAGCATCCTCCCTGTCTGTGCCAAAATGGGAGCTTTAAAATAGGGTATGAACATCCATCAAAGCATAAAGGATAAAGCAATTTTGTAAGCTAAACCTGTGGTGGACGTGTGGATCTATTTTCTTGCTACTTGTAGATCACATATGAATATAGGCTTAGGAGTATTTACAACAATGATTTTTTTTGTTTGGATCTTAAAAACAATGTGACTTTGTTCTCTTAAGCATCTATCTAGTAGTGGGTAGGTGGTGTGAGCAAATGGTAAGGAGATTGATGAAAAGTAAGGAATTAAAAAGCTTTTTAGATGTAGTTGGATTGGAGGCCATATGCTTCTTCTATAGGAGACAAAACACATCCACAAACATAGTAAATCTATGCAACAACATTGGAGAAACTGGATTGGGAGATGAGGGCAACTAGGTATTTTCTAGATGCAAGACACTTAGTGGTGTGGAAAAGGAGGGAAACAATTATTTCTTTGCCACCATAGTGAAAAGATGCCAATTTCTTTTCGTTTTCTAGACATGCCCATTGGAACAACTAGTAGCCTTGTTAAGAACTTTTGAGTTTGTGCTAATTGTCACATCCAAGACTGTTTTAATTCTACTTTTAATGATAAGTTTAGTTGATTTCAAGTAGAGGAAATGAAATCACTTGCACACACATTTAGTATAGATCAATCAAAGACCTTGTTAATTCATGATGATTAATTTCTTGTATGAAGTTATTTTGAAAAGCTTTAATTATGATAAACCTTAATATATGGGTTCCTAAGTTGGTTTGAGTATCCTAGAATGTTTAAGAACACTCTCTAATAAAGTTTCCACTTCTTTATGCCATGTAACACCATCTCTAATTTAAGAGAAAATCAAGGAACTCCTTTGTTGATGTTTTTCCTTTTGAGCCTTTATCTTACATATTATTCTTAGTGAAAGGACTCTATTGTGCTTCTAATTATTTTTTAGTTTGATTTTGTTGCCTATAGAGTCCCTTATTGATATAAATTGATCAAAGATTTATATATTTTTCCCTATAGTTTTTATGTGATATCTTTGTCTTGCTCCATTCTAGGTGATGTTGGGGCTTATAAACTAGTAAGTGCAATTTTATCTGAGTGCTTCCTTTCTTAACAAATCCATGTTTTGGCCACCATCTATAACCAATCTAAGAATCCATTCAATAGACCCCCTTATTAAATTTTTTTCTTGTTGTAGTGTTTTGTCTTTCAATATACTTGTCACATGCCTAAACATCTCAAACTATAGAAATTTATAAGTGTTAGGGGTGATTGTGTCTAATTGTAGCTTTTATTAAAGGTTTACAAGTTTCCTTTTCCCAATGTTCTTTCCCTCCATTCCTTGAAACTCGGCATTTCCATTTTTTTGCTCGACCTTTGGCTATTTTAGTCTTTTAGATTCCTCATTACCTAGGTACTTTATCATGGATTTACCCACGCTTCCATTTGGCTACTTTGTCTTTGCCTTTGACCCTAGGATTTTAGGTCTTCATGTAATCATGTCAGTCTTAAGCTACACAAGACTAATCCAAGAACCTCAATTATTCTCCATTTACACTTCTCCATGCTTTATCTTATTTAGCATTGAGTGCTCACTATCCTTAATTCCTAATTTAAGGATTCACTTTTCCTTTACGTCTCAAAATATTAGGCTTTTAGTATTTTCCCTACTCATTTCCCTCACCCCGCTTCCCATATCCCTTCCTCCTTGTGGAACCCATAATTGTAGGATTACTTATACCATATACCCAAAAGGTATAATGTATGTGGTGAAACCAATCTCTAAACCTTGAAAGGCTTCCACTCTATTCCCCTCGCTCTTTTCTCTTCTAGCATTTGACACACTGCATTAATGATCCTTAAGCCATTTCTCTTGAGTCATAGAGTTTTGGACTTCAATATTTTCCTTTACCAAGAAGTGCATCTAGCACTTTATATCCCAAATCCTTGATCCATTTCCTTTACCTTTTTGTCCATATTATTTAGTCGTATCAGATTTTCCCTCACCTTGATCCCACTTCTTCTTCCATTAGTATTGAGTATCCCTTTCCTTGATCCTCACTCTTCTTTGCATGTTTTCCTTTCAAACTCCTAAGATTCTTTATACAACCTTACCTAAAAGTAAGTTGGCTTGTGGTAAGCCTAAACCTTAGTTCCCAATTGCTTAATGTAACCTAGACTTCTATAGTTTCTACCAATCAATTAAAACCCACCACAAGATAATCCTTTAATGACCAAGCCAATACCATATGCAGATAAGAATATTTTCCTATGTGTCACCTAGTCACTTTCTTGGACTAATCACAACATGACACATGTCTTACATGCACTTAACCCCTGAAAGCAAGTGGGGAGGTGCATCTTGATGTGATTAAATTTGAAAAAATCCACCAAGCAATGATTTACTTGTGAATTCATTTATAAAAAAAAGGAGTGACCAATCAAAAGGTCTTTGTATCTAAGTAACCTATATGCCTATCCAAGCAACCTCTACCCATATCCAAGCAATCTCTATTCCTTTTCACACCCCTACATTATAAATAGATTCAGGGTTAGTCTTAGATAGATAGGGAAGTCTACCCTCAATTCTTAGATATTATCATGAATGCACCACCCTCACTAATGATCTATATAGCTACCAATAAGATTTTTCATTTTCTTTGTCCTACACAATACTCTAGCCCTTGAAAAATGCTTTTAGACTGAGGCATGATGTCCCTATTAATGAATTTCTAAAAATTCTAAAGAGTAGTTGGATCTATTCCTATTAAATTGTAAAATAAAAAGAGTAACCTAATGGATACTAGTGATGAATACCCATAAGTGCATTAGACTTGACCCAAGTCCTATAAAATTAACCTAGTAGAATATAAAATAAGATAGAGATCATTGTAGGTATTAAAAAGAAAGTTGTACTATTACATGTCTTGTACTACATCTTGATAAATTAAGGTATTAAAATGAAATGAGTTAAGGATGGATAAATTAAATCAATTAAATATTTATAGACAAATTTGATAATAAGAGTGTAAAAGAATTTATTGGTGAGATTAAGATAGGTTTTGAAGAGAATTTAATTATCATGGTAGAAAAGAAGAAGGAAGAAGAAAGAACATTGAAACAATCATAGGATTGAGATGAAAGATAATGGAGAAGGTTAGAAAAGTGTGAGAAGCATCAAGAGAGTATTAAGAGTGATGCACTTGAAATAGAGTGGTTCATAACCTAAATTAAATCTATAGAGAAAAATCTAACTAAAATGATAAGGAAATTGAAAGAATATAAGACAACATGAACTTAGAGAAGTTTAACCTTATTTGTAGGGATACTATAGATGTGGTTTCTATGGGGAAGAAGAAAAAAAAAACAAGGGATGAAATAAAGAATTTGTTAATTGTGAATAAGAGGAGATAATATTTAGCAGTAGAGTAAAAGAAGTCACCAAAAAATTAGAGTTTTACAAGAAAACATTGGAGATGATAGATAGAGCAATTCCTAGTTTGAGAAAGAAAACAACTCAAAGAAAATTAAAGATAAATCAATTACTAAATGATGTGTTATCGACCAACACACTCCCCAAGCTAAAGAGACACTATGAGGAGATGAATCTTATGGACTAAGAGTCACCTCCCATGTTGTCAAAATCAAGAAGAATTTCTAAAGAGTCTATTAAGTAGTGAATCTTTAATTGGGTTAGAAAAAATAATATCAGGAAGCAATTGTGTGTGAGATAGATATTAGGAAGTGAGTTCTTCGATGTTCAATTTCCAAGAGATAATGGTAGAGAAAAGACTTTGGTCAAGTAGAAAAGGAGTAAAAATGGGAAAAGAAGCCATGATGAAAAGATAGAAAGAGATCCAAGAGTAGAGAATAGATTAGGAGAAAGGATAATCCAAATATGGATGCATATAAAATTAAGCTCCCTATTTTTGGTAAATACACCAAGGATGCTAGTGAAAGTCTCTTTACCTTGGACTTTCATTGGAGTGGGGTTGGCAATGATGATGAATAAACCCAATTGTATAATTTTGGTCTTTTGGTTCTTCCACTCACCTAATGTATGAATAAAAAACATAAATAAAATGTAAAAGATGATAAAAACTAAGGAGGAATTAGTAAAATATTATGAACAATGATTTAAAAGTGTGGTTAGAAAGATAGAAGAAAACTTGAAATAAAAGAAATGAATTGAGTGTTATATTTTAGGTTTTTTACGCTCACATTATAAAAGAAGTAAACGAGAAGATTTACTCTTCATATAAGGATGTAGTAGAATTGATCACCATAATATAATCCTAGTCAAATATATGGGATAGTGATTTAATGGGAAAGGATGAAATTGATAATTTCAAATTAGAGTTAGAAAATGTAATTTGTGGGAGTAATAAATCATAATGAAAGATGGGAAAGCTAAGACTTCTCCCCCACCTAGAAGAAGTAAATTTTGGTTTAAAAATTACAGTAGGGAAGAACATCTAAGGAATGAATGTTTGATAATCAAAGGCATGAAGAGGGTTTCCACACTAAGAGGAGAACTTGATAAATCCCCTACAAAGATAGTAAGTAAATACTATAAAGTATAAAGTGGGACAAACATGAGTCAAATAGGTGTCAAATGTTACTTCATGAAGAAGATGAATATGAACCAATGGTTCATGGATTGAATAGGGAAGCATTTTTTTGGATATGGGTATGGATAGAGCATAAGGTTTAGTTGTAAGAGCATTCTATGTTCATTTGTCACATGGCTAGTGGGAACTTCAATTGAGAAAAAGTATAAGACCACTTAACAATATACACTATATGGTACCACAAATTCAAGATATAGGTCATGTTGACATTTTTATTTTTTTAAATGGTCATTTGTTTAAAACTAAGAAAAAGTTAAAAGAAAAAGAGAAAAATCTTGTAATGAAAGATTATAAGAATAGAGAAAATGAAAATTTTGACTAAGTCTTTAGGTGACAAGTAAAGGAGTATGGGTTTCAGTTTTGTTAACCCATGTAGCAAGGAGAAATTTTAGGGTTTTCATTTTAAATGGAATTGAAGGATTGCAAGAAGAAAAGATGCAAAGATAGATATAGAACCATGTTGTAGAAGCAGTAAAGAGGTGCATGATATGTTGCAGGAAGTTGGAGGAGTTTCATGATTCCTTTCACACTCTATCCATGTTGCAAACTACATATTTATCTTCATAAATTATGCCAGGTACATGCCCTTTTTGCTCAAATTTTTAAACTCTTTAGAGGTATTCAGGTTTATGAGAAGTCTAGGATTTGTAAGAATAGAGGTGTAGGTTCGTGAAATATTGAAAGAGGTGGTTGAGTGGTTGTATCAACTCAACAAGGGTGCACACCTCTGTGACAAGATGTTCTTCCATGATTTATCATAATAACTATTGAGAAGGAGGTGGTAGGGGAGGCTACCACAATAATAATAGAGGTACTAGAGAAAGAGGAAGAGCCAAAAGACCAAAATGTTATAACTATGGTAAATTAGGACATTATGCTAATGAGTGTAGAAGAAAAAAAGGAGGAAAATTCACATGATTTTTGTGGAGATAGATTACATGATATTTATATTTTCCCCAAATTTAATATTTCTATAAGAATGTGTTAGCATCATGATTAGAAAATGAATAATTGTCTAGTCCAAATGTAACCTATGATGTTAAAATAGTAATGAATAACTAAAGTAGAGGAGAAAATGTTAGACAATGTAATAAATCAAATATAGAAAACAAATTTAGAATAGGAGAACCCTCATTGACAAAAGAGAAATTGGGAAACTAATACAAAGGAGAAAAAGAAGGAAAACTCAAGAAAAATACCATGTAGAAACTTAAGAAAAAGAGAAAAAGAACTTCAATAATTACTTCTATTGGATTAATTTAGAAGGATATCTTCGGAGAATCTTATGAAAGTGAAGGTGAAAAAAATATTTAGGTAAAGGAACACATGATTTGGTGATAAGGAAGTCCGAAGAGATAATTAAGAAAAATAAAAAGGAGAGGATAATAGTAAGGCATGTTTTATAGAAAAATGGGTCTATATACTAAAAATAATTCAAAAATTTGGTAGAATAAGAAAAGTGTGGGGTTCAAGGGTTGGATAGGAAGAAGTTGGATGAGGTTATTGGAAAGAAACTCATGAAAGATAGAATTGTGATTTTTTCTAGCTTCTTCCAATTAGAGTTAGCTTGTGAATGAAGGGAGATAGTAAGTTTAAATGATAAAGAGGAGTAAGGAATATTCAATTAGTTTAGTTGATTATTAGGGTTGGATTAAGGAGAAAATCATAAGTTATTGGTGTTCTTCTTTGTATAATTATTGGTTTCTTGAAAATATGGCAAGGTTAGAAATACAGGCATCAAGGTCAAAGAGGAGATGACCTTAAATTAATTTATCACCTATGTATAATGATAAAAGGTGGTACAACATGTTCTAAAATTTGGATATTTATGTAAGAGATTTTGATTACAAATCTTTGAGGAAATATTCTCAATAACTACCCTCTCGATATTAAAGTCAAGGAGAAGTTAGAAGATCTATGAAAGAACACATTAATAATAGAAGATAAAATCTACCACCTTCTCATTTGTGCCTTGATTACAATGTATAACATTGATGAAACTGACTTGCAATCCTATGTTGACTTGACTATGTTCCATGAAAAGATAACTAAGATAAAGGGAGAAACCCATAGAATAGGTAGATAAAGAGTAGAACCATTATAAGGTTTTTTCCTTAATGAATAGAGAAAAAGCTTAGCTATGAATTGATAATCAAATTAATAATCAATAAGCATTGATATATAAAGAATTGAACATTGTATTTGAACCACTTATCTAGTTATACATGTATGCCAATGTTTAACAAGATGAACTATGGTTATTGTGGGTGATTTATTATAACCAAATATATTATTTTGTGGAGCAGGTTTAAGGTTTCATCCCCCAAGGCATAATATGATGCGAGAAAAGATAGATACTATTGCATTATAGACATTTATTGAACTAGATGATAAATGATAGGGTTAGGGGCATAGGTTGGGATGTTGAGGGTAGGAGATGTAAAAAAATTCATGTTATGATAAGAGCGTGGCAAGGGTTGTAAGGTAAAGGGTAAGATAGGAGAGGAAGTGACACTATTAGTAAGAGAGGATCAAGCAAGATAAGTGAAGGGTAAGGGTTGAGAGGGTGACATAGAGGGGCAAGAGGTAAAACAATTGCCTAAGGGGAATGATCATAGTTAAAATGAGGAATGGAGAGATAGGGACATAAATAATAGGAACACAGGTTGGATGAGGAGTAGGCATGAGAATTTAGGTGAAGGAATATTGAGTGGTAGGAAAAAGAAAAGAGGTTAGCTAGAAGAGAAGAATGAAGGTACGGGAACTAGACTATAAAGGGATATGAGTGTGAATAATAAATACCATGTCATATCTCTAGCCCCTTAAGATCATGGGTGATGATGATATTTGTTAAGGAGTTTGAAAGTGAAGAGATTTAGGATTAGGTGACATCACGTAGGCTACTCTGGAGGAGAGACAAGTTGTGGTCAATTTTGGTGGGTGAAAAACTTAGCATTATCTAAAAGGGGTTCATTATCAAAGTGGTCATCATTGTGAGACATGTAGAATGGGACATCATGTGGGGTGGATGGCAATGGAGGAAGGGTAATGAAAGAAGGAAGAGGAAGGAAAATACAGAGATAGGTTCAGATGAGGGTTCCTATAAGAGAATGTATGAGTATGGAATGGTCAAACAAGGAAGGATAATAATCTCTATCAAAGAAGAACAAAAACGATTCATCCTTATATGATAGATCCACACATCTACCAAGTTTAACCGAAAAAATTGCTCTATCCTTCATGCTTTGATGGATGCACATACCCTGTTCCAAAGCTCCCATTTTGGGACAGGCAGGGAGGACGCTGACAAAGTTTACGGAGTCTGGCTGTACACTCGCCAATTGCATTTGCTTGAAAGTTTCTGAAGCCTTTTCAACAAATACCTTTTGCGTATATCCTGCAATCGTGGCATTCCACGAGATCACATTTTTTTAGGCATTTGGTCAAACAGTTCACGTGCATTGTCTATGCTTCCACATTTTGCATACATGTCTACCACGGCGGTTGCAGCTACAACATCTGACAGAATTATGCTTTCCTTTATCGTGTGATGGACGTCCATACTCTATTCCAAAGCTCCCATTTTTGCATATAGCGAGTGCACTGACAAATGAAAACTAATCGCGTTGGAAACTTGTTTTTTTAATGTGCTGAAACAGTTCACTGCGCGGAAACAATTTGAATGGTAATGGTGAACAACAAGGGGATAGGTAATTGGCCCACACCAAAGCGGGGTCAACGTTTAGAGTGTGTTGGTTAAGCCCGTCATTTGGAACAAGACAACCATTCTATTAAAAGGATTTTTCATACTTGCCACATTTGATACTAATGCCTATAAGTCCAAAGTGTTTTCTGGTGTGAGTGGGTTTTCTGGTGGTATTTTTATTACAATCATATGCCCATTTGGGCTTCAGGAAAATTCATCGTAACCAATTCACAGCTGGAAAATTCACCATCATGACAAATTCATGGCCATGAATTGCTGCTGGTGAATTTTCCATGAGGTGAATTTGTCATGATGGTAAATTTTCCTGCGGTGAATTGTTGGCGGTGACAATGAATTGTTGATAGTGAATTTTCTTAGAGCGACCCATTTGGTGTGGGGAATCTAGAGTTGGAGACTATGAAGTATGAGAGTAAAAAGAAACCCTTTCTATTGCTTTTCCTTGTCTATTATTATTGACTAAGAATATAGTGTCATAAATTGGTAATATTTTTAGAAGGAACCATCACATATAGCGAAATGACTGCTTCAAATTATTGATTTGATTCAGTAGATGCATGTAATTGAACCTATTCAATGAGACACTGCATCTTGATTGATCAACAAAATATCTTCCTTAATTGGCAATGCTTCTATCCTTTGCTCCAGACTATCTATCCAGTTAAACTCTACTCCCCTACAAAGGCACTCAGTCATGTGGCACAATGATATGCTTTTTCTAAATGAATATCTAGAAAGATTGATAATATTAGATCTACAATGTGAGAAATTTTAAATCAATATATTACTTGATCCATGAATAATTGAAAAGATAACATCGATCAAATACAATATTATTGGCATTGTTGTTGATGTTGAATTTTAAAACAGCAGAAAACAAACATAAGAATTTGCAGCAAAAATAAATGAAGAATATAGAAAAACAAACACAAGAAGAAAATAGATTTTAACGTGGTTCACCAAAATGGCTATGTCCACACTGAGCACGGGATGCTCTCTGTATTCATTAATAGTCATTGTTTTTACAACATTCATCACCAATATTTATCAAATACATCTTCAACTAGCATAAAGCTTCATTACATCTTCGTACAAAAGATTCTCCAAATGCAAAGACATGCACAAGAGTGGGAGCGCCAACGATTCTGTAGTTTGCCATACATAGGTTGTAGTTACAAAGCCCAACCGTTACAGGCTGACTTGGCTTCACACATAGTCAATAGTCAACAATCTCCCACTTGAAGACAAGCCATACCGGTAAAAAGGAATGCTCAGAGATATCCCCCACAATAGGCTAAGGTCACTTTTTAAAAATGCTGAGAGAAGCTCTACATAATTCAAACTTCTCTCAAGGTACAACCTTTGTCAGAGCATTTGCTGAATTAAATTTAGTGTCAATTTTGTGTAGCTGCAACTTGCCTTCATCAAGAACATGGCGAATGAAGTGATACTTCAGCTCTATATGCTTGGTGCGACTATGAAATGCATAATTTTTGGCTAAATGAATGGCACTATTATTATCACAAAACAAAGGAAAACCAAATTGTTTACACCATAGTTTGCCCAACAACCGTTGTAACCAGATGATTTCCTTGGCTCCTTCAGTTAGAGCAATGTATTCAGCCTCAATTGAAGAGAGAGCAACCGCTTGTTGCAAGTGAGATACCTAGCTGATCGTTGCCTCGACAAAGTAAAAACATAACTAGTAGTAGACCTCCTCCTATCCAAATCTCCAACCATGTCCGAATTAGTGTAACCACAAAGTTGTGTGTGATTTCCTCCAAAACATAGAACATAATCAGAAGTCCCTTTCAAATAACGAAGAATCCACTGAACGACCTGCCAATGTGTCTTACTCGGATTACTCATAAATTTGCTTACAACTCCCACTGCATGAGCAATATCCGGGCATGTACAAATCATAGCGTACATGAGGCTGCCAACCATGGAAGAATATGGAATGTTTTTCATGGATTCTTGCTCCTCTGGAGTTTTCAGACACATGGCTGATGATAGACGGAAGTGATCAGCCAAGGGTGTGCTGACAAGCTTGGCATTGAACATATTAAACTTGTCCAAAACTTTATAAATGTATTTCTCTTGAGACAATTTGAGTTCTCTTTTATTTCTATCCCTAATTATATTCATGCCAAGAATCTTCTTCGCTGCCCCTAAATCTTTCATGGAAAAATGAAGAGCTAAATGTTGCTTGAGCTCACTAACAATCCACATACTAGTGCCAACAACCAACATATCATCAACATAGAGTAAAAGAATAACAAACTCACCATTAGGAAGCCTCTTGTAATAAACACATGAATAAGATTCACAATGAACAAACTGTTGCTGTGTCATGAAGCTATCAAATTTCAAGTACCACTGCCTTAGGGCTTGCTTAAGCCCATATAAACTCCGCTTCAATCTACAACACAAATGCTCTTGATCTTTTTTCACAAAACCTTCAGGCTGCTCCATGTACAGTTCCTCCTCAATATCGCCATGAAGAAATGTTGCTTTGACTTTAAGTTGCTCAAGCTCGATATCCCAAATAGTTGCCATGCCTAAAACAAGACAAATTGTTTGCATTTTTACAATTGGAAAAAAAATTTCATTAAAATCAATACCTTTTTGTTGAGAAAAACCTTTCACCACTAATCTGGCCCTATATTTTTTACGTCCTCCATCTTCCTCTTTCAAATGGTAAACCCATTTTTTTTTCAAAGGCTTTAGATTTGGTGGGAGAGGAACCAAATCCTAGGTATTATCGACTCACATAGACTCCATTTCTTCATTCATAGCATCCATCCATCTAGCTGAATTCACATCTTTACATGCTTATTTAAATGTGTTTGGATCTGCCTAGTCAGACAACAAAAGTTCATAATCATCATACTTCGAGGGTCTCTTCTTCTCATGAGTTGATCTTCATAGTGGAGGAGCTTCATCAAGACATAAATTTTGTAACTAGGATTGAACTCCCTCTAGATCAAAATGAAAATCTTCCCTCCTCTGTACATTATCCTGAACATTCTGACCCCTGTCTAGATGAAATGACGCTTCCAAAAGTTGAAGTGGCTCATCAATAGGTTGAAGTGGTGCATACACGCACTGAAGTGGCGCATTTGAGGTCTATACTGGCGCATAAATGTCGTGAATTGGAACATCTATGGGATTTAATGGTGCATCCAAGGGCTGTAACGATGCATTTGTGGTAGGAAGTGGTGCATCCATGGGATGAAATGGAACTTGCATGGAATGAAATGGTACATCAATAGCCTGTAATGGTGCATCCATGATAGAAGGTTGGGCAGACAGAACGGGAGGGGGTTGAGAGAATAAGGATGATTGAACAAGGGAAGTGTGAGCTTCCGCCTTAGGTTGAGGATGAAGTGGCTGTAGAGAAGGGTGCACAACATGCAAAGCAACAAGAGGAGAAGAGAAGGTAATGGTGGATGACTTTGATCTAAGAGAAGGAAGACTTTGATCTAAGAGAAGGAACATATCCATTATCAAACATATCAAATTGAATAAAATTATTTAAAGAAGTACTTTTTTTTTGCAAACCTGGAAATGCCTTCTTATTAAAAACAACATCACGACTGCGAACAATTTTCTTTGCAATGGGATCCCACGGCCGGAAACCAAACCGATCTTCAATGTAACCAAGGAAAATGCATCTCTTGGATTTGAAATCTAACTTTGTCCTCTGCTCCTTTGGAATATGCACAAAATATTCACAACCAAAGACACACAAATGATTGTATGAAATTCTTTTTCCATTCCACCTCTCCTCCAGAATATCAAAGTCCAATCGAGATGAGGGAGCTCAATTGATCAAATAGACTGTAGTGTTACATGCCTCTGCCCAAAACTTTTTTCCTAAACTAGCATTGGAGAGCATGCACTGAGCTCTCTCTAAAATAGTCTGATTCAGCCTCTCAGTTGCACCATTCTCTTGAGGTGTGAATGGGACCACTTTGTTTCTTCAAATGCCATTCTTTGCAAAAAACATGTCAAACTCCGAAGAGAAGAACTAGCCCCCATTATCAATTTTGAGACATTTAATTTTAGTTCCAATTTGATTTTCAACAAGAGCTTTGAAAGCTTTATATTTTGAAAAGACTTCTGATTCTTTATTCAACATATAAATCCAAATTTTGCAAGTGCAGTCATCAAGAAAAGTCAGAAAATAGTTTGCACCTCCAAACAATGTTACCTCTGTGGGACCAAAGACATTAGAATGCACAAGTTCCAATGGAGTGGTTTGAGTATCATGGCCCATCTTCAAAAAACTGCTCTATCTCTATTTGCCATAATGACAATGTTTACACAAATCCAGATCAATGGATTTTAGGCTTGGAAGTTATCTTCGGTGCAACATAACTTTAAGTGCTTTCTTGCTCATGTGCTTGAGCCTTTTGTGCAAAATTTCAGAACTATTGTCCACAACTATCAATGTCGCTCCCAGTTCATCGTTTCATTCTAAAACATACAAACTTCCCAATTTCTTTCCCTTTGCAAGCACCAACACACCTTTTGTTACTTTCCAAAAATCTAAATCGAAATTAACATTGAACCCTTGAGTATACAACTAACCTACATAAATCAAATTTCTTTGGAGTGTAGGATCATGCCTCACATCCTTCAATAACCATTTATTACCATTTCTCAAGGACAATAACACATCACCCTTTCCTGCAAAATCACATTCCTTGTTATCTCCCAGAAAAACTTTGCCAAACATACCTTCCTGATAATCGATAAAAGCACTCCAACATGGAGTAGCATGAAATGAAGTACCAGAGTCAAGTACCCACGAAGCTGCAGTTGTATCACTTGCTGAGAGAATCAAAACACCATCATCAACAACATTAACTTCATTGTTACTTACCTTGTCTTGAGCCTTTTTATAGTTCCAACAATTTTTCTTTGTATGTCTCGGTTTCCCACATAACCAACAAGCACCAGGCAGTTGTCTAGACTTTGATCATTTTGCTGATCTTGACCTTCTACGATCCTTGTTTCTTCCTCGTTCTTGACTTATCCCTCTATTGTCGGTGCTTACAATGGTTAGGGCATCACCGAAAGAAGGCTCTTGATGTTTTCTTCTCATATCTTCGCTAAGAAGAGTGGCTGCAACATCATCAAATTTTAACTTTCTTTTGGAAGCCACCAAAGTGCTCACTACCATCACCACACCTTCCCAACTATTCAGTAAGGAACATAATAATAAAATAGCCTTAATCTCATCATCCAAGTTAATACCCATAGAAATTAATTGGATAACTAATGTATTGAATTCATTTAAATGATTTGACATAATACCCCCTTCTTGCATTTTCAAGTTATACAATTTCTTCATGATAAATACCTTATTCGAAGCTGATGCAATCTCATACAGTGAAGATAATTTGTCCCATAGCTCCTTCGTAGTCTTCTCAACTGAGACATTAAAGAGAACATTGCTGGACAATGATAAGAAAATAGTTGCACGAGCTTTTTGATCCATCTTCTCCCAATCTTCATCTGACATAGAGCCCTTTCCTTTGGTTTTTCTGAGCAAAGCAAGTGCGAGGTCTTGCTTGATCAATAATAGTCTAAAATTCTGACCTACAAATTTATCTATCTTCCATTTTTCTAGATCATCCATGGCTCTAGAAATTCTTTATCGATTTCCCAACGAACCAAGATTGCAATGAGATTCTTCACCAAGCTCTGATACCAATTGTTGAATTTTAAAACATTAGAAAACAAATAGAAGAATTTGTAGCAAAAAGAAATGAAGAATACAAAAAAACAAACACAAGAAGAAAACAAATTTTAACGCGGTTCACCAAAATGGCTACATCCACATTGGCAGGGGATGCTCTCTATATTCATTAACATCCATTGTTTTTACAACATTCATCACCAATATCTATCAAATACATATTCAACCAGCATAAAGCTTCATTACATCTTCGTACAAAAGATTCTCCAAATGCAAAGACATGCAAAGGAGTGGGAGTGCCAACGATTTTGCAGTTTTCAAAACATAGGCTATAGTTACAAAGCCCAACTGTTATAGGCTGACTTGGATTCACACGTAGTCAATAGTCAACAATTGATAGGATACTATGAATGAAGTGTCTTAGAACTTGAGAATTCAAAATATTTTGCTAAAGAATATACAAGATGAGGGAAATTAAACTAAGAATTTTTAGTCGAATAAGAACACCTTAGATGGTAAAAGAATTATGCTACATTCCTAGATCTTTCATCGACAACTCTCCCTCAGTTACAATTCATATTTTCTTCAGCAATGTAACCAATTTGACAGAAAAGATAGCATTTCGGTCTACGCCCTTGATTAAAAACCCCTTCTGCCCAAAGCTCAATATATTTTATTACATTAACGTGACAATGATCTGTGTGGGATTCCACAGGGGACACTATTGCTTTACCTAGGAATTTGTTTGACAAAGGATTCCTTAGTTAATTCTAGGAGGTGGGAGAACCCCTGCACGAAACCAAAATCCAAAGGATAAATGACGCCAAAGGATAGAGATTATATACACCAAAGTAGAACCATGAAGACAAAACTAAGCCTTACCTTCAGTTTTGGCACACGTTATTCCAACACAAGCATCAACAAAATTGTTGACTATAAAATTACAAGACAAAATCTACAAACGATTGCCACAATGTTTCTTAAAACACTTGAGACATGAACAGTCTAGCATAACCCCTCATCACTAATTGTAAAGGAATACAATTGTAGTGGGGGAAATGGCTGGCGATTTTAATTGTTGCGATGGCTAAATAGGTGGGTGACTTTTATTTACTCACTAGATTTATTTTTTATGTGACCATTTTAAATGCATGCTAAACGTTTCATTTTCCATGTAAAACTTTCATGCAACAACACAAACCACTCTTCTTACCATGCATTCAACTGTTATGTCCCTGTCAATTTTTGAGTGATGAGTTTTTGTTTAGACTGAGGTTGTGTTGTTCGTGTTGTTTACACTGGGTTCGTGTTGTCACATAATACAAGTATGTGTTGTGGATTTAGAGGTAGGTAAATAATGTGTTAGATCTAGTTGATAATTTAGTAATAGTTTGAAATCAATATACTCTTGTAAGCTTAATATATTTCAATATTATTGGACAATCAAGATTATAGTAGTTAGGTTTGACCTTGACCCCAAGTTTGATTCATACTAGGTGTAACTGTGACTAGCATAGTTGAAATTGAGTGTGTTCAAAGTAAAATAACTCTTAGTGTATAAAATAAAATAATTTTAAAGTAAAATAAAATAAATCTTAAATAAATAAAAAAAGTTTAAGAATGATATCTTTTGAAATTATATATATATATAATAATGATGAAAAAAAAGTATGGAGAGAAAATGAAAAGAAGATAGAGGGAAATATGTAAATATAGACAAATTATAAAAATAGTATAAAAAGGAAAAAGAGAAAGTAAATGAAATAGAAAGGTGACTAATTAAGGATATATAAACATCTCAACTAATTAACTTTTATATTTATATATGTTCAATAAAAGAATAAAAATAAATAGAGAGATAGAAAATATAAATACTTATTAATATATATTTATTATTTTAAAAATAGTTAAAATTTTATTTTAAAAATAAAATAAATTAAAAATTTCTATAATTTTATTTAAAAATTATTAAAAAATAAAATAAAATAAATAATTATCTTTTTTTTTCAGCAAAAGGCTCATAGTCTATATATATTGATATAATAATATAGTAATTACATTGGTAAAAAAATTATGCCCTTTGGCTAATGTGACGACATACACATAAGACTAGATTTACAAAGATATATGCTCAAAGGCTGGTGGCAAGTAGTAAAACAACAACCTGACCTCCAAACCCCAAAGTCATTTCAAACTATGCAAGTCAAAGATATCGCTTAACCAATGCTTCAAGTGCTATAGTAATCCGTAACCGAGAACTCCAATCCCCAAACTCTAAGGAAAAGTACATCAACAACCCAAACTCTGACCCCCGAAGTCCTTTCAAACTTCACAAGTCAGAGATATCACTTGACCAATGCTTCAATTGTTATGGTAACCCTTAATCGAGATCTTCACTCCCCAAACTCTGAGGCAAGGGATAAATGAACATCCCAAACTCTGCTTGTCAAAGTCCTTTCAGACTTCACAAATTGGAGATAACACTTAACCAATGCTTCAAGTGTTATGGTAACTTGTAACCAAGATTTCCGATTCTCAAAACTTCGATGCAAGGAATAAATGAATGACCTAAACTCTGAAGTCCTTTCAGACTTCACAAGTCAGAGATATCACTTAACCAGTGCTTCAAGTGTTATGGTAACCCACAAGTGAGAACACCAATCCCAAAAAGTCAAAATGTCTTTCAGATTTTGGGAGTTGGGAAACTCGCTTAAGCAAAGAAAGTTATCAATAATGCATCAAGAATGAAGGACCTCCACTAACCTTCTTTGAATTTATCAAATGTCGGCATTCACCATTCCCTTATACTACTTTCCTACCTTTAGGTAAGGAGTAGACCATCCCTCTGACTCATGAAACTTGAAGTATTTTCATTGTTAACTTGATCCCTTTTCGAGTGTTTGGGTTTAGAGTTTAACTGTACTTCATACCTTGCTCCTCCAAACCTTGTCGGGTGTTGACGATCGGCCTTCCTCAATTTTTTTTATCACCCTTCGAAGTTTACTTATACTTCATACCATGCTCCTCCAAACCTTGTTGCATGTTGGCTATCGACCTTCCTGATACTTTCCTACCTTTTGGTAAGGAGTAGACCATCCCTCTGACTCGCGAAACCTGAAGTATCTTCATTGTTAACTTGATTTTTAGACAGAAAGGTGTGGCATCACCAACAATGCCACTTAACACAATTATCTTTGATAAGGCACCTTCAAAAATATGTCTCAGGGAGGTGTTTGTCTTGAAGGAAATGCATGTGGATTTATGATAAAAATCTGTTACAATGCCTTCTATTATAAAAGGCATATTTTCTTGCTCTTCTAAAAACCCTACAACTCCTTTTGCTCTCATCAAACCTTGCTTTATTGCATTAATCAATGAACACTGCCATTGCATGATTTGACTGAAACCCTACCTCCATCATACATCATGATCTATCCTTGTAGCTGAGGCATGATTGTCCCTTTGAAAATCCCGATTCATTGCCCTTATTGCAATGCAAAAACTACAAAGAAACCAAATAGCAGAAAAATGCTACCAACCGACACTATATTCATACAAGCAACACAAAAAAGTGCACCCTTACAAAAAGGTAACCCCTTATCAGACTTATTACTCCTTCAGAACATAAGACTTCCAGCCAAAATAAACCCACTCCAGAACAGAACCATGGAATGTATACCACCCAGAATGCAAGAAAGGGGATACCACAGCTCCTGATACATAAGTTTTCTACAGGATTTACCTTCCCAAGGAGACTCTAGTTTCTTTGCTACATAATGTGCTTGAGGGATCGATTCAATGTGTTGACTGCATCTTATACTCTTGGCTGCAGATCTCATGAGTAACCTTTGGCTTTACTTCAAATTGTTCAGTTGTCTATGCATGGCTATATTGAATCTTGCGATGACAATTTGGAAACTTTTGGCTTAAGTGTTGAGAAAGAACGAATCTCCTCTTCTTTATGAGAGAACAGACTGGAAGCGTTGGAAACAGTCTGAAGTGATGAACATGTAGATAGACTTCTTGAATCCATGTCCATATTTTTTCTCACTGCAAACAAGATTTTGGATATTCGAACATTGACTATGCTCACAAGAGAGATTTTACAACAATCAATATCTGACACAAGATCACAGATGTTATCACATGCATCAGAACCATAATTGCTACTAAAGATTATAGTTGTTGCTTCCAAAGGGCACTCTACAACAGGCAAATAATTATCTTTTTGTTAAACTTCAAAATTTTATTAACTAAAGCATTTTTAAAATTTATTACTTTTATTAGAATTTGTAATTTAAATTTTATTTAAAATGGTAAATTCATTTTTATACATAAATATATTCATATTAAACTTAATAGATAAAAACATGAATGTTTTAATTCATTAAAATTATTATAGATTGCGTCTTTTATACAAGTTGTGCCACAACCCCCTTAAAACTTAGAAAAAAATACTTTATGATTTGATATATTAATATTTAATGCATATAATGACAAGTGCTATGTAGTGGCGAGTACTTGCCTATCTAGTATTGCGGTAATTGTATTTGTTGGTTAGTCGATAAATTATTTGTGAAATATCAATTAGGGGCAAGTCATATAATAGTTTGAAACAATAGATTCTTGCAAGTCATAAGTATTGTAGCCACACAATGGAAAGTACCTATTTTTGTAGGATTGTAATACAATTATTTATTGTTTAGTTGATGGATGAGTCATGACAACAATTTAAAGGTTGGCTACATAATAGTTTGAGATCAAAAAATTATTGCAAGTTGAATGTATCATGATTTTAATAGGTTCAAAAATATTATAATTGTTAGGGTTGACTTTGACCTCAAGCTCGATTCATACTAAACATAACTATGATTGACATAGTTGAAGTTGAGTTTGTTTATCAGAATAAATATAAAATATTAATAAAAAAATATTTTTTTCAAAAAACTTTATAATTTTATTGATTGATTATAAAAAATTAAAACATAAACATTCATTATGACCACAAGATATAAATATAAATTTGAAATTTTAAAAATTCAAGATTAAATAATAAATATAATATGTTTTTTTCATTTTTTAATTTGTTTAATAATAATATTTTTTTTAAAAAGGGATAAAATTTTATTTAATAAAAAAATCAGAAATACAATCAAGAAAAATGAGACTATCCAGTAGGGGCCCAACACGCACACCCTGCAAAGTGAGAACAAAACTACCTGAAAACCAAACCATCTAAACCCTCAATACCACCTCTCAATACTCTTGAATATCTCCCTAAATCAACAATATCAACTTTTGGAAACAATCCACGGGAAGATGCTCCCATCCCTTAGACTCTCCAATTACCCCTATATTATGAGGCCCATTTTTCCAAACAGTCTGCAACCTTGTTCCAATCTCGCGGGATATGGACAAAGGATACCCAATCCAAGGAATTGCTAAGGTGATGAATTTGTTGAACCACTGATTCCAACTGCCAATTTAATCCATCCAAACTTCGCTTATTCAATATAGATATTAGAATCTGTGAGTCCGACTGATGCAGTCAAGACCAGGGAACCTTATCAAGCCACCCAATCTTGTAGCCTATTCAATCCAACTTATGAAACTCTAAATTTTGGCACATTCATTTAATTAAAACCATAGATAAATCCACTAAAATAACATTCAAAAACTCATGTAGACAACAACAAGATTTATGGAAGTCATCTATCTCATATTTAGTCTTCAAAACTGGTACGCTATAGGAAAGAAACCCAAACTCTTCATTAACATAAATCTATGAATGAATATTTTAAATATGCTGCAAATTTCTTCATTACCAGAAAAAATCATGAAAAAAAATACATATAATACTCCACATAATCTCCATTTGCTGCAAAAATCATCTACAGGCAGGATTAAGAACAAATATGCAAAATTCCACCACAAACCCGTCACTTTCTGTCCTTCACTACTCCCTAATTATCATGAATCTTTTAAAATTCCAACATGGATTTTATGCGCCTTGTTCTCAACTTTCTAAATCATTTTGAAAATCTTGATTTTGTTACCGTATGAGAAAGTTATGCCCGATTTACTGAAACTGGGTCTCATAGCCACGACCTAGACAATCTCCTTCTTCCCCAAATGCCAATCAAACCTCTACCTCCTCCATTTTGGGCATGACATTCATGCATTCAACCCCTTAATTGTTCTCTTTAATATTTTTTCCAATCAAAAATTCAAACTCACTCTTTCTGGCACCTCCACTCCCACAAACTTTTATTCCCTTTCTTTTTTATTTAATCCATGCATTTCCCAACTGGGGCGTGGGATTTCATTTGATCAAATGTCATGTTAGTTCACTTGAATTTCAGGCCAATAAAATATATGAATAAAAATATCTTCAAAGGTTGTTGAATAAGGATCAAGGAAATTAAAATCATGCCTGCAACACAAAAACAAGCCAAAAATCAAAGGGTAATAAAATAATTATTTTTGGTGTGTAGGATTTCCCGTGCACCCGGATGCTCCTGCATCACCGACTCACATATGATCTTGTGCCACCCTATAACACACCCCTTTTCTAGTGCAATAAGGATAACAAGGGCCTCCATAAATTTATTAGTCTCATATCCTTGAAAGATTGAGAAGAAGAAGAGTGCCTCCCCTAAACTATCTCTACCCACTCCTCCAACCCCAATGCATCTAGGATTACCTCTAGAGGAGCCATCACTATTAATCTTCATGACACCAGTTGGAGGCAGTCTCCATCTACCATCCTGTCAAATTTTCTTGTTGAGAGGCCTCCTCCCTTTAGAGTTAATTTTCTTTATACCATCACCATCTAAACCCAACCTTTGCATCGACTCCCTCTCCCCAAAATCTAGAGGAGTATCCACCTCACACATCCCAATTTTTTTCTTGAACCATACCAAAAATTCTCTTCCAAACTTGATGAGCTGCCAATCTCCCTCCTTGAGAAGTCCCATGATTCCTCTCCAACCGGATTTTCCAAAGGATACATGAGGGCCCAACATCCCAAGCCACTTGGAGGAAGAATGTCTTAGTAGGAGGGTACCCCAAATTCCTCTAAGATTCAACAAGAGATGAAGCATGTGTACATGTTAGTCTCTAGACTTCCCACCAAAGGTGCCAAATAGTCTTAGAATAGGTGCATTGGAACAAAAAATGAGGTTAATATTCCTCACTATTGTCACATAGATAACAAGTAGATAAGCCTTGAAAACCCCTATTTTGAAGACTTTCCCATGCGAGACACATGTCTCGAGCAACTAACCAAAGATAAAAGTTGCATCTAGTTCACACAAACTTATTCCACACATATTTCCACCAAGGGACTTCCTCCCCTCCATATTTTTTCCTATCCAACTTTTGATATCCAATAGCCATCGAGTATACCCCCTAGGATTAGGACTCCAAGCCATAATGTCTTTCCTTGACAAAGAACTATAGACTTGACCAAATAAAATTTGAGATAACTCTTCATGGTCCTTCTTTGAGCCCCTAGGTGGTCGTGCATGATATTCATTCCACTTAAACAAATCCACATGCCCCAAGATTTTTTCCTCTTTGAAATCCTCCACGATCCATCCAACCTATATGAAGTTCTGACAAAGGTTATGAAGGTGTGGACAATTGGTCATGATTGGGGGATGACCATCCCAAGAATCTAACTAGAAGATGGCCTCAAAACCTCTGTCACAAGTCTAGAATAAACCTTGCTCAATTAATTTGGCTCATTTTTTAAGAGTGTTCCAAATCATAGACCCTTTACTTGACATTCTAGGCACATTATTCCTAGATATGCCTCTCAGATACTGAAAGGAGGAAAATTATTATTGGCTATGGTTTAAGACATAGAACAACAATCTTCTACACTTACCATATAAGGAAACCCTAGAGATCTCAATCCAAGGAAAAAGTGAGGGAAGGAGATCTTGCAATAAGGTGTCCTAGGGTATGATTAATGACTAAAGAAGGGTTCACCACCAAACTAGGGCTTGGAAAGATAAGAAATGTAAATGACGTGCAAAGTGCCATGTAAAACCTAACTAAATGACCTAGGAAGTGAAACTGAAATGTAGAATAACAAACTGAGAATGCACAGAGGTGCACCTAGAAGAAGGATGAGGTCAAAACAAGCTTCAAAACCATGAAATATTGTGATTTAATTCCCATTGGGACTCATACACCAGTTTGGGTGATTTAGTCCCAGACTAGGGTTTTTAGGTGGAAACAGGAATTTGACAGTGGTGAGTCTGAATCTCCTGAAATATGGAAAATATGCTATATTGGGACTCATACGCCACAAGTGGTGTATCAGTCCCACTCTAATTTTTCAAAGGGTTAAGACTTGAATTAGGTCTCCAATCTCAGCTCTTCCTTCCACACTTCGTTTCTGGATTTGAAACCTTGATTTGCAACATATAGGTGACTTTCCATGAAGATGAAAAACTTGTGACAACTTGATGAATTTTTTCAACCTTGCAACCTAATCTTCAAAGGATCTTCAAGCTCCAAGACACATAGATCTTTAATCACACATGTAGAGAAAGAGAAAAAAACTTGTTGATTGCTAGGAAATAGGGGTTTTCCTTGGTCAAACCCTGTCTAAGTAATTAAACCTTGTGATGAAATAATGAAATATGAATACGAAACATGGAATATGTAATATGAACAATGATACCTTAAATGATGTCTTGAGATATAAATCAACAATCTAACATGAAGTGGCCATGTAGAATGTAGATCTTGATCTTGAACTTTGATATGAAACAATGCTTGTAAATGGATCTTCAATGCTACATCACAACACTAGCTCAACAACATGCTTGATGCTTGATGGATCTTGAATTTTTGTAACAAATGATGGAGAATTTTTTCGTTGAATGCCTTAGAAATGCTCTTGTAAACTCTCTTGATGCTTAGATCTTGATCGCTTATGTTGATATCATGAAGTATTAGGTAAAATAATTATTTGAGACCTTGTTTATATAGGCAATCCATCCATCTTACCATTTATTAGATCCCAGAGGCCGACATTCATAAAATTTGAACTTAAAACCCTCATTTCCCGCTTAAAACCCTAAAAAGGGGCCAAATGGGACTCATACTCTACTTGTGGCATATAGGTTCCATCTAGATGGGACTCATATCTCCAAGGTGGTGTATGGGTCCCACCAAGCATTTTCAGGTGGAGGAAATGCTGAGGAGTTGAGAAATTAAGTATATTTGTCGATTATGTCAAGATCTCAGTTGAAATATGCCTCGAGATGCATAACAATCTTCTAATTCAGATGATGGGGGTTAATGCTTCTAAGAAGGATTGGATTCTTCTTGAGAACACAAATCCTTTTTAGGTTTCTTAAAGTTATGCATCATCCTCTCATGAGGGATGGGAGATAAATAGCCCCCATCACCATGGGGAAATGTTGTTGACGTAGAACCAAGTTGAGCAAATGAAACACAAGGTTGTTTTGGTTTAGATTGTGAGATTTTGTACTCTCCCATAAAGGAGGGTGTAAAACTAATGAACCCCAATCATCACTAGAACTTGTGTTTGAAAATGAATCATTTGTATTCTTTATTGAAATGAGGTGTACATTCAAACGAACACCAATTATAACTAAAGGGTTTTGTTGTAGGTGAAAGAAAATTAAGATCAATTTGTGTAGGTTGAACTTTTGATTTTGGAATAAAAGTATTAGGGGAGTTTGGAGTGTTTTAATCATATGATTTATAGCTTCATTCGTTTGCTTCAACTGCGTATATCTTGTTGTATTCAAATTTCATCGCACGGTGAAGGGTAGATGGGACTCCTTTCATAGCATGAATCCATGGTCTCCCTAGGAGAAGGTTGTATGAAAGAGGTCTTGGCATGATATGGATAGGGGTAGGAAACACTATAGTTCCAATCTCAATTGGTAATGTGATCATTCCTAATGATTTCCTATTAACACTGTCAAATCCATAAATATTAACATAATTAAGTTAAATGATCCTCTTGTCAACGCTAATTTGATCTAGGAGGTCAATGCTACAAACATTAAGATCTGCTCCATTATTTATGAGAGCACCAAACTTCAGTTGTATTAATGATCACCTTTATCATCAATGCTTCATTTTTGTTTTGAATCTCAAGCGAGGGTAATTCATGTTTAGGGAATGCGATTTCTGACTGTGTAACTTGTGTAGGATGAAAGGAGGATGTTACATTATTCAATTTCATAGAAGCTTGGATCTCCTCTTACTTATTTGAAATATTTGTATGTAGGCGATAGTTGAATAATTTTCCATATGGATACATTAGCAGGAGTATTTTTAAGGTCTTCAACTATACTATGAAAAGGCGAATGAGGAGCACTAGGCAAAATATGTTGAGGAAATGGAAACGAAACAAGATTGGTTTGTGGTTGCCTACATGTTTGAGCAACTATGTTATAACTTGGTTGCTGCAAAACATTGTTACTATTAGATTGCATCATAGATTTGAAGAAGTCTCTTATTTTATTCTTTTTATGTGATTCACTACTGGGAGGTGATTTAGAAGGCTTGCTAATTAAAGGGAATCCAATTTGTGTCATCATAACTTCAAAAAACTTGTCCTTATTTTCATGATCTCTTAGTGAAGAGGAGTCTAATGTCATCTCATCATCTTCTTCTAAGGAAACCTCATTACTAGTGTTTGAAAGACATGTGTCAATGTTCACATTTTATTGCACCATGATATCCTCCCTAGGAGGAGAGTTTTTAGGAGAACTACAAACTACATGTTCATGACATTTAAAGGTTGGTTCTTCTAAAATGACTTCATCGTAAGTAAGGGAGTTATCAATGGTTAAATTTTCTTGTTCAATAAGGTTTTGCATAGGGGAAAAGGGGCAACTAAGATTCTCATGACTTTCATCGATTGAATTTTCTAACATCAAAGTATCTTCTTCACAATTAGGAGAGATACTAGGAGAAGAGCAAATGTGATTGTCATGATTACCTATTGTTATGTAATCTTCTTCAACAATGTTTTTCCTAATAGGATAGGTAAGAGGAGAGAAACAACTAGGGTTCTCAAAACTCTCATTGATTAGTTCTTCTAACATCAAAATATCTTCTCACGAATGTGAGAGATAGTAGGAGAAGAATGAATATGATTATTATGATTACCCAAGGTTGTATTCTCTTTCACTAGACTAACCTTACTCATAGAAGGGATACTAGGAGAGGGATCAATGATGAACAAAAATAAAGGGGAGAGGACTTCATATTAATATTCACTTAACAAAACTATCTTACAATACTCAACAAGATCTGAAAATACAACATGAAGTATGATAACTATAGATTTTTGCAATGAAAATATGATGTAATGATTGTCCTACAAATTTGAAATGCAACAATGATTGATCAAACATGCAAAAGGATAATGCAATTTTTTAGATTTCAAGCAAGGTAATTGACTGATTACACTATGCAATAATTTGAAAGTGAAATGTTGCTAATGAAAATTTGGAATTAAGCAATGCATGAAATGAACCTAATTTAGTGAGAGGAGGAACTTGCTTCAAACTCACACTAAAGTAGACATTCAAGAGGGGTCCACGTGCAACGATGTAGATGAAATAGGATGAAAAAGATCAAAGTAGGTGGGCAAGCCCCTAGGATCCAAGATCCTACATCAAACCAACATAAGCACAAAAGGACACACACAAGGTGTATAATATGCAACATCAAGATACAAAAACATACAATGTCAAAGATATATAAAGACGAAAGAAAAAGAAAGAAAAGATGGATCAAGCTTCGACCATTCATCCCACATGTTCTGGATCAAATCTAAGTTGTTTGTCCAAAAATGTATGCCCACTTTGAGGTTACAAAACTTCAGGCTATCCGTTGGGTGAGTATCCAAAGGTCAGCTTAGTGAGAAAGTCATGCCTCTGAACCGGCTTCTCACCGTATAATGAGAAAGTCATGCCCATGTTTAGGCTTCCCAACATACACTAACTATACCAAAGCTATACCTCTTGATAAATTTGACAAGGCACCACAAAATAATGAAATTCAAGCTTCATGAGGCAAGCAAAGCTTTATATGCTTGAAACTCATGAACAAACAAGATGGCTCCATAGGCAAGCAAAGTGTATTATGCAAGATGGCCATATAACAATTGTTGTAAATGAAAAATATTGTAAGGTATGTTCAAAGGGATTTCTCTTAGTTCCTGTAAGGTCTCTTCTTAGGGAACATTTTTCCTAATGTCTCCTTGAGAGAGGAAAAATCAAAGAAATATCACACTCTTAGAGGATATCAAGCCCAATGACACCACCAATAAAAGGATGCATCACAAAAAAAAAAAATTCACAGTGAAACATGAGTGTTGATGTATGCCCCCCACTTTAAAGTAGTTGCTAACACCATCACTGTGAGAAATTGTTTTAACGTGTAGAAGAAGAAATGAGAACTTTTTCAAAAAGCTCTATGCCAAGTCATATGTTTCCAATAAGCTACGCCATGAAAAGTGAAGGGGTTTCCCCCAAATGTATAACTCAATATGTCACATGCGAGCCAACTTTAGGCATGTCATCCACATCCCAAGCTTGCTCTTATATGCAGTTAACTAGCCAAAAGAGACAACAAGTGATATACAAGGAAAAGGCTACCTAACCCCTTGCCCCCACTTGGTGCAGGACAAGGACGGGCCAAAATTAAAAATAATATCAATTAGAGGAACTAGGTGCTTCAACATAATAAAGAACACCACAATCCTTAAGATGTTGAATTCTATTAGTCAAAGCCTTACATTCATTAGTAGAATGACCACGGACTCTATGATATGCACAAAATGAAGTCTTGTAGTAAAATTTATTTCATGTTCTTGGAGGGAGAGATATCAAATGATCTTGGAGGAGCCTCAACAAGATACCTTCTTGATCAATGGTAGAGGATGATCCTTTATTCACACAAGATTTCATAAACACACTAAATGATAAAGCCTTAGATCAAGATGGAGATAAAGGTGGTAAACCTAGATCTTTCTTGAAAGAGTATGGTATATTTTGCTTCGTGTTTTCATTGTATCCATGTTTAGGAGGAAGTTTGTGTCCAAGACCATAACAATCTTCTAATTTAGATGAAGGGGGTTTATGCTTCTGAGAAGGATTGGCTTCTTCTTGAGAACACAAATCCTTTTTAGGTTTCCTAAAGTTATGCATCATCCTCTCATGAGGGATGGGAGTTAAATAGCCCCCATCACCATGGGGAAATGTTGTTGATGTAGAACCAAGTTGAGCAAATGAAACACAATGTTGTTTTGGTTTAAATTGTGATATTTTGTACTCTCCCATAAAGGAGGGTGTAAAACTAATGAACCCCAATCATCACTAGAACTTGTGTCTGAAAATGCATCATTTGTATATGACTCTTTGGACTTTGAGGGTGAGATTTTGGATTCTTTATTGAAACGAGGTGTATAATCGAACGACCCCCAATTATCACTAAAGATTTTTTTTGTGGGTGAAATAAAATTAGGATCAATTTGTGTAGGTTGAAATTTTGATTTTGGAATAAAAGTATTAGGGGAGTTTGGAGTGTTGTGATCATATGATTTATAGCTTCGTTTTTTTGCTTCAGCTGTGTATATCTTGTTTTTGTATTCAAATTTCATCACACAATGAAGGGTGTATGGGACTCCTTTCATAGCATGAATCCATGGTCTCCCTAGGATAAAGTTAAATGAAAGAGGTCTTGGCATGATATGGATAGGGGTAGGCAACACTACAGGTCTGACCTCAATTGGTAATGTGATAATTCCTAATGGTTTCCTATTAACATTGTCAAAGCCATAACTATTAACATAATTAAGTTGAATGATCCTCTTGTACACGCCAATTTTATCTAGGAGGTCAATGCTACAAACATTAATACCTGCTCCATTATCTATGAGAGCTCCTAACTGCAGTTGCATTAATGATCACCTTTATCATCAAGGCTTCATTTTTGTTTTGAATCTCAAATGAGGGTAATTCATGTTTAGGGAATGTGATTTATGACTATGTAACTTATGTAGGATGAAAGGAGGATGTTACATTATTCAATTTCATAGAAGATTGGATCTCCTCCTACTTTATTTGCAATATTTGTATGTAGGCGATAGTTGAATAAGTTTCCATATGGATACATTAGCGAGAGTATTTTTAAGGTATTCAACTATATTATGAAAAGGCGAATGAGGAGAACTAGGAAAAATATGTTGAGGAAATGGTAATGAAACATGAGTGGTTTGTAGTTTCCTACATGTTTGAGAAATTGTGTTATAACTTGGTTGCTGCAAAACATTGTTACTATTAGATTGCATCATAGATTTCAAGAAGTCTCTTATTTTCTTCTTTGTATGTGATTCACTACTAGGAGGTGACTTAGAAGGCTTGCTAATTAAAGGGGATCCAATTTGTGTCGTCATAAATTCAACAAAATTTTCCTTATTTTCATGATCTCTTAGTGAAGAGGAGTATAATGCCACCTCATCATCTTCATCTAAGGAAGCCTCATTACTAGTGTTTGAAAGACGTGTGTCAATGTTCACATTTTCTTGCACCATGATATCCTCCCTAGGAGGAGAGTTTTTAGGAGAACTACAAACTACATGTTCATGACATTCAAAGGTTGGTTCTTCTAAAATGACTTCATCATAAGGGAGTTATCAATGGTTAAATTTTCTTGTTCAATAAGGTTTTGCATAGGGGAAAAGGGGCAACTAAGATTCTCATGACTTTCATCGATTGCATTTTCTAACATCAAAGTATCTTCTTCACAACTAGGAGAGATACTAGGAGAAGAGCAAATGTGATTGTCATGATTACCTATTGTTATGTCCTCTTGTTCAGTAATGTTTTTCCTAATAGGAGAGGTAAGAGGAGAGAAAAAACTAGGTTTCTCAAAACTCTCATCGATTAGTTCTTCTAACATTGAATATCTTCTCACAAATGTGAGAGATAGTAGGAGAAGAACAAATATGATTATTATGATTACCCAAGGTTGTATTCTCTTTCACTAGACTAACTTTACTCATAGAAGGGATACTAGGAGAGGGACTAATGACGAACAAAAATAAAGGGGAGAGGACTTCATATTCATATGCACTTAACAAAACTGTCTTACAAAAGTCAACAACATTTGAAAATACAACATGAAGTATGATGACTATAGATTTTTGCAATGAAAACATGATGTAATGATTGTCCTACAAATTTGAAATGCAACAATGATAGAGCAAAAATGAAAAAGGACAATGCAATTTTTTAGATTTTAAACAAGGTAATTGAATGATTCACTATGCAATAATCTAAAAGTGAAATGTTTTTAATGGAAATTTAGAATTAAGCAATGCATGAAATGAACCTAATTAAGCTAGATGTAATGAAATGCATGTAATAGAAAATCAACCAATTGAAACGAATAACTAATGATAGCAAACAAAAGTGTAGAAATAAGGTTTTCAATGTTGTTAAAGGAAGTTTTAGGGCTGATCATCTGGGACTAATTCACCCAAAGGGGCGTATGAGTCCCAATCAGGGTTTTTTAGGGGTTAAAATGTTGAAAAATGCACAACACAGAAATCCCAGAAAGTAGGCATATCAACCTATACTGGGACTAAATCGTCCAAAGGGGCGTATGAGTCCCAGTTTAGGGTTTCTGCATCATCTTCAACAAATTCTATGTGAATTTTATGTTTTTTAGTTTGTATGATGTTTATGCTAAGTGCAATTATAGTTTCCAGATGAAATTCAATGACGCAAGATGCAAAAATGCAACCTATTTGCACTTTCACTAATGCAAGATTTTGAAACCCTAGATGCTAATTAACTAATGTAACACCTAATGCAAAGTTAAAGCTAGCCAGATATAGGACTATGATGCACTCTAAATTAGAAATAGGATTTTCTAAATGTAGGTTCACCAAAATGAAAGGAGGAAAATTATCATTGTCTATGGTTTAAGACATAGAACAACAATCTTCTACACTTCTCATTCAAGGAAACCCAAGAGATCTCAATCCAAGGAAAAAGTGAGGGAAAAAGTTCTTGCAATAGGGTGTCCTAGTGTATGATTAATGGCTAAAGAAGGGTTCACAACCAAGCTAGGCCTTGGAAAGACAAGAAATGTAAATGACATGTAAAGTACCATGCAAAACCTAACTAAATGACCTAGGAAATGAAATTGAAATGCAAAATAACAATCTGAGAATGAACAGAGGTGCACCTAGAAGAAGGATGAGGTCAAAACAAGCTTCAAACTCCTTTTAATTCCCATTGGGAATCATACAAAAGTCTGGGTGATTTAGTCCCAGACTAGGGTTTCTAGGTGGAAACAAGAATCTGATAGTGGTGAGTCTGAATCTCCTGAAATACAGAAAATATACTATACTGGGACTCATACACCACAAGTGGCATAGTAGTACCACTCTTCTTTTTCAGAGGGTTAAGATCTGAATTAGGTCTCCAATCTTTTCTCTTCCTTCCACACTTCATTTCTGAATCTGAAACCTTGATTTGCAACCTGTAGGTGAGTTTTCATGAAGATGACAACCTTGTGACAACTTGAGGACTAAGAACAAAGAGGTGGAGCAATTCATGGAGAAATTTCTCATTTTAGATTGCCTTCTACCATTGTTTTTGATAATGGTACTTCATTTAAGAACAAAGAGGTGAAGCAATTCATGGAGAAATTTCACATTCAACATTGATTTTCTACATTGTATTATCCTCAATCTAATGGCCAAGCTGAAGTGTCTAATAAAATTCTTGATCCAATTCTTCAAGAAACAATAAATAAACATGGTAATGACTGGCATACTCAATTGACTTACACCTTGTGGGACTATCACACGAGTGTTCGTACGGTTGCTAGTGTGACCCTGCACAACCTCATGTATGGTGTGAAGGTTATCATGCCTTTAGAGTTAGAAATTTTGTCTCTGTGAGTTTCCCTTAAAGGGTTAATTGATGATGACACCTATCGTGTTGAATGTTTAAACCAACTTGAGTTGCTCAATGAGCACCAACTGTAGGCCCTCAAACATCTCCTTGAGCTTATCAAATACCCATTTTTAAACATTATAATTAGGGTGTTCTTTCTTGTACTTTCAAGGTAGGTGACCTCGGTCCTCTCTAAGAATTAGAGGAATGTAAATGCACCACCTGATCAAAAGGGGAAATTTATCCCTAATTGGTTAGGTCATTACATAATCATCTTTGTGTATGGTTCTTGTGCATATTGACTATTGTCTATGGATGGTATGCCTCTAAAATAATTGGTCAATGCAATGCATCTTCATCGATACTATGCATAGGGTGTGTGTGGCAAGTGCATGACACTCGTTCCTCTCTAGGATCATAGTTCATTATGCTACGACATAGCTTTATTAACACATTGCCTCTTTAATTTTTGTTATGATGTAAATATGTGTATGCAATTAATTTCTTTAATTATGAATTATATATATACATGTGTTTTAATAGTATGCTATGTATCTGTCCATTGTGTTTGATTAACTCTTTTGGTTAGGAAATTAGATCATCACTATATTTAATTAAGAATGCATCCAATGTTTATTTATTAAATCATGATAGCATCTAATCTAGCCATACATCCATAAAGAAATATCAATCACATAATCATACATGACACAAAAGTACACATGTAGAACACCATCATGCATGTCAAAAAATTTCATATATATATATAATATCATGTACATGTATCACACCATTGTGTCAAAATGTGGTTTTTGTATATTTGTATATGAATCTATACATCAAAAAGGATATGGTACATCAAGATCTAGCTTTCAACCCTGGGTGCATGGCTCCCTGAGCCTTTTGGCACTAACAGTGGCAATGGAGGATGTTGGATTGATGAGTAAGAGTGTGATTGATGAGACCATGACATGGACATGCTCCATGACTGTAGTCCTTAGATCTATCCTTCTAGCTCGACTGGCTTCTCCCACAACTGCATGACATGCTCCTGAAGTGAAGCCTCCCACTCCTAGGCATGCCACATCTCCTCTCTATGCTACCACACTTGAGGATTAACGAGTTCCATCATTGTTGCCTCTACCAACCTCCCAAGGTCATCAAATTGGATTTGTAGGGTGTCAGTTTCTTGCTCGACACTCGGTCTGCATCAGGGCCTGATCTTGCTTAGAAAAGGAGATAAGGAGCTATGTCACCCACTAATCTCACTACCTTGTCATCATTGTCATCTTTGTGACTCGTTGGATTGCCTCCAACTATGTCTCCTCGTAATTCATCCTAAGACGCACTACAAGCTTGAATAATGGGGCATGGAACCTTGTTGTCAGCAACCTATAGGTGTCTAAGATTGACCCTCAGATCTAGATGGTTGGGACCACCTTTGGTATGCAACACTCGAAGAAATCAAGCCACTCCTATGTCAACACAAAAATCACAAAGAAAGTGGATGATGTCAATATCATACCATACATGTATATATATGAGAAAGATAAAATGGAAAGAAACTGAAATAAAAGTAGTTTAAATGAAATAACATGCACCATGCTCATACCTAGATCCCTAGCCTTCTAATGTGGGTCTGGGGGTGGATCACTATTTCTAAATGTGATGCTCGGCCTTATCACTACTGCTGAGGGAGGCATGATCATATGGGCTATAGGTGGTATCGATGAGATAGGTGACATGTGCACTGGTGATGCCACCGATCACCACCACCTTAGTCTCTATTATCCACTTGCCACTTCCTCATTGGCCTTGTCACCACCACTAAGAACCTCACCTCCTAACCCCTATGCACCATCATTTCCTGCGAGGGAAATTGATGGGGAAATCAAGGTTGGGCCTACTATCAACCACCAGTTGGTAAAGCCAAAAATAATGTTTATGTTGATGTCATTGATCATGAGGGCCTTGTGCAAGTCCTCATTGTATGAACCATCATTTCCATTCAGTGCAACATCTGTGATGGTGGGATGAGGCCAATCCCCCACGCATGTCATGCTCCTATGGGACTGTATGTACATGGGAGCCATCAGGGGATCATTTGTACCTATCCAAACTGACAAGTGACTTGGTGCCAGTAATATGGAACTATAATATGATTTGACCACCTAGTCAAGAGTTGATCACACTGCATCCTACGTAGTTGCCTCCTATTAGATGACTAGGTCCATACCTACCTAAAGGGGCACCATCTAATATATTGCATTCATGGCATGTCTACATGTTGTTACCAAAATTGTAGGTCACCATATTTCTAGTCACATGTATCAAGGGGTATACATACACTCATGGTGTCTTATGTAGTAGGCCTTGGGGATACCTAGTCAACCTCGCACACCAGATACATGTGAACACCCAAACCTAAAGTAGCGTGCATATCATAATGATGTGGTACTCATAGTGGAATTATTGCTTAAGGTCATGGTAGAGGTTTGTTAGTATGATTTGACCCTAGGCATATACTATCTCTCTCCTCAATGACACAAATGTAGTTGATGAGGCCCCCATGCAGGTGTGAGCCTCGTCCATCCATCATGACCCATAGGGAGATGGTCACAATAATTACCCACTACACAAGTGGAATTGCCACATGCCCCTGATCCAACAAGTGCATGTAGATATGCTTTGATGTCTCCTCTGTGATGACTCATTTGAGGTAGTACTATTTTGCGGCTTGGGCGTCTTGCACAATTATGCCCTCCCCATAGGCCACCTGCTCCCTATGGATAGGTAGGCCCAAGATGCGATAGACGTCCTCCAACGTCATCACCATCATCTCTTCGATTGGGAGATATAAAGTAGTGGTATCTACATCCCATTGCTCCATCAATGCCATGAGCATGGGTGTATAAAATTATATCTCTAGCATGGTATACACCCACTAGAGCTTGACACATTGTAGCAAGCTGTAGTCATCAATTTCAATATCGTTGTTGTGGTTGTGTATCAATGATATAATTGACCTTTCCAAATTATCACATATCTCAGGCCACTCCTTAAACAATATAAAAATTTCATGTTAGCACAATCTTCATCATACACATATTCTAACTCTACATCAAAATCTTTCAAATTTTTCCTAAGTCTACCTCTGGGACCATAACACGCCACACAAACATCTACACACCATGTTGGCATTCAATGCAAAATAACATCCAACAAAATCACATCAGATAAATTCCAACACAATCAAAGGACATTGATGCGCCATCAGGATGACAGTGTGTTAATTGGATACCTGAATTGCTTGAGAAAGTGAAAAAGCTAAAAAAATCACTCAAAATGATAAGTTGGGATGAATTTTTTTTGTACCTCATCTAGTGGGCTGCCCCTCACCATAGTGGTGCATAGATGATCAATTTTTGGAGGTACAAAGTCTTGTTTATGAGGCATTTTTCTGACATCTCTCTTAAAAAGTCAACAAAGTCATCACCATGAATAGTGATTTAATGACCCTTCCATGGGGACACCTGAGCATGCCCATTTTTTGTAGCGAAAGTGTTCCTTCCATCCTTCCTGTTTTCACCCCACCTAGTTGGGGAAAAACATATGAGGGAACATATACTCACTTCTTCATCATATTTTTCCTTCAACTCATCAAATTTTTCTTAACCATTCTTCTTGCCATGATAGCTTCTTCTGATTTTTGAAATTGACCCGATTTTGATTTTTGCAGAACACAACTTCACATTGGGCATTGTAGTTTCCTATTGAGCTCAAATGTTGGGGGCATTGTTAGTATTTGTCTACTCGACCTCTACAGCCTCTACAGTATCCTTTTTGGAAAAATCTATAAAAAATTTAGAATTTTCAATAGCAGCATATATGTCTTCTTAACTACTTTAGTGCAACTGATTTTTCTCCAAAAATTTAGCTCACTAAAGTGGGGGAAAAAATTTAGTGTCATAAAATTACATCCCATGGAAATTTCAAACTTGTGCATCTAGCCCACTATATTTATGGCACCTTTATGCATTAATGACAAAAACCTATGAGTCAGAATTTTATGATTCCAACTCCATAGGGGACAATGATGAAGCGATATCAACCTAGATGTCTCATTCTTACAAAAATTTGTGTAGGATGACTATGCAAAACATAGATGTCTGCATGACGTGCTAGCGTGCCCAAAATTTCTAAGATTCAAATGAGAATACTTTTTTTCCCTTGCCTATGACACGTGTCATTTCAACAAAAAATGCAAAAGTAACGACTCTTCCTACCTATGCAACCTCACAAAACTCCTCTTTTCTCTCTTTCTCTCATGTTCATTCCCACTCTCTCGTTCAATCTTGTTCTCTCCTATTCTCTCCTCTACATATTTAATCTCTTTCTCTTTGTAGCTAATCTCTATCAAATTTCCATCACAACAATAGTTGAGACTCTCTTTCAAGCTAGCATGTCACATCTATCAAGCCAAGAGGAGAGCCACATGCTATTGGTAATGCTCTCTTGTCTTTTTGATATTGTCTATTTGTCTCATTTATTGCTTTTGTGATAGGGGCTCTCCTTTATAGCGAGGTTTGTTTCTATCAAATTTCTTTATATTTCATGTCATTTTATCTATCTTTATCTATCTAGTTTCCATGGAGGGGGAACACCAAAATGGAGGTTTGACTGAGGCAAGTCCCTAAACAAGCACAACATTTTTCCCTATCTACCTTGTGTGTAGATGTACAGATTTGAGGAGTTGGCCATTGTAGACCTAAGTTTTTTACTCTCTATTTTAATAGGGATGAAAATGTGAGGCACATACCCTCTGTGATATAGAATTTAGGACTCGAAATGCTTGCTCTCTTCCTAAGATTTTTCACCTAGAAAGAGAGAGATTAGGGTTCTAAAATGCTTATGCACATTCAAATAAGGATGTATGTGATGTTTTTAATGCTAAATGGGGTGATCTAAGTGATGCTAAACTATAAAGTTGATCCAACATACATGCAAAATCTAAGAACTAAGACTTGTTTGAAAACACATTGTGTAATGTAAAAGGACCTAAAGAATGATCTAAAAATGTAAATAAAGCCAAACAAAAAGGCAAGGATGTAAATGATGTGCACCTGGAAATGTATCTAAAACTATAAATATCTCTAAAATTTTGAAATTGCTTATTTTTAGGCCAAGTGGGACTCATTCGCCAAAATGGGACTCATTCGCCAAGCATGGCGAATTAGTCCTGCTTCTGCTAAAATCTTCTGGAAACCTATTTCTGACTGTCAGGAGTTGATTTATGAGAAATTCACTTTTCAGGCCTATAGGTGGGACTCATTTTCCAAGGGTGGTGAATCAATCAACCTAAAAAATTTGGAAAATTAGAGGAAGATTCTATGGAGTTAGATCTATACTTTTGCCTCCTACAGGTCTCTGCTTTTGAAATTGTCAGATTCAGGTCTAAAAATGGCTTTTTGTTGATGATTTGACTTGAATGAAGGGGAGAAGACTTGAATGACTTTACAACTTGATCTCCAATGATTCCTAAGTCTCCAAAAGTCCTAAATTTGCATACAAACAAAATAAGATAAATTGTTGATTGTTAAGGCATGGGGGTTTTCCTTGGTCAAACCCCGTTTAGGTAATTAAACCAAATTGATGAAATAAAGGAATGAAGCATGAAAAATGGAAGTGATTACCTTGAAAATGATGATAGATATTGGATGCCTCCAACAACACATGTAAAATCTTCCCTTGAATGCTTTAGAATGCTAACTTGAAGACTTCTAATGGAGAAACCTTAACTTGCTTGACTTGGAGTGAAATATTGATGGATGAATAATGAATAATGGATATGAATTGAGTTGTTAGATGTAAAATGAGGATAAAAACACTTATTTATAGTCATTTGTACCTTAGTACCTGATTATACTACATCATAGGCTGACATGTAGTGAAAATAAACTTTAAATTTCACCTTTTCCCGCTCAAGGGTCAAAATGGGGGCCAAATAGGACTCATTCGCCAAGCATGGCAAATGGGTCCCACCAGGGCCATTCCAACACCTATGAGGCTAAGGAGATAGGAAATAAGGTTTAAATTGCTATCTTGTCGGGTGTTTGATCAATTAAAGCCTCGAGATGCACAATATGGGTTCATAGAGGACTATTAATGATGATGTAAATGTTGAATAGGGCTTGGGACACATAAATCAATCTGAAACTATAATTAAATGCACTTTACAACACTAAAATAAGGTCCACATAGCCTAGAAATGCATAAGAACTAATGTGAATGTGTAAATCACATTACAACACTAGTTTGTCATTAAGTTTATGTTAAAAACCTTCTAGATTAATGTAATAATATTATTATAATGTTGAATTAGGGAGAAATAGGTCTATTAAGTCTAGAAAAGAGTGAAATATTATTACAAGACTTCACAACACCTTTACAAGACATCAATAGAAGCATATTGTTTGATTTGCAAGGGTCCAAGACCTAGTGTGGACACATAAAATGCCTCACAACACTAGATTAAGACCTCATTAAGTCCATTTAATCTCATGTCAAGCAGCGGGTCCAATTTTTGATGAAACACTCTCTATGACGTGTTTTCGTCCATGGCTGAGGCTTAATCCTCCTTGGGGTAGAATCTATGGTTTTTGAGGCTTTTATTTTCATAATCTATAGGTTGTAATTTTATCATTAGTTTCTTTTATTAAGTAGTTTTTATCATTTTTATCCTTGATAACTTAGCTTTTCATTTAATTAAGTTGTGTAAATATTCTTTATTTTCTACCTTGTCACATAAGCTTTGCACTTTGAGGTAACTAAGGGCTATTTTCTCCTTGTAGACTCTACTTATCTTGAGTCTCAAGAGTAGCGAATCCCCTCCTTTACAAAAGGATAGGGTTGAATAATTAATTTTGAGGCCACTAGTGACCATTTCACCATTAAAGATTCAACCTTCCTAAAATAAAAATGGTAGTTGTTATAGGTTATAAAAAATATAGTTGAAGGAGGTAATTCTAATACCATATTTAAATATGATCTTCCCATAGTAGATTATAAGCAATAAAAATGCATGTTCAATTGAGTTGTACTCTAGCACTAATAATTAATTAAGAGTAATTAATAATTTTTATCAATGGGAAAAAAGTGTGTGAAAGAAGTTGTTTATCCACATAATTAAATTGAAAATTGTGCTTTCACATTAATAGAACTTTAACTCTTTCACTCTTAGAAAATTTGGCCAAGAAGATAGGGTATTTTATTGTATTTTGGTCTTGTCTTAATTTGTTGTAAACTAGAGAGCAAAAAATTGTATGAACTCTCTTCAAGATCATATTTGCTAATACAATAGCCTTGTACTAATCATGTGACCTCTAAAGGCGGTGTCAAGGTACCATTAAAATATATCATTTGATGCATATGAACACACAAATTAATACCACAATACTAATTATGGTATTTTAGCTTATATAAAGATTGAAATTATCTCCAAGGTGCTAGTAAAAGTTTTAGTCGAAACTTATATAATCATTATTCTATGATTTTGGACCTCTGAATCACCTAAAGATATCACTCTTTAATTAATCTAAAGACTTGTTTGAGAAATCTGGATTAGGAGAGCCCCTAATCAAACCACTAAATAAGGAGTTCTTGTGCAACGTATGTTTGTTGTTATAAAAATTATCTTAGTTGTTGTGCAACTTGTCATTTGTGCAAGTGCAAAAGATATACTTTCAATTTTTGTGTGGTTTTTGATGTTAGAAGGGTCTATGTTTATTGATTTCCATTTTGGGTGATGTTGTGCATGTTTTGCACACACACCCTGTTCGGAACGGGGACCATCTCATCTTGTTGCCTTGCCGGGTCAATTTGTGTCCTTGCCTCATTTTGCATGCCCCTGATTTTGGCATCTAAAATGGTCAGCAAGCCTCATAGTATCATTTCAAGTTGACCATGTTTCACCCCACAAAATTTTATAAGTCCTTCGGGTCCTTCAGGTCTTCCCTACTGGATTTCCTTGGCTGAGTTTCCCTGCTCGCTTGATTTGCTTTTTCCTTCATTTTTAATTTTGAGGACAAATTTCCTATGGATTTGGGATTTTTTTGTGGTGCCTAAGTGAACTTCCAAGGTTTCGTTAAGTTCTAGGGGTTTTAGAATTTTCCTTCCAAAACTCCATCCCTCCTTGGCTATTTTGACCTTCTGTTGACCCCCGACGTTCCACCTTCCAGAACTTGGCCCCTTCGTGGCCGAACAGGACTTCATCCCTCCTTGGCCATTTTGACCTTCTGTCGGCCCCCAACGTCCACCTTCCGGGACCCTCGACCCTCCGTGGCCATTTCCAGACTCCGTCCCTCCTTGGGTGTTTTGACCTTCCATTAGCCCTCGACGTTCCGCGTTCCGGAACCCGCCCCTCCGTGGCAATTTCCGACTCCATCCTCCTTGGTTGTTTTGACCTTCTCAGCCCATGTAATCCACCTTCTGGGACCCGACCCTCTGGGCCGTTTCAGGACTCCGTCCCTCCTTGGCCGTTTTGACCTTTCGTCAACCCCTGACGTTCTGCCTTTCGAAACCCGCCCCCTCCGTGGCCGTTTGTAGAACTCCATCCCTCCTTGGCCATTTTGACATTTCTTCGGCACCCGACGTTCTGCCTTTCGGGACCCGGCCCCTTTGTGGCCATTTTCAGGACTCCTTCCCTCCTTGGTCATTTTGACCTTTCGTCGGCCCCTAGCGTTCCACCTTCCGGAACCCAGCCCCTCCGTGGCCATTTCTGAGACTTTCCTTCCAAACCAACGTGTACTCATTGTTGTTTCAAAGGGTGGTGACCCTCCAACTTTTGCCTTCCAAGCTTCTGCTTTTTTTTGAATGAGTCCAATCTTGAGGAAGTTTGTCTTGACACTCTTTATTCCCCTTTCTCCATGTGCTATAATTGAAAATCTTGGTTTTGCTAAGTTTTGTGAGGTATGGGAACTTCCCTTGGGGATTGTTGTCCTCTGTTCGCTGTCCGCCTTCCTTCCGCCTCCCTTTCGTTGCTTGACATCCGTCGGCGCTTCCAGGCCCGACCTTGGGGAATGCTATTCCCCGTTCACTGTCCGCCTTCCCTTCACCTTCTGTTTGTCGCCCACCTTGGCGTCTTCCCCCCTTGGGCACGCATTAATGTTTATGGTCCAAATGAGCTCCAATGATGAATATCATGATATTTTGATGATGCATAGATGGATCTAATAGGGAGTTTACAAGGTTTGGCTAATGTTTACCTTGATTTGTGTATGAAAGCACTTACTGCACTTCATGTATATAGGATTCAAGAAGCCTACCGCGGGTTCATCGGGGAGACCCATTGAGAAAGCTGAACAAGGAAAAGCACATAGCTCCTATCACCATTCATTTCATGCCCACCTTTCCTCGTAGCACCCATCAACAGAGCTAGCATTAAAAGAGGGCTCGTGTCCTTGAAGGTGGTTGAAGGGAGCAACTATTTCTTCCCTCCAAACAAATGATAGTGATCCATCAGAAGCTGAATCATCTAATCCAATGATACAAATTCACAAATGGGATGCACTCAACTGGCTGAGAAATGTTTTAGATCCATCAAGGGAAGAAGGCGGCTTTCAGGCGGTTTCAATGATAGTGAAAAGGGCAATCAGCTAAATGACAAACTGCTACAACACATGAGCACTAGATGAGAAAACAAGGAAAAGATGAAATTGTATTTTAAAATTACTAGATATTGGGTGGTAGGTGAAACCCTAATGTAATCAAATCTGGACCACGCAATGTAATTCAATCCTAGCCATTCATTTGGGCTTTGGAAAACTATAAATAGGGGCTTGCCCCTCATTTGTAAGGGGTTGTAGAATTAGTGTAAAAGGAATTTGCAGCAATAGAAGACAACATTTCATGATTTTATGGATGTTCTCTTTGATTTTTCTCATCTTGCATGCATGGTTCTACTTACCTTTTTATTTTAGTTGTTAGTTGCTTGAATGGAAGTGGTGATGGTGATTGTTGTTTCAATATTTGATGAATTTCTAGCTCATGTTTTTTGTGGTTCATTGATGATGAGTCACTTTGCAAAGCTAGTTTGAGCTCTTTACTTCATTGCTGTAACTTACTTCAATTACATGTGCATGACATGTGTGTGTGTAATCTAAAAATTTGTAGTCCTTAGAAGATTGCACTAGTTTTGTGTAGCTGTAGGTTATCTTGGTCAAGCAAAACTTAGTTTTAGGGAGTTTTTCTACTGTAGCAGCCTCCATGATTACTGTTCATTCATAGTTTTAGGTCTAGGAACTTCCTCTCTTCCCTGCCCTTTTTCTCTTTTTTTAAATAGTAACCTTAGGCAAGGTTCATTGCACATTGTAAAGCTAAATCCAATGATAAAATGGAGTTCAAGACTGTTGTTTGAACTTGCAGCAAACACACAATAACTCTCCCATCCTAAGAACTCCATTTGTAGATCCAACTTCCCCGCTTTGTAACTCATCTGTAAGTCCACTTTGTGATTCCAGAAACTCACATGTAACAATTGAGGTATTCCAAGCATTGTCAAGACTTGACACCCGAGAGACCTTGGGGTGATTTTCAACAACTTGTTGTTGGAAGTCTCCTTTCAAGAGAGGTAGTGCATTTATGCACTGCCTGTGTTGAGAAAGTGTGCAAGAACACCCATCAATAGAACTAGCGCTAGAAGGATGGCGTGACATGTTGAGGCTACAAAGTATAAATTTTGAAGTTGAAAAGAGCACTTTCAAGAAGAAATCTAAGATAGGGAGATTTCATCGCATGCTGAAACTTAAAATCAGAAAATTCTAAAGTCAAACAAAAGCTTAGTCGAAATGGAGCAGCATGCACATATTAGCATCACCTAGATTCATGCAGATTTGAACAAGATACTGAAGAAGCCATTGCAACAATTCGTGTTAGTGGATAGATGTCGGATCCATTGCACTCGTAGGCACAACGAGTTGGGGTGTTTGACTTTCTTGAGTAGAATTGAAAGGGTCTTGCAAAGAGAAATCCCCTTTTAGGAAATCTATCTACCTTTAGCCCTTGTAGAACGAGAGGAAAAATTACAAACCGTGGCAGCTAAGGAATTCAAGGGGCTAATCCAAGAATTTTTGGGCAGTAAAGACATACCAAGATTGGAGGAAGTACTAATGGAAAGTTGGTGCAGATTTCACAATGCACCACATTCAGAATTTACTTTTCCATCATGTGACAACATCATCGCTCAAGTCAAGGGTTGTTAAAAAAAGTTGGAGTAGCCAACTTTCAATGAGGACGAGTCATCCCATGAGGCCAAAGAGCTATCAACATCTAGAGGACAACACATTGAAGAGGAATTAGGGGATTTGACACAAACTAGTGCTGGGACAACGAACGTTAAAGCCAAATATGAAAAGGAAGGAGTTGATTTATGTAGGACAATAGAAAGCTGTGATGAAAATTCAGTCGGAAGGGAGTTGGAAAGCCTTTCCTCTATCAACAAAGAACAATCCTCCACTCAAGAAGAGGAGCTGGTGATAGTTGGCGATGAATCAACAAAATTTATAGCAACACATGCTGGGACAACCAACGTAGATGCTAAAAATTAGGAAGAAGAAAAGGTTGAAAACCTTGGGACAATAGAGAATGATGGCAAAGAAATAAGCAAGATCAGATTAGAGGACCTTTCTTTCATAAATGACAACAATCGAGAATCTAAAAATGAAGATTTGGAGGGGTGGGAACAACTATAGCTCATGGTTGTCTACATCAAGCTTCTTTTTCAAGTGATGATGAGGATCCAGTAGCAGAAAGATATGACCAACTCATCTCTAAATTAGCAAAGGATTGGTCAGAGTTGAAATACCAAGTGGATTTGGAGGTGCTACTACTGAAAAATTGGTGCAGACTTCATGATTCATCATACTCACAGTTCACATGCGGACTGTGTCAAGAAGCCATCAAGCAAGTCAAAGAAAAAGCAAGGCAGCCAAGCACACCACTTCTTGCAGTTGCTTCAAGGATGGAATGTGAGGATCAAGAGCCTGAGCCAAGTGAAAACCTAGTTGAAGGTAGTCCTCAAGAGGATGTTGGGACAACAATACAATCTTGAGCTTCCGAGCAGTGAATTAGATCAAACAAGGAGGCTGTCCACTAGTCATCAAGAATTTCTCCCTCTTCAAGAGCATTTGTGCACCATGGACGATAGGCTTTATGACAAGTCCTTGGAGGGAGATTAAGTAGAGGATCTGGGTCCCCTTGATGAGGTTCCATCAATTGATGACTTCTTTTCATTGGGAGCTGTACTGCAGAGGTATGCTCATGCCGTAGAGGAGTACATCCCAGATGTTAGTAGTGATGAAGACATACTCCTTGAGCCTCCGAACGGTAACATACTAGAGTTTCCGGATTGGGAGATGGGTTCCTTCTTTGTCTATAGAAATAGTGAACAAGGGGAAACGAGTGAACGTCATGATGAGATGCATGAACAACAAAGAGAAGAAGACAAAGGCAGGGGTGCTGAGATAGCAGCCAACATAAATGAAGCACCCAGTTGACTACAAGATGCAACTTGGAGTCCTTTCACCATAATTATTGTTGATCCTCCCCCACCTCCAAAATGGCTGCAATGGGACAGATTCACCCATGTCATTGTCCCATGACATTGAATGCCAAAGAAATAAGGAAAACACTTGGGAAAGGAAGTGGGACAATGTGTTGCCTTTTGAGGACAACAATCAAGTGGACACAAGGTTTGCAAAAGATCAATGAGATGAAGTTTGTCTTCTCAAAGAACAACTGATAAGGATTTCCAATCCTGTGCAAGACGTGGAAGAAGTGTTTGTTTCCCCGTTCTCCCTACCTTATTCAGGCTTGATGCATGAAATGCTGCACCACTCGATGCCTCCATCCGAAGCGGCCAATGCACCTGTCAACTATCTAATGTTGCCACATCTACACGACAACATCTAGGTTCTATCCTTCCTTAATCCTATGGATACTTATAGTTGCATGTTTCATTTTGATTATGGTAATGAGAGAAGGAAAACATATTTATGGATTAACCATGGATTCAATGAATCACCTCAAATGCTGATTTTTCATGATGATGTGACTGAACTTGAGTGTTGCAACATTGAATCTCTTGTTTTGGAATATAAAGATAAATTGCATGGTTAAGAACGATAATGATCACCTATTTTCTTGTGCATGCATTGCGAAATCCAATGAATGTTAATGTCAGCTTGCTCTACCTGAACATAGTGCTTTGTAAATATCTCCTTGTACATAGCTCATTTTTTAGTAGTGTAGGTTTCTTGTAAATACTCCACTTTCCTGCTTTCCTTGGGTTAGTTGGTGTGTTGTAGGTTGTTTGATTTAGATTAGTTTTCTTTTTGTTTTCTTTCGCTTTTCTATTTTGGTTAGTGTAGGTGTTTTCTTTTGCTTTGCTTTTGTTTTGTTGTTGCTTTGCTCGGGGTCCCTCTACTTTTGGTTGGGAACATCTGTATGCACACCAACCATACTTATCACCTAGGGTTGTTCTATGTATTTCTTCATCAAACTATAATCAAGTTTTCAGAGTGGATGGTGAAGGTCTTATGTTAGTGTTGAGTGATCTGGGTGTTTGATTCAAAGAGGATAAGTCATTGGTTGGTCTGATTCTAATGTATTCTGGAATCTCATATCTCTCACATCTTAAGAATCTAACAGTCGATGTTGGTCCTTTGTGAAGTCTAGTTAAGTGAAAAATCTAAAATTTTGCTTCAGCTCCACTGTGATTCTTAGCCCTGAGTGTGAGCTTCAATGCTTGTGGGTTGAAATAAAAGGAATTGGAAATTGAAAACCAAAAGAAAAGAAACAAAAGAAAGAAAGAAAAATATTAAAAATCAAAAGAAAATAAATTCATCTTTTTAGGGGTATCTGAGCAACTCTATCGGTGCTATGGATGCCCGACCGATAGTAGAACAATGTTCGGGAGAATCACAACAACAACCTCATCGGGGCTATGGACACCTGACTGGCAGCGAGACAATGTCCCAGATGATTTTGGAGTTAGAATAAACTATGTAGCTTAACTTGACGGAGCTTGGGTTCCTATAGCAATTGAAGGATGGGAATTAACGCAACTGCACTCACTTGGATTTTCAACATACTGAAGGTTAGGTTGGCTATGGTTTTGATCCTTTGGTTGAGTGTCTAGTTTGTTTTCCCTAGTGTGCAGATCAAAACCAGAGATTTTGGGTTTGTGATTCCAATTTGTCATCAAAACGCTCTGGAGCATTTCCCCAGCGAGTCGCCATTTGTTGTGCATGTTTTTCACACACGACCCATTTGGAATAGGGACCCTCTCATCCTATTTCCTTGCTAGGTCATTTTGTGTCCTTGCCTCATTTTGTGTGCCCCCAATTTTGGCATCTAAAATGGTCAGCGAGCCTCATAGTATCATTTCAAGTTGACCATGTTTCACCCTGCAAAATTTTCTACGTCCTTTGGGTTCTCCGGGTCCACCCTACCGGATTTCCTTGCTCACTCGATTTTCTTTTTCCTTCATTTTTGACTTTGGGGACTAACTTCCTATGGATTTGGGATGTTTTTGTGGTGCCTAAGTGAACTGCCAAGGTTTAATAAAGTTTTGGCGGTTTCAAAAATTTCCTTTCAGAACTTCGTCCCTCCTTGGCTATTTTGACCTTCCGTCAACCCCTATCGTTCCGCCTTCTGGAACTCGGCCCCTCCATGGCCATTTCTGGGACTCCGTCCCTCCATGGATGTTTTGACCTTCCATCGGCCCTCGACATTCCGCCTTTTGGGTGTTGGCCTCTCTGTGGCTGTTTCTAGGTCTTTGTCCCTCCTTGGTCGTTTTGACCTTTCGTCGGCCCTCGACATTCTGCCTTTCGGGACCCGGCCCCTCCATGGCCATTTCTGGGACTCCATCCCTCCTTGGCCATTTTGACCTTCTGTCGGCCCCCGGTGTTCCACCTTCCGGAACCTGACCCCTTCGTGGCCGTTTCTAGGACTCCATCTCTCCTTGACCGTTTTGATCTTCCATCAACCCCTAGTGTTCCACCTTCTGGAACCCGGCCCCTCCGTGGCCATTTCCAGGACTCTGTCCCTCCTTGGCCATTTTGACCTTCCATTGGCCCCCAATGTTCCACCTTCCGAGACCTGACCCCTCCATGGCCATTTCTAGGACTCTGTCCCTCCTTGGCCGTTTTGAACTTCTGTCGGTCCCCAACGTTTTTCCTTCCAAAACTTGCCCCCTCAGTGGCTGTTTCCAAGATTCTACCTCTCCTTGGCCATTTTGACCTTCCATTGGCCCCTTCATGGTTTTTTTCGAGACTTCATCCCTCCTTGTCCATTTTGACCTTCCGTCAGCCCCCGATGTTCTGCCTTCCAGAACCTGCCCCCTCCGTGGCCATTTCTAGGACTCCATCCCTCCTTGGCCATTTTGACCTTTCGTCAGACCCCGAAATTCTGCCTTTCAGGACCCGACCCCTCCGTGGCTGTTTCTGGGACTTTCCTTCTAGGCCGTCGTGTGCTCATTGTCGTTTCAAAGGACGGTGACCCTCCGACTTTCCCCTTCCAAGCTTCCACTTTTTTTCGAATGAGTCCAATCTTGAGGAAGTTTGTCTTGGCAGTCTTTATTCCCCTTTTTCCATGTGCTATAATTGAAAATATTGGTTTTGCTAAGTTTTGAGAGGTTTGGGAACTTCCCTTGGGGATTGTTGTCCCCCATTCGCTATCTTCCTTCCTTCCACCTTTCGTCCATTGCTCGACATCCATCGAAACTTCTAGGCCTGACCTTGGGGAATGTTTTTCCCCGTTCGTTGTTTGCCTTCCCTTCGGCTTCCGTCCGTCACCCACCTTGGCACCTGCATCCCTTGGGCACGCATTAATGTTTATGGTCCAAATGAGCTATAATGACGAATATTATGATCTTTTGATGATGCATAGATGGATCTAACAGGGAGTTTGCAAGGTTTGACTAACATTTTCCTTGATTTGTGTATGAAAGCACTTACTGCACTTCATGTATGTAGTATTCAAGAAGCCTACTGTGGGTCCTTCGGGGAGACCCATTGAGAAAGCCAAACAAGGAAAAACGCATAGCTCCTATCACCATTCATTTCATGCCCACCTTTCCTCATAACACCCATCACTAGAGCTGGAATTAAAAGAGGGCCTGTGTCCTTGAAGGTGGTTGGAGGGAGCAGCTATTTCTTCCCTCCAAACAAATGATAGTGATCCATTAGAAGCTAAATCGTCTGATCCAATGATACAAATTCACAAACGGGATGCACTCGACTGGCTGATAAATGCTTTAGATCCATCAGGGGAAGAAGGTAGCTTTCAGGCGGTTTCAGCTATAGTGAAAAGGGCAATCAGCTAAATGAAAAACTGCTACAACACCTGAGCACTAGATGATAAAACAAGGAAAAGACAAAATTATATTTTAAAATTACTGGATAATGGGAGGTAGGTGAAACCCTAATGTAATAAAATCTAGGCTACATAATGTAATTCAATCCTAGCCATTCATTTGGGCTTTGGAAAACTATAAATAGGGGCTTTCCCCTCATTTGTAAGGGGCTGGAGAGTTGGTGTAAAAGAAATTTACAACAATAGAAGACAACATTGCATAATTTTATGGATGTTCTCTTTGATTTTGCTAATCTTGCATGCATGGTTCTACTTACCTTTTTAGTTTAGTTGTTAGTTGCTTGAATGGAAGTGGTGATGGTGATTGTTGTTTTAGTATTTGATGAATTTCCAGCTCATGCTTTTTGTGGTTCATTGATGATGAGTCACTTTGAAAAGCTAGTCTGAGCTCTTTACTTCATTGTTGCAACTTAGTTAAATTACATGTGCATGACATGTGTGTGTGTAATATGAAAATTTGTAGTCCTTAGAAGATTGCACTAGTTTTGTGTAGCTGTAGGTTCTCTTGGTCAAGCAAAACTTAGTTTTAGGAAGTTTGTCTATTGTAGCAGCCTCCATGATTACTGTTCATTCGTAGTTTCAGGTCTAGGAACTTCCTCTCTTCCCTGGCCTTTTTCCCTTTTTTTAATAGTAACCTTAGGAAAGGTTCATTGCACATTGTAAAGCTAAATCCAACGATAAAATGGAGTTCAAGACTGTTGTTTGAACTTGCAGCAAACACACAACTCTCCCATCCTAAGAACTCCATTTGCAGATCCAACTTCCCTACTTTGTAACTCATCTGTAAGTCTGCCTTGTGATTCCAGAAAATAACATGTAACAACTAAGGTATTCCAAGCATTGTCAAGACCTGACACCCAAGACACCTTGGGGTGATTTTCAACAACTTGTTGTTGGAAGTCTTCTTTCAAGAGAGGTAGTGCATTTACACACTGCCTAGTGCATTTACACACTACCTATGTTGAGAAAGTGTGCAAGAACACCCATCAACAGGTGATCATTTCCATTTCCTTAGACACTAGTTATGATTGTTGTCACTAGATAGTTATTTTATTTCAACAGGAAATTTATTTATGGATGTACATATCATTACATATCCCATTGTAGGTAATAATTTCCATATAATGTGGTAATGATAATTACTTCAACAATGGTGTTTTCAATGCTCTAGGTTGTACATGGTTGCTAGAAGGAAAAGTGATAATAGAGTGGATAATTTCATTGTATTGTTATTACTTACCCAAGTTATAGGTTATTCAAAGGGAGAGCTAGAAATAGATTAGGTTGATCTCATCTAAGAATTAATAAATATAAAAATACAAGAGGGTGAGTGTAATAATAATTTTAGGCATAGGTTTGTTATTGCTTTTCCTAAAATCCCAAATGATTCCAAGTCTAATACATTTATTTTCATTGATCTACTTTGGATTTTCACAAGGACCATGTTATAATTTTCTCAGAGGAAGCAACAATGGATTTTCTTACATAAATTTACAAGTGTGGCGATACATAAATAATTTTTTAATCTACTTCTCAATGTAAAGACACCATATTTAAGGATGAGCATGTAGAAGGCTTTGAATAGGAGTTGCAGAAGCTTCTAAAAAATGAAATTTAGGGTTTTGAACATTACAAATTAGGGTTTTTGAGGGCTTAAAATCCATGTAGGAGTTACACATTTTTAAGAAATTGACATAAAATAAGCAAGGGTAAACAAAAATGCCTACCTGCAAATCGCTCAAGGGACACTGAAAGGAAGTTATAGCCTCTGCAAGTTGCTCAAATATTTCTCATTTAGGAAGTTGCATTAAAGTCTATCTAGGAGAATGCTTTGCATTCCTTTGATGTTGCAATTCTAGTCTTGTGGTTTGGTATTCAATTTCATTGCTCTATGTATGTTGTACTACTATCTTTTCAAGTCACTTGTGTTGTCAATGAGGTTCCTGTGAATTGCAAATGGTTGGCAGTCTTGTTAGTTATCTAGATTGATCCAAGAAATGCTCTACATTTATCCATATTGATGTATCTACTCCCGTGGCTTGGTGAATGTGCTCACAACATTTGTGTAATGTCTCAATTCCAATTTCATATGTTGAAGTGGTTCATGAGTTGTTCTACAAATGTTACATCATCCAATTATGTATTTTGTGTTTCTTGAACAAAGTTTTTTGTACCTATTTTGTCTATGATGGTTTTTAATTACATGATAGTATGAAAGAAGAGTATGGAAGTAATGTTGGGTGTTCAAGGAACATCCCTATGTGATCTACATGTTTCTAATTTTCCACTTTGGTGCCACATTGTGTTTTGAGTTTACTTTCTAGGTTATTTGGATATCCGGCCGACAAGGCTTGTTCCTTTGCTTGGGTCGTGTGCTTGAGGGGTTGCACTAACAATGGGAGATGTGTCATGATAGATTTATGTCTTGAACTATCCCATTTAGGACCACATTATTCTTTGGTGGCTGACCATTTCAATTCATTATTTATTCTCTTTCTAGTTGACCTAATTGAATAACTAAAGTTTTGCACTGGATATAAATGCAAGATGATTTTGGATGCAACAAGATGAAGTAGTGTACAAGTTTGAAAAAGTGTGTGTGTGAGCTATATTGAATAGATAGCAGATATAGTGCTAAATATTATGAAAGGAAAGATAAATTGAGCTTGAATGTCTTAGTCAACAGAGAGTTGTGTTGGCATTCTTTGTATTTCTCTTTAAATCATAATGTATCTTGCTATGAGATAGTGAATCTCATTAGGACCTTGTATCTTGCTCCTGGAGTTGGTTGGTACTTCATTGTTTCAAGTCCTTTTTGTATCTTGCTCTAAGGCACTGAGCCTTCTTGTAATTATTTTTGGTAGTGAGCCCTATTGTGAATTAACTCTCACCATGTTTTTTCCCTCATTGGGTTTTCCACATAAACATGGTTTCTCCTTGTGCATGTGTGTTCGTTATCTCTTTCTCTTTGCTGCTGATTTGATTGCTGCTATACCTTTCATTGGTAAAGTTTATTGAAGGTGTTGAAGATTCAAATTGCTATTATTTTTTGTTACTGCTTTGCTTAAAGTTCTATCTTTATCTACTTAGAAAAGAGTTTGGTGCTAAGTGTTCCAAGTTCTAGAAGGGTTTAAGTTTTGTGTAGACCGATTCGCCCCCACTCTCAGTCTTGAAAGTGTTCAAAAATTGGTATCAGAGCCAAGTACCTCTATAGAAGCCTAACAACTTGAGGCAAATATTTGGGATGGCACATGATGGATCATACAAGGGTCCTAGGTTTGATGGGACTAATTACTCCTAGTCGAAAATGGGAATGGAAGGACAATTAAAATCTCTTGGTTTTGGTGTTTGGAAATCAATCAAAATTGATTATATTGCTCCTACCACTCCTATTGTAGATCATGCTGAAATTAGATTATATGAATGTAATGCTAAAGCTAAGAATGCTATTATATGTGGACTAGTTAATTCAAAGTTGTTGAAGGTGATGAATTGCAATTCTGCCAAAGATGCTTAGGAGAACCTTAGTAGAAGATCTATGAAGGAGATTCTAAAGTGAAGCAATCCAAGATGTAGATCTTCAAGAGAAGATTTGAGACTTTGTAGATGACAGATGATGAAGATATTGCAAGCTATATACTCTAGGTTCATGAAGTTGTTACTGACATTACTAGTCTTGGTGGAGAAGTGAAGGAAAGTGAAATTGTGAAGAAGGTTTGAGATATATCCCAAAGTACTATAGTCATAAATTATCTGCCATTGAAGAATCCAAAGACCTGGAGCAATAATTAGTTGAATAAATGTTTGGTACTCTTACTGCCTTTGAGATGAGAGAGTTTGGTCAAGATGTTCCAAAGAAAGAAGTTGCATTCAAGGTTAAAAAATATTGAAGATGAGGCTCCTAATCAGATCATAATGAAGATATTGATAATGTTGAAGCTAACTTTGTAAGATGAATAAAAAAGGTACTGAAAAATATAAAGTTATCTTTTAAATGTTTCAATTGTGGAAGAATAGGCCATTTTGCATCCAAATGTCCTTATAAAGAATCAAATGACAATAATAAAAGAGACGAGGTTAAGAAGGGTCTCTATTCCAAAGAGAGTAGTGGCCGCTTTGAAGATGAGGAGAATGATTCAAATGATGAAACTCTCTTTATGGATTTCAATACTACTAATATAAATTATAATATTGAGATATGTAAGGAGTCAAGCTCCTTAAGCGATGAAGACATATTTTCCTTTGATTCAGATTTGGAATCTATAGAACTTGAAGGTTGGGACTTCAATTCAGATGAATGGGGGATTGATTTTGAAGAAAAACTCTGGTCTACATTGGAAGACCTGAATGAAGCAAGAAGTATAAATTAGAAATATGAAAGCTTTCTTGCAAAATAAAAAGAAGAATATAACAAACTAAGAATTCAATTAAAAGAAGGAAAAATATATGAAATCAAGCTAAAAGAGGTAGAAGGTGTGGCATATGATTTGAAAATAAAGGTTGAATAAGGAAAGAGGACTAAAGATTGCTTGAATATCAAACTCAAAGACAAGGTTGTTGAATGTTTAAAGCTTAAAGAAGAAAATACCACTCTAAGGAATGCCTTGAAAAGAGAAAAGGAACAAATTGACAAAGGAGATAAGTTTGGTACAGACAGTTGAAAATCAAATGAAAAGACTGAAACAAAAGAAGAGAGAGCCTACCTTGAACACTCTAAGGAGAATGCCTCTAGAGGTATAGGGAATATTAAAAATGGCAACAAAGAAGGATCCAGTTCTGATTGGAAGCAGAAAAGTTTCAGAAGTCCTCCATCAACAAAGCAACCTACTCTTAATAGGTTCAATCAATCCTTTCAAGGTTGTTTTTTTTGTAATATTTTTGGGCATAAGGTTGTTAATTATAGAGTTAGATAGAGAAGGAATAAAAATATAGAAAGGTATTTCTTACCTCAAAGAAACAATATTGGATGTAATTTATTAGATATTGCTTTGCATGCAACAATTATGGTCATGAAAGGTGGAATTCTTTTGGTTCTATGCTTAGGAGATAGAATAACAATCTTCACTCTCTCTCATTCAAGGAAAACCCTAGAGATCTCAATCCAATGATGAAAGGGGGAAAGAGATCTTGCAATAGGGATGTCCTAGGATATTATTATAAACTATTGAGGAGTTCACCACCAAGATAGGGCTTGGAAAGACTAATGAAATGTAAATCAAAATGCTTAACCCTAATACGATGCAAGATTTCACTAAATGACCTAAAAATGCATGTAAATCAAAATAGAAAGATGAGAAATGAAAGATGTGCACCTATAAATATGGAGATGACTAGATGAAGGCATGAAATGATGAGAACAATGATTTTAAATCCTACTAGGACTCATATGCTAGTTTAGGCGATTTAGTCCCAAATTAGGTTTTTTAGGTAGAAACTAAAATCTGGAAAAAGGGTGTCTGGAACTTTTGAAACCTGCAAATTTGACCAAACTAGGACTCATATGCTAGGAGTGGCATATCAGTCCAATTAGGGTTTTCTAGAAATTCAAAGTTTACTTCTACTCTTCAAGGTTTTCTCTTTCCTTTCCACTTGATTTTTGGATCTGAATATTCAATTTGCAACCTGTAGGATGTTCTCGAATGATCTCTAATGCAAGGTGACAAATTTGAAAAATTTGAATACTTTGACAACTTTCTCCAAAATTTCTCTTCAATATGCCTTCAACCTAAATTTGCAAATCACACACTAAATAGAGAAAAATGTTGTCTTTTTACTAGAAAGGGGTTTTCCTTGGTCAAACCCCGTTTTGGTAACCAAAAATTGAAATGAAATGAAATGGAAAGGAGAATGATGAATGAACACACAATGTTACAAATCACCAAAGCCTAGCAATAAAGTGTTGCAAACATGTATGAAATGGCTCCAATGGATGTAGATCTCGAATCATGCTTGAATGTGATAGATCTTGAGTTGAATGCTAGCTTGAATCATGAAACCCTACATCACAAATGTTAGCTCAAAAAAAAACATGATGCATGGAGACTTTGACATGATGATTGATGCTTCAATAATGCTCTAAGACACTTGATAATATACACTTGAAGACTCTTGAATTTTCTTGTAAACACTTGAATGCTCTTGTGAACTCCAATTCACTATAATCCAGGAATACTTGAAGGCTTAGGATGTTCTCTTGAATGCTTAGGTGAAAATGGGTGAAAGAACCTTGTATTTATACTTAATTATGCCAATTTTCCCGAAATTACAACACTACAAGCATACATCATATCTAGGAGGATAAAATCCCACCAAGAATTTAAATTAATTTTAGTTTTGGGCCACACGGGACTCATATGCCCAAGGTGGCATATGAGTCCCATTAGGCATAAATTATGGGATCATTTTCAAAAATGCTTCGAAAGGTGTAAAATATAGATTGGGACCCAAAACCATAGGTGGGAATCATAGGCCCAAGGTGACCAGTGTATGAGTTCCAGATCACTAAATTTGGGCCACACAACCTAAAAGCACCTGAATTATGATTGGATGTTGATTTATGTTAGGATTATCCTCAAAAAGATGCATTAATTAAGGCTTGTGGATGCAAAATAAGGCCAATTAAAGCATAAAGAAGCCCAATTATTAATGACAACCTTAGAAAAGTGTGAAAGTGTGTTACAACACTTTACAACACCCTAAATTAGGTATGATTAAGTTTATTTATTTTACAAGGGCCCAAGACCTAATGTGAGTGTGTTAAACACATTACAACACTAAGTCAAAGAATCATTAAGCTTAATTTTATAAGGACATCCCAAACAAGTGTAAAAATGTCACCGACGACATTTTTTGATACTACAGGTCACAAGGTTGATGACTGTAGATCTAAGGTAAAGAGGAACAAATCTATTCCAAGGCACAATATTGTGTGCTAAAAGTGCATTAATATGGGAAATAAGGAAAACTATTGCAGAAATGGTCTTGTGAAGCCATCTACCCAGCATAAAAAAAGGATGAATCCCTTAATACACAAAAAAGGGGAAAATGAAAAGATCCATAATGAAGACCATGAGGAGAAGGATGATTCTACTCTTATGCACTCTACACAAGATTCCAAGATAAATTGAGATAGAGTATTATCTCAGGGGGAGATGTCACCTGCATAACCTTTTTCCCCCTGAGAAGAAAAAGGTACTGAAGGCTTCATCATGAAGGATGATTTGAATTAGATTAGTTTGTGTGCAAATATGATGAGCATAAATGAACCTTGTTTGATGAAATCTGGTAATGTGTGAAGTTTGGAACACTTATTCTAATTGATGTTATTCTAATTTGGTGTACCGCACTTAAAGATAAAGTCCCAAAAAAGTATTAAATTTTTTCCTAGACATTCAATGTACATTTTATTAAGGAAAGTCAAGGATTTTTAGTTTGCCTCTCTCTGCAGAGAAAGTTTTTGCCTTGCAATCTAGAGGTCCTAATAATCAAGATGTAAAGGTATCATATATGTGTTTTTAATTTTTTATACCTTCTAATATAGTATATATCAACGATAGTATTTTGGTCTGGCTTAGTGAAGCAGTATTGAAGGCTTGTTGAAATGTGTTACATTTCTCTTGAAGCAAATTTTTGTCCATACAAGATGATTGGATGTACCACAATGCTCTATAACAATGTGCTACAATGCCTATCCATTTGTTAGTACATTTTTTGGGGTACGTATTCCAACTGATGCTTAAACAGATCAATTATATGAGTTGGTATAGTTGTCAGGTTCGCTCTACATGCAATATGTTTGGTTTTCAAATTTCAACCCAATCCTAAGAAATCTCATGAAAAGGTTGTGAAAAGAATCTTTAGGTACCCAAAGGGTACTTCAGATTATGGGCTATGGTACGAAAAAGATCATAATTTATCTTTGAGTTCCCATACTGATGTTGATTGGGAAGGTTGTGTTGATGAATAGAGAAGTAAGAGTGGAAGTGCATTCTTTTTGGGAGAAACATTGGTCTCTTGGTTCAAAAAAAAGCAAGATTCAATGTCTTTGTTCACAACATAAGCAAAATACATTGTTGCAACATCTTGTTGCACTCAAGTGCTTTGGATGAAGAAGACCTTAAAGGATGTACTTAGGTGGTGTATGATGAAACAATTCCTATACTATGTGGCAATACAAGTGCTATTAACATTTCTAAGAATTTGATAATGCATTCAAGGAATAAACACATCTCAATTAGGTACCATTTACTTAGAGAGAAAGATGCAGAACATGAATCCAGAATGGAGTATGTGCCTACAAAGGATCAAATTGTACATATCTTTACAAATTCTCTTTCAAAGGATACTTTTGAGTATTTTAGACAGAACCTAGGGGTCATTGCCCCTCCTTGTTTCAACTAGATGCATAAAAGGTGCATCTTTCTAGGGGAGAAATTCATGTCATATCCTATCTCTTGGATTGATGGGTTTTATCCTTCACTAGGGAGTCCTGAATCAATTGTGTAGCTATTTTAAATGTAGTGTTGTTGCTTTAATAAAAAATCCTTTTTCCCTTTGCTCCTAAAGACAAAAAAAGTCATGTCTTGTGCAGAAGTGTTTCGCCCTTTGTCCTTGATGTCAAAGGGGGAGAGTGAGCAGTGTGTGTTGCCATCAATGCTAAAAGGGGACATTGTTGGCAACTGTTGTCATTGATGAAAACATTTATGGTTGTGTTGTTGTCATTAATGTCAACACTGATAATTTCCATTGATGCTAACACTAAAGATTTTTTTGGCAGTTGTGAGTATTGGTTGTTAGTTGATGTCAACACTTGAGTAATATGGTGTTAGTCCATGGAATTGGTTACAGTCTTTGTTATATTTATTTTGGGTTAACATTGGTTGTATGCCATACCTTATCAAAGAAGATAAGAGTTGAAGAAGTTCATGATTGGATGTCATGCCTTATCAAAGAAGAATTGAAGAAGCTCATGGTTAGATGTCATGCCTTATCAAAGAAGAGAAGAGGTGAAGAATTTCATGATTGGATATCATGCCTTATCAAAGAAGAATTGAAGCATCTCATGGTTATATTTGATGCCTCATCAAAGAAGTATTATTGTTGATGTTCATATAATGCATTATTACTATCGACATAGTTGATTTCATAATGATATATTAAGATGGGGATTAGAAGCATGAAGATAAGGATTAGAAGCACTAAGATGAGGATTAGAAGCATGAATAATGATGGAGAGATGTTTCTGAAGGTCTAATGTATGTCTCATGCTCTCTCCTAATGTTCCTAATAACGTATGTGTTGCTAAAAGGAAGTTATGGTCTCTTCAAGTTGCTCAACTATTTTTGGATTAGGAAGCTACATTAAAGTCTATCTGGGAGAATGATTTGCATTCCTCCATTTTTGCAGATCTAGTCTTGTGGTTTGGTATTCAATTTTAGTTCTATTTAAGTTGTACTCCTATCTTTTCATGTCATTTTTGAGGAGGTTTAGGTATGAATTACAAAAGGTTGGTAGTGTTGCTAGTTTTTCTATACTAGTTTCAGAAATAATGCATTTCTCTACATTTATGTCTCTACTCTACTCCTACGGCTTGGTGAATATTCTCAAAATTTATATGCAATGTCTCAGTTCCAATTTCACATGTTGAAGTAGTCTACAAGTTATGTATCAAATGTTACATCATCTGGTTATGTATTTTGTGTTTCCTAAACAAAGTTTTCTATACTTGTTTGATTTGAAACGGTTGTTGATGGCATGAAAATATGAAAGAAGAGTATGGAAGTGATGTTGGATGTTCAAGGAACATCCTTATATGATCCATAGGTTGCTAATTGGATGCTTTGGTGCCACATTGTGTCTTGAGTTGGATTTCAGGGTTATTTGTGGATATTTGGCCAATAGGGCTTGTTCCTTTTCTTGGGGTGTGTGCTTGGGGGGTTGCACCAATAATGGAAGATGCATCATGATAGATTTGGGTCATGACCTATCTTGTTTAGGATCACATTATTATTTGGTGGCCGACCAATTGAATTCATTGTTTATTCTCTTTTTGGTCAACCTAATACAAGAATTAAAGTGTTGCAATGGATATAAATACAAGATGATTTATGATGCAACAAGATGAAGTAGTGTACAAGTCCAAAGAAGTGTGTATGTGAGCTATATTGAATATACAACATATATAGTGCTAAAGATTGTGAAAAGAAAGATCAATTGAGCTTAAACACCTCAATCAATAGAGAGTTGTGTTGGCATTCTTTGTAATTCTCTTTATTTCATTTTGCATCCTACTATGAGATAGTGAATCTCATCAGGTCCCTATGTCTTGCTCCTGGAGTTGGTTGGTACTTCAGTGATGCAAGTCCTTTTGTATCTTTCTAAGGTAGCGAGCCTTCTTACAAGTCTTTTTGGAAGTGAGCCTTATATTGTGAATTACCTCTCATCGTGGATTTTCCCTCATTGGGTTTTCCACGTAAATCTAGTGTCTCCTTGTGCATGTGTTCTCTATATCTTTCTCTTTGTTGTTGATCTAATCACTGATATATCTTTCATTGGTAAAGTTTGTTGAAGGTGTTAAAGATTCAAATTATCATATTCTTTTTTGTTACTACTCTGCTTAAAGTTATATATTTAAAGGAGTTTGAGTTGTGTTAAGTGTTTGAAGTTCTAGAAGGGGTTAAGTTTTATGTAGATTGATTCACCCTCCCCCCTCTTAGTCTTCGGAATTTTTCAACAATTGGTACCGGATCCAAGTTACTCTGTAGAAACCTAACAACTTGAGGCAAAGATTCAGGATGACACATGATGGACCATACAAGGGTCTTAGGTTTGATGGGACTAATTACTCCTATTGGAAAAAGAGAATAGAATGACACTTAAACTCTCTTGGTTTTGGTGTTTGGAAATTAGTCAAAGGTGGTTATGTTGCTCCTACCACTGCTATTACAGATCCTACTAAAATCAAATTGTATGAATGTGTAAGAGAGGGGGACCACCGCATACAAGACCCTAGGTCATGGAGGGTCAAGATGTGAGAGGCTTCCCTAACTTACCTCATCTAAGTACAACACTTAGGGTATGAGGATGAGAATGATGAGGATTATGAGGTCCTACAATCACTCTACAATCCTGAGTTCTAAGGTGGGGCTAGGTGAGTCAGTTTCTAGGTTCAACTTTGTGCTTCAGGGAGCTCTCTGCTCAAGGACGTTAGCATAGTCTCTTTATTAAAGCGCGATGCATTGGCATCTCGAAAGTGCGTTGTAGTCCATACAGTCAGACAACATCATAGGCAAGGTTGAACTCACCAAAATGACTAACGGCCTAGCTACTCAACTAAAAGGCCTGAATGAAATGAGTAAATAAACGAGGTATTCTCTAATGTTATAAAGTAGAAAAAGAAAGTGTAAGAAGAGTAAGAAGGATCTCACCAAGGAATTCGTTCCCTAGTTGATCTTCCTCACAACACGCACACCTTCACACAAAAATAGGGAAAATGTTGGGTGACTGAATAGGGGCCTGCCTCAGTTAGACCCCCGTTTAGGTGTTTCCACCTCCACGAACAACCAAGGAAATGAGATAAAGAAATAATGAAGTAAAGAGAATACAAACACTACAAAGCAGCACTATGCTACTCAACCAAGTGATAGAGGAGAGGAGAGGGAAGCTTACCACCTCCACCAAGAGCACTCAAGGTTGCTTGGGGGAGAAATGAGAGGAAATCAAGCCTCTGCTACAATGGCATGGTCCCAAACGTGCTCTACCGAAATGATAGAGTGAAGCTTTTGTTGTAATGGAATGCTTGGATGCTTGAAGTGAGTGAGAAAGTGAATGCAAGAGTGTGAGTATGGAAGCTTGAAGTGTGCAATAGCTCAGAAGAAGTTGTGAAGAGTTGGATTGAATGTTGAAGGGGTGAATTTGAAGAAGGAATGGAAGAAAATGGCCATATTCAAGTCGGTCGGCTGAAGGGGGTGGTATAGCTCCATTGCCAATGAGAAGTGTAACACCTCTATAGGTTCAACCACAAGAATTTTCCAGGGATGTAAGCATGCCGCGTGGACATCTGCATGCTGCACTAGCATCCATGACAAAAATGCTCCCACTAACACTCAAAACAAGCACCAAGTGGACTACCAATAGCAGGCTTAAGTGGAATTAAGCCTCCGAACTTGGTTTTCTAAAGTGGATAAAGGAGAAAAGGGGATTTGCATATGGGATACAAATTCACTCTTATACATTTTTCCCCCACTTTAGCGAGCACAAGTATTGATGAGTGCTCGGTAAAGTAGATCAAGAAGAGAGTAGGGTTAGAAAAGTATACTTGAACCGTCAAGAAAGCAGTACTTGGTCTGGCATACCCGAAGGTTCAGGAAAAGAAAAGGACTCCATAGATACTCAAAACTATGAAGTTGGAACAATAAAGCCTCTTATAGGCCTGCGGACCTGCAAGGAAGCAACCCCCAAGATCTCTTGCATGAAGGAAACCCAAAGGAAGCGCCCTACAAGTTCTCGGTCCTACAGGAAAGGTATTCTCCATGAACTCAAGCATGAAGAATACCGAAGGAAGCACCCTATAGGTTCTTGGTCCTATAGGGAAGGTATTCTCCATGAACTCAAGCATGAAGAACACCGAAGAAGCGCCCTACAGGTTCTCGGTCTTGCAGGGGAGGTATTTTCCACAAACTCAAGCATGAAGAACATCTGAAGAAGTGCCCTATAGGTTCTCAGCCCCATAGGGAAGGTATTCTCCATGAAATAAAGCATGAAGAACATCAAAGAAGCACCCTACAAATTCTCGGCCCTGTAGGGGAGCCACCCCCAAGATCTCTCGCATGGAGGAGGCTAAAAGGAAAGAACCCTAAAAGTTCTTGGTCTTGCAGGGAGGTATCCCCGAAGATATCTCGCATGCTGGAACCTGAGAAAGTAGACTCCGCAGAGTCAGGAAGCAACGCCACGTCTACTCGTAGATAGAATATGTCAAAAGCGGTCGGTCACGCAGACTACCAATAAGTAGAACTTTTGAAGGGGTCCCTTTGGAACCCTTCAAAAGGAGAGGGGTCCACTCAAGGGACACACTATTTGAAAGGTAAGGTCTAGTTAGGTTGCCCCCAAGCTAGACACGAAAGGGAAAATGGAATGAGTCTAGTCGGGTTGCCCCTAGGCTAGACGTGAAAGGATTCCATTCAGAATAGGGGCTCTAAAAGAAGGGTCCCTTGGGAACCTGTCGTGAGGAAGAAAGGAGATCCACTCAAGGGACGCACAATTCAAATTACTTGTTCTTCTTAGAGCAATTTGTCATCAAGGAATCCTTTCAAAAAATGTTCACTTCATTAAGGAATTCGAAAGGAAGGACATGCCCCCACGTGGGGGGAAGTAAAAGCAATTCCCACTTTGGAGAGAGGTCTTCAAGTCCTTTCTTTATGAACCTGTGATGAAGGAAACATGTCCTGTTAGGGTTCTGAGTTGAGAATGTGATTCTAAGGTAAAGTTTGTGAAGGCTTTCTGGAAAAGACTCGTTGGTAATGAATTCATTTTCCAAAACTCAAAGTGTTAAAGAAGAGCATTGTCACACATAGGAGGGACAACTCAAGCAAAGAAGATAGAAATATAAAGAGAAAGAAAAAGGGAAAAGAAAAATACAAACAAAGGAAACAGGAGGATCTAGTTTAGCAGGGTTAGATCTATCCAAGCTCATATAATAATAATAAGTAATCGTAATGCAAGGTGAAAGATCATCAATCCCCAACCAGATTAAGAAGAATGCATGAAAAATAAAGTAAAAATAAAAAATTGGGTCAACATGGAAGGGAAGCCTAAATGCCCCCAACGCTTTGCATCATCCCCAATTTATAGAAAATCAAGCACAAACATGGAGGAATGATGATACAAATAGAAGAAGTTTTATGACACAAGAAACCGTGCCTGTATCTAAGAACCAGCAGGGGTGACAAGGGTCATCTAGGCACACATAGCACAAGTACGGGGAAACACATCACAAAACACACACATAGAAGATCAAGAAAAGGGGTCTCCTCCTAACATTGATCAACTAAGAGGTCATTCGCTTCCCAATCTAAATCCTCATAAAGGGAAGGTGGATGAGCCTGCAATGGTGGGATGTTAAGAGGAGGAGCATGCAACTCTCCTGCAACAAGGGCTAAGGAAGAGGGCCCCTCGAGGTCCTCTTCATCGAGCTCCTATGGAGTCAAAGTCAGTGATTTCGTGAAGATCGCTAACAGGGCCGAAACCTCATCCACAAAGTTAAACATGCACCCCACAGGAGTGCCATGTCTTACTTCAACCAATGGGTTGGGTTGTGCCTGAGGTTCACTACTAAGTTCATCGAATGACTTGGGAGCAGTAACGAACTTAGGGGAAGCCAAGACTAGTTTCATCACAAGGACATAACAAATCATCACAAGGCCACCTTGTGAAGAAGGTGGAATCCTCTTGCATCCTTCATCGCTAGAAGGGCCACCTTCCACCTTCTTCTCCATTGGAGGAGATAAAATTCCCACAGATGAAGCTAGAGGTGCAGAGGAAGAGGAATAAAGAATTGTAGTGGATACAACTGAAGTGTTAACCATATCCATGGGCCTCAAAAAGGGATAGATGTCCGAGATGAACATCAAGAAAGGAGGCTCCACTGAAGGAGCAATAAACACATGTACTCGTTTAGGGTTAGGCGCATTTGTGCTCGCAATGGAAGAAGGGAGCAGATTAGACTGAAGAGAAATAGAAGGGAGGGAGGAAGAAGATGCTGCAGGAGGTCCTAAAACAGGAGCGGTCATTCCTTCCTCCTTCTGTTGGGAGGCAGTTGGCTCGACCAAGAGAGCCTTTTTCTGGTGCTTGCACTCACGCGCAAGGCAGTTTCTATGGCTCTTAGAGTTGGAAGATGGAGCTTGCAAAGGGACAAGAAGTTCCTGCTCAACCATAGGAACATCCACTACGACCGTTTCAAGTGGAGGAACAGGTTCTTGTATAGGAGCAGGAGGAGCAGGCTGGGGAGCGACAAGAGGAGTCAAATTAAGAGCCTCGACAATGGGCCTCTTTTCGCTCACTACCTTGGAAGTAGGAGCAGTAGGAGGCCGTGGATCGAATTCTCTGTGATAACCTTTCTTTCTGCTATATAAATAATACCATGGTCTAGGAAATTCATTAGGGAGATCCATGATCCTAATCTTGGGCCTACGCCAAGGAGGGATCATTGGACTCAGTGGGTAGCCACTGGGTTTGCTCATCTAGTACTCTTCCTAGGAAAGAGGAGAGGATGAGGCAGTCCTAGAAAAAGTCACTTTTTCTTTACCTTTGCAAGAAGGAGAGGGAGCCGTCATGGGATTCTCCTCTTAGGGGAAGAGGGAATGGACAGTATAGCCTTCTCTTTACCTTTTTGGGAAGAAGAGGGTGCCGATGTGAACTTCTCCTTCCCTTTCGAGGAAGAAATAGCAATTGGCACAGGCTTTTTCTTCTCTTCCCGGGAAGAGAAGGCAACCAGTTGCTCTGTCATACGAAGGGTCACCTTTGGCTCCCCTTTGCCCCCAGTTTTATACTTCACATAGTTCTTGTAAAGTAGGTCCGTCCTTGGACGAAGCAGACAGATTGGGGAGGGCTAGAAGTGTTCCAATGAATATCCACCACGAGATACCAAGGGATGATATCTAGTGTCATGCACTACATGCACGACACCCTCGTGAGAACATTTTAAACATTTGTGGATAACAAAGACGATCCCATTTATGGAAGCTAACCAGGGAATGCCTAGCTTCACTCTGAATAGATCCAACTCTGGGACGACATTGAAGACTGTGTCAACAGTCCTAGGTCCAACCAGGACATACAAAGCGATCGAGCCATAAGGTTTAAGACTCATACCATCATGAGTACATATGGTAGATTTTGTTTCTTCATATTTTTCCTTTTGTAGTGAATTCAATACTAATTTTTCCCCAGTAATAACATTCACACGACTTGTGGGGTCAATTAAGACTCCTGTCACAATGTTACCAGTGACACGAGCGGGAATGTAGAGAGGTGAAGGTTTGTTGTTCAAGGGTAAATCTTGTATGTGAATGTAACATCTGGCGAATCAGGTGCAGGTGGAATGGTGGAACTTACCATAACCATGTTTACATAGGCCTCAGGTTGAGAAACATAATTAGTGGGATCGATAATCATTTTATCAAAAGGCGACAAAAAGGGGTTCATGTATATCTGCAATTAACTATTAGCTTTTGCCACTAATTTTTTAGTGTTCTATTTGCTCCCATCAAGATGAATGGTACTATCCTCGATGCGGTCTTGTATTTCATGACGTAACCACATACAACATTCAGTATCATGTCCATTAACACAATGGTATTGAAAATAAGTGCTCCCATCATACCAATTAGGGTAAGGTTCCTTAACAGGCTTAGAGATCAACAAAGTTACAATATTATCCTTCAACAACTTCTACAAGATGGAAGTATAAGATTCAGACAACTTCATGAATTTTCGGTTGCGTTTGAGGCCATTGTCATCAACAACGACTACTACATTCACAATGGCTTTACCCTTCCTAGAGATTGATACGATGGAATTTCCTTCATAATGGGAGTGTGAGGAGGATCCCCCAAACTGAGCAACCGTCTATTGGTATTCTCGTAAGGCCGCACACAAATGCGCGAAAGAGGGGTATTTCATAAGGATGAACTTCTATTGCCAAGGCCTTTGTAAGTTCCCTATGAATACCTTTTGCGCATTAGAGTCGGGCAGCTGATACAAGATTTGTGAAAGAAGTGCTTGATAATGTGCTATAAAATCAATAATCTTTTCATTATCTCCTTGCTTACATTGGACAAGATCTGAAAAGGTCATCTTCAGCCTGATGTTTTCTTGGAATTGTCTAAGGAACTGATTTATAAGTTGATCAAATGAGAAAATAGAATTGTCAAGAAAGGAACAGTACCACTTGAGTGTTGTGTTCTTGAGAGATCAAGGGAATAGTTTAGCCATCAATGCATCATGATGGAAGAAGTTAGTGCAAAGGGCGTTAAAGATGGACACATGCATCTGGGGATCTCCTTTGCCACCAAACTTCTCAACTTTAGGTATCTCCATTCCTTGAGGGAAGGGAGTGTTTAAGATAGCAACTGACAATGGGCTATGTCAGAAGAAAGGCTAGAAGATAGGCTAGGTAGAGGCCGGGGAAAGGCTCGCCAACTGGCTCTACATCTTACCCATGTTCTGAAGCAGAGTGTTTAGAATAGGGTCATTAGAAGATAGAGGGCCAGAGGAACCTCTACTAGAACCACTGCCAAGTCCACCTCCATAACCACCACCGGTGTGACTTCCACCAGAGCCACTACCATAGCCACTACCGCCAGTAGGGCCTCTGATAGAACCATCGCCAAGACCTCCACTAAAACTGCCTCCGTTAGCACCACCTTTGCTACCGAATCCACCGCCACTACCAAAGCCTTCACCACCTATTCTACCAAAACCTCCACCACTAGAGGTGATAGAAGGGGTAAAGTTAAAGCCCGACGGGACCTTATTCACCTTGATAGTTTTTAGTTGATTAGGGACGGAAGGGATACTAATGGAAGGGACCGCATCAGCCACGTAGATAGAAGTGGGAGGTATTGATACCCCTAATTTTCCCTCATGCTCTTCAAAGGTGACTCCTTGTGCAAAGCTAGGGTTTCCAGAAGGAGCACACGCTTCGGAAAGACCGAGGAGACTACTTAGAAGCTCTATGCATGTTTGATCTTTACCCATCATATGTTTTAGTTCACTAACAACCTGAGCGGCTTTAGCCATCTTCATATTTCTTTCCAAATGGTTTTCAAGGTCACCCAAACCTTTTGCAAGGGTAGACATGTATTCAATAGGGATTTGAACGGCCTCATGCTCATCCATCGACGATGGTGTGGGAGACGTAGGAGGAGTAGGAACATGATTGGTTTCATCAACGAATCCCATCTCATTCCTCGATAATTTCTCCTACATAGCCAAACTAACGACGAGACCAGAGAAAAGACTTGTAGAGATACCAAGCGATACCTTCGACCTATCCATCAGGAGGTGTCGTACACTTCTCCTCACAATATGCCCAGAAGTTTTGGATTGGGTTGTGATGCTCATAAACTTTCACAACACTCAAGAACACAACAATCACGAAATACCCGAGGGAAGCCCCCAACACCAATAGATGAACAGACGTTGGTTCATGTTAGGTTCACCAAAAATGTAAGAGAGGGGGATCACTGCGTGCAAGACCCCAGGTCATGGAGGGTCAAGATGCGAGAGTCTACCCTAACTTACGTCAGCTAAGTACAACATGTAGGGTATGAGGATGTGAATGATGAGGATTATGAGGTCCTACAATCACTCTACAATCCTGAGTTCTAAGGTGGGGCTAGGCGAGTCAGTTTCTAGGTTCAACTCTGCACCTCGGGGAGCTCTCTACCCAAGGATGTCAACGCGGTCTCTGGATGACAGCATGGCATGTTGTCATGTCAAAAGTGTGTTGTAGTCCATACGACTAGACAACAACAGAGGCAAGGTTGAACTCACTAAAATGACTAATGGCCTAACTACTCAACTAAAAGGCCAGAATGAAATGAGTAAATAAACGAGGTATTCTCTAATGTAATAAAGTAGAAAAGAAAGTGTAAGAATAGTAAGAAGGATCTTACCAAGGAATTCATTCGCTAGTTGATCTTCCTCGCAACACACACACCTACACATAGCAAGAGGGAAAATGTTGGGTGGTTGAATAGGGGCCTACCTCAGTTAGACCCCCGTTTAGGTGTTTCCACCTCCACAGACAGCTAAGAAAATGAGATAAAGAAATAATGAAGTAAAGAGAATGCAAACACTACAAAGTAGTACTATGTTACTCAACCAAGTGATAGAGGAGAGGAAAGGGAAGCTTACCACCTCCACCAAGAGCACTCAAGGCTACTTGAGGGAGAATTGAGAGGAACTCAAGCCTTTGCTGCAATGGTGTGGTCCTAAATGTGCTCTACTGAAGTGATGGAGTGAGGATTTTGTTGCAATGAAATGCTTGGATGCTTGAAGTGAGTGAGAAAGTGAATGCAAGAGTGTGAGTATGGAGCTTGAAGTGTGCAATAGCTCAAAAGAAGTTGTGAAGAGTTGGATTGAATGTTGAAGGGGTGAATTTGAAGAAGGAATGGAAGAAAATGACCATATTTGGGTTGGTCGGTCGAAGGGGGCATTACAACTCCATTGCTAATGAGAAGTGTAACGCCCCTATAGGTTTAGCTATAAGAATCTTCCAGGGACGTAAGCGCATTGGGTGTTGTCATAATAGTGGTTTACAATTCCTTAGAGGAACGAATTTTAGCTGAAATCACATATTTTTAGAAAATATAATGATTTAAGCCTTAAAAAGTTCCATTTTAAGGATTCCAATTGAAGAGGGTTTGATCAAATCACTTCCAGACTCAAACCCCTTGGCCATTTTAAACCATACCTATAAATGTTGCCTCCTTTACACCTATCAAAATGCTGATAAAAAAAATCACTTTTGATTTAGATTTTGGGGGATTCAAATGAATTCATTTAAAATTTATTTAAATGAATATGCTACCTCGTAACAAGCTATCCAATGAATATATAATTTTAATATGTTTGGTTTTGTTGTATTTGTTTTTAAGTTTTATTAAATATAGGTTTTTCATCAAAATAAATTTCCTTTGTTCTTCACATGGGAAAAATAGGAAGATTATCAAAAAAAAATTGAAAAAATATGAGTGCACCGATATCAAAGTCCTTGATCCACCAAAAAAATTAAATTAAATTTTGACATATACAAAAAAAAAGTTACGACATACAAAATGATGACTAATTGTAATTCGTTTGACTTGAAACTTGATTAAGGGGAAAAAATATTGCAGTCTAATAAAAAACTATTCAACCACATGGAAGTTAATTGATATCACAAATCTAAATTGAAGAATTAGAATTTTATCCTTCTATGGGAAAAAAAGTTATAAGAGTACGGTAAGCGCCACTTTTTTAAAAAATGTTATTTTCTGAAAAATCTATTTTCATGGAGAGATGGAAAGAAGTAATTTGATTCCAAAAAAATTTTGAAAAATATTTTAGAATCTACAAGACAAAATTTTATGAGACTCTAGTTTGCACCATCTTCAAATTCCTCACAGTTTAGCCGCTATAGGTGCCCGAATGTGAATATTTAGTTAAAAATAATAATTTCAGTGTCCAGTTTGGCCAAAAATTGTAAACCACTATTATGGGGTCATCCCATTGCGCAGACGTTTGCGAGCCATGTGGGTGTCCTCGACAGAAACGCCCCCACCGATGCTCAAAACATGTGCCAAGTGGACCGCTAATAGTGGGCTTAAGTGGAATTAAGCCTCTGAACTTGGTTTTCTAAAGTGGATAAAGGAAAAAGGGGGATTTGTATAAGGGATGCAAATTCACTCTTATACCGAATGTAATGCTAAAGCCAAGAATGTTATTCTATGTGGACTAATTGATTTAGATTTGTTGAAGGTGATGAATTACAGTTCTGCCAAATATGCTTGGGAGTAGCTTAGTAGTATCTATTTAGGAGATTATAAAGTGAAGCAAGCCAAGATGCAGATCTTTGAGAGTAGATTTGAGACTCTACGAATGATAGATGATGAAGATATTGCAAATTATATACTATGATTTCAAGAAGTTGTTACTAGAATTACTGGCCTTGGTGGGATTGAAGGAAAGTAAAATTGTGAAGAAGGTTTTGAGATCTCTCCAAAAGTCCTATAGTAAAAAGTATCTGCCATTGAAGAATCCAAAGATCTGGATCAATACTCAATTGAATAAATGTTTTGTACTCATGTTGCCTTTGAGACGAGAGAGTTTGGTCAAGATGTTCCAAAGAAAGAAGTTGCATTCAAGGTTAACAAAAATATTGAAGATGAGGCTCCTGTTCAAAATGAAGATCTTGATGATGTTGAATCTAAATTTGTAAGATGAATAAAGAAAGGTACTAACAAATACAAATGTAAGTTACCTTTTAAATGTTTCAATTGTGGAAGAATAGGTCATTTTGCATCTAAATATCCTTATAAAGAATTAGATGACAAAAATAAAAGAGATGAGGTCAAGAAGGGTCTCTATCCCAAAGAGAGTAGTGGTTACTTTGAAGATGAGGAGAATGATTCGAATGATGAAACTCTCTCTATGTCTTTCAATACTACTGATATAAAGTATAATGTTGAGATATGTAAGGATTCAAGCTCCTTAAGTGATGAAGACATATTTTCCTTTGATCTGGATCTGGAATCTATAGAACCTAAAGGATGGAATTTCAATTCAAATGAATGGGGGATTGATTTTGAAGAAAAAATCTTGCCTGCATTGGAAGACCTAAATGAAGCAAGAAATCTAAATGAAAAATATGAAAGCTTGCTTACATAATGAAAAGAATAATCTAAAAAATTGAGAATTCAAGTAAAAGAAGGCAAAAGATATGAAATCAGGCTAAAAGAGGTAGAAGGTGTGACTTTGATTTCAAAATAAAGGTTGAAGAAGCAAGAAGACTGAAGATTGCTTGAATATCAAACTCAAAGACACAATTGTTGAATGTTTAAAGCTTCAAGAAGAAAACAACACTCTAAGGAATGCCTTAAAAAGAGAAAAGGAACAAATTGACAAAGGAGAGAAGTCTGGTCCAAAAAATTGAAAATCAAATGAAAAGACTCCAACAAAATAAGAGAGTTTTTCTTGAACATTCTGAGGAGAATTCCTTCGGAGATTCAAAGAATATACAAAATGGAAAGAAAGAAGGATCCAATTCTGACCAAAAGCATAAAAGTTTTAGAAGTCCTCCATCAACAAAACAACATGTTCCTAATAGGTTCAATCAATCCTTTCAAGGTTACTAATTTTTTGCAATATTTTTGGGCATAAAACTATTGACTACATAGTTAGAAAGAGAAGGAATAATAATATAGGAAGACTTGGTCTTTCTTACCTCAAATAAATAGTACTATGTTATTTCATGGATATTGCTTTTCTTCCAACAACTATGGTCACAAGGCTGATGAGTGCAGATCTAAGGTGAAGAGGAACAACTTTGTTCCAATGCACAATGTTGTGTGCTAAAAGTGAAATAATATGGGACATATGGAAAACTATTGTAGAAATGGTCTTGTGAAGCCATTTTCCCAATATAAAAAAGGATGAATCCCAAGTTAATCAATAAAAAGGGGGAAATGAAAAGATCCAAAATGAAGACCATGAGAAGAAGGATGATTTTTCTCTTGTGCACTCTACACAAGATTCCAGGATAAACTGAGATAAAGTATTATCTCAGGGGGAGATGTCACTTGCAAAACCTTTTTTCCCCCTGAAAAGAAAAAGGTGCTAAAGACTTCAACATGAAGGATGATTTGAATCATATCAGTCTGTGTGCAGATCTACTGTGCATAAATGGACTTTGTTTGATGGAAGTTGGTAATGTGTGAAGGTTGGTACACTTATTCTAATTGATGTTATTCCAATTTGGTGTAGCACACTTAAAGATGAAGTCTCAGAAAAGTAAGTTTCAGAAGGAATATATCTAGGAGCTCTTTTAAAAGAAAGGCTCAATATTCTCTTCTTTAATTATCGTCTTCGTGTTTTTCTTACTAATGATATTATTTTAAAGAGATATGAAATTAGAAAAGACAAATATTTAATCCATTTTAAGTTCATGATTAATGTTAATATCAATTTATCAACCCTCTAAGTAATATAATTTTATTTTATATTCAATATAAAAGACATGTTAGAATAGGAAGATAAATTTTAATGATTCAAAGGGAAATCTTTATTCAATAAAAAATATTTTAAAAAAAAATACTTTACATTGTGAACAAACTCTCTAACTAATAATATTGTGACATTATTTTCTTAAAATTCTTTCATTAAGAGGACTTGCAACATAATAGAATATGATACATGAACTTATTCTATGTAATCATTAGAAATAAAATAGATCCACATGACACCACAATAATCACACTACAAATATATTTTTTGTGAATTTTCATCTCTATTGAGATATCTATCACTCATTTATATAAAAACCAAACAATAAAGCCAATAATAATAGAGCATTATTTTCAAAAAAGGTTTTCATTCAAGAGAATTACAAAGAAAATAAAAGAAACATGACAAATGAATTTAATACAAATAATAATTAGAAACAAAAACAATTCAAATAACTTCACAATAATTACAATAGAAACATGGTTTTTTGTGATTTTTCATCTCTATTGAGACATTCATCACTTATATATAAGTACTTTAAACAACAAAGTCAATTACAAAAGAACAACATAGATTATTTTGAGCATCTTTGACAAAATACTAATAACAAGTAGTGTGGATTCCCTTTCTACATTAGGGATTTCATTCCAAGACGAGCAGCCAACCGTTGTCCCAATCCTCTATCACACTGTCCAATATTAATAAAATTTTCATCAATAAATTTATATTAAAAAAAATCATAATAATATTTCAAAATAAATGCCTGATAAGATACATAAAAATGCATACCTGAGACAAATAGGAAAGCCACACACTCTTAATCTCATGGGTTACCCTTGGATCCGAAAGGGCATCAGCAAACCGTTTTACAAATCTTTCTTGTCTGAGAAGAGGAAGTGGTTGGTTAATATATGTAAATATAGATAACAATTTTTTATTATAATTATATAATTGGATTGAAAGTGTCTTTGGATTCTATTGTGTGGATTTTTTTCTTTGATTTTTAGAATCACACCCAATGATCCATCATCGAAATGAGAAGAGAGTTATTCAAGAAATTGATGCAAAAAATGTACATGGTTGAGTCTAAAAGAAATTTCAATCAAACTTCATTAACTATATATAGAAAAATCATGCCTACTAATATATAACTAATCTTTTTATGTAATAATTCATCTTTCTTACCTGTCTCGAGGCCATGAGCGAAAGAGATCCCCTGGTTGCTTAAAATTATTTTCTTTCTTAATTACAGTCTGAAAACAAAAGAAAAGAGAAAAATAATTTAGAGTATACAAATAAAGATACACTTTTCATTAAACATAAAATAAATATTTTTTTAAACTGTGTTTATTTTATCTTTTAAAAATTATTCTATTTTCATATACATATATATATATAGAGGTGTCCAGATCCGGACAATGCCAAGGTGAGACTAATCCTCTAGATCATTTGATAACCCAAAGAGGCCCCACTCTTGACATAGTTGGACAAATCGAGGTTTGAACTTGCATCGGTTGTTCATGTCTTTCAAGAACTCAACCAACTAGTTTACACCCCAAAAGCACAAAATACTTAAAAGAATATTTTTCAATTTATAATAAATAATTTCTGTGATGATCATTCAAGACATGGACTTAATTATAACTAGATGTTAAGATTTAAGCATAGGAAGTGGGTACCTTTTCCCTCACACCATTAACGAGGACTTTGGGCATTGGCACTCTTTCAGAAGTTCGAACTGGATCAAAACGAGATGGGAAATAATCCACCTGCAAATATTCGGTAGAACGAAAGAAAGCTGTAAGATTCTCCATATGGGTGAAGAAGTTTAATTTATAGCAAAAACTGGTTGGAGGAGGATATAAGTGTAAAAACCTCCTCGTCTCTGTGCAAGAAATTCATGGCACCATCGCGATGGTTGTTATGATGAGGACACTTAGGAGCATTCACAGGGAGTTGCAGATAGTTGGGACCAAGCCTGTGTCGCTGGGTGTCTGCGTAGGCAAATGTTCGAGTCTGAAACATTTTATCGTTGGTGAAATATATTCCTGGAACAATGGCAGCCGGGTTGAAGGCCAGCATTTCGTTCTCATTAAAGAAGTTGTCAATGTTTTTGTTCAGAACCATTCGTCCCACAGGCTGCACAATACCAACAAGATATGAGACACTGTTAGGAGACCTGATTTTCTCTGAGTTCTGAAATATGCAATCATTTCTGTTTTTCTATCTATTTTTTCATTCTGATGATAGATCATGGAGTGTGATATGAAATGTTTTGGATCACATTCCATGATCTATCATTTCTTTTTTCTTGACATCTATTTTCTTCATCTGATGATGGATCATAGAATGTGATCTGAAATTCTTTGGATCACAATTCATGATCTATCATTTCTATTTTCTTGCTATCTACTTTATTCACCTGATGATGGATCATAAAATCTGAAATGTTTCTGTTCACATTCCATTATCTATCATTTCTTTTTTCTTCTTATATACTTTATTCATCTGATGATGGATCATGAAGTGTGATCTGAAATATTTCGGGTCACACTCTATGATCTATCATCTCCCTTTTCTTGCCATCTACCGATGGATCATAGAGTATGATCTGAAATGTTCCCAATCAAACTTCATGATCTATCATTTCTCTTTTCATACTATCTACTATGAAGTGTGATCAGAAAAACTGACAAATTTCACAGTCAAATCAAAAACATTTCAAACTATTAATTAAGCCCAACCCATTAAAACTATTTAACAACAGAATACAAGAAAAGGACCTGCAAAGGAAACAGATCCTCAGGCCAGATTTTGGTGTCGTCAAGAGGGTCGAAATCGTAGTTGTTCTCGTCAGCTGGATTCATGGTCTGTATGTAGAACCTCCACTCCGGATAGTTACCAGCGGCTATGGCGTCGCTTAAATCCTTGGTGGCATGACTGTGATTGGTACCGCCCACAATCACTGCTTCCTCGTCCATCATGAATTTCTGTCCGCATGTGGGTCTCCAATGAAATTTAACGTACGTTTCTCTCCCCTCTTTGGTAAGCAACTGCAACAAAATTTCACAATAAGTAAACATTTTCTTCAAGGAAATCAACAAGGCCAATACATTCTGTTAGAAGTCTTTCCCAAATACAAGGCGATCACCATATATGTATGAACACCGTAACCGTCGATGTGTCGATAGTCGGATGGAATGCCCCAGTCGTCGAAAAAGTACATGAAAGTAGAACAGCTCTCTGGAAGGTGGGAGCAGAAATCCATGTACCTCCAGGATTCCTGTATGTGGGTCTTTGGATTCGGCTTGAAAGCACGAATAACATCTGGAAACTGTAACAAAACACATCATAGTTTTCAAGTTATGATTGTTTTAGTTTTGACAGAGAGAAAGAGGGGTAAAATAACAAGGCAGAGCTTACTTGAAGCGCATCTCGGGTGAAGAAAACAGGGATGTTGTTTCCCACTATGTCGAAGTTTCCTTCTCTGGTGTAGAACTTGGTGGCAAATCCCCTCGGGTCTCTTATGGTCTCTGGGCTTCCCCTTTCGTGTATGACTGTAGAGAAGCGTACAATGACAGGCGTCTGAACGCCCGGCGCCCTCAAGAAGTCAGCACAGGTTAGATGGGAGACGTCGTGAGTCACCTCGAAAAAGCCCTTTGCTGACGCCCCTCTTGCATGTACTATTCTCTCTGGGATTCTCTCCCTGGTAAAGGTTGCAAACTTCTCTATCAGATGGTAGTCCTCCAGCAGAACAGGACCTGGACAACACCAACAAGGATTATTGTTGAGGTTTTCATGGAACAGTTAAAGATCCAAAATTTAGGTCTTTCGAGTTTTTTATGAAACAGGCTGTTGGAATGCTCTACCATTGAATTACTGATCCTGTTTTGATCCTGTTTTAAGATTAATCTGTTTTTTATCTAATTACGACTTATTTTCAATGTGATTAAATTTATTTTCAATAATTATAACTTAAAATTAACTTTACAAATCACACTTTAATAAGTTACTCTATAAACTAATTTGTCTAAATCCATCACTTACCTCTATTTCCGATCGTGAGGGAGGATGTGTTATTCCACACTGGAATTCCCTGGTTCGTAGTTACGTAGGGCGTATTGAAAGCACTTGATGGGCGATGCTGCAAGTGCAAAGCAACACTAACACTATCAGATTCAAGCTGTTCATAATTTCCACAAATTCAAGCTGCTCATAATTTCCACAAATCTGGGCCCCATAAGCTGCTCATTATTTTCTTCCCTAAAAAAATTGGTGCCAAGCCTATCCTCCCTTCATAAAGTGGTTGAAATATTAAAACCCATATTCTATCTTTCAAAATATCTTTCCTCCATAAAATGATTGAAATATTAAAACTCATTTCTTAGTTCTTAGGAAACATAGAGTTAAGTTTGAAAATTTCTGGATTATATTATGTAATTTTTTCTCTTCATAAATATTTCAAATCCTATTTTATGATTGTATTTGTCATTGTCTTTTTTCTTGTTATCTGATTCTCATGATGGATCATAGAATGATTCAAAACATTAATGAAGAAAAAACTCACATACTTCAAATCTCATTTTATGATTGTATTTGTCAGTCTTTTTTCTCGTTATCTCATTCTTATGATAGATCATAGAATGATTCAAAACATTGGTGAAGAAAAAACTCACATAATCTAATCCAAAAAATTTCAAGACTAAATTTTTAATATCTTTAAATACAAAATTTTAAATAACATACAAAACTCAAATCTCAGATCAAAATACCCTTTAAAATACTTAAAATATAATTTTATTTTGAAAATAACTATCATATTTCCTTTTCATCCATACTTCCGATCATCCGGTCTGATCGATCCATCATCAAATGATAACAAAATGTTAGATCCATTACAGAGTATGATCCCAGGTTGAAAATAAAATATAAATTTCTTAATTTTTTTCTAAACCTCTTCAGATGTTCTAAAAATAATAAATAATAAAGCAAACTTCTTTATTACACGTTTAAAAACAGCCTACTCCCACTATCAAACGAAATACTGACATGATCTAAAATATAGAAAAAGACAGAATACGCGGCTACAAACTCAACAGTGAAAACCTCGTGTACATTAATATTCTTTTCGATATACGGCTAAAACCAGACATGGCAGAGAGACTGCAGATAAATTAAACTGCTAAAAAATCAGAATACCCATCTAAAACTCTCTACACTGCTCGAATACGGCAGCAACATTACTACTGAAAGCTACAGATCTGTGTAAGATCTCTTCAACAAATCTTCTTTCGCATCCCACCATAACTCGAATCATGCACCAAAATCAGCGTCACCAAATGCCAAAAGAGAAAAGAAAGAAAGACAAAAGCTTTATCTGCCATGGATCACGCCAGTTGGTGATCCAGCTTAGTTTCAAACTCTCTTATTATTCCAGTTGTAATCTCAGCTTAGTAAGTTAAAACAAATCAAAAAACACAAGAAATTTAGCTAAACTTTATACTCCTGTAAACTCCAGTAGCACCCATCGAACGATCAGATTCATGGAGTGTACAGTAAGTACATTTAGTAACAGATCTAAAATCACAGAGAACAGATATAGAAGGCATGTCGCGTCAGCACCAAGTAAAACAAACCAAACGCACTGTAATTTATATGAAGGACTACTCTATTTCTGCGATCTTAAAAAAAAAAGAAAAGAAGATCTAAAATCACAGAGAACAGAAATGGAAGGAATTAAAAAGAAATCAGTACCTTGTAAGGATCCATTATAGCGTTGCAAAACTTTCGGTCGTCTTGGTCACACTTTTTTGCTGCGAGATGATGAAGAATAGGAGAGAGTTATATAGGCAGTGGAGGGGCCAGTTGCCTCAATTATCAACTCAATCCAAATCTGTCGGAGCAAAGCTTATCCCAACTTAGGCCAGTTGGTCATGGCACGAGTCTGCCGCCATGTAACATCCATCGGATTATCATACACGGACAAATGGCCAGAATATCATATTATATTGTAGAAGATTTTAGAGCTTCACAAGTTGGAAAACATAATAACGTGTATTTGGGCCAGTCAATTGACGGTATGTGGACTGTTTTTTCCAATCTATAAAAAAATCTTATTTTACAATTAAAATTGAAGAGAGGATGTAGGTTAATTAGGGGTATGGGGCTTAGTTTGATTGGGTAAAGCATCTTTTTGCAGGCAAGAGGTCATGAGGTCTAGTCTCCTCCCAAATCCGTGGTACCAAAAGGCGTGTCGGTCATGTGAAAAAAGTTTACCACACGTTTGTGATTTATTCATCGTGTATGCAATTTATCACCTTGCCATAATATATTCGTGCAACATATTCTCTATTTTTCCTTTTTTGGATGCTTTTGGCCACTTAAATAATAAAAAATGTAGTGGTGAATATACCACAGTGATGAATTGTGGGAGGTGAATTGTATACATGAATTTTTCCTCTTTTGGATGTTTTTGGCCACTTAAATATTGAAAAATGTAGTGGTGAATATGTGGTGAATATACCATGACAATGAATTGTGGGAGGTGAATTGTATACGCGATGAATATATAGAGTGATGAATTGTTGATGGTGAATTGTTGGGTGATGAATTTTCCTAGAGCTATCGTATTTATATGAGATGTTTTTGGATTTGATTATGTAAATTATTTCATCATGCTACATAGGATTTGATTATGTAAACTATTGCATCACGTTACAGATCAAGTTCTATGATTTATCATCAGATAATAGAAAACAAAAGAAAAGAAAATGATGATAGATCATGAATCATGATGACAGTATTTTATATTTTTGTACTTTTATCATTAATTTTTAATATTATTGATAATAAGAAATTTTTAATTTAATCGTATTAATTTATTTAATTGTATTAATTTTTGGATTCTACTTTTTGGATCCAAATTCAATGATCTATTATTAGAATAAAGTATAAAAGAAAGTTGATAAAAAAAACAAAAAAAATTGATTTAAAAATTCTTCTTGTCGTTATCATGAACTTTGGACAATTCATACCCACCATTCATACTTTACTTTTCTTCTATAAATTTGTTTTATCTTAGATAAACTGTCAGATAAAACAACTGCAAAAAACTTTTTACCAATTTAAAAGATTTTTACTTAAAAAATTTATAACTTAATTTTCTTTGACAGACGCCATTAATGTGAAATTTCACATTTATATATCTATAAATATCTATAATAACAACTTATATAAATCTTATCCATTTTTATAATTTTATTTTAACCAAAATAAAAACACAACTCATGACGTTTCAAATCTCCATCAAACCAGAAAAAATCCTGTTGTTTTTACCCCGTGAGTAGCCATTAAATATTCTAGTTTCTCTATAATATCATCGAATCCAGGAAAAATTTGCGGAACAGACGAAACACGTAGTGGCGAACACGATACGTCACGATCAGACCTCATCTTTTGAAATGAATAGTTGATGAAGACATCGAAAATATCGTCGTCTCGACCCACTCAGAGTTTGATTACTAAGAGAAATCTGCAACCCTATTCATGTTTTTCACCATTTACATCGGCCGTCTTGATCAGGATCCGATTTTGGATATACTTCATTTGACTCAACTGAGTTATCCTCATCTAATGACGGCAGATGCTTCTCTTTTCTTAATTGAAGGATTTGAAATATTCTGTGTCATGCACTAAATGCTTTTTTCATTGGAGGGTTTAAAATCTAGGGTAATGAAATTTTTTTAGGGTTATTCTCGCAATTCAGTATAGCATCTAAGGGGGTGAGCTGAGGCAAGACTAGTCTCCTTTGGGCGGGACCCAACAGCCCGCAAGCTAGCCTCAACTACGAGCAGAGTCGAACCCGAAACCAATGAGGAGCAAACCCACGGTCCAAGCCAACTCCCCTACCCGAAAGTGGAGTCAAACATGAAACCAATGTAAATTTTTCTTACATTGTTAACATCAACAATATATTGCTTTTAACATCTTTGAGATAAACTCTGTCTTATCAAGATGTAATTGTATAGTTTTTATCCAAATCTATTAACTGATGATGAATATGAATTATTTATTAAATGTATTATATCTAGATGATATTTACAAGTGTGAAGCATTAAGATTTAGAAAGTTATTCATTTTAGTATTATTGTGATTTAAACTCATTTAGTTCTATATTTATTTCTAGCATCAAATCTATTTTGATTGTTACTGTGTTCGAAAGTGACATAATATTTTATCAAATTTTAACTATGTAGTTTTTGAGTCAAAATCTTTGACCTTGTTTCATAATTGGAAATTCACATGAATCCCTCTCTTGAACATAAACGAACAAATAGGGTAACGAGTCAAGTACACTTAATTTTGGGAGAAACATCATAATTAAATATGCTTGAGTCGAAGTGGTACTAAAATAAACGTCACCTAAATAGTCTCAATTCTTCACCCTTATAAACATCACCTAAATAGTCTCAATTCTTCACCCTTATAAATATCACCTAAATAGTCACAATCCTTCACCCTTACAACACCCGATTTAAGTGAAAAATAAGGAAAACTCTGTTTGTATTAACATCGTTTTCACACTAACATCTACAACATACACATGGTACTTATTACATTATCTATATTGAATTAGAAGTCTTTGAAGGAAACCCAAGAGACAAGGCAAGAGAAAACAATAAGAATTGAATGGTCTATAGATAATGGTTGTTGGATTTCACATCCCAACAATTATATCCATGTAGTTTTTGATCCGACTATGTAAGATTCATTTTGTATCAATATAATTTCCGATCAAAATATTTTAGATCACACTATGGGACTCCTTAAGAGACTAATAAAAAGAATTAAAAGATAGCTCCATAAAACCTGTGTTATATAATCATATCTATAATAACCCAATCCTTTTATAAAAGAGCAAAGATGCTCCATAAAAGCTGAGTGTTAGAACCTGGGATAAATAAATGTTTGAAAAAGAGGTCCCGCTGACGTCATTTTGCCTAAGAATCTTTTAGGGCACGCCTTTCATTTTTAGTCTTTTCCTGCGTTTCATTGTTACTGAGAAGTGCAGGAAGAAAAAGTGAATCACCTTGTAGTGGGGGGGCCCACACCAGTACGGCCATTTGGTAGACGACTAGACAGGTGCACGTTTTTTCAACAACTCCAATAATTCATTGGGTTGATTGGAGTGCTGTCCTATGTATTTGGGAAAAATTGTACGCATATGATTTTTTATTTATTTTTATATGTTTTGTGTCATAGTGATTTATATTATATTTTAATGTATTGGTAGGTGTGAAGTAGTTTTATTTTATAAATATTTTAATTTTTTAATAAGTGTAGATTCAATGCAGTCAAATTTTAAAATTATTTTATATTTTATATTTTATATTTTATATTGGTCATTATGAATTGACTAAAAATTTATTTTATGACTGAATAATTTATTTTATGTGATTGTATTAAACAACTCATTATAGTGGTGTATTTCAAATGAATCATCTAGGATTTAACTTAACCAAGGAGCACATTTGGATTTTAATTATAAGTGGAGAATAAATAATTATATTAACATTGCATCTTCATCCCAGGGACATATTGTATGTTTGTCTAATATATTCAGTCCTCGTTCATCATCCTTGAATCAATCCATCCAAGACCCTAACCAATGAGAACTTAACCCTCCAATTCAACATATTCCCAAAGGTGTTTGTAAGCACCACCTATCCTAACACAAATTTAGACATTAGACAATTGAGGCAAACAAGTCTTAAACTAGATAGGAAACATGCAAAGATTATGTATGCAAGTTACATGTTCACTACCATGCATCATAATTAATTACAAACTTGCAAAAGCGACCCTAGATAATACACAGTTAGACTTATACATAAGTGACAAAGAATGAATTTTCAAGGTATTAGTAAATGGTTTTCTAGTATCTATACTAAAACATATCTAAGTATCCATGCATTTGATTTATTTAAATTCCGTATTTATGTAAGCATTAATTATAATATTCATTTTGATGATTAGTCCCAACTTTACTATCTGGGTTAATTATTGCTTTACTAAAAGCATTTAATCATTTTTTTAACATATAGGAGAATATGATGTTCCTACATAGCCTAGGGTTTAGCCTTAGGGTAATCCCACAATAATGACTCCCACTTTTTGACAAGATGGATATTTATATCAATATTTTTAAGTGAATCTTCACCTTTTGGGACTTATAGCAACTAAACCATTAAGAATTTGAAGATGATGTGAACTAGTGATTTGTGACAATTTATGTGGATTCTAAATATTTTTAATTTTTCTTTTTTTCAAATATCGTAAATCTTTCAACATCTCATTTAATAACTAGTGTCTAATTGGTGTGATATGTGGTTAGATTCAACCATGATTCTTGATCAAGATCAATTAGGTGGATCAACTTGAAGGCTAAATATGGAGAAACATGTGACTTCGACTATCTCGATATTTATTCTCCAAATATTAAGTAAAGGCTTTATTATTATAACTTTCAATGGAATGCTATGTGGAGGATCTTATATTCTATTGCTCACTCTATGGTGTTGATAAGGCAACAAAGTGCAAGATAATCATTAAATATCATCAATATAGATGACAAACAAAATATTTATCTTCCCAACTTGGGAGACACTTCACCATTCTGTTTCCATCAATTGAAAAAGTAATAATTATCATGATTGGAAGTAAATTCTTAGAAGCAAGTTAATTTCAAGATAATTTTTTACTAGAGAACTTCATGATGACTTTTATTGATATCTTTAGAAGGAATATGTATGGGAAAATGGTAACTAACAAGTATATTAACTATTTGTAGCATAGAGGATTTTTAATGCCATTTCAAACTATGGAAAAATTAGAAATGATGGATTGTATTCTAGGATTCTTTAGTAGATTGACATTGTTAAATAGTTATGTTCTTAGAAATGTCTAAGGGTATCACACTAGGTTTATTGAAATATATTTTGGATTGAGTACAATCAATTCATGAGTGGCCCATTAGACCTCCTCTCCACTCAATGAACTAAATGATAGATTTTTTATCTACTGCACTTGATAATAATTAAATTTTGGTAGGTGGGGATCCATGAGCTTCTTTGATAAGAGGATTGTAATTGCTTCTTTATATTATAATGAATGCTCGAGCTTCCCCTTGGCATTAAATTACTTAAAAAAAGGCATGTGAATAATTTGATACAACATCATTTATAAATATGATCTCATGGGGTGAAGCCACCGTAGTGGTTTACAATTGAAGTGAGGAAGGAAAACTCACAAAAAATGAACGCATGGAAAAAAAATTGATTTTAGGGGTTCGTACGAACCTACTAGTTTGACCGAACCAATTAGGGGTTCGCTAGAACCTGGGTTTGGGCGAACCCTTTCAATACTTTCCTGCCAAAAAAGCCAAAAAATCCCCTTATAAAAGGGGGGTTCGAATGAACCTTGGTTCTAGCGAACCCCCCTTTTCCCTAATTTTTTAATTTGTTCACACAAAAAACCTAATTTTTTACGCTTTGAAGCTCCGGTTGAGGATGAAAATGGGGGAATCTTTAGCAACCAAACTTGGAATCATGTAGTCTTCAGAACGAGCTATCAAATGAATATAATTTTAATATGTTTTGGTTTTATTATGTATTTATTTTTTAGTTTTATTAACCATAGGTTTTTCATCGAAAATGAAGGTCTTTGTTCTGCACATGTGGAAAAATAGCAGATTATCAAAAATAAAAAATAAAAATATGAGTGCACCAGACATTGAAGTCCTTGATCCAAAAAAATAAAATTGAATTTCGATATATACAAAAATAGTTACGCGTTATACAGTCGCGCTATGTCTGAATTGTCATTAGGTTTGACTTTGAAACTTAATTAAAGAAAAAATATTCAATAAAAAACTATCTAACCAAGTGGAAGCACTAGATATCAGAGTCACAAATGTAAATTCAAAAGAATTGGAATTTTATCCTTCATGGAAAAAAAGTTATGCATTATACGGTGTGCATCACTTTTTAAAAATGTTGTTTTTTGAAAAAAACCAATTTTTGTGGGAGATGGAAAAAGAAGTGCAATCTAATTTTGAAAAATTTTGAAAAAAATATTTTTAGAATCTATAGATAAAATGTGATGAGACTCTAGTTTGCATCATCTTCAAATTCCTCACGGTTTAGCCACTATAGGTGCCTGAATGTAAAGATTTAGTTAAAAAAAAAAAAATTCAGTGTCCAGTTTGGTCAAAAATTGTAAACCACTATTGTGGGATCACCATGATCATAAGATATGCATACAATGGATTTGTGTTTAAAAGGCTTAAGAAAATTCCAATTTAATGTAATTGGTAGACACAAATCCAAGATCCACAATCTTAGCCAACATCCTTGTTGCTAGTGCCAAAATGGGATCTTGGGAACAAGGTATGGACATCCATCAAAGAAAAATATACAAAAAAATATTAAATTAGATGTTGTAGCTTGTCCTACCTATCCATTAATAACACCTTATTTTTCTTTGAGCCTTGGTGATTTAAAAAATATACTTGAATGGATTAGATTGTAAAAACCTAATGCTACTAGTGTTAACTTTTAATTGTTAGAAAAAATGTTGTGTTTTTATCTCCTAATATACTATGATTTCTTCTTATCATTTTTAACTATCTAGACCTCCAAGAGATTTTTGCAATGGTATGTGAATTTAATTCTTTGTACTTTTTAATTTTTCATTTGTTTTTTATTTGTAGTTTCCAAAGCAAAAAAGAAACATAGTTATGGTGTTGTTGCAAGGTGCAACATAGGCATTGCCTATTGGTTGTTGATGATGGATGAGTAAGTTAGATTTTTAGGTCTATTCCAGGTTCCCTCTATTTTGTCACATTGAATTTTATTGTAGCTTTTGATGCAGGAGCATTCGAGGGTACTAGTAATCTTGCATCAACAAATTTTATTAAATTTTGGACTATAATGGTTTTTTTGGATGTTTTGGTACATTTAAATGATTTTTTGTCCAAAAAATTAGATTTAATAAATTGGACAATTCTGTATTGCAAGTTGCATTAGGAAGCATACCAAAAATTGTATTTTAATTATCAAATTGCAAAAAATAAAACTTGGATGTGGGATTCTTGGAGGTTATTTTTTTGGATTTATTTAATTTTCCTTAATGTTTTAGGTAGGAATGGGATGTCCATGATGTGCTTGCTTGACAATTCAAAAATTGAATTCTAATTTATGAAATGGGAGATTGAATGCACCGGCTGATGGAGGTTTGTCATCCTGGAGGTTGTGCAAACATGCATTGGGGAGTCAAAATGTGCAATTTATGAAGATAAATTATTTTTCTAGGTAGGGGTGTGGGTGGAAGAAGTTTCTAGTTGTAGGAGTTAGTGGGGAGAGAGGAAATTCATTTTAGACTTGGTTTGTTTTGATTTTTGGTTCCAAAATTGGAGGTGAGGAAAGGGAGTATAGCCTTTCCTAGGAAGATTTTTTTAGACCTTGTGGTTGTAGTTGGAGGTTTTAATTGTTGGAAGGATAAGGAGTTTGTCATTGATGCATTTGTTGGAAACTTGAGCATATGGGATGAGCACAAATTGTACAATTATGCATTGTAGTGTTGTCATTAATGTCAACATTATAATCTAGTATGAAGACCATTGTGCAAATCAGTTTTTACACCTTGAGCATGTGTTGAGATGGTTATCTAGTGGGAATTTGCAAGAAGCTTTGATACGATGAAGTTGAATGATATGAAAATTGACTAAGTGTCAATACATGTATTTCGGTATATAGGACATCCAGTTTTTGGGTCCGCATTGATCTGTTGTATAAGATCTTACGAGATAAGCTTCTGATATAATTTTGTTGGATGGTAGAGGAACCTAAATCTAGAATTTCATCTTGGCTTGGCTCTTGGTGTTGAAGTTATGAGCGACAGTGTATCGACTTGACAGTAACATGCATTTTCTAGTTTAGTGCACATGTTTTGGTGAATTTATACTTCTCCATGGATTGGAATCTAGCTTTGTGGTTTTGTGGAGTTGTTAATAGGTTTCAGTAGAGTGTGTATTCCATATGATATATTTTTTAGGTCCACGTGTTCAAATGTGGGTGTACAGTTAGCAAACTACATTATTAGGTCATTATTGGTGGGCCGACCTAATGAGTTTTGTGTGTTGCAGAGTTTGGATATGTTTTGATACATTATGTAGGTGTTATTTTGGGTCCATGCCAACATATTTTGAATTATTATAAGTTTTGAATCTTGGTGCAAAGTGTGTATGTATGGATCTTGAGCTGACAAGTTACATTTTTCATATTACATCTAATTAGGGCGACCTAATTGATGTTCTAGGTGAAGCAGATATATATGAAGGATCTTTTTTGGTACTTTGTGGGTTGTGATAAGTGATAAGAGTGTGTGGATGCAAATTGTGCAAATATAGAGTGAATGTAAAGTAGAGTAGAGTATTAATTCATATTAGTATGAAGTGTGTAAAGTTTTTATTTTGAGATTTAGGGTGATCCCACAATACTGGTTTACAATTTTTGGCCAAACTAAACATTGAATTGAATTTTTTTAACTAAATCTTCACTTTCGGGTACTTATAGCGGCTAAACTATGAGGAATTTGGAGATGATGCAAACTAGTGATTTGTGAAATTTTGTTTGTAGATTCTAAATATATTTTTTCAAAATTTTTGGAATCATATTGCACTTTTTTTCCATCTCCTTCAAAAACTAGTTTTTAACAGTACTTAAACACCATTTTTAAAGAATGACGTTACTGGCTAACACATAACTTTTTTTCTATGAAGAATAAAATTCTAATTTTTTGAATTTAGATTCATAATTACGATATCTAGTGCATGGAATTGGTTTCATAGTATTTCATTGAATATTTTTTTCTTAATTAAGTTTCAAAGTCAAACCAATTTCAATTTAGACATGATTCACTAGCTAAAACATAACTTTTTTTGTATAAAGAAAATTTCAATTTTTTTTTTGTTGGATTAGGGACATCAATATCTAGTGTAATGATATTTTTCAATTTTTTTTATTATCTACTATTTTTCCACATGTGAAGAACAGAGAGCTTGGTTTTCGATGAAAAACCTATGTTTAATCAAACTAAAAAAAATACATATTAAAACCAAAACATATTAAAATTATATTTGATGGATAGCTCATTTTGAGGACTACCATCATCTAGTTGGTTCTGTGAAGTCTCCTCCATTTTCATCCTCAACCCGAGCTTCAAAGGGAAATTTTTTGTAGAGATTTGGTAGAAGAGGGGGAGAAGGGCGAAAAAAGGGGGTTATAGTGAACTAGGGGGTTCAATAGAATCCCCCTTCTAGTGAACCTCCCTTTAAATACAATTTAAAAATAAAACCCATTAAAGGGGGTTTTGCTAGAAGGGGGGGTTCTAGTGAACCCCCTAAAGTGTTTTCCATTGGAAAATGCATTTTTCCTTCCTCTACGAAATTGTAAACTAGTTTTGTGGGTTTACCCTTCATTTGAACTCTATTTCATGCATATGTTAGATATAATTTTAATAGTTCAAAACTTGTCTATGTGCCACAATCTCTTCTATCTATCTCTTCTTTTAGCGGTCAATGAGTCCACTTGGACAGTGAGTCCACCTATAGTGAGCACTTTTGTAATTTATAATATAACTGGTTATAATATATTGTTCAACATTAATGAGTAGAAAATAGATTTGGATGAGGTGTGGTTTAATGTGCAATTGGTTTTCCAACAAAAAGTTGTAGGTAGGAGAAGAATGAAGTTACAAGAAGAGGGATTGAAGAATGGCATACTAGTGGTTGATTTTGTTGTTTGTTTTAGAATTCTAAGTCTAATTTAGAGTTGTTTCCCATTAGCCAATA
>VDFB02109042.1:11896405-12146357 GCA_007258455.2 Sequoia sempervirens
TGCTACTTTCACAATTCAACCTTTTGTTATAATCCAAACATTTTGTAAGGCAGTGAGCCTTTCTTATTTTGAGCAATGAGCTCTAGGCAGTGTGCTTGAATGCAAGTGCATTCCCTTTTTCTTCATACTTTTAACAGAGTATAAATTGTGGATTAATGTTCACCTTGGTTTTTCCCCTAACAGGGTTTCCATGTAAAAATCTTGGTGTTACAGTTTTTTGATTGTTTCCTTCATGTGATTGCATCTTTAATTTTGTTTAAATTTTGAGAATGGTTTAGCATATGGATTGAAATTTAAATATTGTTGAACATTGATTCACCCCCCCTCTCAGTGTTTCTTGAGTCCAACAATTGGTATCAAAGCAAGGTTCCTCTGCGAAAGTTTAACAGCTTGAGGTGGATCTTGGATTACAATGGACTCTGCTAGTCTTCATCTGTAGCTTTTGGTGGCACTTGATGATCTTGATTAGTCTAAAGTAGAAGTCATGGAATTAAAAGCAAATCTTGTGGATGCCAAAAAATTCATTCAATCCTTGAAGGATAAAATCAAAGAGTCAAGAGAAAAGAGGAAGGAACTACATGATCAGCTGAAGCAGAAAGAAAATAAAATTTTAGAAGATGTTTACCTGAATCAGACCCTAAAATAAATAATTGAAGAATGTGAAAAACTTTCTAGGAACAATGCTAATCAAAAGCTTGAGATGGAATCTATGGCGATGAAGCTAACTAAGGAGATTGAAGAAAGGAAGAAGAATGAGGAGAATCTGGCCCAGTCCTTAAAAGAAAAATCTAAAGAATGTAGTAGAGTAAATAGTGGATTCATTCAGCTGGAGATTGAACCGCAACAATCCAAAAATAATGAACAAGAACTTGAAAGATAGATAGTTATTCTCAGAGATGAACTCACTACTGCAAATGAATACAAGGAGAAGTTCAGGATTAGTTCTGCTAAGCTTGAAGAGCTGACTAAAGGATAGAAGGATGCAAATGATAAGTGAGGACTTGGCTATGAGAAAGGAGAAAGCTCCAAATCTAAACGTAAGGATTCTAGACAAAAAATTTAGATGAAAAAAGGCAGAAGATATCCAGTAAGACAACCCAATGCTCAAAATTTTAATGGTTACTATTACATATTTTTCGCCTCAGGATAAATAGAGGAGCTGGATGATTGTTTTTCAACATTAAGTGGAATTGCAGATTGAATTCTAAATGTTGTTTCGCATTATCTTTATGCATCAAATAACAGTTATGCATTTTAGTGAAGTAATAGAGTGGAGAGTGCCATTCAGATGTTGCAGATTTAAAAGAAATATGGAATTGAGTACATGGGAAAAATAGCATTTCAGATGCTTTCATTCATTTCGTAAAGAACTCATATTTTTTACAAGGCTTCATTTGATTTCACAATCAGAATGATATTACAACATTGCATTCAAATGCATTTTCTTTTCAATTGAAAAGCAAAATTGAAATCAAAGATCCACACAAGCCGTGGATATAACTGTGACAACGTATTTCTAACAATACATTGCACTACCGAAGATGCAAGAAAAGAAAACACATAAGCAATAGCATAATCATCATTGCCTGATTAAAGACGCTTGATGTTGAATGGTGCACCTCATCATCTCGAGCTTCATTGACCTGTAGGAAGAAAAGAAGTGAGCTAAAGGAGAAATAACAATATCATGATCAACAGGTTCTATTTTTATGCTAACGTTGTTTGTTTCCTTGTGCAGGTATAGGTAAAGTCATGAAGCTGAACATTATTTAAAAACAAAGCATGTGGAGAAAAACGGATTCCCACAAGGGTAGAGCTCAGCATGCTGCCCTATTTGTTAAATGGGCTGATTTTAAAAAGATACTTCATCATATTCATCAAATGAAATGAAATACAGCTGAAAGAATAAAACAGAGAATCCATCAAGCAACGAAACCAACTATGCATTCATAATGATCAGGATTCTTTCTGAAGGCTACAGGTAAACAGTGAGTTTAGTTCACTTAATAAATTTAATTGAGTACATCTACATCAAAATTGTTGGATAACTTCATTTCTTGTGCTGATTGTAATCGTGTGTTATGTGAGTTTCAATTCATCAATTCTCTTTCGATAGTGAACAGGCATGCATATGCCTTAATGTTTTGTTCTAATTTTCATCATCAAAGAGGACAGATCTAAAGAGCAGTTTTGTACAGTGAAATATAAAAATGCATGAAGAGTACCAAGTTGCTCAAGAATACAACCGCAAATAGTGCAGTTGAGTATTGAATGAATTTATGGTTCTAGTTGACAGATTAAGTAAGTAATGCATCATGAATAAGTAATAACAAGGAGATCATTCCAGAATAGTAATGAAGGAGCAAACAGTTTCATTCCAGAAAGTTTTTGAAGTTATCAGTTGAGCATATGAATTGGGAAATAGAGTTGATTCATAGTGATGCAATATTTCATTATAACAATTTCTACAGAGTTCAAAAGCAGAAGATAAATGTTGCTTTGTTAAACTTGAGTGAAAATCAAAGGACACTGATATATGTGCAGAATACAGGCGTGAAATTACCCTCTTCACAATGAACTTATACAGAAACATCTTCAAGGTATTACACTTTTCTGCCAAGATTCTAATTACTTGGTAGAGTATTCTTAGAATGTGTATTGGATGTTCTTTTTAAGGATACTCTGCAGCTACATGTCAATGACAGTTTTGTGAATCGAGCTCAGGTGTCATAACTATCAAGAGAGTTACAGAAAATGCCAAAACGGAATACCTAAGTAATATGAGCCAATGAATATAGACAAGCGCACTGATTCATATTGTTTCATCATGTTCTTTTATATTTCTGAAGGCATATTAAAGCAAACGGAAGTGATGCAATGAGTTGCTTTCTTTTGAAACACACAGAATGCTAAGGAGGATAAAGGTAAAGACAAATATGCAAGGCATCCTTTTGTTACAAGAAGTGCATACAGAACAACACTGGCTATTTGAGTCAAAATCCTGAGAATAAATGCAAGTAAATGTACAGTTTTACCACTATTTCAAGCAAGTATGGGAGGTCGAGCTCTGTCAGGAAGTAAGAATATATGCTTTTGTTTTGAAAGTCTCCAAAACCCATGATATTATTTCGTTTCAGAAGTTCATGATAAGGTTCTTGTTCTAGGTCGAGTTCATATTCGTAAATGGATTTACAGTTTTGAATCTCAAATACCCACATGAGGGTTTGCTTTTGAAAATGCAGTAAAAATGATAATCTTTACGGTAGTTAGTCAAGCTTCAGAAGAAGAGAAATGCAATTTTCTTTGATAATCCCAAAGACCCACTTCCAGTTTAGCTTCAGAATACAGAAAAATGGAGTTTCCCTTAAAGATTTCGAGTACCCATTTTCAGGGTTAGTTTCAAAGTATAGGAAAATCAATTATTAAAGATAACCCATGTGAAATCTGGAATAAAATAGGAGTATAAAGCAAACGTGAGTTCCCAGAATTGGGTCGAAATATAAAAGGAAGGAAATGCAGAATTATTAAAAAAATTGTGATACCCACAAACAGAAAGGCTTTTAAATTGACATAATGGTAGGTAATATGTTCTGGGTCGAATAAAAAATTAATCAAAAAAGACTTTCGGTATGACTTGAGATATCTATATGAGGTCTCCCCGAAAGTGATATGTCATGGCGACAGGAATGAAAGCATGAGTTTTTGGCAAGACACAGGATGCTCTACGAGATGTCACCCTGACTACACATTGTCTTGGCGACTAAGAAATAATAAAGATTTCTGGTATGACTCAAGCTCTCTATGAGAGGTCTCCCCAATGATGGTAAGCTATAGCGACATTCATAAGATAGAAACCAAAGCTTCATGAAGTATTTAGAAACCAAAGGGTCAAGCTCTCAAACTGGTGTTTGAGCTTTAATAAGTAGTTTGAGCACAGGAAATACACAGAAAAGAAAGGCAAAAGATATTAAAATGTGTAAAGCCACGGCCTCAAGGCCATAAAAAACTATCAGAATAGCTTACCCTTGCACAGTGTGAGGAAAGCAAAAGCAAGTCGAGCTTCATGGAGTGAACTGCAAAGCATTCGAACTCGAGCTTGTTGTGGCCAAAGGAGAGTAAGTACAAAAAGCTTTCAAGATGAATTCGAGCCCACAGGCCAGCCAAGTAAACAAGATCAGAAGGAGTGCAAGGAAGAATCTGAGAAATAAACACATGAGCTCGTGACAGTCTGTGGCCTTAGGGCCTTTTGGCATTCAATAAGAAGTGAAAAGAGCTTCAATACTTCAAGGTTAGACTTACCCACTGGAGTTTTCGTTCAACTGGAGAATAGGGAAATATTGCTGAAGCACACGAGCTCGAATTCAACACCATCATGGTGTCATTGTTCTTACGGATAGAGTTTCCTTCTTTCCAAAGTCACGAGTGTGAAGTAAAATGATAATTAGGGTTTGACCCTGTTTTGATCAAGCCCTAATTCGAACATCATCATCCAGAATGTTCCATCAAAGCACGTGGAGAATATCAAATGGGGTCAAATTTTTTAATCTTTGCATTCTGACTTTGTCAAAGTCTGATTTTAATACTTATGAGAGGCTGAAATCCAAATGCCTAGGATGGTCGACATGATAAGTTTTGAGACTTATTTTGTGCCTTAGTAAAATATGGATTTTGGTTATCTTATTGTTTTGTGAGAAAATAATAGGCATGAAATAGTTGATGACTTATGATGTTTTTATCAAATATCTATTTTAGGGTTTTATTTTTAATTGATTTTAGAGAAATCAATTGAAGTTTTGATGAGAGGATAATGGGGTGCATTTATGATTTATGATTTTGGTGATAAAATCAGAACATTGTAATGGAGAAATAAGGATATTTTATTTTTGCAAAAGATTTTCAATCTTTAATTTCAAAAATAGGCGATTTGAGTAAATCTGCATCTTGTAAAGCAAAATCATAAAAGCGATATTATATAAATTGCTTTATGTTTTCTTGTTATGATTAGTAGATCTTTGTTTGACTTTTCCTCTTGGTCGGATTTGAGACTTATCTTGGAGAGATAAGGTGTTTTGAGTACTTTTAAAGCAAGATTAGCCTATTTTTAGAGGCTTGACAGTGTAATCATAAAAGCATTGTGCTTTTTTCTGCTTTTATGCAGTTTTTGAGATTGTTTGAAGCTTTTTTCCTTGAGCTTTTTTCTAAGCTCGGATTAGGGTTTTCTTGAGAGTTCTTTTGATAGACTTAATCTTTCAACTCTCCATTCTCAACAGTTCAAATTAGATTTTCTTGCCCTTACACATTCTAGGGAGCTTGTAAACTTATGTGTGCTTAGATTCTGAGAAGTTCCACTCCATCATTCAATAAAATAGCAGATTTTTCCTTTCTCATTGCCTTTTCATGACTTGGAATAGTAATTTGATTTGATTTGTGATTCAAATATGTTGGATCCTTTTCTTTTCTTATGATTGTCAAGTGATTTGCAGGAGTTACATGCTAGTTCAAGTTATGCCTTGTGTTAATTTAACCTTTGCATAAATCATTGGTTAAATACATGTGTTGTGAGATTGTTAGAAATTAATTTTTTAAAGAGTTGGTGAGAGTGAGTTATTTTCAGGGTCTTCTTATAGTTGATCAGTATTTTAGGATGATAGAATTTCAGTTTTAAATTTTAAGTCCAGTTTATCCTTCTATCCTTTTCCCTGAAGAGTCACTTAGAATAGAATTCATCATTCGGAGAACCAGCTCACTTTGGAGATTCCTCTTTCATGCATATCACTCACATCTGAAAGAGGTTTCCATGTTTCAGTAGTTTGTTGAATGTTGTATTCAGCAGGGTGCAAAACTATTGATAACAGTTTTTGGCATGCCTGGTGGGACAATCAGAAATAACTTTCAGAGAATATTTAATTTTTTAGTTTGTTGTTTGGTGTATGCAGAAGATTTTTTTTCTAGCCTTCTAGAGGCTATCAATATACCTGGTGACTCTGGTTCTATTTTCTGCATGCTAGTACAGCTCACGCATGAGAAATATTCAAACAAGATCAAGTTCAAAACCTTTCAAGTATCAGGAGTTGTCCCCATCACAAAGAAGAGGCAGGACAGCAAGAAGGCTTTTTGAAGCCCCTGCAAGATCAAAGTCAACACCTCCCGTTCTTGGTGCTCTAGTTCTGTCACTTGGTGTACCAGTACCAATCTCACAAGTATCACTAATGGCAGCACCACTAAGGCAGCATCCATTTGTGCCCTTTAATGGAGGCAGTCCATTAGATCTTGCTCAACATGATGATATTCCAGTTGCAGCCCTTTGAGGACTACCATATTTCATCAGAGAAGATTATACTACAGCAGTCGAACACATCTGTGACGTGGCCATTTTATGCTTAGTACACAATATCACACAGGAGAACATTGCTCTAAGGTTGCTAACTGTGTCACTCAAGGGAAAAGCGTTGCAGCAGTTCAGAGGTCTCGCTGCAAACTTAATCAGAACATGGGACACTCTAGGTAATGGCCTATACCAGCACTTTGCAGATAAATCTGATAATTTATCTTTGTTAGAACAGTTGAGTACCATTCAAAGGGCGTCGCACAAACATTTGGCAGATTTCAACTACAGATTTCAGAGGACTTGGGACAGAATCCCAGCAACGGTAAAACCCTTACTGGCACATGCATTTTTGTTTTACTTAAAAGCTTTGAATAGCAAGATCATTGTCATGATTCAGTCTATGGGTGGTTTAACGCTTCCTAATGCTTATAATATTGCTATTAATGCTGAAAACTGCCTTATTCAAGCTGGAGATATAGCTCCTAGACCCCATATGCCCTTGTTTCCAGAAATACAGCCACTTATTCCTGCTGCTATACCTCCCTTGGCTGCTGTCCCACCAGTTCCAGCAATAGGATATCATGGTACAGTCCAAGAAGTCGCTGCCCCAGCCCCAAATCCAGAGATGCAAGAGCTAAAAACATATTAAAGACCGTCGAGAACGACCTCATGACTATTAAGAAGCACATTGGCTAAGAACATAAGCTTTATCAAGCCCCTTATTAGCAAAACTAGTAAAATAGGACCGCTTTCCAAGGTAATTATCAAGCCCAAAGAAGGAATTTTAACCCTCGGCCATTCCAGCCATACAATCCGAATACGGCCAGCATGTCAAAAGAACTTGTGCCAAAAAACAATGTTGCTCAAGAATGTGACTAGTGTTACCCATGCAATCAACCCCACAACCAGTCGGCATGTGCCAACGGAGTGAGGAATCAAGCTTTAATGGTGCAGAATATATATGTTGTTTCAGAAAATATAGAGGATCAAAATCAAGAACAGCGAGATAATGTAGAAGTTGCCTTGCCGAACTGGCAGAGCTCTGAATTCTGTGGCATGAATGGCCAAGATCGACAAAATTCCCCTATTTCAGCCAATACTAGATCTAAAAAATGAGCTATGGATCTAGGACAGCAAGCTGGAAGTACACAGCAACAGCCTACAGTTAGTACTCAACCTGTTTCATCAGATTTTTAACGCTACCACGCAACCTAAAATGTAGATTCTGCAAAGAGGGTAGGAGATACTCGGCAAAGAGCAACTAAAAATGCATTCTCAGCCTGTGCAGAAGCAAAACAAAGCTATTGTTACAAAAAATTATCAAAAGGTAAATGTTTCATCCTTCAATATCATTGAGCATCTCAAGAAAACTATTGTCAATATGTCGATATTAGATGCTCTACAGCTTCTAGGGCAGAAAAGTTTGTTGCAGAATGCATTAGCTAAGTTGTCTATTTCTGACAACGCAAATCAAGGAGTTGCGAAGGTTGTGTTGGCTAATGACTTGGAGGAGAAAGGTGTGCAGAAGGAAAAAGAGGTAAAGCCTCCTCCATTTTACTTAAGTCTGATCATAGGTGATAAAATTGTGCATAATTGTATGGTCGACTCTGGTGCCAGTAGTTCAGTCATGCCAAAGAGTTTGGCTGACAAATTAGGTCTTGTTTATGAGCCTAATCCTCAGAAGGGCATAGTGCAGCTAGATGGGTCTGCTGTTAAAATTGCTGGTATTATTAAAAATTTAACCCTTACCTTGCACGCATCCCCAAGTTTCGCTATTCACCAGTATATTCATGTTATTGACTTACCGCCGCACTTTTCCATTTGTTTGTCGAGGGATTTTACAGCCAAGTTGGGTGGGTTTTTGTCTTCTGATTAGTCTCATCTATTTTTTAGAACAAGATATGGTACAAAGGTGACCATTAAGTCCGAGCCTCTCACCAAAGACCATATCGAACCATACTCCCCAAACCCTATAAATGCTAATCTCTACGCTAAGTCTGCAATGGAGGAGCAAACCATGACCTCAGACTGTGGCACCCAGGAAGACTACATTAGTCTCGATGAATGGGCAACCGAAGATCACGAGCTTGATCCTTTTCAGAGCATAGATGAGGTAGGTCTAGGAGTTTATATGATTCACGAGTCTGATTGCAATATGCCTAATCTTTGCAAAGAGGATGAACCGTCTACAAGAAAAGATAATGAGTTATGGAAACTTTATTTTGATGGTTCGAGGAGCAGTGTTGGTGCCAGAGGTGGAGCTATGCCGATATCGCCCGAAGGAGATAAGTATTATTCAGCTTGCAGATTTTCTTTTAGCTATTCAAATAATACAGTTGAGTATGAAGTGTTGGTGCATGGCCTTGAGTGGACTCGCAAACGAGGTATTAAATACTTACAAGTTTATGGTGATTTAGAGTTGATTGTGAATCAAGTCAGAAATTTAAATGCTACAAAAAATGATTTACTTAAGAAATACAAGCATCGTGTATGGGATTTAATGGAAGATTTTAATGCTTTTAATATCATGTCGATTCCTTAGAATCAAAATATGCATGCTGACAGACTTGCTACCATAGGAGCTCAGTTTGATATTCCCAAAGAGATTCATAAAGTAGAAGCACGTCAATACGTGAAAATAGTGGTCAAACCTTTTGTACCTAACAATAATGTGAGCTGGTAGGTTTTTGACAACGATGAGCAAATCGTGAATTTTTTGATTGCTGAAGCTGAGTTCGCAGATGGAAATCAGCAAAAATGGCAGCAGCAGTATGAGGATCAAATTGTGCAATTAAAGACCAATAAGCTGCCAAAAGGATTGGTGACCTTAGAATTTGTGTTTAACTCAGATGATCAAGTTTGGAAGGACAAGTGCAGCTTGACTGTCAAGGAGGAGCACTATGTAGCTATCGAAATTTTCAAGGGTAAGCTTCTCAAGCTGGGTAAGGTATGCAGTCAAGAGGAACAGCAAGCTTTCATCTTGTTATGTCAGAAATTTAGTGATGTTTTTTCTTGGGAATAAAAAGATTTAAGAGGTTTTAACCCCAAATTAGCTCAGCATACTATCGAGCTTGAACCTGGTGCAAAGCTGGTAAGACAGAAGCAAAGACCACTTAATCCCAAGTTGGAACACTTTATGAAGGCTGAACTGAATAAGCTAGTAGAAATCGGTATTATTTTCCCTATCAAGCACACCTCTTGGGTGTCAAATTTAGTGCCAGTCAGAAAAAAGAGTGGAGAAATCAGACTTTGTGTCGATTTCCAAGATCTAAATAGAGTGTCTTTGAAAGACCATTACCCACTCCCTTCTATGGAGAAAATTTTACAGGTAGTTTATGGTTATGACAGATTTTCCTTGTTAGATGGCTACTCAGGTTATAACCAAATTCTGGTTAAGCAAGAGGATCAGTTCAAAATAGTGTTTACAACCAAGTGGGGCACGATGGCCTACAAGAAGATGTCGTTTGGCTTATCGAATGCTAGGGCTACTTTCCAACGTGCTATGGATATGGCCTTTCACAGCCTTATGAACAAGTTTGTTCTGGTATATTTAGATGATATTACTGTTTTTTTCCAGAAATGCTAATGAACACTTGGATCACTTGGAACAGATTTTTCAGAGGTGCAGAGAGTTCGAAGTGTCTCTCAATCCAAAGAAGAGTATTTTTTCGGTACATGAAGGCAAGCTGTTGGGACACATTGTCTCAAAGCAATGTATTTCAATTGATCCTGAAAGAGTTTCTGCAATTCTTGAATTGCCATTACCAGCTCATAAAAAAGGTTTGCAAAGCTTTCTTGAGAGAATAAATTTCATGAGGTTTATACCAAATATTGTAGCTTTGCTGCAACCTCTCACTTCTATGCTAAAGAAAAACATGCCATTCAGTTGAAGCAAGGAAGGCAAGAGGAGCTTCGAGTAGATCAAAGAAGCGCTCGCAGCTGCTCCTACTCTCATTAATCCAAAATTTGACAAAGACTTCATTCTATATGCTTTTGGAGGAATAGATACAGTTTCAGCCATGTTGTGCCAGCAAAATGAGGAAGGTTTAGAATAGCATGTTGCATTTTTCAGCCAAGTTTTGCACGATTACGAGGTAAAGTACTCTTTTGTGGAAAAACATGTTTTTGCTGTGGTAAGAAGCTTGAAGAAATTTAGACACATGTTGTCCAACAGCAAGGTTCATTTATTAGTGGCTCATTCAACTGTTAAGGATTTTCTGCTTAATAAAGACATTAATGATAAGCGTGCGGGTTGGATCACTAAAGTGATGGAGTTTGATGTTGATATAAAAGTAACCAAGCTCGTTAGAGGCAAAGGTTTGTGTGAACAAATTGCTGGAAGTGAAAATAGCAACTTAAAAGAGGCTGCAAATACAAAAATAGTATTAAATAATGATGTTTTAAGTTTTGTTCAAGCACCCCCTGTTACATGGTTGTAGCAGATGATACATTATCTGCAAACTGGTGAATGCCCCGAAAGCTTGGACAGAACAAAAAGAAGGTACTAAAGATTACAAGCCATCCCTTATGCAGTCAGTGATAGCATTCTTTACAGGAGAGATTTCCAAGGTGTCTTATTACGTTGCATTCAGCCTGATCAAGTTGATAAGCTGCTATCAGAGTTTCATGATGGACCTTCTGGAGGTCACTTTGCTGCAAGAACAATAGCTCTGAAAATTATGAGAGCTGGTTATTATTGGCCATATTTATTTAAGGATGTTATTGCATGGGTCAGAAAGTGTGAGAAATGTGCATTATTTGCTGGTAAACAGAGGCTCGCACCGCTGCCCCTGCTTTCGATTCAGGTAGAACAGCCCTTTGCTAAGTGGGGCTTGGATTTTATCGGCCCTATAAACCTACCTTCAAGTGTAGGTCATAAGTGAATTCTTACTACCACAGATTATTTTACAAAGTGGACTGAAGTTGTTGCTTTAAAGGAAGCAAACAAGACTTCAGTACTTAATTTCTATCAAGATCTCATATCGAGATTTGGTGTTCCAGATTCAATCATTTCAGATAACAGTATAGCTTTCATTGGATTAAATATTTCAGATTGGTCTGTCAGAAATAACATCTATCTAAACACTTCATCAAATTATTATCCGCAAGGTAATGGACAGGCAGAATCCACAAATAAGAATCTGATTCGGATAATCAAAAAGACTGTTGAAGATAACCAGAGAACGTGGCACAAAAAGCTAAAGCCAGCCCTTTGGGCTGACAGGATAACTCCTAAAATAGCCACTGGTTGTTCACCTTTTGTTTTGACTTATGGCAGAGAGGCTAAGTTGCCCATTTCAATTAAATTACCAACATTAGGTTATATTAAAGAACTGGAGTTGTTGAATGAACAACCTCTTGAAGTGAGGTTTGCACAGCTAGTTGAGCTCCAAGAAACCAGAAAGGAAGCTCTATGACAGCTGGAAATACATCAAGCGCAAATGAAGAATACTTTTGACAAGAGGGCGAAGCCTCATGATTTCATTGTTGGAGATCTAGTCTTCAAGTGGAATGAATTCAAGAGCAGACCTAGACGACATTCCAAGTTCGATGCAATATGAGATGGGCCTTATATGATTACGAAATGCAAAGAGCACAACGCATTCCAACTTTTGAAGATGACTGGCGAGGTGTTGTCTATCCTAGTAAATGGGATCCACCTCAAACACTACCTTTGAGATAAGTTATCTCAACTATTAGGTAGAGTAGTTTGCAAATCAGTGTGTTTCACACATTTCATTGCAATAGTTTGCTTTCTCTAAGCATTGTTGCGCATTGTTTTGTTGGCCACCAGGGCTTGTTAGTTTGCTTTCAATTTTTGTTTCTTTTTTTTTTTTTATTGTTGTTTGGAGTGTTGCTATTCATTTTTTCTGAGTTTCAAGAAGGGACAGAATTGACTCTGCGCCCAATGAATTGTTTAAAGGCCACTGATCTATGCTTAGCAGGCAAGCATATAGCAGAAATCACCAAAATGTTACATATTTTTCTCCTCAGCTTAAATAGAGGAGCTGGCTGATTGTTGTTTAACATTAAGTGGAATTGCAGATTGAATTCTAAATGTTGTTTTACATTATCTTTATGCATCAAATAACAGTTATGCATTTTACTGAAGTAATAGAGTAGAGAGTGCCATTCAGATGTTGTAGATTTAAAAGAAATACGGAATTGAGTACATGGGAAAAATAGCATTTTAGATGCTTTCATTCATTTCGTAAAGAACTCATATTTTTTACAAGGCTTCATTTGATTTCACAATCAGAATGATATTACAACATTGCATTCAAATGCATTTTCTTTTCAATTGAAAAGCAAAATTGAAATCAAATATCCACACAAGCCATGGATATAACTGCGACAACGTATTTCTAACAATACATTGCACTACCGAAGATGCAAGAAAAGAAAACACATAAGCAATAGCATAATCATCATTGCCTGATTATCGATGCTTGATGTTGAATGGTGCACCTCGTCATCTCGAGCTTCGTCGACCTATAAGAAGTAAAGAGGGGTGTCAGTGGCTTCGACTATGATGTAACTCATGTGGTGCACCTACAATAGTACAGCATATTATTAGCAATGCATTGAAACAATCAAATCCTATCAAGTGTAGTATGAAAGAAGTGAGCTAAAGGAGAAAAAACAATATCATGATCAATAGGTTCTATTTTTATGCTAACGTTGTTTGTTTCCTTGTGCAGGTATAGGTAAAGTCATGAAGCTAAACATTATTCGAAAACCAAGCATGTGGAGCAAACCGGGCTCTCACAAAGGTAGAGCTCGGCATGCTGCCCTATTCTTTAAATGGGCTGATTTTAAAAAGATACTTCATCATATTCATCAAATGAAATGAAATACAGCTGAAAGAATAAAACAGAGAATACATCAAGCAACGAAACCAATTGTGCATTCATAATGATCAGAATTCTTTTTGAAGGCTACAGGTGAACAGTGAGTTTAGTTCACTTAATAAATTTAACTGAGTACATCTACATCAAAAATTTTGGATAACTTCATTTCATGTGTTGATTGTAATCGTGTGTTATGTGAGTTTCAATTCATCAATTCTCTTTCGATAGTGAACAGGCATACATATGCCTTAATGTTTTGTTCTAATTTTCATCATCAAAGAGGACAGATCTAAAGAGCAGTTTTGTACAGTGAAATATAAAAATGCATGAAGAGTACCAAGTTGCTTAAGAATACAACCACAAATAGTAAAGTTGAGTATTGAATGAATTTATGGTTCTAGTTGACAGATTAAGTACTACATCATGAATAAGTAATAACAAGGAGATCATTCCAGAATAGTAATGAAGGAGCAAACAGTTTCATTCCAGAAAGTTTCTGAAGTTATCAGTTGTGCATATGAATTGGGAAATAGAGGTGATTCATAGTGATGCAATATTTCATTATAACAATTTCTACAGAGTTCAAAAGCAGAAGATAAATGTTGCTTTGTTAAACTTGAGTGAAAATCAAAGGACACTGATATATGTGCAGAATACAAGCGTGAAATTCCCCTCTTCACAATGAACTTATACAGAAACATCTTCAAGGTATTACACTTTTCTGCCAAGATTCTAATTACTTGGTAGAGTATTCTTAGAATGTGTATTGGATGTTCTTTTTAAGGATACTCTGCAGCTACATGTCAATGAAAGTTCTGTGAATCGAGCTCAGGTGTCATAACTATCAAGAGAGTTACAGAAAATGCCAAAACAGAATACCTAAGTAATATGAGCCAATGAATATAGACAAGCGCACTGATTCATATTGTTTCATCATGTTCTTTTATATTTCTGAAGGCATATTAAAGCAAACGGAAGTGATGCAATGAGTTGCTTTCTTTTGAAACACACAGAATGCTAAGGAGGATAAAGGTAAAGACAAATATGCAAGGCATCCTTTTGTTACAAGAAGTGCATACAGAACAACACTGGCTATTTGAGTCAAAATCCTGAGAATAAATGCAAGTAAATGTACAGTTTTACCACTATTTCAAGCAAGTATGGGAGGTCAAGCTCTGTCAAGAAGTAAGAATATATGCTTTTGTTTTGAAAGTCTCCAAAACCCATGATATTATTTCGTTTCAAAAGTTCATGATAAGGTTCCTGTTTTGGGTCGAGTTCATATTTGTAAATGGATTTACAGTTTTGAATCTCAAATACCCACATGAGGGTTTGTTTTCAAAAATGCAGTAAAAATGATAATCTTTACGGTAGTTAGTCAAGCTTCAGAAGAAGAGAAATGCAATTTTCTTTGATAATCCCAAAGACCCACTTCCAGTTTAGCTTCAAAATACAGAAAAATGGAGTTTCCCTTAAAGATTTCGAGTACCCATTTTCAGGGTTAGTTTCAAAGTGCAGGAAAATCAATTATTAAAGATAACCCATGTGAAATCTGGAATAAAATAGCAGGAGTATAAAGCAAACGTGAGTTCCCAGAATTGGGTCGAAATATAAAAGGAAGGAAATGCAGATTTATTAAAATTTATGTGATACCCACAAATAGAAAGGCTTTTAAATTGACATAATGGTAGGTAGTATGTTTTGGGTCAAATCAAAAATTAATCAAAAAAGACTTTCGGTATGACTTGAGATATCTATATGAGGTCTCCCCGAAAGTGATATGTCATGGCGACAGGAATGAAAGCATGAGTTTTCGGCAAGACACGGGATGCTCTACGAGATGTCACCCTGACTACACATTGTCTTGGCGACTAAGAAATAATAAAGATTTCCTGTATGACTCAAGCTCTCTATGAGAGGTCTCCCCGATGATGGTAAGCTATAGCGACATTCATAAGATAGAAACCAAAGCTTCATGAAGTATTCAGAAACCAAAGGGTCGAGCTCTCAAACTGGTGGTTGAGCTTTAATAAGTAGTTTGAGCACAAGAAATACACAGAAAAGCAAGGAAAAATATATTAGAATGTGTAAAGCCACGGCCTCAAGGCCAAAACAAACTATCAGAATAGCTTAGCCTTGCACAGTGTGAGGAAAGAAAAAGCAAGTTGAGCTTCATGGAGTGAACTGCAAAGCATTCAAACTCGATCTTGTTGTGGCCAAAGGAGAGTAAGTACAAAAAGCTTTCAAGATGAATTCGAGCCCACAAGCCGGCCAAGTAAACAAGGTCAGAAGGAGTGCAAGGAAGAATCTAAGAAATAAACACATGATCTCGTGACATTCTGCGGCCTTAGGGCCTTTTGGCATTCAATAAGAAGTGAAAAGAGCTTCAATACTTCAAAGTCAGACTTACCCACTAGATTTTTCGTTCAACTGGAGAACAGGGAAAGATTACTGAAGCACACGAGCTCGAATTTGACACCATCATTGCGGCATTGTTCTTGCGGACAAAGTTTCCTTCTTTCCAAAGTCACGAGTGTGAAGTAAAATGATAATTAGGGTTTGACCCTGTTTTGATCAAGCCCTAATTCGAACATCATCATCCATAATGTTCCATCAAAGCACGTGGAGAATATCAAATGGGGTTGAATTTTTTAATCTTTGCATTATGACTTTGTCAAAGTCTGATTTTAATACTTATGAGAGGTCGAAATCCAAATGCCTAGGATGGTCGACATGATAAGTTTTGAGACTTATTTTGTGCCTTAGTAAAATATGGATTTTGGTTATCTTATTGTTTTGTGAGAAAACAATAGGGATGAAATAGTTGATGACTTATGATGTTTTTATCAAATATCTATTTTAGGGTTTTATTTTTAATTGATTTTAGAGAAATCAATTGAAGTTTTGATGAGAGGATAATGGGGTGCATTTATGATTTATGATTTTGGTGATAAAATCAGAACATTGTAATGGAGAAATAAGGAGATTTTCTTTTTGCAAAAGATTTTCAATCTTTAATTGCAAAAATAAGTGATTTGAGTAAATCTGCATCTTGTAAAGCAGAATCATAAAAGCGATATTCTATAAATTGCTTTATGTTTTCTTGCTATGAATAGCAGATCTTTGTTTGACTTTTCCTCTTGGTCGGATTTGAGACTTATCTTGGAGAGATAAGGTGTTTGAGTACTTTTAAAGCAAGATTAGCCTATTTTTAGAGGCTTGACAGTGTAATCATAAAAGCATTGTGCTTTTTTCTGCTTTTATGCAGTTTTTGAGATTGTTTGAAGCTTTTTTTCCTTGAGCTTTTTTCTAAGCTCGGATTAGGGTTTTCTTGAGAGTTCTTTTGATAGAATTAGTCTTTCAACTCTCCATTCTCAGCAGTTCAGATTAGAGTTTCTTGCCCTTACACATTTTGGGGAGCTTGTAAACTTATGTGTGCTCAGATTCTGAGAAGTTCCACTCCATCATTTAATAAAATAGTAGAGTTTTCCTTTCTCATTTCTTTTTCATGACTTGGAATAGTAATTTGATTTGATTTGTGATTCAAATCTATTGGATCCTTTTCTTTTCTTAAGATTGTTAAGTGATTTGCAGGAGTTACATGCTAGTTCAGGTTATGCCTTGTGTTAATTTAACCTTTGCATAAATCACTGGTTGAATACATGTGTTGTGAGATTGTGAGAAATTAATTTTTTAAAGAGTTGGTGAGAGTGAGTTATTTTTAGGGTCTTCTTACAGTTGATCAGTATTTTAGGATGATAGAATTTCAGTTTTAAATTTTAAGTCAAGTTTATCCTTCTATCCTTTTCCCTGAAGAGTCACTTAGAATAGAATTCATCATTTGGAGAACCAGTTCGCTCTGGAGATTCCTCTTTCATACAAATCACCCACATCTGAAAGAGATTTCCATGTTTCAGTAGTTTGTTGAATGTTGTATTCAACAGGGTGCAAAACTATTGATAACAGTTACTGCTTTGCTTGTAATAAATTGGTCATATGGCTTCTCAGTGTAGAAGTAAAATAAATTCAAGTAGTCCATCATTTCCCAGTCATTTTTTTAGTTGCAATAAGTTTGGTCATAAGTCAATTGAATGCAGAAGTATGTATGTCAGTGTAAGGAATTTTAAATGCTACACCTGTGGAAGATTTGGGCATGTTGCTAATCAATGCAAATCAAGGGGAAATCAGTGGACCGAATGGTCTAGACAAAAAAATATTGTATGTTACAATTGCAACATATTTGGTCACATTGCAAGATTCTACAGAAACAAAAACATGGATAGAAGAGGTCTGGTATACAAAGGAAGAATTTCACAGAAAGATGATAAAGGAAAAAGGAAGGTGATTATGGAAGAAATAAGAGATCAAATGAAGAAAACATGGGTAAAGAAGAGTGAATCTGATGAAGGAAATAAGCCCAAACTGGAAGTAGCTTTTGGCATTTCCTCCGGAAATTGAATCTCGGGCTATTGGCCTAGGGGAAGTTTTTCAAGAAAAATCCTTTGTCCCCCTGTCAATTGTTGGCACCAAAATACAAAAAATTGTTAGTAGTTGTGCTATCAGTTTACAAATGTATCCATGATCACTTGTACAGAAATGTGAGATCTTGAAGGTCTGTAGATGAATTCTTCTCTTGTTGTCTAAGGAAACAAAGCAACTAGAACTCCTAGGGAAAAACATAAAATGCGGTAAAAAGGTTAGGTGCATGAGTTATAAAAGGGTATTTGGAACCCTCATTTGTCATCTTGCATTAAAGAATAATAGGAGAGCCTTTGCAATAGAATTTTGAAGGAGTCAAGTCAATTTGGTGGTGAATTCATCAAGTATTTCAGTTGCTTGTAGCATTCTTAGTAAACTTTATGCTTTGTAGAAAACTTGTTCTCTACAGAAAGAAAAATGAAGCAAATCACAAGAATTGTGAATTTGGATGAATATAGCAGTAAAAAGATTAGGGATGTGAGAAATTTGTTGCCAGCCAATGAATTGAAGTGGCTTGAAGGTGTGAAACACAAAAGTTTAGACATTTGGAATGAGTTTCCTGATCTTGACAATGAAGAATTCGTTAGGTTTATCTTGAATAGATTGAATGATGACACTCTTACTCTAGATAAACCCTATCTCATTTCAAAAGAGGTGATTAGAAATCTAACTGGATTATGCAATGTTGGGGACATACTAAAAAAGAAGTCGATTCAAAATAAGGAAGTCAAAACCCTAACCAAAGTAACAGGAGATCAAAGGGAACTAATAATTTTGACAATCAAAGATCTGATAACGAGGTACATTGCACATGGAATTTCATACAAAATATTCTTTAGAAATAGGAAAGGTGCAACCTCAGCAGGTGTAGTTTACATTTCTCATAAAATGATAATGGAGGATCAAGACTTTGACCTGTGTGGTTTGCTAAAAGATCAATTGATGGAAAATATGCAACTAACAAATGAAGCAAATTACCCCTTCAGATTTGGTACTTTCGTCATATGTATCATGATATATTTTTTGAATTGCTTTCCTTAGATCGATGATGTGGTATGGAAGGAGAATGAACCGGTCTGTAAGCAAATTTGTGAACATTATAATACTTTGGAAAATTGTGAGCAAGAGTATGCAAATTTCTTTAAAAAGTTGCTAGGGAAGTATGGAGTAATTATCATCTCCATTCTGGTAAAATCACTTGAAGGTGGATCATCTTCTGGTGAAATGGAGAGGAAGCAGAAAAGAGCACTATAATTTAGTGATGACACTCCTCCGGCACACAAGTCTCCAAAATTTGAAGGAAAGGGTAAAGAACAAGTAAATGTGGATATACTAGATGAAGATTCTGATGAGTACACTCCAAGGGATGAACTAGAATCAATTGAACCAGATGTAGTAATGGAAAAAGGAAGTGAAGAATAAGGTTCTGTATCCAAAACAAAGATACTACAGCTTGTTGAGGAGAAAGATGGAGTGCAGACGATTGTCGGCATTTGGTTAGATAGACCCTCATATGAGCAGGACCTGATTGAGAGCACTCTAAGCAGTTATTTTGTGCACAATAACATTGGATTGGAAAGTGTGCAGAATGTGCTTCCTAAAGAGATGATTGAATGTATCATCAAGGAAGCTATGGCCTCTGAGTCACAGGATAGGAAAGAGGAAGAAATAATTCTACATTTGAAGGAGCAGTTCAAGCTGCCTCTTACCAAACTAAAAAGGAAAATGAATGTGTTGAGACAATGCATTAACTCAGAAAATAACATCTACAACTATTGTCTTTGTTCGCCTCATGTAGTTGGGAAATACAAAGATAAGCTGGAGCAAATTGAAAGTGAGTTGAACAAAATTGGCCAGGATTATAACATGTTTCAAGATCAGGATGGTGCAGTCAAGAAAAGGATTCAAACATTGCAGTCTGAGCATGCAAAAGTTCATTTCACTAGAAACACCCTTGTGGACACTTTTTGGAAAGTGAAGGATTTATCCGAATGCAAATTGGAGCAGCTAATTGAGGTTATGAGGAAAGGAGAGAAGTTAGAAGAAGCAATCATAATTTTGAAATCTCTCGTCCAAATTATCAACCGGGCATCATAAAATAACAGCTTGATCTTAATCATTGGGATTGCAGTAGAAGCTTGGAAGAAATTTCTTATGAAAATGAAAGATAAGTACAAGATAATTTTTTGACTCGAGTAGCAATTGTACTTCTTCAAATTTTGATCAAATTTTTGAAAGGGGGAGAGAGTGTAGTGAAAAATATGTTTGTCAATGATGTCAAAGGGGGAGAAAGAGCAGTGAAAAATGCTTTATCATTCTAAGGGGGAGTTGTGTTTTGAAAAGAAGTTATGTTTTGAAATTTTGAACTTTGGTAGCGTAATCACTGGTTTTGACACTTAGTCATTTTTCACTAAGTGTTGCCATCAATGCCAAAGGGGGAGATTGTTGGCATATGGCTTCTAGTGTTTTCATTGATGGAAATTGAATTCATTATTTTGGTCTGCAGATCAGTATTTGTTCATACTAGTAGGAAAAGTAGAGAACAGAGTATTACCAGCAGAAAGAATGAAGAATAGGGTATCTGGTTAGTATGTCGATCCATATGCCTCACCGGATCATCATTTTGAGTTGTGGATCTCGAGGATAGATTGTTAAGCATCTATGTTATCTTATTTTTAAGTTTTGTGGTGTCACATTAATTCGTGTATGAGTTAGGAGATTCGGTAGGATGATTTCTCTATTTATTTGCTCATGGTGGCCGACTTGGTGGATGTAGCATGTCGTGGATGTATAAGGAGTAATTGTTTAATTTTTTCTTGTGTTGGAAATTTTTCTTTTGGGTTATAGCTATGCATTAGCCGACTTTGATGGGTATTCACTAAATATAATTTGTGATTTGAGCTGACCGTTGGAGAATATTTCATTTTTTGTTGAAGTCGACTTGAAGTGATTGAAATCCTTGATAGCGATATATATGCGATTTTGGGTAATTCATTTTGATGCATGAGTGTGTGTATAGAGTAGAACAGACGTGTGTTCAAATCTCAAAAGATCAGTTGAGTGAATTTTTCTTGTGAAGAAGAGGACTATTATGAAAGTGAATTAAGGTAGAGCATAGTAGAGTGCAGAATCAGACAAAAGGTTCAAAATCTGTTATATGAGCTTTACCAGAACTGATACCAAGCATTTGTAGATGCTACTTTCTCAATTCAACCTTTTTTTGTAATCCAAACATTTTATAAGGCAGGGATTCTTCCTTATTTTAAGCAGTGAGCTCTAGGCAGTGTGCCTGAATGCAAGTGCATTCCCTTTTTCTTCATACTTTTAATAGAGTATAAATTGTGGATTAATCTCCACCGTGGATTTTCCCTTAGTAGGGTTTCCACATAAAAATCTTGGTGTTATGGTGTTTTGATTGTTTCCTTTGTTTGCTTGCATCTTTACTTTTGTTTAAATGATGTGAATGGTTTAGCATTTGGATTGAAATTTAAATATTGTTGAACACTGATTCACCCCCCTCTCAGTGTTCCTTGAGTCCAATAATAGGGCTTTCAAAGTTAGCTCTCATGTCTTCTTTTTTGTTAGCATTTTTCATTTTCTACTTTAAATTAATTGCTCATAGTATGGTGTTTAGCAATTCCTTTAAAGTGGGGGCATATATTGGCATTATTCTTTTGCATTTTGCTTTTTTTTGGTTCTTAGTGCAGCCTTCTTACTTCATACAATGTTTTTGTCGCTTTGTGGATGACATTGGGTATGATGTCCTTCATGAGCGTGATCTATCTTAGCATATTACATTCCTCTTAGTGGCTTGATGTAACACACTACATCCCCTAAGTTGCGAATTTTCTATTCTTTGATTGGTCCTCTCTTGGAGAAATTAGACACAATGTTCTCTAAGTTAAATACCTCGCATGAACTAAGACTCCTTTGAACATTCTTTGCATGTTGCATTTTGCATTCGTTATATGTCCACCTTGCATAATACAACTTGCATGTTTGTGGATCTATCATGTTTTTTCATGAGCTCCAAGCATACGAAGTTTTTCTTCTCTCATGAAGCTCGAAAGACCATTTTTCTTTTTGTGGTGCCTTATTAAAGTTATCAGGAGGTATAACTTTGGTATGGTTGAGCGGGAAGCCCATTTTGAGGCATGACTTTCCCCATAGCCACCCGCATGTGTGTGAGGGAATATCAGCCATAAGTGTATGTCGCTCACCTTTTAGGCCTTCTCACTCAACAAACAGCCATGAGTTTCATCACCTTAGAGTGATTATGTGTTTTCTGGACAAACAATCTAGATCTTATCCACATCGTGTTGGATAAACAGTCGAAGCTTGATCTGATTCTGTCTTTTTCTTTTCTTTTTCTCTTTTTCATCTTTGGCATTATATTCTTGTGCCTTGTTGTTCTTGATACCATTTTCATGTGTGTTCCCTTATGCTTATGTTTGGTTTGTCATGAGATCCTAATCCTAGGGGCTTGATCACTCCTCTTGATCGTTGTTTCCCCATCTTGCTAGCATTGGTTCATTGGAACCCCTCTTGATGCATGTTGGTCTACTTTAGTGTGAGTTTGAAGCAGGTTCACCCTCTCACTAAAGTGGGGGCTAAATGTGGACACCAAAAAAGTAACCCTTCTACTTTTTTGTCTCGTTTGGGCCCTCCTTGTGATTTTGGCTTAATTTTGCCTTGATTTAATGTTGTAATGTGGATAACACATTCACATTAGGTCTTGGGCCCTTTTGAACTAAAAGAACTCAAGTGGTACCTTATTTAAGTTTTGTTAACTGTTGTAACACACTTTCACACTTTTCTAGGGTCTTGTTAATGTATTTCACCTAAATAACCTCTTTTCATCATTTACCAAGCCTTATTTCAAAGTGTTGTAAAGTGGTGTAACACACTTTCACACTTTTCTAGGTTTGTCATTAATAATTGGGCTTTCTTATGCTTTAATTGGCCCCATTTTGCATCCACGGGCCTTACTTATGTGTATTTTTTAGAATAATCCCAATAAATAACATTTAAAGCATCAAAATCTTGAAACCCACCTTAAATGCCGAAGGTGGGACTCATTTGCCATTATGGGCGAATGAGTCCCCTTTAGCTCAAAATTCAAATTTAATTTAAAATTCTAGTTGGTTTTTATTCTCCAAGGTCTAAGGTCAGCCTATGATGTTGTAATTTTGGGAATTATTGCATAATTGAGAATAAATACAAGCTTCTTTCTCTCATTTTCAATACCTAGCATTCAATTATTCATGCATATAGTTTACAAGAGCATTTGAGCATCCATAAGAGTATTCAAGGCATTTCAAGGATATATTATCAAGCAATCAAGAGCTCCTTCAAGTGTCATCCATCATTTCAAAGATTATTTTCATCATGTTGTTTTAGAGCTAACAATTGTGGTGTAGGATTTATAAGCATCAGATTCAAGATCTATCAACATCAAGCTAGAGTCCAAGTCTACATCCATTGGAGCCATTACTTACATGTTTGTAGCACCTTATTGCTAGGGTTTGGTAAGTTACAACATCATTACTTGTTCATTCATCATTCTCCATTCTATTTGGTTTCATTTCAAGGGTTTAATTACCAACAAGGGGTTTGACCAAGGCAAACCTCACAACATTTTTCTCTCTTTGCATGTGATTTGCAGGTCTAGGTTGCATATTTTTCAAAGAGAAAGATTGGAAAAAATTTCATCAAGTAGTCAAAGCAATTCTAAGTTTTCAAAGTCCTAGGAGAAGCTTGGAGAAGACCTATAGGTTGAATTCTGCAGTTTCGAATCTAGAAACTTGTCAGGAGCAAAAGAGCAGACTGAGGGTTACAGCTTCCTATTTTGAATTTCTAGAAATATAGAGGTGGACTGATTCACCACTATTGGCGAATGAGTCCCACTTCCCAAGCCAAAACAAGAATTTTGTAGATCTGAGTACCCATTTGTCTGAAACCTGTTCCAGCACAATCTTCCTGAAATTGGACTAAGTCGCCCAATTTGGCGTATGAGTCCCAGTTGGCATCAATAGTGAATTTTTCAATATTCCATAGCTCCATTCCATCTCTAGAAAGTTTCCAGGTGCACATTTCCAATTTCATAACTTTCTGTTACATTTTGCTTGCATTCTTCGGTCATTTTGTGTTAGTTTGCATATCACACTATGTTTTCAAACATCTTGCATTTTCCAAGTTTACACTTGGTGGTGAACCCATTTCTTGTTTTCAATCATCTCCAAGGATATCTTACAGTCAGATATCTGATATTCTTCATTGCGTTGAGATCTCTAAGGTATTCTTGAATGTGAGCATTGCAAAATTGGATCCCTCTTCCTTCATTCCCCTTTTGCATGGACAAAGGAAGTTGTGTATTCAATTTCCACAGTTCACACTATTGTATAAATAGCAAAGAAGTTTCTTTTGAGAGGACACATTCTTCTTGCAAATCCTTTACTCTGCATAATTTTCAGCTTATTATCATTTTTACTTATGAGAGAGAGAGAATTCTATCATATTGAGAGAAAGAGTTGTTTAAGTGAAGTAATCTATCAACTTGAGAGTTAGAAGTTCATTGTGACGATTCTTGAGAAGATATTATCAAGCTTGTTGTTGATTGGGAGAGGTTTCATTACTATCAATTGATTAGACAAGCAATAACAGGCATGAGGATATTCTTCTTTGTTATTTAAAATTATCAATGAATTGTACTCCACGTATGCATGAATTGTCTTTTCCAAGTACTTGCATTTAGAGAATTTAGAATGTCATTGAAAAGTTAATAGAAGCTTTTATGTTGTTTTTATGATGTGCTTGTAAATACTCATAATAGGAGATTGGTGTTTATCATAGGTATTGTATACTAGATATGATTGAACATGAGTGGCACATGTATTACACTTAGCTAAGTTATTGATTTAACTAGAATAGATTGTGTTTACTCCTAGGATTGTTTATCCAGTATGGGAGGGAGCTTGTGTACTTACTTGTTAAGTAGGTTTATTCCAAGTAGGTTAAAATGGTGATAGGTTATCTCTAGGATGATAGATTGTCCATTTAAGGAAATACCTATGTGTACTTTAAGATGGCCTTAAGTCAAATCGGCCTTGAGTAGTGTATGTGATAGATGACCTTCATTCAGATTACCATTTGAGAACACTTTGGCCAAAGTAGTGTCACTACCTCTGGCTCCACTGTTAGTTCACTATGATCCATTATTACATGCTAGTTCCAAATTGTCGGATTACAAGTTCTAGTCATGTAGGACACAACACTATGCTCAGTTGGTTGTCATTATCGATTACTCTACCAATCTCTTCGTTGAAGGAAAGGTCCATCTATCGAATGATAGATGTGTGGGGGACCACATTAAGATTTTTTGGTTGGAGAAAAAGTGCTTGAGTGATGCTTCTCCTCCACAGCATGCGACAAAAGAACCAAGATGAAAGGAAGGATCTTGGATCGTCTTACAGTTATTTGTTCCAAAGCTCATTGAGTTATGTATGTAAATGTATGTGTTCTTGTATTATTGTAATGAATTTATTGTAATGAAATGGAATCCTTATTGTATTATTTTATGCATCTTTGTTCATAAATTCACAATAAAGAAAAGAAAAAAAAATTATTGCAATGGCTTGTTACTTAGTTTATTTACTCTCAAGGTGAAAACTTAGAAATTTTTACTTCATTGAAGGGTTAGTATATTACAATATTACTCAATACTTCTATTATAATACTACAAAGACAATACTCACCACTTGTTGTTTTTTAGATTGTAGGAATCGGGTAGCCCCCTTATAAACTACAGTGCACCTAGTAAACTTTTTTCACGTGACCGGTGACGCTGACGTGACACACCCTCTGATACCATGGGGACGTGGGGGAGACTAGACCTCGTGACCTCTTGCTTGCAATAGGATTCTTTAGCCAATTGAGCTCAACCTTACTTGATTCTTTATTTATAATAATAATCATATTATCTTCATAGTATATATTAAAAATTTAAACTATTTTAAAACTAATTTTCATAAAATCATTCTTTATAATTTAATCTTATAATTTTGTAAAGGATTTTTTAAAGTGTTTTATATTTTTCAATACTTTTTGAAATCATATTTTGTTTTTTAATCATTTTAATATCTAAAAATCAATTTAATAAATACAAGGGTAATGTTTAATATTATGTGGAGCTACAACACTGCAATGGAGAGGGTTTAGCATGCATGCGGGGGTGTTGTTTGGCTCATGTGGTTGGTTGTGGCCATGGGAAGCCTTCTTTGTTGGCATGGATGTGTGGTAGGGTTGTGGTGGCCCTCTAATTTTTGTAGGATACCTTGTTTTTATCTTTTGCTTGTTATTTTTCCCCTTCACCCTACAATTGGCTCCTTTTTTGTGGGCCTTTGGCTATGCGGGCTACATGGCCCATGAAGGGGGTTTGGGGGACCCCTGTTTGGATTCTTTTAAAGATGTTATCATCGGTAGAGACTCTTCACCCTCCAATCATGAGGACGTTATAAATTTTCTCTTGCATGCAGTAAAGGAGCCGAAGAACAATCAATCTCAGAGTTTTTGGCCAAAACCCAATGGGTGTTTGGAGAGATGCAAGGATTGTCTGATGGTGGTGATCAACCTAGATGTAGTTGTTGAGGAGGTGTTGTATCTGCCTAAGCATGCACTAATTTTTAAATTTATGAGGATCTGCATTTCCCTTCCTTTTCTAGAGAATCGGGTTTGCAACAACTAGAACCCTAAAGGAGACATAGAAATCATTTTGGGAGATAATGGTTATTCCTTTGTGGTCTTCTCTCGGATTGTAGAGCATAGTGTAGTTTTCAAAGGAGGTTTTTATTTTCATAATTAGTTGGGACTTTTTATCAAACCATGACATCTATGTTTTGACTCAATGAAAGATCTTCCGTCAAGGATTCCTATTTGGATTTGCCTTCCTCGCCTTTTGATGGAGTTTTAGCACAAGGATATCTTTCACTCTATTGTAGCTATTTTAGGGAATCCCTTGGGGCCCTCCCATCAGACTCTAGATTGAAGGGTAACTTCTTTTTCTCATTTGTGTGTGTAAATTAATTTAAATAACCCTTTACTAGAGTCTTTTGAGATTAGGCTTGGAGGAATGTGTTGGATTCAACAGGTGCATTATCAAGCCCTTCCTTTTTGTTGTCATACTTTCCATGAATATGGGCATTTGCAAAGGAACCGCCCCAAGTTGTGAGCTAAAACACATTAGCCTCCACCTGGTTTGCATACAAATAATTCCAATGCAAAAGGAAAAGCTTTAATTCAGAATGAGGAACCTAATTCAAGTGGGTTTGTACCCATGAAATCCCAATCGAAAGTAAGGTACCAAACCGCTAGAACAAAGCCATGCTCAAAGAGGCCTCGGATAAAAAATTTGAAATTCTTGAAAATTTTGAAGAGTTGGACTCAATGGAACACAATCTCAGCTTTGGGACTCAGGATTTTCAAGGTTTGGAACTTATAGGTCAATACCCTCAGTGCCTTGCACCAAAAACTAACATGCATGAGGCTTCAAAGGAGGAATAGTTCCCTCTTCATCCCCAGTTGAGATATAGACTTTTGGGCAAGAGAATGTGTTCTCTACTAAATGATTTGATTCTTAATCCCTTGGAGGAGCATCCTCTGGAGCACACAAGTATGGTTGGGCTAAATGAGTTGGAAATTGATTATGGGATCAAGAAAAACGGTAAGAAGAAGAATGGGCCTCTCTTAGGAATCCACCAGAAGAGCTTAAAGAAAGTGACTAGTGATAAGGGGGCTAAAGTAGGAAGGAAGAAGGACTTGGAGAAGATGAAGATTATGGGAGAATCTTTGGTGGAATCTAGTGTTGTAAAGACATCGAACTCCCATTTTGATTCCTCTCATAAATGATTGTGATATCTCAAAATTCTAGGGGTTTGGGTAGCATCCCTAGACAAAAGGCTACTTGTGAAATTTAGTTCATGATCATAAACCAAATATTCTCTTCATTCAGGAGACCAAGCTTCCTATTGAGGATATGATGAAGATTGCACCCAAAATTTGGAGAGGTTATTTCCAATGTGTTGGATCTCATGGTTTTGTTGGAGGTGTGGCATGTATTTGGGACCCTTGCAAGATCTCACCTTTGTGGTGGATGGTTGGAAGGAACTCCCTTTCTTTGCTAAAATCTTGTTCTGATTCAAGCGTTGTGGTTTTGTTCACCAATGTGTATGTGCCTAATAATTTTCCTAGTAAGATTTTTCTCTCATCTCGTATTATATTTATTTGATCTCTTGCTCCTTACCCTTGGATTTTGGTAGGAGAATTTAATTCTATATGTACCTTGGGGGGAAATTTGGGGGGAGTTAGCCATTTGGGCCCTTCTTCTTCCCTGCTTTAGGACAATATCAAGTTTCTTAATTTAGTGGATGTTCAACCCATTAATGGAACCTTTACCTAGCATAATCAAAGATGTGGGGAGGGCTCTATTTTTGAGAGGTTGTATAAGTTTCTTGTTTCTTTTGAATGGATTGGTAATGATTGGACTTCTTCTTCTAAGATCCTTGGGTGGAAGGGGTCAAATCATTGGTTGATTAAGTTCTCCTCATCTCAGTTCTCTATGGTTAAGCAATCCTACTTTAAATTTCAACTAATGTGGCTCGGGGATCATAGCCTACACCAACTTGTATATTAGTGGTGGTTTTAGGGGAGGCCTATCTTGGCACTGCAATTTTCTCTTTCTTCAAGAGGCTCCAATTTTTCAAATTCAAGCTTAATAAATGGAATAAAACAATTTTTGGTAACCTCTTTCATAAGTGAAAATAGATTTAGGATCAGCTTGATAGCATCACATTCAAATTCAAGGAAGAGGGGATGATTGTGGGATTGGTTTAGGAAGAAACCAAATGTTTTAGAGAGCTTACTGAATGGGAGCTGCATGAGGAGATTTTTTGGAAACAAAAATCTTGAGTTGACTAGCTCAAGGAAGATGATAGGAATACTACTTTTTTCATAATTTGGTTAAGGTGCATAGAGGTGGGAACATTATTTCCTCTCTAATGATGACTCAGGGGGAATAGTTGAACTCACATCAAGCTATTACAGAGGAGGTGATCTGATTCTTTTCTTCTCTCTTCTTTGAGTATTTTCCTCTTTCCTTGGAGGAGGAGAATTTAATTTTTTCCTATATACCCCATTTGGTCTCAGTAGAGATGAATAATTCTCTTCTGGCACCCATCTCTTTGGTGGAACTTGAGGAAATTGTCTTCTAGATGAAGAAAAGTAGGGCCCCTGGCCCTGATGATTTTCCCATTGAGTTATTTCATGAATTTTGGGATACCATCAAAGTAGATATGTTGGAGGTGGTTCAAGAGTCTTATACTAACAAGCAGATGCTCAAGGCTATAAATTCTACCTTCTTAGCTTTGATTCCAAAGAAAGAGGGTGCTAATTCCTTAAACTTCTTTTGGCCTATTGCGTTGTGCAATGTGACCTACAAGATTATGACTAAGTTGATTGTTGAAAGATTGAAGAGGTGTTTGAATCCCTTGATTTATTTGGAGCACGATGGTTTTGTCAAGGGTAGGAAAATTATGGATAGTATAGTGGTGGCAGTTGAAGCTATTCATTCCATTTCCTCTTCCAAAGAAAAATTCATGTTCATCAAATTGGATATGTCTAAAGCTTATGACAGAGTCAGGTGGTCTTTCCTTTACCATCTACTTTTGAATTTTGGTTTCCACTCAAAGTGGGTCTCAAGGGTTATGAGCTACATGACCAAGTTTGTTGAATGAAAAAGACAACTGAGAGGGGGGTTGAATCAGTTGTAGCAAATTAAAACATCAAAACCCTCAACAATAAATAGATCCACAAAAATTCATTAAGCCCTTATTATGTTAAAGTGTTTAATCATGAAATGTAGATAACAAAAATTGAATTAACAACACCATGCACAAGAAAACACCAGATTTATGTGAAAAACAAAATGAGGGAAAAACCACGGTGAGGATTAGCTCACAATATAAGTAATTGTAAAACTGGTACAAGGGGTCACTACCATAATAGGATACGCTATCCAAAAAGGCTCACAGTCAGGGCTCATTGCCACAAAAAGAAATACAAGAAGATAGAAGAGAAATGTTACACAGAGAACAATTTCTCAATGCAACAAGGAATCCACCACAAATTCTCCAACACCTTTGCAGCCTTATTTGAAAGATTGCAGACACTTTTAGTTCACTACATTCAAAAGTCCAACAATTTGAAGTTCACACTACTCTACTCAAATTCGCATCACTCACATCAATCTCGCATCTATCTTGTTTCTCTCTTACCTCTCACAACTCCACTCTTACTTATATCAACCTCAACCTTTAAAACCTTCTCCAAGGTCGACAACACATGCTTCATTTTTTGTAATTTCAAATTATTTTAGAACTAAACATTCCCACAATGGATAGGAATGTATGTGGACCAAAGCAACACTTAACTAGAACCCAAATTAAATCTCAAACACCACACTACGCATTCATTAATACTAAACATCTTTGAATGTAGTGTAAACACCGAGTCATTCATTACTCATGAAAACACATTAAACATTAAGTACGCATTTCCTTAAATCAATCTAAACCTTCTAGACAACAAAAATCACTTGAACATGATCCAAGAACATCCTGAGAACCAACAAATTCCTTCAAAACAAATCTCACCTAAAGATTATAATCATACTATTTATCCAGACAACACTACCAGATACTACAACACACTATAATTCAAAAATATCTTCTTTTGATGCGCCTAACTAGGAATCCTCTTGACATAGATAAGAGAAAAATGCCATTAACTCCTTCAAAACCACAAGTCCTAAAAAGCAACTTCAGAGAAATGTGGAGCAAATACATTTCTCCTAGACACCTTTGTACAACACTGTAAAACGAGTTCACATACTGGTGAACACAACTTTCTTTGACCAATGATCTAGAAGCCCAAATTTTGGATATAGAAATGTTGAACAACTCTAACCAACATAACCAAACTACAAAAGAAAATATTCAACCTAGAAGAAATGTGAAGCAAAACCAGAACACCTCTACAACACCCTGTTTTCCTCTTTTCACAATTTTCTCAAAATCCTCAACATCTTCATCATGCAACAAACTTTCTCAACACATAGTTGACATTGGTGGAACCCCCAAAAAAAAAAATGTTTCACTGACAATTGTTGCAAAATTTGGTTGTTTTCTTGATTTGTACATGTCTTAGGGCTTAGGGTTTCAATCGTTCTTTTATTCTAGGGTTTATATGTGCTTTAAACCCTCTAAAAGACTCTAAGTGTAAATCCCTTCAAGCATAAGTTCTAATTTGTAGTTGACTTGTTATCTCTCGTTCCTAGTCACATTAGTAATGACTCATGTCATTCAGATCGTCCTCTTCATTGGCCCCTTAAACCTAAAGTTCTCGATTGTTGCCCATCGAATTATTTTGAATGTTGCTTCATACTATATGAGTCATAAGTCTTTTTTTAATATTTACCATGCTCCTAAGTCTAAAAGGGGTTTTAATATTTCGACATTGGTCTAATATTTTGGTCATAAATTTATGTCCCTGCCTCTCATCAACCTAGTCGGGTCCCCTTCTAAGTTGCTAACTCTCAACACGTGCAAATTTAAGTCTTTATGCAAGTTGTCAGATCTACATGTTTTAATCTTGACCACTCTCTGTGCACCCATTTGATTTTAATATTCATTAAAATATTCAAGCATTCTGGTAGGTGAGCACCATGTGTCTCATCTATCAGTGAAGCCCATTGTCTTTCAAAGGTAGCGAATATTCAATATCAAGAAATTGACTGTTGAGATGCAACAATTTGGGCTGATCCTGACCATTCCCCACCAGCCCGTAGGGGAGCCACCTTCATCTCTAGTCCCTCAATGAGGAAGTGGGGAGGCACCACCTAGCATGATCTAGAGCATTAATAGAACTATAGTGAAGAATGAAATATTTTCTTAATATTTTGGCGGGAAGACTTTTTTTTTTTTTTTAATGAGGGGAATCGGGTGCAGCACGGCCCCCCATATAACCCCCCACTGCCGGTAAACTTTTTACCGTGACCGGCAGTGCTGGTGGGACACACCAACCGGTACCACGGGAGCGCCAGAGAGTCGAACCCATGGTGGGCGCCCTGCTACAGGGAACACCTTAACCAACTGAGCTGGGACCAGCGCCCCGGCGGGAAGACATTAATGAACAAGTTACTAAAGGGATATTTTAAGCACATGTTTTAAAAGTGGATTGGATCTTTTAATCTGAGACATTCATCAAGTACAAGAGTTATGCACATAGGTAAAGGCTCAAGATGTAAAGTGCACATAGGTTGAGGGTGCCAAATTTAATTTGGGCCTCTCCTTACCTCCCCATTGGTGAAAGATGCACGCAAGTTAAACCCAATGGGGGAGCGGGGAGGTCGACACATGGATATTTTCAATGCTCATAAAGATGGTAATCTCATGGGTGACTTGGAGGCAAAGTTCACATGGTATATTCTAGTTGGTCGATGGAAATGGAATTTTATAGTCATATTTTTTCAAACTTCTTTGACTGAATCTAGACCGTTTCTCAAACCATCTCATTGCATAATCAATGGCTAACATTCAAATTTGGGTTTGAGGGAAAATGAGTCATTCTAGTTCGCACGATCAAATAGTAATGGTGGATATGACATTGAACTGCTAAATTGATCTACCATAAAGCCATAAAAGCTTGTTTTAAAGCATAACTACAGATTGTTAAAGCATTCAACACGTCTAAGGAGTTTTTGCTATGATTTTCAAGATCGTTCGGCAACCAGAATTAGGGTTTTCAAAGCAACTATAAACCAATAAGTGAAACCAATACCTTGCTTCTCAATTGCTTAAAACTTGCTAAATTTCACTTTCCCTTTCATTCTATTAGTAGGGATTCAGGTTTGCATGCATTTCTTTTAAGGTTTGACATTCAATTTGAATGACTAGCTTGTCCAATCTTGTTTTTTATGCATCAAACCCATACCCTAGTTGTGAGCCTATAACTTGCTGAGAAATAAACCCTAGTTTGCAAAACCCTATAACTATGGCTCCCAAGGTCAAAGTGTCTTCATCAAAAGATCAACCCTCTAGGTCTAAAACTCCAATTAAACCTCTTGTTCAAGATTTGACCGACCAATTAAAACCATCTACCTCTAAGAAACCTAAGGGTCAATTGTTATGTTGAGGTACACAAATCGTAGAGGGGCTTATAGACAAACAATGTACCATCAAAGATGCCACACTACCATACATTGGATGGGTATAGTTTAGCTATAGGTTTCATAATCAAAATTGTGGCATCCTTGTTGGTAACCCCTGGAATTTGGATATGGGTAAGTTGATAGTGCCAAATGTATATATGGATGTTGACCTATTAAAGGTAGTGGCTACAAATTATGATCCAGTTACAAGAACTGTAAGAACATATGATGGCATAGAAATGGTAAAAGTCACTAGGGATGAGATTGTTGAGGTCTTCAAATTGACTGAGTGGAGTGAGGATATGGTGAAAATTGATGAGAAGGCACTCAAGGTAGAATATGAGAAGGTGAGACATACCTTTAAAATTTTAGTATTACAGTACTATTTGGCAACTGTCAAAGGACAAGGAAAGATCATATTAGACCCATTAGATAGGGAGCCCTTCCCCATTAATTATTTTGTCCTACTTCCAAATAACATTATATTCTTTGTTTCAAATCATAGGTTATGACCCAACTACAAGTATGCCCATGGATGATATGTATATGGCTACACACATCCAACACCCTACGTGTTGCACACTTTATGACTACAAGTCATATTTACCTGAGAAGATTCATGAGGGCCTAGTTAAACTGAAGAAAGGTGAGTATGGGGTCAGATTTTATTGGTACTCTTTGTTCATGCACATGTTTCTTTTCAAGGGAGCTACATATTTTGGTAAGGATATGAAATTGGAGAAAAAGGAAGGTGATATGGATCTGCCTATTTAGTGTTGGACCACACTCCTTGACAGGAATTGTAGCAAATCTAGTTATGTGGTGTTCGAAAATGTTTTTGCCTCCAAGATGAGAAGGGTATTGATTATGAACATGCCAAGAATTCCTGCTACTCTACATGAATTTTTGAGGCCTAAGGACAAAAGGTCAAATTTAAATATTGAGCACAATTGGGGGATTTAATCCCTTACCCAAGTTACACAATCTTGAGGGTGTATGGAACAAGTGTCTCACCTCATATATTTCCAAGGGATGTGCCAAAAAGAGTTATTTTTCTAGAAGTAATGTGACAATTAGGTGATGTGGAGAACAACCATTTGAAAGATCAAGGTAAGGGAACCTTTTCCCCCTACGTACACTTACTTCAATTTTTCCATGATAAAAGGGGGATGGAGCCAAATCAATGGTATACTCAAACTTTTGGAAATTAAGAGGGTGAGATCAAGAAACCATGATTCTGAAGGATTTATGGCATGGATGAAAGCAAGAATTAGAAATTCAAAGTTCATCCATAACTTCTACTTCCCAGAAGATGTGATAAGAAATGTTTTTGACTTTTAATTGCAAGATGATAGAAAGATGAAGTGGATTTCCTTCAAAAAATTGGAGAAGGAAATAAGAGCAAAAGATCCACAATTTATAGCTCATGAAGAGATTAAAGATGAAATGCAAAGAATTGAGTATGTTTTCTAGAATTTTGAGACATTAGTTGGGCATCTGAAGGGAGAAGGATTAATTTAGGACAAGGGGAAGGCTATTGCAGTAGAGGAATAAGGTGAGGGGGAAATCCCTATGATGGAAGATAGACCAGCCTCTCAGCCCCCAAAGAAAGTAATTATCTTCAAAAGGGGGAAGGACAGGGTGAAGAAAAAGGAGAAAGTGACTACCTCTTCTCAATAAGAGGAACAAAGAATCACTTCACTAGTATATCAAATGCAACCACCATCTCCTCCTAGTTCAAATGGTCCTACAATTATTGATATCAATTCACCACCTAAGCAATCATCACCACCTAGGCAGCCACCTCCTAAGAGACAAAAGGTTGAATCAAGTGGCCTGGTGGATTATGATGATGATTTTGATGATGATATTTTGGTCACTAAAGAAGAGATGCAACAAGGAATGCCTTCTCCCCTAGGGAGATGGTACCTCAGAAATTGGGCCTAAGATTGAGCAAGGCAGACCTCACCGACATGAATAATAGAGATGATGTCTGAGACGAGGCTTGTAAATAATTCATGGATGATGACTCATTTGTAAAGTCCTCAGCTTTCTTAGAATTTTCTTGGAGAGAAAAAAAGATGAATATGTTGATAACATTGCAAAGCAGAGGAGCCTCCACCTAGAATTTCCTGATAGGGCAATTCAGGATCAAGTAATAAAGGAAATAAAAGAAAATTTCTAGGGCATAATTGCATAGGAGGGAAGAGAATTGGTGAGAAAAAGTGGTATTCTCCTACTAACAAAATGGGAACTAATCTCTGCAATAGCCTTTGACACAATAAAGAGGTATGTCAGGCCCCTATACAATTCTGAGGAAGTAACAATTGCACTACAAGGATCTACATTTAGTGAGCAATGAGATACATTAGCTATCTAGGCCCCAGCTCCCAACACTAAAAAGCCAAAATTTGCAAAACCATCTACAGACTACAAAAGGGGGTTTGATTATAAAGAGAGTATCTGATACCTAAGCTATTGAAACTTCCACTATGTCAATGAATGTTGCACAATTTACAAAAGCAAAAGTTGAATTAGTGACAGCAAAAAAGGAAAAATTTAGAAAAATGTACAATGATTTTTTGATTCAATATGGCAAGGGACAACAACAAATGATGGAGCTACAAACTAAACTAGCATTGTTGAAGGAACAAATGGAAAATATGCAAACCAATAAGCCAATGCAAACAAATACTACTTCTCCTTCTGCATCACAAGAGCTAACACCATCTTCCCCCATCTCTCCCACAAGTTCATGGGCAATTTTTCCTTACAACATGGTAAATGTTCCCATCTCAGTGGAGGTACCTAGTACATCAAAGGCTCAATAGACAAAGGAAATCAGTAAGGAAGAGTTGCTAGAGAAATTGAAGACTTATGAGGGTAGGTGTGATCGGCATGACAGGATGATTTTTGTGAGTAAATTAAAGATTGTAACTGCAGTGTTGGAGCATTTGAATAGAGGAGTTGATAAGAGATTAATTATCATCCATGATAATTATTCTTCCATGATTGATGTTGTGAGGAATTTTAACAGAGATAAGGAAGTGGCAATTCCACTTATGGAGAAATAGATCCCAAGACTCCAAGATTTGAGGCTAATGGTTGTGGGATCCAAGCATGATGTGAATAAGCCTGAAAACATCCAACCCACCCTTAGAACTATGAATGGACTTCAAGAATTCTAGGGAAAGATTAAGCCTTTGGAGGATTAAATAAGGGGGTTGGTTAAGAATTTTGATGAAATGAATCATGCTCTCCTTCCTAATATATTGAAGGATAATGGTGAAATAAAATCTCTACAAGATTGGAGAAAGCAAGAAAATGAGATAATTTCAAAGCAATCAGCCCTAATTTGTGAGGGGACCAACACGAGCATGCTAAAGAAAAACATGGACATGCTCAAGCTCAAGCAAGAATTGCCCTGGAGGAGTTTGATAAACAAGCAAATCAAGTTGTCACCAAATATGATCCATACAGGTTAAAGGTCGATAGTGTTATTACATTCAATTGGCCCTCAAAAGAGGAATTCCAATCATGGAAAGATAAGTACCTTGATTTCCTAGAGGAATGAGCTGCTACTATGGGATGGTCACTACAATTTTAGTCTTTTGGTCTACAACTGGTGAATAACAATTGGTAGAAAAATAATGCATGGCCTGGAACCAATACAAACTAGGTCTTTGATAAAGTATGGATAAAATATTATTTTCTCCCCAATTTGAAATTGTTGACAAGGGTGCAGATGTGGAGGTAACTTTGTCCTCTTTCTCTTTCTTCACTTTATGCTTTTCTTTCATTCAAGTTAGGTGTACGTGGATAAAATTTTGAAAGCACGTGAGTGAAATGCTACAACAACAAAAAGTGCCTTTTGGAAGGTGGGACAAGATCTTCATCGACAAATATTAATATTTTTTTGTCCCATGTGATATTTCCCTCCATCTGAAATGCAAATATAACTACACTAGGGAATATCTAATGTATCGGTCAAATAGGAATTCGACATGTGTACACTCTAGCTTGAAGCTTTTTTTCCCCTTCATTTCTATAAGAAGGAATTCAAGGCCAGATGTACGGGTTGGTTATTAATTGATGTTAGAAAGAATTTTTGTAATGAGAATACAGAGAACATTTTAGAGTTTTGTCTTAGGTTTTGAGTCTTTTCAATATACATATGTAATTTTCAATAATAATACTAGCAATTGAATAGGAAATGGTGCAAATTCAAGACCATTTCTCTCCTGGTGTATTCGTTATTTGAGCCATGAATAAAATGATCAAGGGTTGTTTTATTTGTCTCATTGTGTTTCAATGATGTATGGCTTTCATCTTTGTTTTAATTCAAAGAATTAATTAGATTGCTTAGGTGAAGCTATAGGTTCATGTAATTTGAGTATCAAGATCTTTATAAGAATTTATGGTTTAGGATATGATGTTGAGACACTATAATGCAATGTTGTCAAAGCTTTATGATGCTTTGAATTATTTTGTTATCCAATTATGTATGTGTTGAGATTGACTCCATTCCTAGGTTAAAGCACTAATCTATGTTGTGTATTCATGATACATCTTCTTGGTTGTTCAATAGCAATTCAAATTTATAAACAAACTTTCAAATGAATTTCAATTGTGATTGTCTTATGTTAAGTTCTTTCATTCTCATGCTCTAAATGTTGAGTGTTGTAAAGGAGTGGCCAACTTCTAGAAATATTCCATTTATATGAGAATTTATCTGTTATTTGCAATGTATCTAGTCATTGAGTGTATAAGTTTTTAGGTACATTGTGGGATCACCCTCCTAGGTTTTGCAAGCTTGAAGTGCGGGAGGAAAGCATTGTTGCTTTCACTCATTCATTGGCCAATCCCTTCAGTTTTTTAAGGATTGGAATTGGAAATTCCATAGGATTCCTTGAAGATCAGCTTGGTTCTTAAAAAAAAAAAACCAAAAAACATCAATGACAACACCAGCTAGTAGACATCTTGCTAACATCAATGACAACACCTTCATACTTGCAACAATCTCCCCCTTTGTAATTTATGGCAACACAAGATGTGAAAAACCATCAAAAACAACACAATAGCTCTGAACACACTTTCTCATGATTTCCTTTCTTCTCCCCCTAAGTAGATAAACTTTTTCACATGATCCTTTCTCCCCCTTTGACATTAATGGCAAAGGATAAAAAAAATTGCTATGTTCTTCCCCTTTGACACTGAACCAAGATACTCACTCTGAATACTCCCCTTTAGGATTACACCTAACCAAATCAATAATTATATACAATAACACATGACACTACCTACTCCTCTTGAGATTTAGCCACCAACATCAGTCTAGAAAAGAGATGAATCCATAGATCCACTGGAATGATGCATCTCCATGTGCATGTAGTTCAAAGAAGGAGGTGCAATAACCCCAAAATTCTCTCGAAGATACTCAAAAGTATCCTTAGGAAGAGCCTTAGTAAATATGTCAGCAATCTAATCCTTTGTAGGTGTGAGATGGGGTTAGAAAATCAAATAGAATAGGTAAAGTGACAGCCAACACTTCTAAACTATTAACCTCATCCAAAAAAGAGAAAACAAAGTAAGCATAAGGAAAATAAAACATTAAATTAAAATACTCCCCATGCTTGAACTTGAATCACTTCTCTTGCTCTCCTATTTCTCCTTTTGCAAATATGCCCTCAGATTTGTAGTGTAACTTGTGCAAATACCTACAAATGATAAGTAGAAAGTTGGAGAAGAATAGTTGTTAAGCTGAAAATGGAGAAGGAAGCTTGCTTTTATAGACAACCATTCGAATGGACAGTTGAGATTAATCTTCTAGAAAGATTCCAAGATCAATGGATGGGAATGCATGAGAGGGATGTTACGAAATGGATGGTTGAGATTAAGTCTCAGAAAAGATTCCAAGATCAATGGTCCAGAATTGGTGCACCAAGAATATGCTATTCTTGGAGGAATCATGACAGGAAGACATGCAAAGACATGGCCATGATAGACATGCAGGCTAGGATAGGCATGCAAGGACATGCAGGGACATGCAAGCTATGACAGGAAATGAATGTTATGACAGGGGATTATGACAGGGTATCTTTGACCAAGTGGTGCATAAATAATTTATTTTAAATTATTTATTCAAAAAATGTTGAAATGGACAAGTGGAAAATAAATTATTTATTCAAATTATTTATTTAAAAAAATGAAAAGAGGAGCATTTAATTAAATTTATTAATTTAATTAAATGGAGAGATAGAAATTAGACCTTAAATAATTAATTTAGATTAATTATTTAATAGCAGTGGCATGGGATAGTTAAATGATTTTAATAATTATTTAACTATGGAAGAATTAAAGGACCATGAATAGATAAATAATTAATGGTAATTATTTAACTATAGATGAAAGATGACAAAATAATTAAATAAATAATAATTTATTTAACTATTGAAGAAGAAGAAGAAATTAGTGACACGATTAGTTTATTTAATCGGTCAGGATAGAATAAATATTAGAAAGTGAATTAATTAAATAATTATTAAAAATTATTTAATTAATAGAGGAATATAATCAAACATAATTGGATAACTAAAATTATTATCGAAGGACGAGGATGAAGAAAAATGACATTCAAAGGCATAAGACATTTTTATGTGTCTACATTTTGCCCCTCTTTGTCATAATGCAGCTTGTTGCATTGTGACAAAGAAAAATAAGTCAAAGTCATGCCCCAATGCAAAATAAGATGAGGAAGAATGACGAGGAGGGTTACGATATGCCCCCTCAAGAGGACAGACGGGTTCCAAGAACACAGGTGTGCTCTCGAAATTGATGAGAAGACTAGAGGATGAAAGACAAAAAAAATGTTAGCTTGGAAGGGGATGGATATTAGCGTGGAAGAGAAGGGAGGATGAAGATGGAAAGCTAGATGAAAAAAAAAAAAAAGATAGGGGAACCAACTTTCATACTTACATTTTTATATTTATCATCATTGGGCAGATTATTGTAATGACCAACAAACACCATGGTATGACATAGAACAAGGTGTGCAAGGTTGTACCATCACGTGAGATAAGCAGTCGCAAACAAGGATGATCATGACTCATACAAAAAGGCACATTTGCCCCAGTCTTTTTGTCATAACCAACCGCAAGCAGAAAAAGACAAGAAGGACAAATCATGAAACTGCGTTGCTTCTCTAAATCCTATTTCCAGGACATCCTCGAGAAACTAGCAACATGATTACCAAAAAGGACAAAATAAAGCCAAAACCATCATCATGATACATCGCTGCTTTTCCAAATCCCGGAGTTAGGACATCACTAAGAAACTAGTAACATGTGTGTCAAAAGACAAAACAAACCTCATGATACATCGCTGCTTCTCTAAATCATGTCAAGATCTAGCTGAAAAACTAGTAACATGATGAAAAATCAACAGACAAGTGCTAAGTGTTTTTCAAGTGTTTTAATGTCAAGATGTCTAGTTTGATGTCAAGATGCTAGGGTGTCAAGGTTTTGACGATGCCAAGATGACGAGTGTCGAAGATTTCCAAATTCAGGAAGGACACATCCTGAATAATGTTGATGTCAAGAGGAGAAACCCCCAAAAGTCGAGAGGATCCCTCAAAATTCCAGGTGACAGTGATGATGCCTAGGAAGGACACATCCTAAGGCATAAATGATGGGGGTTGTTCTTCAAAAGGACACATCTAAAAGAACATTGATGTCAAGAGGAGTGTTCCTTAAATGTCGAGAGGATTGCTCAAAATGTCGGATGACGATGATGATGCCTAGGAAGGACACATCCTATGGAATGATTAAATGACGGGCTACCCTTTAGAAGGACACATCTGAAGAGTAAGCAAGATTTGACTAGCTTGACTAAGTTTGACTGAGATAGACCGATTTTGATATGCCAAGATGATTGTCATGTTCCATTGACAGATTATCGAAGTTCACTTGGGTAGATTGTTCATTCAAGTTTAAAGATTGTTTCATTTGCATGCAAAAATTGTGCAATGAACCCTAATGGACTGACCTAGTGCAGCCTCGGGGGCCCATCGACAGATGGCCTTGCCTACGTCATGCACTCAGAGACCTCGTAGTTCGACACGACTAAAGACTTTGTCTTGTTAACGAAAGATTGAGTCATGATTTATTTTGACAAACCTAATGGGACTAACCTAATGTCTCGGGGGCTCGAAGATGAGCCTTGCCTACGTAGCAAATGCGCAGAGACAACGTAGTTCGACAATGACAAAGACTAATCAAGACTTGAATTGACATGACTGTGTTGACTGACATGACTCTGTTTTGGAAGTTTTGTGTTTTCTTCAGGACATTTTTCAATTTTTAGGTCTTTTTTCAGGACATTTTTTTGATTTTTAGGTCTTTTTTAAGGACATTTTTTTATTTTTAGGTCTCTTTTCAAGACATTTTCTGATTTTTAGGTCTTTTTCAGGACATTTTCTGATTTTTAGGTCTTTTTTAGGACGTTTTCTGATTTTTAGGTCTTTTTTAAGGACATTTTCTAATTTTTAGGTCTTTTTTTAGGACATTTTCTAATTTTTAGGTCTTTTTTAAGGACATTTTCTAGTTTTTAGGTCTTTTTTTAGGACATTTTCTGATTTTTAGGTCTTTTCCTTAGAAATTTTTATGATGTTTTTGGCTTTTCGAATGGTTTAAGAAGACCATGACAAATGCATGTGACTGATGCCTACACACAAGAATCCAAGGAAAAAACATGATTGTGCCCCTAGTCAAGCTGAATACCAATTGACAGGTGATGACAACATTGTTTGACATGGGAATAACGCATCCCAAAATAACGTGAGGATGATGATAATGTGACAAAAGTATCGAGGTTTGCAGTTGGGCCAGGAACAAATTCAAGTAATTTTTTGGATAATGTGCTTGTATGGATGAAAGTCATTGCATTTGGAATGACTTGGTTAGGACTAGAAGGGATGATGAAGTATCCTTAGACCATTTGACAAGGGAAAGCCAAGATAGGTGATAGACATGAAAGACTGATAGGTGGCCTTGATAAAGGACAGGAGACATGAGGCTCAGGGAATTGTCATATGATTTTCTAGGACTATGTCATATAGGGATAATGATGGAAATGACAAAATAGTTTGTGACAAAAGGATTGACATGTCAAGAGTTTTCCCCAAAGCATGATTTATGTGTGCCAATTTTATGCCAAGACCAAGGTAGGTGGGAAAATGGAGGGAAATGATATGGATGAAATGGATGGATGCCAATGTTAAGAGGAAGGCATAGGAGATGAGATGACTTGCCCCCAAGTGTAAAAGTCCAGATGATTTATTTTACACATGACGCCTATTTGCCAGGTTTTCATCATGGTACTTATCCAAGGCACCTGTTTGCCAGGTTTTCACCATTGGATGAAATTTTTCTCTTTACTATTTTCTTGACTTTTTTTTATTTTTTTGGTGTCACCAAGACGCCTGTTTGCCAGGTTTTCATCAAGGTGATGATTTTTTGATTTTTCAATTTTTTTTTGTTTTTGGATAGCCTAGATGCTTTAGATGACCACTAATTGCTTTGAATTCACTAACAGTGTCGATGTAGAGACTAGTGCCATGATGTGCCAATAATATCCTTTCTGAAGTAGCTTCCTTGTCAGGATCCTAGCGCTTACATACAACTAATTGATGTCATCATGGTCCTTTCCAATACTAGAATTGGCCTTATCAAAATACGCACATCGCGATAGAGTGCCATGAGAGTCCTTATGATAAAGAGTTACTACCAAGATGCGATGGATTTGTGACATGGGATTTTTGGACGTTAGGCGAGATGTAGGATTATGGCGGATGATGGTAGACATGGATGGATTTTTTGGATGTTTGGATGAATCACTTTTTATTTTCCAAACTTGGTATGATGGATGATGGATTTTGGAGGGATGGAATTTGGAACCGACACCTTTAGATGCCTTGCTTGATGACCATTTTGAAGGAGGTGGACATGTGTTATATATGGGAGTCCTCTTGTCTTGTGGCTCCACATTTTGATTAACTTTTTCTTTTGACATATTTTCTTTGCTTGATCCACTTTTCTTTAGGATCCATTTTAATTTCATTTGTCCACTTGTCTTTTTGTCTAATTCGATAGCCTTTGACATTTGATTTTTGACTTTGTAAGACTTTTCTTTTTGTTGGTTCCAAAGGGAAGGTTTAATATGTCAAGAATGATGATCTATGGTGTGGGTGGACGAGGTGTTGGCAACAATCTTATGACAAGGATTTCTTATGGACTCCATTTTGAAGTTTGTATTTGACAAGGTTTCCCTCAGTATCAAGGAGGTTCCACTGACATCATTTGATTCACTAACTAAAGAATAGCCAAGACCTTGATGTCTATGATTTGTCTAAAGTTGTATTGGTTCTTGAATGCCTTACTCATGTATGCCTAGTCCTCTACCTTGATAATGCATGCTCTGACAGATTCTGTTTGCAATGGGGTATTTATTGTTTTGAAAGCAAGATGCTAATCCATCATGATGTATGTAGACACTGTCACTTGGAATATTTTCGTCTACAAGAAAGCCTGCTCTAACAAAGATAGATGACCCTAGTTGATAAGACATTGTGACTTCATTGTCATGTTGGCCATATTTTTGACTGATATCTTTGGTCTGATCTTGTGACATGCCAAGTTCAGATGATTCTATTGGTGCTTCCAAGTCAATGTCAAAACCGTCTTTATGGTCATTGTCATAGAGTCTACCAAATTCAGCTATAGCTTGATCATCTGCAAATATTTCCATAGAAGACTCTTGTTCTGGAGTAAGATCATCTATGTGTCCCATGGAGGAAAGTGTCTCATTTTGGGAAGTGGATGTGCTTGGATTTTGAGTAGGATTAGTCTCAAATGTTTGGTCATGAATGGCATAAAGGTCGATGAGTGGATTGTTTTGTATTTCTTGGTCAATGGTAGGGTCTTGGTCAAAGATGGGGTTGTCATGGATTTGGACTTCTTGGTCAATGGTAGGTATATTTTGGATGTCATGATTGTCTTGAATGACTTCTTGAATAGACTTTAAGATAGGTTCATGGGATGGACTACCTTGATCCTGACATGAAGGTGACGTTATAATGTCATGCTTTGGGCTTTCATTTTGACATGTATCCTCAAGTTTAGGCAATGGGATTTGACTTTGGACAATGATAGAATTTTCATGATGAAATGCAGCTTGTGAGGGAGTGACTTGAAAAGGATTAATGGATGAAGGACTAGGATAGGACATGGAGACTTGGACTAGATTAATAAGGTATGACGTTAGAAACTTGACATGAGTTGGTAGATGGTTGATAAGGCATGTAGAGTTGGATGGGATTGGTAGGTGAAGGACTAGAATATGACGTGGAGACTTGTAATGGACTAGTGGACAGTTGGTTTCCCTTGTCAAGGTTAGGATAAGGGTGATAAGTGGATGTTTGTTGTGAATTAATGGTAGGATTTATGTTAAGTGACTTTTGATGGTGAGGGTAGATAGATGGAGGTCCCAAAGTATTTATGTCAAAGCCCCGTGGTAACTTAGCCCCTTGGTCCAAAAGCATGGATAGATACCTTTGAGGGTCACGTAAGACTAATTTTTCTACAAAGGAGACTATATCAGGATTTTTCATTGCAGTTTTTAAGTCTTTTACGTATACTCGTCCATTTTGGTCTCTTTGTATGAATGGTTTAGAAGGATTTTGTGATGAAAATGACATCTTCATGGAAGATTGCATGTTCATATTGTGAAATGGGTCAAAAAAATTCCAATGTTGGTTCGTGTCATAAGTGTTATTATCAATGTTGAGATTGAAATCTTGTCCAAATTTTTCCATTTGTTTTCTCTGTCTTTGAAGCCTAGTCTCAACCATAAAATGGGATTGCTCAAATGAGGATGATAAGAATGACAACTAAATGCAAGGATGACACTAGCCTATGTTTTTGTCTTTTTGTGTGATAAAGGATGACAATGCAACCAGATAATGCAAGTATGTCAAAAGCCAAGGTGACTAGGATGACAATGCAAAGAGATGATAATGCAAGTATGCCAAAAGCCAAGGTGACTAGGATGGCAATGTTGATTAGGAAAGTGACAATGTAGACTAGGAAAATTGAAAGGTCAATGTGCAAAATGAGGACTAATGAAGGAACTAATGCAAGGTCTAGGTTCAAAATGACAACTAGGATGAACGATATTTTTGGATTTTTTTTTTTTTATAAAGGATGACAATGCAAGACTATTTTTTTGGATTTTTTGACAATAAGGGATGCAATATGGAAATGTTGTCTAAAGAAAATGACTAATGCCAAAGGACAATGAAGACTAAGATGACAAGTTATGACACTATTTTTTTTTTTGTATTTTTGGAGGATGTCAATGCAAGGTGATAATGACTTTTTCCTAAGGAAAATGACCAATGCAAGGTGATAAATCGTTAAGCAAGGATGTCAAATTTCGAGGTGATAGGGAGGACTAATGTGAAAATGTTGGTTAAGGAAATGATCAATGCAAAGTCTAGATGCCAAATGAGGACTATGATGACAATATTTTGGATTTTAAAGATATGTGAGGTGAGGACTAAAATGATTTGAATATCTAAGGTATGCAAATGCAAAGGTCTAAAATGATTTGGAAAAAGGTTTCCTAACCACCCTATGCTTGATCTATGTCTCAATTTTGGAATATCAATGGACTTGTTTGAAGGACTAAATGACAAGGACAAATGACAAGTGAGTCTTCCTAACTAGACTTTTGAGTTGGAAGAATCTCACAAAAGGATAATGACTAAAGGAGATAATGACATCTAAGTCCAATGATAACCTAATTTTGAAAGTCAAGATTTTGCAAAAGTGAGGTAAGGTTGTCCTAATCCAAAATATGCAAAATGAGATGAGGACCTAAGTTTCTAGTTTATGACTGAAAATGTAAATGGTGAAGCCTAAGGATGAAGCTAAATATTTGCAAAGATGACCCTATGGTAAGATGCAAGCTAAAGTGTACAAGGAATGAGAGATTTGAGCAATTTCATGATTTGGTTTTGACATAAGACTTCTAGGCTGAGACTGTTGTTTTGATGTTTTATTGAAAAGTCTGAGTTGGTGAGGTTTTGTGTCCAGATTTGTGAATGTTGTGTATATTATTTGAAAATTTAGAAAACACTTGACAAGCACAATGTTTTGGTGTATGCAAACACACATGAGACAAGCACAATCCTAATAGGCCAAGGGTTTGTATACTTGGTATAGCCCACCGATATACCTCGGATTGGTGCTGAACACCTCTCCTTCTTGAGAGTGGATAGCTTAGAATTTTGGTGGCACTGGCTCCCCTCCACAGCTCATTAATGTCATTCGGGCACACCAACTTCAAATTATTGGGTCATCACTTCCCAAGAACTGCTATCTCTACTCAAGGGAGTCAGTAGTGAGTATCTTTGGGCATGATATTGTACCCTGCACTATACCAAGCAACGACTGAAAATGGTTGGCCTCTAAAACAAAAGGTGTCTAGTTAGGGCATCCGTTCGAGTGGCCACACATGGGGCGAGAGATTAATCACCAATTAGGTGGCACTCCAGCCTGAAGAGGTTACGCTCAACAGGGTTTATGGGAGTACTACTCAGTCTGTGTGACACATCTACACTCGTGGTACTTGAACTTTCCTCAAGCACCCATTTTATATCCCAACTGGAAGTGGTTTGGCTTTAGCCTGTTAACGGTCGATTCGTCCCTTAAGGTGAGTACTTTTTCCCTTAAGGCAGGCCCATTTCTAGAAATAATAACCGTTTCTCTTACACCCAGGATCACTCGAAAGCACAAGGGGAGAGGATACTTTGATTATTAAGTTGTGAGGGTGACAAAAAATAAGGTGGGTCTGGTTTTCTGATCACCTAGTTTTCACAAGGTGATAGCATAATCACCTACCACCTTCAAGCACAGTTAGACAAAATCAAACACATGTTCATTTTAATGCACCAAAAGAAGTGTTCCTAAACTAGAAATCGCAAACACCTTGTTTGAGAAATGTGTCTTCAACTAACGGAGCTGCAAAACCACAAATTAGTAGTTTCATAAATGTCTTGGACCAATGAGAAAGCTGCAAAAAAAACTAAGTTAGAACAAAAGATTAAAAACCAAACTAAAAGTTAGTAAATAATTAAACTAGAAAATAAAAAACTAAACTAAGAAAAAAGAATTAAAGAAAACTAAAAACTAAAAGCTCAATTTTTTTGTTGCTCCAAAAGAAGCAGTTTTGGGAGCCCCATTCCAAAGCCACATGCTAAAAACAAAATATTAGTAAACCAAAAAAAACTTGAATGAAAACAACAAACTAAAAATAGTGATAACTTTCTCACAACTAAACAAAACTTTAAATTGTAGATATCTATGGAAAGCTAAGACATAGAGCTTCAAAATCCAAAAAAACATTTTGCAAAATTCTACACAACAAAAGTATTATAAACAAAAGAAAAATCGGATTTTAATAACTAAATCTTAAAAAGTTGTGATCAGTAAAATGGCCATAACTTTCTCAAATCTTAACGAAATTTCAAACCGTTTAATGTTTCGGAAAGCTAAAAATGAGGCCTACAAAACTCAGAAAATGTTTTAAAATATTTGATGTGTCTATCCTTTTGAAACCAATGTCTCTGCAAAATTATAAGATTCACGTCGGGTTCACCAAATGTGAGATGGGGTTAGAAAATCAAATAGAATAGGTAAAGTGACAGCCAACACTTCTAAACTATTAACCTCATCCAAACAAGAGAAAACAAAGTAAGCATAAGGAAAATAAAACATTAAATTAAAATACTCCCCATGCTTGAACTTGAATCACTTCTCTTGCTCTCCTATTTCTCTGTTTGCAAATATGCCCTCAGATTTGTAGTGTAACTTGTGCAAATACCTGCAAATGATAAGTAGAAAGTTGGAGAAGAATAGTTGTTAAGCTGAAAATGGAGAAGGAAGCTTGCTTTTATAGACAACCATTCGAATGGACGGTTGAGATTAATTTTCTAGAAAGATTCCAAGATCAATGGATGGGAATGCATGAGAGGATATTCTGAAATGGATGGTTGAGATTAAGTCTCAGAAAAGATGCGAAGATCAATGGTCAGTGGTGCACAAAGAATATGCTATTCTTGGAGGAATCATGTGAACATGCAAAGACTTATACTATGTGATTTGTCACAGTAGGATAGGCACATCTGGGACATGCCGAGACTGTCTGTGTGTGAAATGAATGTTATGATAGGGGATTATGGCCAATTATCTTTGATGAGTGGTGCATAAATAATTTATTTTAAATTATTTATTCAAAAATGTTGAAATGGACAAGTGGAAAATAAATAACATTCAAACTATTTAATTTTAATCAGAGAAATGGACAAGTGGAAAATAAATTGACTGACTAAATTATTTATTTAGAAAAAATGAAAAAGAAGAACTTAATTATATTTATTAATTTAATTAAATGGAGAAGATGAACCTTAAATAATTAATTTAGATTGGTATTTAGGAAAATTGGCATGGGATAGTTAAATGATTTTAATAATTATTTAACTATGGAAGAATAAGGACCATGAATAGATAAATAATTAATGGTAATTATGTAACTATAGATGAAAGATGACAAAATAATTAAATAAATAATAATTTATTTAACTATTGAAGAAGAGGAAGAAATTAGTGACACGATTAGTTTAGTTAATCGGTCAGGATAGAATAAATATTAGAAAGTGAATTAATTAAATAATTATTAAAAATTATTTAATTAATAGAGGAATATAATCAAACATAATTGAATAACTAAAATTATTATCGAAGGACGAGGATGAAGAAAAATGACACTCAAAGGCATAAGACATTTTTATGTGTCTACAGTAGGTACATATTTAAGCTTTACCTCATTCTCCATAACCTTCTCTCTTAAAAATTGATACCTAATTGATATATTCTTTGTCCTTGAATGCATCATTGGATTCTTTGAAATGTTAATTGCACTTGTATTATCACAAAAGATAGATATAGGCTCATCATACACTACTCTGATATACTTCAATGTTTGTCTCATCCACAAAACTTGTGTGTAGCAAAATGTTGCTGCAATATACTTAGCCTCTATAGTAGATAAGTAAATTGAATCCTGCTTCTTACTTAACCATGACACCAATCTACCTCCAAGAAATAATGCACCACCAATTGTACTTTTTCTATCATCAACACAACCAACCCAATCTACATCTATATAAGCACTTAATATGAAATCAGTATCCTTAGGATACCATAAGCCATAATCCAAAGTGCCTTTTAAATATTTGAATACCCTCTTCACAATTGCAACATGTGTTTCTTTAGGATCTTCTTGAAATCTAGCTACAATACAAACTACATGCATGATATCCGATTTAATAGTGCAGTTAGATGCAATAGTACACCAATCATAGATCTATATTTGTTTTGATCAACCTTAGGTGAATCATCATCTTTGCTCAATTTAGAACCAATCACCATAGGAGTGCATATCGGTTTGGAGTCTTCCATTCCAAACTTCTTCAACATATTTTTGACATACTTTGACTATGAAATAAAAATTCCTTTATCTATTTGATTGATTTGTAACCCAAGGAAGAAATTCATCTCCCCAAACATTGACACTTCAAACTCTTTTTGCATCTCTTTAGAAAATTTCTTACACATAGCTTCATTTCCACCAAATATAATATCATCCACATACACAACTATCAATATTTTGTCTTCCTCAATTTTAAAGAAAATATTACTATTTGTAGTGGCTTCATTGAATCCTTGCTATGTCAAATATCTGTCCAATCTTGCATACCAAGCTCTAGCAGCTTGCTTCAATCCATGCAATGCCTTTTTCAATTTACACACCATATCCAGTTGATCTAACAATAGAAATCCTTTTGGTTGTTCCACATAAACCTCTTCTTCCAATTCACCATTTAGAAAAGTAGACTTCACATCCATCTAATAAGCTTTAAAGTCCTTGTATGCTAAAAATGCCAAAAACATTATGATAGCTTCCATCCTAGCCACAAGAGAAAATTTCTCCTCAAAGCCAATTCCTTCCACTTGTGAGTAACCCTTACACATGATCCTTGCCTTATTTCTTACCACTTCTCTATTCTCATTCAATTTGTTTTTGAATACCCACTTAATTCCAATTATATTTTTTTTCCAGTCTAGGAACCAATTCTCAAGTCTAAGTTTTCTCAATCTCCATAAGTTCTTCCATTTCCTTCATCCAATGTTCATCTCTGCATGCCTCGCTAACTATTTTAGGTTCAACTTTAGAAAGTAAATGCAAATTTACCTCAGCTTCAACAACTCTACTTCTTGTCAATACTCCTTTCCTCTTATCTCTAGTGATCTATTCTTTGGAATGATTCTTTTGCACATACTTAGGGGTTTTAGGGGTCTTCTCTAGGGCTTCTCCCTCTTCATTTTGCACTTCCTTTTCTTCATCTTTTTCTTCTTCTTCTTCTCTTCTATTAGGTTCATTTGACACATAACCATCTACTGCAATTGAACTCTGCAAGTTTTCAACCTTAACATTTGCACTTTCAACTATCTTTCTTAGCCTTTTGTTGTAACATTTGTGAGCTTTTCTCTTATTAGAATATCCAAGATACCTTCATCGGACCTTGCATTAAAATTTCATAGGTTTTCTTTATCTCTTTTGATATAGTATTTACTTCCAAATACTCTAAAGTACTTCACAGTAGGAATTCTTCCATACCATAATTCATATAGAGTCTTTGTGTTGTTAGCTTTAGCTTGAACTCTATTGAGTATGTAAACAACAGTATTAATTGCTTCTCTCTAGTAGAATTATGGTAGATTTACTTCTTTCATCATAGTCCTAGCAGCTTCTTGAATTGTTTGATTTTTCCTCTCAACCACTCCATTCTATTAAGGAGTTATAGAGGTAGACAACTGCCTCTTTATTCCATGAACTTCACAAAACATGTTAAACTAATTGGAGGTGAATTATCCACCTCTGTCAAACCTTAAACATTTGATTTTAAGATCCATTTCATTATCTACCATAGATTTAAATGCTTTGAATCTATCTATTGCATCAGATTTCTCTCTAAGAAAAGTAACCCATGTCATTCCAGAGTAATCATCAACCAAAAGCATGAAATACCTATCACCTTGAAGACTTCTCACTCTTGTAGGACCACAAAGATCTATATGTATTAATTCCAATAGATTGATAGTAGATTGTTCCTTTCCTTTGAAGTTATTCCTTACTTGTTTTCCAAATTGAAAATTCTGGAAAACAACATTGATAGGCTTTGTGATTCTTGGTAAATCTCTCACTGCATGAACTAAACTGATTCTCACCAAATTATCAAAATTCATGTGACACATCCTTTTGTGCCATAAACAACTATCATTAATCTAATACATAAAGCAATTACCTTTAGCGCCCTTAAGCTGATAGATATTCCCATTAGTCCTCTTACTAGCAGCAATCATAGTTTTGAACCCTTTTTTTATCTCACAAATTTCATCCTTAAACACAAGATTATATACTTTGCCACACATTTTTCCAACACTCACAAGATTATTCCTTAAGCCCTTAACATAGTAAACATCTTTAGTATTATGCTTGCCATCAAAACTGATTGAACCTATTCCACAAATCTTAGCTCCTGAATCATTTCCAAATTTAACTAATCCTCCATCATACTTTTCAAGTTTAACAAACTTACTTTTCTCTCAAGTCATGTGATTAAAGCAGCCACTATCAATAAACTAGTAATTATTATCCTATGTAACATGAAAAGCAGAAACCAAAGTACCTTCAAGCTTGTCCTTCTTCTCTGGAACACTTTCCTTCACACAACTTTCAAATTTAGCAAAACTAGATTCATCTTTTATAGCCAAGAACAAGCATTCATTTTCATCAATATCTCCATAATTAGATTCATCATCAAAAATAACATCTTCTTTGACATAGTAACTTCTTTTAATCATATTTACTTTATTCACCTTATTCTTGTTGTTCACAGCTCTATTTGAACATCTTGAAGCATAATGACCTACATTTCCATAGCTAAAACATTTGAAAGGTAGTTTAGCTTTGTACTTATTGGTGCCCTTTTCCATTCTTCTTACGAAGTTAGCTTCTAGATCATCAAGATCTTCTCCATTTGAATCTTCAATCTTTTCTGATTTTCCAACCTTGAAAGCATTTTCTACTTTTGTACCATTTTTCAAACCAATTTTTCTCATTTCAAATGAAGTTAGTGTACTAATCAACTGATCTCTAGAATAAGTATTAAAATTTGCAACTTCCTCAATAGTAGATACCTTTTCATTGTATGAGTTAGGAATATTTCAAAGAACTTTCTTTACCATCCTAGGTTCTTTGATTTGTGCACCAAGACCTCTCATAGCACTTACCAACTCATCAACTCTTTGCGTGTAGGTTGTAATCGTTTCATCTTCAGACATTCACAAGGTCTCACATTGTGCCTTCATATTCTACAACTTTGCTTGTTTAACCTTTTCATATCCTTCATAAATACTCTCAAGATTATCCCAAACTTTTTTAGTAGTCTTAAGATTCATAACTTTAACCAATTTAGAATTTGAAAGACTGCTCATAAGAATAAATATTTCCTTTCCATTTATTTCATGTGCCTTGATCTCATCACTTGTGCTTGGACCATTCGGAGGTGCAACATATTGATTCTTTATTGCATTTTCAATTTCAAATCCATGAGATGTTAGATATACTTCCATCTTTGTCTTCTAGAATGCATAATTAGTTCCATCAAATCTAGGGAAATCAATATGTTTCACCATCTCAAATCTACCTCACACAATTAAAATCTTCTCCAAGGAACCTCCCTCTGATACCAATTGTTGAATGAACAAGACGACTGAGAGGGGGGTGAATCAATTGTAGCAAATTAAAACATCAAAACCCTCAACAGTAAACAAATCCACAAACATTCATTAAGCCCTTATTTTGTTAAAGTGTTTAATCATGAAATGCAAATAACAATACCATGCATAAGAGAACACCAAATTTATGTGGAAAACCCAATGAGGGAAAAACCAATGTAAGGATTAGTTCACAATAGAAGTAATTGCAAAACTGGGACAAGGGCTCACTGCCATAATAGGACACACTGTCCAAAAAGGCTCACAACTAGGGCTCACTACCACAGAAAGAAATATAAGAAGATAGAAGAGAAATTTTACACAAAGACCAACTTCTCAATGCAACAAGGAATCCACCATAAATTCTCCAACACCTTTGTAGCCTTGTTTGAAAGAATGCAGACACCTTCATCTCACTACATTCAGAAGTCCAACACTTTGAAGTTTGCAATGCTCTGCTCAAATTCGCATCACACACATCACTCAAATTGATCTCGCATCTATCTTTCTTCTATCTTACATCTCACAACAACTCCCCTCTTATTTATATCAATCTCAACCTTGAAAACCTTCTCCATGGTCGGCAACACACACTTCACTTTTGCAATTTAAAATTAGGTCAGCACTAAACATTCCCACAGTGGATAGGAGTGAAAGTGGACCAAAGCAACACTTAACTAGGACCCAAATTAAATCTCACATGCCATGCTACACCTTCATTAATACCAAACATCTTCAAATGTAGTGTAAACACCATGTCGGTCATTACCCAGGAAAACACATTAAACATTAAGTAGATGCTTCCTTAAATCAATATGAACCTTTCGAACAACAAAATTCACTTGAACATGATCCAAGAACATCCTAAGAACCAACAACTTTGCAAAAAATCTCACTTGAAGACTATAATCATACTGTTTATCCAGAAAACACTACCAGATACTGCAACACTCTATAATTCAAAAATATCTTCTTCTGATATGTCTAACCAGGAATCCTCTTGACATAGAAAAGAGAACAACACCATTAACAATCCTTTAGAACCACAAGTCCTGAAAAGAAACTACAGAGAAATGTGGAGCAAATACATTTCTCCTAGATACCTCTGTACAACATTGCAAAACTAGCTCACATACTGGTGAACACAACTTTCTTTGACCAGCAATCCAGAAGCCCAAATTCTAGATATAGAAACTCTAAACAACTCTAACCAACATATCCAAACTACAAAAGCAAATCTTCAACCTAGAAGAAATGCAAAGCAAAACCAGAACACCTCTGCAACACCTTGTTTTCCTCTTTTCACAATTTTCTCAACATCCTCGACAGCTTCATCATGCAACAAACTTCCTCAACATATAGTTGACATCAATGACAACACCAACCAGTATACATCCTATTAACATCAATGACAACACCTTCATACTTGCAATGATGTCTTCCTTATTTGTTCTTTTTAATGACTCCCCCTCGCCTACCTTCTCTACAGGCTGAGAACTCAAGCAATGGGATCCTCTTTCCTCTTATCTATTTATTTTGATGGTTGAAGGTTTTGGGAGGTTGTTGAAACAACACAGAGATAGAGGATTCATTTGTGGCTAGCATTGGGCATAGGGTTTGGAGGCACATACTCATATCCATTTTGTTGGTGACATCACTCTCATGAGTGTTGTTAGGATTGAGGAAGCAGTTAACTTCAAGAAAGCTCTGGATGTTTATTTAGCTATGTTTGGCCAGCGTATAAATGAGGGTAAGTCTTAGATCCTTTTCTTTAATACTCTTGAATTGATCTAGCATAAAATAGCCAACATTCTCCATTTTCATATTGGTAAACTTCACCTGGAGTATTTGGGGATTCCCCTTTGTGTTGGAAATTTGAAGAAGAATGATTGGCAGAAAGTATTGGATAAATATTGGTCTAAGGTCAACCACTAGACCTTTAGATGGTTATCTTTGGCTAGTAGGGTGACTCTTGTGTTTTATGTTCTCCAGGATCTCCTTTGTAAGGTTCATGGTGTTATCTACTCCTAAGAGTGTGCTCAAGGAGCTTGATTCTCTTACCAGGAAACTTTTATGGGTAGGAACTCTTTACATTAGGAAATGGAGTTTGGTGAGTTGGAATTAGGTTTGTAGACCAAAGGAGAATGGTGGCCTTGGACTTAGGCAATCAGAGAAAAATAGTCTTGCTTTGGTTGTTAAACTATATTGGAGGTGGTGTAAATTTCCAGAGCAGCCATGGGCACATATTCTAAACTATAAATACTTGGGAGGGATGACTAGTGAGGATATTACATGAATGGATTTATCGAGGGGCTTGACTCTCATTAAGGAGGGTCTTTTCTGGATCATTTAGAAAGGGGAGCAAGCTATTTTTTGGATTGATTCTTGGATGGTCATCCTCTAATTCTATCATATTTCCCTCATCTTTGACCTTTAAGTGAGATTTTTGTGGTTGCAGGGTGGTCCAGGGTGAGCAATTTCAAATGTTCTTCTTATTTGGGAGGTGCTAGAGTTTATCAGTGGTGAAATCCTAATAGTTGGTTGGATGGTGGTTCTCATGAGGAACAAAGTTTTTTGGCATCTATTCTGGCTGAGGCCTTTTTGTTCTTTAAAGGATAGTGATTTGTTGGCTTGGGGTCATGAATCAAAGGGTATCTACTCTATTTCTCAAGGGTATGTTGCTTTGGTGTCCCACCAGGCTGAGGTGAGACCCTATCCTTGGTGAAAACACATTTGGAACAAGGATGGTTGGCCCAAGTGTAATATGTTCTTATGGTTGTTGATTCATAACAAGTGTCTCACAAGGGAGAATATCAAGAAATGATGTTTCTATGGGTCTTCTCTCTATTTTATATGCAGATGCGGTGAAGAAAGTACTACTCACCTATTTTTCTAGTGTACTTTTTCTCTAGAAATTTGGAGACTTTGGTGGAAAACTTGGAGAAGACTATTCAAGTTTTTCTTTATCTTTGCAAGGCTTTTCGGAGAATTTGGGTCATCCTCCAGCATTTGTATCTTGGGTTGCTTGGGAGTTCGGACCTTCTATTATTTTCTCACAAATTTGATTAGAGAGGAATCAATGCATTTTATATGAGTGTCATCTGAGGGCTTTGTAGGTTTGGTACAAGGTATAGAGTATTTTGAAAGAAACTATCTCATCTAAATTTGACTTAGGAGAGTCTATGTCTTCATTAGACATGTAGATAGCTTCTAGCCTTAAGCTTTCTTCTTCCCTAATCCCCTAGCGGAATAGGGGAAGCAATGCAAAACCTTCTAAGAAAGTGAATAGAGAGGGGAGGTGGTGTCCCCCTCCTGTAGGGATTCTCAAAATTAACACTGATGGTTTTGCTCAAGGAAATCCCAAAGAAACTATGATCAAAGGAGTGGGTCGTGATATTAGCGGGACCATGCAGTTCTTCTCCATTCACATGGGTGTGTAGTGTAACAATCGAATGGAGGCTTGTGTTATTCTTAAGGCTTTAAAGAGATCATATGAGTTTAGTTGGAGGGATGTGATTTGTGAGACTAATTCTATGATTTTTGTCTCTCTTCTTAATAAGAGAAATTTTCAGAATTCTTCATGGAGAGGGGTTTTAATTGTGAAGAAAATTCATCATCTTGCTTTGAATTTTAAAACCATCTTGTTTGTTCACATTCTCAGAGAATGGAACAGGGTTGTGGATTGCCTTGTTAAATGGGCCTCTGAAGGTCCAAGGACATGGAATGTGGTTGAATGGAGATAGTTGGACCTAGATAAAAGCAACACTTTGTCTAGATATCTTTAAGAGGATCAAAAGGTGTAGCCTTGTGTTATGGCCGAATGATATCTTTTGTCGTTGGTTGGTCTCTCGTGCATCTTTGTATGGTTTTGTTTTGGAGTTTGAGGATAGTATGTATTTTTATGACTCTAGTCATATTGGTCTCTTGTTGTACTTGGTTGCTCTTTATTGAATAAAAAAATTTCACCCCTTTTTTTTAAATGATTAATATTATGTAAACATAATTAAAATAATTTAATTTTAAAATAATAATAATGAAGAGTTAGGTGAGGGTTAAGTTTATTATTATAATTATAATTATATATATTTTTTAATTAAATTAGGATTAGGGTTATAATTAATTAGAATATTTTTAATTAATTTAAGTCAAATTTGATTTTTTATAACTAAAATTATATAGATTATTGTAATTATTTAATTTTAGGGTTAGAATGTATACAAAATATAATTCTAACTTATTAATTAATATTTAAAAAATTAAAATAATTATAAAATAAATATAAATATTTTAATCAATTAGTCCTAATTAAATAATTATTAATTAGGGTTATTATAATTAACATAATTAATTACAACCCTAATTTTATAATCATTAATTGGGATTACTATAATTCTAAAATCATTATAGTTATTGTTAATGTCAAAACTAAGGTTAGGCTTAGAATTAAAGTTAGAAACTATGGACACTGAAAAATGTCCTAATCAATATCATACACTTGAAACAAATTTACTAACATCATTTCCTCTTTAACCCATCCTCTTTTCACTTAATTGATTTAATTAGCCTAGCTAATTAATTAATTGCATCATTTTCATATATTGGCCTAATTAATTTAATCAGGTTAATTCATCTCTTTTCGCAGTAACACTTCATCTAATTAAATTAAATAAATCAAAATATTTAATTTAATTAAATAACCTAGAGTTATTTAATTAAATATCACTTCCACCCCTCCCCTATTTATTGAATCATCTAATTTAATAAATATCTCTTTAATTCTTCTAACTCCCTAATTGCATAAATTAAACCATATTTAATTAGCAATTAAACTAATTTTCTTTTAAGCAAAGGGAGTATTCCCATGGAATATTCTTTATCCCCTTTTTGCACAATTAAAACTTTGTTTTAATTTGTAAATTACCTTTTTCCTCACCAAAAGGAATATTCTATCTCCTCTAATCAACTTGCTTGGCTTCTTGAACAAGCTAAACCTTCGACCTCTTGAGCAAGTTACCTTTGACCTATGTGAGTAGGTCAAAAGTGTGTTTGTTTGAGGCAAGTGTGAGCCCTTGATTAACTTTTATCATGCATTCTCATTCATTGATGAGAATCCATGATCCATGCATCTCATCCCTTCCATCTTGAACCATTGATTAAGCTTTTTTATCTCAACCATTCATTCCTCATTTGCGCTCCTATAAATAGATCACTATTTGGAGACAAATGGATCCATCTTTCAATTGAAAACTTATGTTGTTGAATTCAATTGCATCCACATTCTCATTTTACTCACTTGTTAGCACATTTTAGTTCATTTTCATTGCATAATAGCTTAGAGCATTCATTAATGGCTTCCATGCATCCATCTTAGTTTGTATATGAATTAGGGTTTTCATCTTTTAGCATAATTTTAGCTTAGATTAGCTTAGCAATAGCATAATTATATCATTTGTAGCATAAAATCATGGTAACTTAGCTTGCATCATGTTCATTTTTAGAATAATCTAGGTTTTCATACATCAATCGTAATGGTTTCGTCAATTATCTTCCATAGAATCAACTAAAACAGGCTCACCAATCACAGGATTGGGAAAGGGTCGTCATTTCACATCAACACGACACCAATTCCAAAATAGGATAAGTTTCAGATGGGCTAGGTTAGGAATTTAACTATTTTTGTGTAGTTTGTAGCTTTCATTTTCAATTAAATGCTTAGTTTAGATTTCCATTTCGAATTATCTTGTTTGTAGATGCAGGTATGTTTGGCGAAGTTATACTTCGATTCATCATGAGTCAAGTGTAACTGACCCTCACCGACATTTTCCATGTCTCACATTCTGGTGCTAGAAGGAGGGAAAACTAATAATCTAATCTTTTTTAGATTGAATTTCATTTTATGTTGTTTTGCAGGTTGCAGTGATGCTCAAATCACAAACAACGATGCTACCATATAGTGACGCCCTGTCAATTTAAAACACCTACATGTGTTTAATCTGTTGATGCTGATTTAAATATGGTGATGCATATTTAATCTAGAGGTATTGAAAAGTTTAAATGGCGATGCTCAAACTCACCAATCTGACGCTTTCAAATTCTAAACAACAACGCTACCATTATTAGCAACGCCCATCAAAATACAGACACTATCATGCTCACTAGTCTTGTTGAAGAGCGACGCCCATTTTCACCAGAGCGATGCCCATTTTCACCAAAGCGACACCCAAATCTCAAACTACAACGCCATCGTGTTCAACCATGCCTTGCCAAGGTAAGAAATTTTATGTTTTTTTTTTACATGTGACTTAATTTATTTAGTTTATCTAATCACTGATGCATTCCTAACTGTGTTTTGGTTGTTATACTAACAAGGTTTTGTAGGATTTAAGGACAAGGGGTGAAAGTGAGGAAAGTCTCTTCTATCTAAAAATTCTATAATTGTAACAAGTGTTTGACGCTTTGGGGCAATTAGAACCCAATTTCATGCTTTCTACTTTATGCTTTAGGAAACGCACTAGAGTTCAATTTGGTTTAAAATGAACACTCAAATTTGGATAAAATTGAACCCTCACATCACATCTTTCAATTGGGCTTAAAATTGAACAAGGAAAATTTCATCTTTTAATTGGTGCTTAAAACAAACTCATCATTGCTTTGAAAGGTTAAAATTGACAACAGTTTGCTATGTTTTGTGATTTTCAACATTGTTGGTGAATGTGTATGTAATTCTCTCACGCCAGTTGGCGAAATTGAGAAATAGAAACATTCTCTAACACTTTGCAAAATCACCCACATCTTTCAATTGGATTTAAAATTGAACAACCATGCTAGTGTAAGAAAGAGACATTGTGTGTGCTCCCTCCTTGTGCTTTATGCGAATTGGGCGGTCAAACTACAAGTGTACTCCCTCGCTTTTGTTATCTTTAGAGGGACCTACCTAAGACCAATTCGAAGGCGACTCCAACTATTTTTTCAAAATATTTGTTGGTGAAAGAATGGTCATTCTAAAGCCACCCCACATCTGTACTATTCAATTGTAGAAACAAAAAAAATCTTTTTAATCTTTGGATTTTAAGGATTTTGAGATTTGGTGGTCTCAAGAAGTGTGTGTTGTGGAGGGGAGCCAGTGTCGCCAAATCTCTAATTGTTCACATTGTCTAGGGTTTGGAGAAATCCTAGTGGGGACTCAACAAATATAGTCATTTCTATCCTAGGGTTGTAAATGATTATGAGTCAGTTTAACACTTTGCTTGGTTTCAAAACAATCCAAAAACAAACATTCACTATCATCCTAAAAATTTCAAACACTTTGGCTCAAACATGGACTTCTTTAGTTATCCTTGATATTACAGCTTGTCCTAAGGATTTATCCTTAGTGATTTCTAAATATCTTGACATTAATCTCAAACCCATATTTTCCCAAAGACAACATAGGCAATTATTGCTTCAACCTCATGGTTTTCATGAAATGGACATTATGAAAGTTATGATGTTTTTGACATAAAAATCTAGTTTGAAAACATAATCAAATACAAGTGTTTGTGGTAAAATCAATTCACTTAAGCAAAGATAAATTGAAAAATGAACCCCACATGACTATTTGGAGACCAATTGCTCCCGTTGAACAACATGATCTTCTAGGTGCTATAATTCAACCAAACTTTGAACTTATAAACGGTGAACAAACCTATCTCATTAGCAGTTTGAGAACCTTCACTTTTGAAAACAAGGAAACAAACGCACAGTGGAGAAATGCAACAACCATTTTAGATGAAGAAGAGGAACACATCGATATTGAGGCTAGAAGGCCCACATTACCACCACTTGTGTGGCAATAAATATCTTCCTTTCTTCCATAAACTTAAACTATTTTCGCATGATCTCATGAAAAATCAAGATCCCTAAACCAAGATCTATAGGTCCTCGTTTTAGACTTAGACATCTCGCTCCAAAAGCTCTCAAGAAACACCTTTTTGCGCTTCACAAAAATAGAGATAGATTGGTAGCAAAATTTTATAGACGCGCTTTATGGTATAGTCCAAAATTATATGCATTCTTTTGTAGTCAACATCTTGATCTTTTCACATGATACCAAACTCCCATAAATGATTCATCAAACAGTCAAAATTCGTAAGGGAAAATCTCCTGCCCATCATTTCAGACATAGGAATCGTAGAACAAGGTATGGTCAAAAGTGGGCTTCAATATTTTAACGCAACCGATACACTTTGATGAGAAACTTTTATGCCTAAGCTAGGACAGCCCAAACATGTTTAAGCATTCCCATCCATCCTCTCATTTTCTAGGACTTGAACAGTTTTGGAAGTCTAGCATCATCCTCATTATCTTGATCTTGTTGAAACAAAGGTTCACTTTACTAGATGATCTCACGCAAAGTAAGGATCCCTAAACAAAGGTCAACTAGTCATCACTTTAAGCTTAGACATCGTAGTGCAAAAGCAATCAACAACCACATTGAGGCACTCTATGAAAATAGAAACAAGTTGTTGATAAAATTTTATGAATGCACATTGAGGAAATATCATGACATGTACATGTTCTTTATGAGCCAAAACCCTCGCCTTTTTGAAGATCAATAACTTTTCTAAATCATTGAGTCTTTAGGATTTGAACATTTTAGAGGTATAGCATCATTCTCACTGCCTTGGTCTTATCAAAATAAAAGGTTCACTTTGGGTCAACATTGGGTCAAACATTTCACTCACCCCTTCATCAAATTTCATTCTTCGCTTCATCTATCTTTGCAAAATTTCAAATACACCAACACTTTCAAACCAACTACTAGCTTAGCTACTTTGTATGTGAAATGTATCCTTTTCCATGCACTTAGTTAAGATAGTTATCATCTTTTAACTAGATTATATTGAAGGTCACAATTCTACCCTAAAGATTTCTAGGTTCATTAGCATCCTTTATCCCAACATCAAAACATAAAACTCAAGCCAAAAGTGTTGTCCTAAAACGTTTGCAAAGATCACTTCCAGTATCACCCATATTTTCATACCATATTATCATCATTTCTCCCAAAAGACTTAGAGAATCCCTTTTAGCTAGGTTTGAGTCAACTAGAGAGTTCAAACATTACAAAACTCAACACAACTCTCCCATAGCTGACACAAAATTTATGGTAAAGATGAGATCACAACACAAGAGAATCATGGAGAAAACCAAAGTTACATTTACCTCAAGTGATCCAAATCCTTTATAATTTGATCCTAGAAGTCATGTTACCCCATCGCAACAACCATCATCTCCTGCAGGACCATATGAGATCGAAGAAGTCACGAACAACCCATTTGAGCTTACTAGGGAAGAACTTCTAGAACATCCAGCCTTTGAAAGTGTAGCTCCTATCTCCCTAAAGTTCGTAGCACAGAGTTTAACATAAGATTTCACAACTCCATCACAAGGGCTAAGTCAAACTTACATACCTAGTCTTGCAACCAGCCTTGCTAAAGATTTTGGTCACACCTCACCATTTGAAAATAGTACACTTGTGGGTACCCTTGAAACTAATCCTCCACCTCTCACCACCACTTGGACACCTACCTTTAGTGCTCCTCATGTTCCCAAATTTCCAAAATAGCTACACACTCCACTTGAACTTCATTATTCCACCACCACTTTGACATTTTGAGGACACCCAAGTCTTCATCCACACCTATGAGTACCACAAGTGTGCCTACCATCACACAAAGCAATATAGACGAAGTATCTCAAAACATCACACAAGGGCATGTCAATACTATATCACAGAATGAACCCTCAACACAAGTAGTGACATCTTTATCCAACCCTCTGGTGGGTTCACCCATTCCATCTACCATTTCCACATCATCCACTATCAATCCACCTCAAAACAATCCCTTGGTTATGAGTTCTATCAATCCCGAGAGTACCTTGATCACAAATCCTTTGTTCACATCTTTTGCACAAGGCAATCCTCAAAACATAGGACAAGGGAATCTTTTCAATCAATGGACTCACGGTCCTAGTGTGTCACATTTCCATTGCAAAATTTAATGACATCATCTTTTCCCACAATCCCCTTTACTACGCCAAATCAATTAGGACCTCAAACATACATTCCTCCACCTCATTCTACCATATTACAAGGAAGATTAAACCAAGGGAACCCTCCACCCCTCACCAATAATTTGCTACCCACTCAAAACATCAATATCCATAATCCTTCACAGATGTCTCAACAACCACCTAATCCCACATTGCAAACACATTCCTTAGCTCTATAGCAAGCACAACAAGCCTATCAACATGTCATACAACAACAGCAACAAGAGCAAGTAGCCTTAGCACAACATTAACAAGCAGCTATCACAAAGCAAGCGGCCTTAGCAGCACAACAAGTCATGCAACAGCAACATCAAGCACAACAATTGGCTTTATTAGCACAACAACAACATCAAGCCCAACAACAAGCCCTAGTGGTGCAACAACAACAACAAGCCTTACTAGCTCAACAATACACCCAATAATAGCAACAAGGTTCCTATTATCATCATTTCAACATCACCAATCCAAACGCATCAAGAACATATTCATCACTTTCGCAAAATCTCACACCTTCATACACCCCGTATAACTCATCTATCGTCCCACCATATGTTCCTCCACCTAATATGCAAGATGATCTAGCATCACAATTAAAAACACTCTCATAAGAAATGTAGGACCTTCACATGGGAAAGACAAAGAAACCTCATACACAGAACTTGTGTCCTTACCCATTTGATTGAAACATAGCACTGATACCATTCCCTCTTGGTTTTGAAATCCCCAAGTTTGAAAAATACAAAGGGAGAGGAAGTCATGTTGACCATATCAAAGAATTTAACGTTATGTGCATGGAAGTGGCTTACAATGATTCATATCTAATGCGCCTCTTCCCTCGAAGTTTAATAGGTAATGCTATGGATTGGTTTCCTCATTTTCCTCTTGATATCAATTTTTTTCAAGAAATCACTAATAAATTCATCAATCACTTCTCCTTTAATCTTGACATGTATGTTAGTCTAGAAGAGTTGTACACTCTTAAAAAAAATCAAGGAGAAACCTTCGCTAATTTCTTACAATGATGGAGACAAAGAGATAGTAAAAGCAAGTGGCATCTTCCTAATGAACAACAAGTGGGAATCATTATAGCCAACCTAGATCCAAATCTATCATTCCACTTGAAAATGTAATGCATCACATCGTATGACAAACTTATTCTGAGAGCCCTCAACATTGAAAGAACCCTAATTTCACAAGGAAATACTCAGGATTACAAAGACAACCGTCCTTCAACCAGTTCAAATGAGAAACCTTGTGTATGGGGTAAGAACAAAAATGTAACAAACGACAGTGTGGTAGATGCTAAGGTTATACTAAGTGCTCCTAGGCGCAATAACAATCAAGTTGCTAACATCCAAGCAACTGTGCAACAAACAATATCCCTTAGAACAATCAAATTAGTAACACCAACATGCAACAAAGGAAAACTGGTAATAGGAACAACTATCCCAAATGCAAGTACACACAATTATCAGAACCCATCGAGACAATCATGAAGAAACTGGTAGATTCAAATTTAATAACATTTCTAACTTTGAAAACTACCAAGAACCGCAAGAGAATTCATCCTAGTACAACAAGCATGATCTTTGTGACTTTCATAAAATCAAAGGACATAAAACAACAAATTGCATGAAACTCAAGAATATCATCCAAGATCTCATAGAGAACGCTACCATATCTATTGAGGTACCAGCTGGGAACCAGGATCTCAAGATATATAAGACACCTATGTTGGATCATAACAAATCAAACAACAACAAAAAATCTAAGGATTACACTAATGCACATCATGTACTTATTCCAATGTAGTGGCCTCCTACGATAGCATTATCACTATTGTCACCATCAAAGGAGCTAGTACGAAATGTGGAGTCACCACACAATGTGGCAAAATAACCGTTCAAGGAGTTGTCCCATCTTAATCTAGGATACAGCCTACTTTTCCCACATCTAATCCTAGCAAGTACAATCTTCTAGATCAACTTAAACAGACACCCGCACAAATATCAATCTTAGAACTCTTAAGGTTATCCCCTGCACACAGAGAAATACTGGAAAAATCCTTGTTTGAGTCATTTGTTCCCTAGAAAATTGATATAGATCAGTTTCAAGCTATGGTAGGGCATATCGCCAACCATCTTCTCACCTTCTCTGAGCAAGATTTATTGTCACAACCATCTCATAACCATTCTTTACACCTTGAGGTTGTCATTCATAAAAACAAGGTCAAAAGAGTCTTGGTAGATGGAGGTGCTAGTCTGAACATTTATACCTTGCAGTTGATCAAGAATCTAGGCTATTCAAAAGATACTATTGAGAAGACAAAGAGTACTACCATTAGAGCATATGACAACCCAGAACGGGTATCACAAGGAATCATTGCACTTCCAATTCAAGTGGGACCTCTTATTACAGAAACTACATGCCAAGTACTTGATCTTGATCTTCTCTATAACATACTACTTGGCCGACCCTGGATCCATGCTCTGAAAGTTGTAGCCTCAACCTATCATCAATGTGTGAAGTTTCCTTTTGAAGGCAAAGAAATCACTATCCATGGAGATCTTGATCCTTTCTACTATTGCAAAAGTCTTGAGGCCAAGTTTTATAAAATCCCACAAATACCCAAAAAAGATGAAGGACCTACACCATCAAGCTCATGTATTAACTCATCATCCCTAGCCTCTACCTCAGCATCAAAAATACCCATCGTGAAAAGCATACTTGACGTTAAAGTAGTGATCCAAGATGATGGTTGTGGAAGCTACAAACTATTTAAAGACACCTTTTTCTTAGGAGAATTACCTATTTCTCCTCAATCTCACGTGAAACCTACATCTAGCACCAAAGAACCAGAAACAATCAAGATGGAAGCTACTACCTTTACCAAGTGGGGAGACCTGAATCAAGAAGACGTCAATGAGAAAGATGTCTCTAAACTCCTCTATCAAGATGAACGACATGTTCTTGTTCTTCCCATGGAAGATGACAACAAAGGCCTACAACTAATGCAGAACATGGGATATAACAAGAATGAGAAGCTAGGGCACAATGACAGTGGTTTACTAGAACCCATCGTTCATGAGAAACAAATGAAAAATCTTGGCTTAGGTTGTACTACTAGCAAGGTCACACTTATTGACAAAGGTATTTCTGCTAACGGTCACCTACATCGCATGATACAACCTTAGATGACTTTCCCCTTGATGTTTCTAACCTATTTGATAACAACACCCTCTTTATGATATTTGTAACATCATTTGTCTCAAACAACCAACCAACTGAAATACATCTAGTATACCTACAACTCATTGACATGGACCAACAAGGACCACTGATTCTAGATTTATTCAAAAACGATGAAGTGATCTCATAATTCATGGGACTTCAGGATGACTTATCATGGGCAGATCACAAAGCAAGCTTTAACATAGAGCTCGATACAGGGGCATACTATGGGGAGACGATTGAATCCTTTAGTCGCAAAATAAATGAAATGTAACTAAAATGCAGATCCTTGAGTGAAAACCACCTAGTGGCACTCACTGGTCCCAAAATAATAAAAACAAAGGATGCATCCAATAGTGAAAACCTCTTTGAGGTGCCCAAGGATGAGGGATTCAATCTCCCCCTTAATTCAATGCATCTAGAGAAGTCATCGATATTAGTAGAAAAGGCTACTCTAATCAATGTGGGAACAGAAGCACCTAAGATTACTTTTTGTGCTAAATCGTTGTTGGACGAAGAACAGAAGAACCTAGCAACATTCCTTAAAGAGAGAAGAGCTAACTTTGCATGGTCATACACAGATATGCCAAGCCTTGATCCAGAAGTGGTTATACATCACTTAGCAGTTTATCCTAATGCCAAACCAGTCAAGCAGAAATTAAGGAAGATGCACCCTCAGATAGCACTCTTGGTTAAATTGGAACTACAAAAGCTTCTTGATGTTGGATTCATCTGACCAATAGATTATCTCGAGTGGGTTTCAAACCTAGTACCAGTCTCAAAACCCACTGGGGGCACTAGAATATGTACTAATTTTAGAGATCTGAACAAGGCATGCCCAAAGGATGATTTCCCTCTTCCCAACATCGATCTCATTGTGGATTTAACAACTGGGCATGAAATTTTGTCACTCATGGATGGATTTTTAGGCTACAATGAAATCATAATCACCAAAGAGGATCAACATAAAAACTACCTTTACTTGTCTGTGGAGAACCTAATGCTGGAATGTAATGCCATTTGGGTTAAAGAATGCAGGAGCAACCTATCAAAGAGCAATGACCCTCATCTTTCACTACATGATCCATAAAACAGTTGAAGATTATGTGGATGATATTTTGGAAAAATCAAAGAAGAGAAGTGAGCACATACAAGTCCTAGGACCTATCTTTGACAGGCTTGAATAATACAAGGTATGACTAAATCCAAAAAAGTGTGTGTTCAGGGTCACACCAAGGAAACTTCTTGGTTTTATCATTTCACAAAGAGGGATAGAAATTGATCCAATAAAAGTAAAAGCTATCCTAGACATGGAACCACCATAGAAATTGAAGTATATGAGGGGATTACAATGAAGATTGCAATCCATTAGAAGATTCATAGCCCAGCTATCGGATAAAATTCATCCCTTTTCACATCTTCTTCATAAAGGGATAACCTACAACTGGGATGACAAATGTGATAAATCTTTCCAACAAATCAAGGATTATCTACTAACACCTCTAGTGCTCATGCATATGATACCAAATAAGCCATTTATCATGTACATCTTAGCAACACCAATAGCACTAGGAGCTCTTTTAGCACAACATGATGAAAACGGAAACAAAAGAGCCATATACTACATGAACAAAACCTTGGTAGGCTATGAGATGAACTATTCACCCATTGAGAAAGTGTTCCTAGTAGTAGTTTTCGCTTCACAAAATTTTAGGAACTACATATCACACCAAATCAAGCTCATCGCAAAGATTGATCCATTAAAATATTTGTTATCTAAAGCAACCCTCACAGGACGAATGGCTAAATGGGTAATGATCTTGAAAAAGTTTGACATAGAGTATGTGAAGCACAAGGAAATCAAAGGACAAGTGATTGCAGACCAGCTAGTAGAAGAACCCATCTATGATGAGAACCCTTTAATATCTGATTTCCTAATGAATCGGTGTTCCTTATTAATCTCACAGCTCATTGGAAGATGTACTTCAATGGATTGTTCACCCAACATGGATCAGAAGCCGGCAGTCTTTTCATCACCCTCCAAGGTGATTGCATCCCAAAGTCATACAATCTATCATTTCTATGTACCAATAACATTATTGAGTACGAAGCCTTGATCACAAGTCTTAGGATAGCAGTTCAGTGGCAGATTCAAGAGATGAAATTCTATGGAGACTCACAGTTGGTTATCAACCAAGTCAATGACGACTATCAAACTAAAGATGACAAGCTCACTCCTTACAAGAAGATGGTGGAGAATCTCAAAGATCTATTTATAGACATAACTTTTGAGTAGATTCCTTGCATGAACAATAGAGCAGCAGATGCCATGGCAACAATCAAATCATTACTAGACATGTTGAACAACATTCTCGAATGTGAATTCTTGGTAGAATAGCTTCTCATACCAACTTTCGAAATCCCTAAATCTAAATTTGTGTGTGTCATTGTTGGTCCTGGATCCTCGTAGTACCATGACATCTTTACTTACCTTAACAGAGGAACCCTTCCATCTAATATCACCTCGAACCTTAAAAAGACCTTTGTGAAAAAGGCATCCCTATGCATGATCCTAGGTGATACCCTTTACCGTTGAAGCATCGAAGGGACATTACTATGATGACTTAACCAAGAGGGAGACTTAACTACTTTAACAGAACTACACGATGGTATATGTGGGTCCCATTCTAGTGGTATGACATTAGCTAAGAAAATATTGAGGATGGGGTACTATTGGCCAATCATGGAAAAAGAAGCTCATCAGTATGTGCAGAAATGTATCTAGTGTTAACAGCATGGGGATCTGATTCATGGTCCAACTCAAGAATTGCAACCAATGATCACACCATGGCCTTTTTTGCAATGGGGACTTGACCTCATTAGAAAAATCACTCCAACCTCATCCAATGGCCATAAGTTTATCATAACTACCACTAAGTACTTTACTAAGTGGGTTGAATCCATTCCTATGACCTACATAATGGGGAAATGGATAGCCAAGTTTATCCTGAATTACCTAATTTTCCATTATGGTGTTCCATAAACCCTCATCTCAAACAATGGAACACCATTCAAGAATTAGGATGTAAAGGAATTGTGCCAAAAATTCAATATCCAACATCGATTCTCTACCTTGTACTATCCCCAAGGCAATGGCCAAGCAGAAGCAACAAACAAAACTATCCTGAAAATCCTAAAGAAAACAGTTAATGAAGCTAGTCGTGACTGGCATATGCAGCTAAAACCCGCTCTTTGAGCTTATCAAACCAATATTTGCACGCCTATAGGTGCAACCCCTTTCTTCTTGGTTTATGGATTAGAAGCCATCTTTCCTATTGAGGTTGAGCTCCCATCATTGTGAGTGTCACTAAAGAATCTAATCATTGAGGAAGAATGCAGAGTGTCTCAACTAAATGAGCTAGAATTCCTTGATGAACATCGTTTTAACACCCTTAATCACTTGCAAGTATATCAAAACCGACTAAAACGAAGCTATACAAAGAGAATCAAATGTTGGTTGTTCCAGGTAGGTGATCTTTTCTTAAAGCAAAATCAGAAGAACCTTCCAGATCAAGACAACAAAGGAAATTTTGAGCCTAATTGGTTGGGTCCCTTTGTTATCAAAGCAAGCTATGGATCATAAGCATACCAACTATCAACCCCTGAAGGTGAACCCTTGCAGGAGCCAACTAATAGCTTGCATCTCAAAAAAAATTATGCCTAATCATGAAGGGTGTAAATCAAAATAAAAATAAAAATAAAAAATGATCAAAATCCAAAAAAAATGAGAAAAAGGATTGAAAAAGTAAAGAAAAAAATGTGTCCTCTAGTGAAAACCACTTTGGTGGTGCTTTGGGCAAGTACCTTGGTGAAAACTTGGCAAACAGAGGCCCTGCATAAATAAAGCATCTCCATCTATTCTTTGGCTCTTTTGGCCCATCATTCTTTGCATCACCATTCATCCCTCATCTACATCCTTATCATGGCTTGTCACTGTAAGGTATCATGAACTCTTTAGCACTACTTGGCATATTCCCAAGGTCAATCTATCCTGCCTTTATCGAAGTAGGCTAACATGTCACACTGTGGGCATTTCATTATGTGTCACAATCAGGTTCTTGTATATCTTGAGGTCATGGGACATCTTATTGGAAAACACCAAAAACATTCATAAAATCTTATCTAGAAAATCCAAAAACATTTGCAAAATCTTGTGTAGCGAAAATCCAAAAAAAAATTCAGAAAATTGTATAGGAAAAATCCAAAACATCCAGAAAACATCAAAATCCCTAAAAAGGTCAAACATCAAAAAAACAAAAACATGAGTCCTCTTGTCAAACTACATTGTCTATGAGCTTGAACATAGGCAAGGACATCATTGATGTGCCCCTGAGACACCCTAGGTCAATCCTTTAGCAATCCATCATAATAAACTTTTGTCTCTCATTTGTTCATATCTTCATCTTGTAAATAGGTCGAGTCAGTCGAACTATGTGGTCTCTGTGTGTATAACGTAGGCAAGGCTAATCTATGATTATCCCCTAAGGCCCCTAGGATAGGTCTTTAGGTTAGGTCCTTGGTCGAAACTCAGAAAATCAAAAAACCCTAAACATCCAATATTGTGAAAATTCAAAAAATCCAAATATTCAAATAACACAAAAACATTTGAAAATGAAAAACACAAAAACAATAGAAAATGTTCAAAAAACCTAAAAAGCCTCGAATATTCAGAAATTCTGAAAATCCTAAACATTTGCATAAACATCCAAAAAGACCAAAAATAGCCTCAAAACATTTCAAAAATACCAAAAACAATGAGATATTCTGGAAAATCCAAAACCCATCCATCCCATCTCGCTTTCACCCATAATAATCGATCGTCACCTTCACCCTTTGGCGAAACAAGTAGAAAGAAAGTATAGCAACTTGTAAAGTGTGAACCTAAAAGTCAAAATATAATGTCTAAATCATAGATAAATGCATTAGTGAAGTTTATAGCAATGGCTCATCTTAGCATCATCGTCCTAACATCAAACAACCCTCTAATCAACATGTCCTAGAATGTATCCTTCCTGCAATGGACATCAATATCAGATATCACTTTAAGCTAAACTTAAAACTAGGCAAGAGCTATAGATAACACTAATTGTTTATCTTTGATCTTTTCTTATGATTTATCGTAATGGCCCATTTCGAGGACCTCTCGATGATGTCTAAACAAAACAATTTAGAGAGAAAGGAATGGGGCATCGATCATTATCTTTTGTTTCATGTGCTTGTGGATACTCTTGTAAAATAATCTTGGTGCATACTTGCTTAGTTGTGTGTAGGAAGGTCATTCGGAGTATGTCGTTGACTATTGTGTATGCTTTGGTCCAATATGTTCTAAACTTCTAACTTGCATTCCAACAACGTTTTCGTATGTCATGGTGTGAACAAGAACTATCCTATATGCTTGTTGATTCAAAGTCCATTACACTAGATACAACACCATCCTAGTTGTCAATACCTTGATGCATCGTATCTATGTGTTATATCAAACAATAAGGAATGACAGAAAATCCCAATCCCGAAGTGTGAACATCTCATCCTGCATTTCATCCTACATTTTTTGCATTTTCTTGTCACCTTCTCTAATAAAGTCTTGATGGATCAAGGACTTGTTGGATCTTTTGAAGCAATCGTCATCACCAACAGTCATTTATTCTTTATTCTTCTATCTTCTCTCTGTGCTAACCTGGTATCATTACAATCAACAAAAACATCATCAAATGCATCCACCCTACATCCACAAACCATCAGCATAATCATTTGCATATCACATCATACATTCTACATTATCATTTGAGTTGTGATGAATAATATAGATTTGTTATTCTAAGCATCTTAAATCGTTGCATATCATAAGCATTTGCATCCATACATCCATATGCATAAATCATCATCATAAAACATGCATAGAAAATATACAAAAAGAAATGCATCCACATCATTTGCATTCATAACATTTGCATATAATAATCATCCATCCATATCATATCATGAAAAGATAATGAAAAAGAATAAACATTGCATCCATCCATATCATGATCATCACATGTCAGATAGCATAAGTAAAGTGCATCCATACATCATTAAAGTAAATACATCCATATCATATCATCCATACATGAAATAAAGTAAACACATCATAGCACGAATCATATGTATCTGTATCATATATATATATATCAAAAAATGTGTCATGGTACAAAATCTAGATCAGTGTATTTACATCAATCAAAAATACAAATATCCATGAGGCTATCAATAAAGAGCTCATGAATGTATATTAGTGATAAAGAATGGGGAAAAATCAAAAAGTATCCATACATCAAAAAGCTAGCCCTGATGGCTACTACCCTCTCCATCCTACCTCTCAAGTTGATCCTCTACTTAGGGTCATGCATCGTTGTGCTGTGAAAAATTTGGCTGTCAAAGAGCCGCTGGAACATCTCGATGATAATGTTGCCTGTAATATGCAGCCTCTGTAATGGCCTCTTTGTATAACCACACTAACACGGTCTGACCATGTGTGGCTACCATCATAGCCTCAATCTTCTATCTCTGAGCAGCCTCCTGGTCTCTCTCCCTTATAATAGCCTATACCCTTTGCAGTGCCTGATCTCTCTCTACTATCATTGCAATCACCTATTGTTGAGCCTGGTCTCGCTCAATAGTAATAGCCAAAATCTGCTAGCGGTCCTAATCCTGCTCACCAGTCAGTATTTGCACCTGTTGCTACAACTGGTGTATAATAGCATCTCATGCATCTGGTGGTAGTGGTGATACTACCTATTGTTGTGGTCCTTGTTGTTGAACTAGAGGCTGCTATTGTGGTCCCTGCTATTGTACAACTAGAGGAGCCCTTGAAACCTGTTCATCTTGGCCATCCTAGCCTCCCTATCCCCTACCTCTAGCTCCCCTGCCTCGCAGTCTCCCTCTAGAAGGAGCACCTGTTGGATCTGTCAATCGTCAGGGTGGGACAAACCATGCATCATACGTCAGAGTGGTATGAACTACTGGCTAACCCTAATCAAATGCCCAAGGTTGGACCACCAACTGTCTAAAACTCTCAACAATCTCTAGAGCTGGAATGGTCAATCCCCATGTGGGAACCTCTTTGGTCGATCTCGTAAAAATGGCCCTGTATGCATCGTCAAGCCTATCTTGTACATCCGTGAACTACCATGCTACCCTATCAGGAAGATATCTCTTAATCATAGTGTGCTCTTGACCTTGCATGTAATGGGTTTTTCTAGAAAAATATAGTTTATGAATATCATCAAACCATGGTGCCATCTATAACTATGGGCACCAGCAAAAAACTATCATATCATCTATAACTCATCTCTAATACGATAGCCCAATCTGTTCAGTGTGCCTGACTGTAATGGAACCTTTATATCTCCAAATGATGAGATCATCCAGCTCCATGTCTACCATCTGAACAATCGGTCGAAGCACGACAATGTGCTCCCATGCCCAAATGTGTAGTAGAGTCACCCCTGCACCGATGGCTCTCCCATCATAATAGACAAAATCATGTAAATCATGGTATAAGGAGGCTAGCATCACAGGCCCCCACGCAGAGTCCTCTTGAATAGCATATGATGACATGCGAAGCCCCATCCTGGGCTAAATCGTCTGCTACATCTGTCTAGATCCACCAAACCAAAAATAATGGTTGTGATGATCAATCTAAAGGTCAGCATGTGACCTTTGTATGTCTCCAAATCAATCTAAGATGTGACCAAGGCAATCTAATCCATCTCCATCACCTCAAGGCAAGCGTCCAACCCGACATCGGTGTTGTAAATCATGCGATCATTGTGATATAGGAAAACAAAAAAATTCCACATGTCCTCCAAAGTAACTATTGCCTCCCCCATTAGAAGGTGGAAGGACAAGGTCTCACTGTGCCATCTCTCACACAGAGCTGTCATCATCACCAGATATGTCCTAATCACACGTGTGTATGCAACATACCAGAGACCAATCTCTCCCAGGTGCTCCCAGTGTAACTTTGAAAGATCACCTAATCTCTCCAATACCGTGGGCTTATGCTCCCTCGACATCAATGGTGGGAAGACCTCCTACATCCATGAAGCGCACAGTGTCAAGAAATCATCAAAATTTGAAGTTGTTTGAAGTTTTCGGCTCAGAAATCACAATATCGTCGCTATATTCAAATTTCAAATAGCAACGCTCAATGCATTTAAAATTTCAAATCGAAAAGTGTGTCGCTAGATAAGCTAGCATCACAATTTAGCTTCTGGTCTAACCTAACCCTAATTTCTAAATCGGCAAATGCGTGGCCAAATAAACCTGTGTCACCATTTAAAATTAGGAACCCTAATTTTAAATCAAGAATTGTGTCACAATATAAATATGCATCGCTATAAATGATTTGGGTATCGTCAATTTTAGTTTGGGCGTCGCTATATAGCGATGCCACCAAAATCTAAATTTTAAAGCGTCATAAATGCAGCAAAATTTCAAATTTCAAATCAGGTTTCGAATCACATACCGCTGGTCCTACACCAGGAAGTCGTTGGAACTCTTGAACTCGGTCGAACATGTGCTTAGGAAGCTCTCAGCACACCATTTCATCGAAGGGTTAGAGCTCAAATCACAAGAATTCCTTAAGGTGTGAATGCACAAATGAATTGAAAATGACCCTTCTTGGCCTATTTAAGCTAGAAAATTAGGGTTTTTTGCCCTAATTTAACCTTAAAGATGTGGTTTATTATCATTTTCACCAATTTTGCTAATCTGGACCTAATTTTGCATCATTTTTTTCATTTTTGGCATTATTCTTGCATCCCAGAGCCTTTCTGAACCCTTGGGGCACCTTTTGAACCTTTATCGAGAAATCAACCCAAATTTTGAAACTTTTGCCTAATTTCTAGAGGGGGCAGGGAGTCAACTTTATCCTTCTGTTGGGGCATCTAAAAAATCAGGAAATTTTTATTTTTTGATTTAGGCAATAGTTTTGATCTGAAAAGCATTATTCTTTGAACCGAAGTAGTAGGTACCTTGCTTCAAAGAGGGGCAAAATGTAGACACTAAAAAATATCCTAATCGATATCATACACTTGAAACAAATTTACTAACATCATTTCCTCTTTAATCCATTCTCTTTTCGCTTAATTGATTTAATTAGCCTAGCTAATTAATTAATTGCATCATTTTCATCTAATGGCCTAATTAATTTAATTGGGTTAATTCATCTCTTTTCACACTAACACTTCATCTAATTAAATTAAATAAATCAAAATATTTAATTTAATTCCCTTAGTCATCTTATTTAATTAAATAACCCAAAGTTATTTAATTAAATATCACTTCCACCCCTCCCCTATTTATTAAATCATCTAATTTAATAAATATCTCTTTAATTATTCTAACTCCCTAATTGCATATATTACCTTGTTTAATTAGCAATTAAATTAATTTTCCTCTAAGCAAAGGGAATATTCCCATGGAATATTATTTATCCCCTTTTTGCACAATTAAAACTTTGTTTTAATTTGTAAATTACCTTTTTCCTCACCAAAAGGAATATTCTATCTACTCCAATCAACTCACTCGGCTTCTTGAACAAGCTAAACCTTCAACCTCTTGAGCGAGTTCCCTTTGACCTGTGTGAGTAGGTCAAAAGTGTGTTTGTTTGAGGCAAGTGTGAGCCCTTGATTAACTTGTATCATGCATTCTCATCCATTGATGAGAATTTATGATCCATGCTTCTCATCCCTTTCATCTTGAACTGTTGATTAAGCTTTTTTATCTCAACCATTCATTCCTCATTTTCTCTCCTATAAATAGATCACTATTTGGAGACAAATGGATCCATCTTTCAATTGCAAACTTATGTTGTTGAATTCACTTGCATCCATACTCTCATTTTACTCACTTGTTAGCTTATTTTAGTTCATTTTCATTACATAATAGCTTACAGCATCCATCTTAGTTTGTATATGAATTAGGGTTTTCATCTTTTAGCATAATTAGATCATTTGTAGCATAAAATCATGGTAATTTAGCTTGCATCATGTTCATTTTTAGCATAATCTAGGTTTTCATACATCAATCACAATGGTTTCATCGATTATCTTCCATAGAATCGACTAAAACAAGCTCACTAATCGCAGGATTGGGAAAGGGTCATCGTTTCACATCAACACGATACCAATTCAAAAACAGGATAAGTTTCAGATGGGATAGGCTAGGAATTTAACTATTTTTGTGTAGTTTGTAGCTTTCATTTTCAATTAAATGCTTAGTTTATATTTCCATTTCAAATTATCTTGTTTGTAGATGCAGGAATGTTTGGCGAAGTTATGCTTCGATTCATCATGAGTCATGTGTAACCGACCCTCACCGACATTTCCCATCTCTCACAGAAACAATGTTAGGTAGAATTAGAATAAGGGTTAGAGTTAGGATTATATTTTGAATCAAGGTTAGAATAAATGTTATAATTGGGTTAGAAAAATGTAAACGATGCTCCCCTTGATCACACTTCAAAAATTGTCTCAATATTAAGGTTAAAATTAGAGTTAGGTTTAAAGTTAAGTTTAGAATTAGAATCAGGGTTAGGGTTTGTGTTAGGGTTATAATTATGTTTAGGATTAGGCTTAGGGTCAGGCTTGTAATTAGCATTAGAATTAGGGTTATGAGTATGTTTACAATATTATTAGGGTTAGTGTTACAAGTAAAATTATGATTAGAATTAGAACTATTGTTAGGTTTACAATCAAAGTTACAGTTTGGGTTCAAATAAAAATTAGGGTTACAATTATTGTTAGAGTTAGGATTAGGATTAAAGTGCAAGCTAGACTTAGGGTTAGGTTAGGGCTAGAATTAAGTAAGAATAAGGGTTAGAGTTGAAGTCAAAATCAAATAAAAATAACTCTTCATACAAAATCTAGATAAATAGTAAATATGTATTATTTCTAAAGATATAATTCTTCAAATTTTTTATTTATTTAATATTTAACTTATTTTATTTTAAAATTATTTTATTTTATATACTTAAGAATTATTTTATCTTGAAAATACTAAATTTCAACTAATTGTGCAAATCTTTATATTTATTTAATAGTTATCTTATTTTACTTTAAAATTATTTAAGCATTATTTTATTTTTTATCTTTAAGAGTTATTTTACTTTGAATATACTCAGTTTCAATTAATTGTTCCTAGTACAAATCATACTTAGAGTTTAGGTCAAACCTAACAACTATAATATTTTTTTATTATTATTTTTGAATAAAAAGGGTAAAAATTTATTGCATCTAGAAAATCACTAATACAAAGCAGTCATGGTCCAAAATAGACACCTAGAGAAATAATAGGAAGCCTGAAACAAGCAAACAACCACAAAAGAGTGGAATACTAAACAAGACCACCCAACAAAACATCATCCAACCATGTCATCCAAGATTAGCCTCTATAAATCTTGAGAAAATCTTGGGAAAACTGCTCCCAACCTTTAACCTGTTAGCCGGTAGATGCTCAGAAGCCCATTTAGCAAACAATTAGCAGCCTTGTTTCACTCACGTGAAATGTGAGTAAAAGAAACAGATTCAAGCATAGAGCTCAGACACAAAATATGCCTAAAAATATAGGAAAGTTTCCAATTAACCCCATGCAACTTCCACTCAGTGAAAAAATTAACAATGATTTGAGAGTTTGATTCACATATGATCTTGTGCTAGCCAAGAGCACAAGCTCACTCAATAACAAAGAGGATCGTCAAACCTTCCATGAAGTTATTGTTTTGTTGCACCTTATGAATGAAAAAGAAGAAAATGTCCTTGCCAGAGCTATTTGTTCAACTTCCACCAACCCTAGCAAGCCCAAGATTACCCCTTAAAGAGCCATCAATATTGATCTTTAAAACACCCACCGAGTGAGGGGACCACCTACCATCTCTCTGAACCTTCTTTTTGGCATGGTGACCCCTTCTAACATAAAAAGAGTCAAACACCAAACCATGCATACCCAAGCTATTCATGATCTCTTCATCTCCCCTTTCCAAAGGAAAAGACACTTAGCATTTAGCTACCACAATCTCCTAAATCATACCAACAACTCTCTGCCAAACCTGTTGAATTATCAACTTGCTTCCACATAAACTCATGTGATTCCTCTCAATCCAAATCTTCCAAAGGATGAAAGTGGGACCAATATTCCATACAATCTGGAGGAAAGAAGCCTGTGTTGGAGGCCTCCCTAGACTACTCCACAATTTGATCAGTGAAGATGCATGAACACATGAATGTCTCTGGATACCCCACCAATGGTGCTAAATAAGCATAGAAAAATGGCAAAAAAAGAACAAATGGGACGAATCCTCTTCACAGTAGCCACAAAGAACACATACCAGAGGACCCTAAATGTAAGATTTGCTAACTAGCCTACCCAAGAATCTAATGACTGGAGGAAAGCAAAACCAAAAATATGAGGAGGAATAAACTGTATTCCTCTCAATAATGCAAAGTTATATTCAGCTTGAGAATTGAGAATTACAAAGGAAATGCCTTGGAGAGATAGATGCAACCAAATTATGACAAGTGTTGGCATCCTATGAGGTGTGACAACTCATGTCATTAAAGGCTCAACCACCTTATCCCTATGTAAAGTTAAGCTAGTGTGAAGAGGACTTTAGTGGAGCACTAGCTAAGAATAAACTAGTTAGATAAAGTACCCCTTTCACACTAACACCCCCCCTTAAGTGAAACTTAGGGAGAAGTATATAATGCAAAGATGCATAATGGGTCTCGAATACTAGGCCGGATGAGGTACCCATGTACATAATAACCTCCCAATGATAAAGAAGGAGAAAACTCAATGGGAAAAAAATCCTTCCCATGAGAGGGTGAATGAAGAAGGTCTAAGTGACCCCCCCAAAAGAGATGTGCCTCTAAGAGAGACTAAAGATGAACATACTTTCTCTCAGTGAAGGGTTTGGTGAATATATCTACAACTTGATATGTTGTAGGAAATTATCGCAAATCAATGACCTACTCTTGAATCAGATCCCACAGAAAATGCATATGGATCTTGATGTGTTTGGTTCGTTGATGATGGACCAGGTTCTTTGAGATTTGGATGGCTCTCTGGTTGTCACAATAGATGACTGATGACTTCTTAAAGCTGATGCCAAGTTCAGTGAGGATATTCTGAATCCAAATAGCCTTAGTGGCAGCATTGACATCCCCCTGATACTCAGCCTCAGTTGAAGAAAGAGCAATGGCATGCTCTTCTTGCTTTGCCAACAAATGGGGCCAGAACCATAGTGAAAGTTGTAGCCAGATGTGGACTTGTGATCATCAATATCATGAGCCCAATCAGAATCTATGTATCCAAGTAAGTCTAAACTTGTGCCTACTGCATAGTGAATCCCATACCGATGAGTGCCCTGGATGTAGTGCAAGATGCATTTGGCAGCTTTCCAATGAAGCTCATGTGGTTCTATCATGAAGCACAAAATAATGTCAACTGCAAAGGAAATGTCAGGGAAAGTATGAGTCAACTAAATGAGGCTACCAACAAGTTGATGTTATAAGGTAGCATCAAGTAGTGGTGTGGAACACTTCACCTCAAGCTTAACTCCAAACAAAAAGGGAGTTGATGCAGGCTTACAATTAGCCATATGAAAACATGACAAAAGATCAAGAGCATACTTGGGTTGTGCAAGTGAGATCCAAGAAGAGGTTTGTGTGATCTTGATCCTGAGAAAGTAGTGCAAGAGACCCAAGTCAATCATGGCAAATTTGTCATGCAAAGTAGTCTTGACAGTCGAGATGATGGATGAAGTGCTCCTAGTGACAATCAAATCATCAACATAGAGAGCCAAGAAGAGAAGAGCATCCTCCTTCCACAAGATGTAGACATTCAAATTTGAGTGGCATCTAGAGAACCCAATGGAGAGAAGAAAGGATTCCATTTTGGCATACCAAGCTCGTGGAGCATGTTTGAGGCCATAGAGAGACTTCCCTAGTTTGCAAACCAATGAAGAATCTTGAATGAATCCTTGTGGCTGCTCCATGTAAATTTCTTCATGTAGATCCCTGTGAATAAATGCACTCTTCACATCCATTTTATGTACAACCCAACCATGAGTTGTAGAAATAGCAAGTAGCAAGCGAATGGAGTTCATTTTGGAAACAGGTGCAAATATCAATGTAGTCAATACCTGGTACTTGAGAGAAACCTTTGGCCACAAGTCATGCTTTATACTTTTCAACTGAGCCATTTGTTGCAAATTTGGTTTGATAGATCTACTTACACTGAACCAATTTTCTTCCCTGAGGAAGTGGAACAAGATCCCATGCTTTATTCTGCATTAAAGATTTGTACTCTTCCTCCATTGCGAAATCCCACTCAGCAATACCAGATGCTTCACGAAATGACTGTGGATCTGGAGTTGTGGTGATGTAGGAATGTGGAATGTCTTGATGTTGTGATCGATTCCTCCTTGTATTTGAAGGAACCCCAACAAGATCTCCTGTAGACTTAAGTGTTTAGCAAGCCCAATGAGGCATGGTAGGGGATGGAGGAGGAGATTTTAAACTCTCTGAAGAGGAAGATGAAATCTCATGATCAACTCGACAACTAGAGGAAGCTTGAGGAAAATCCTCAATGTCATAATCCTCTAAATCCACTGTGGAGGGAGGAAGAGTAGAGGATGAGCTACAAGAGCTTTCCTCAAAATGCACACTACACTCAATGAAGAGCTCATGTGTTGTAGGATCCATCAACCAATATCCTTTGACACCATCAGGTAACCAACAAAGATACAAGGTCGACTATGAGGTTCCAAGGCCTTGCGCTTCTCTAAAGGAATATGTTCCCATGTTGGGGAGCCAAAAACTGTAAAGTGCCCAACAACAGGTTTTCAACCACACCAAGCTTCAAAGGGAGTGATGCCCTTTAATTCCTTATGTGGAACTCTATTTTGTATGCGAGTAGCACAGTTGATAGCTTCTGCCTAATATGTAGGTACAAGGGAGCATGTGTGGATCATGCAACTAGCCATCTCTTTCAGGGACCTATTTTTCCTCTCAGCTACACCATTTTGTTGTGGTGTGTAGGCAATAGTATGTTGAAGATCAATCCCTTCAAGATTACAAAATTGCTCAAATCGGTGGTTCACATATTCTCTGCCATTATCAATGTGGAGAATTTTGACACACTTTCCAGATTGCTTCTTAGCATGAGCCTTAAACTCTTGAAATCTATCAAAGACTTCTCCTTTGTGTCGAAGAAAGTAGACCCATGTATATTTGGAATAGTCATCAATGAAGGTGAGCAAATAACGAGCCTTACTGAAAGATAATGATGGAAAAGGACCTGCCAAGTCACTATGAACCAATTCAAGGACTTTTGAAGCCCTCCAACCTTCCCTTTGTTAAACTTCTCCTCAGGAAGTCTTCCCAAGGCACAACCTAAATATACGCCATCTGAAAAATTGATTTGAGGAAGACCCATGACCATATTTTGTTTGTTGAGTTGTTGAAGATAGTGGTAGTTGAGATGGCCAAACCACTCATGCCATAGTTTGCTCATAGCATTTGAATGGGTGAGAAATGCAGTTGAATGTGAATCAGGTACAAAATGAGAGAAAGCATACAGGCGAGACTCATGATTGGCCTTACCAACTGCAAGGAGTGCATTATCTTCAAGATTCCTGATGCTGACAAAATCTGGAGTGAATTTGACTTTTCTACCATTCTGAGTGATTTGGTAGACAGAGAGAAGGTTGGCTGACAGATCAGGCATGCAGAGGACATCCTCAAATGTACCATTTCTAGTATCAATTGAACCCTTCCCAATTACATCCACTAGAGAATCATCCCCGATGAGAATGTGGGCACAGAACAAGGCTCCAACAAAGAAAATTATTCTTTCATAGAACCCATGTGATGTGATGTGCTCGAGTCAAGAATCCACTCTTTTGAAGAATCAGTAATAGAAACAAGTGCATGTGTTTTCCCTTTACCTGATTTGGAAGTAGAGGATTGTTGAGCAACAAAAGAAGGAAAATTAATGTTGTTCATTTTAAGAAGATTCTTTAACTCATCGATCTGCTTCTTATGACAAGAATGTTCCTCATGACCAAGTTTCATGCAGTAACTACAAATTGGCCTTTCCCTCTTTTGAAAATTCCCCTTTGAAGAGGAGGAGTTGCAGTATATTTTTGTTGTTGAAGATGACTTTGCTTGATCTCTTTGTGACTTCTTCTTGAACTACTTTTGTTTGTTGTCAGGTTTTCTCGATTCTTTCTAACCCTTTGGTTGACCAGCCATCAAAGCTTGTGAATGTGAAGGCTTGAGAAGACCCATTGAAAGAAGCTTACGTTGTTCTTGCATCAACATTTCAGAAAATGATGCAAAAGAAGGTGTAGTGAATGTAGATCCCATTGTCAACCTATGAGTATGAAAGTTAGAAACAAATACTGCAAATTCAAGTCCAAGTTTGTTTAAAGTGTTATAGACAAGTTGAATGTCTTTCTTCTCTAAGCCACATGATTTACATTATGCTCCAAGGTCATTGACCTTTGTTACATAATCCTAAATGTTATCAAAAGACTTTGGATCAAGACCCATTAGTTTGTTATCAATTTGATAACCACGAACTTCATCAGTTGTACCATAGAGAGTTTTTAATTTTTTCCATGCACCATATGAATCTTTACATGCTTCAATCTGAAACACTATATCAAGAGAAACTAAACTCCTTAGACAACCAAGAGCTTTTGTATGTTCAAACATCTAGAGTAGTTTTTCCTTATCATTTGTGGGTTCAGTTACCTTCTTCTCAACATGAGGTGTATATCCTAGTTGCATTAAGGCATTCCATGCATTTTGATGCCATGTGTTGTAGTTGTAGGGTGTGAGCAATGGAAACTTAAATGTACCCATAGTGAAGGAAAAACATAGCACAAATTATGAGAGATGTTTAAGCACAAAGACAACAAGAGACCCCCCCAGACAAAAATGATTTGGCACTTTATATTTAGTGCAATTACATATTTTTGGATTTCAATGCTTTTACAATTCCTCAAGAAATGAGCATGTGTTGAAAGTATAAAATTGGTACAATTTCATATAAAATAAGTAGCACCAATGCGAAGTACACAAAAATAATGCACTTTCAAAAAAAGAATCAACTCGATCCGAGGTCATATGCAAAAGTTACGCAGCTTTGAAGTTTGCAAAATGAGAATGATGAGGAGTCGTCCCTGAGAATCAGAAATTTTTGAAAAATCCATGTACCAAAATCTAAAACCATCTTCACCAATGTGTAGAGAATGGAAAACTAGCCCAAATAAAAAAAATTGCAATGAATTTGGAGGTGAGGAGCCTGAGTTATGAGTTGTCAAAGTTGGCCTTCAAAAAATAATGCATCAACAGAGGGGGGTAGAAACTTTTCAACAAAAAATCTGCCAAATTTAATGGAAATGCCACCAAAGTTAGCGGTCTACCAAATATAGATATCCACTATCTAGTTTAAAATTCCGCCAAAAGTAGCACTCCACTAGATAAATTTAGCAATCTACCAGTTTAGCTATCCGCCAAAAATTGCCTCCAAATTTGATGACTTTGAGATTTTTATATTTTTGAATTAAAAAATATCAAAAATTATTATGTGTTGACAGATTTTTTAAAGTGTCGAGAGACTAAAAAAATCTATAATGTTTAATATTAAAAAATATTAAAAGATTAGTAAAAAGTCAAACTGAATTTAAGATGCTTATATTTTTTTAACACTAAAAAGTATTAAAAAATGTTTAAAATGTCGGCACATTTATGAAACGTCTCGGGACTTGGCATTAGAAAATATTAAAAAAAAACCATCGATGGAATCCAAAAAATATATTTTTTTTTTTATTAAATGAAAAAGATATTTAAAAATAGAAAAAAAATCCTATAAAGAACCAAAGGCCGAACAACATATCACGAAGGCCAAGAGCGCACGCAATACAGAGGCCAAAAATTTTGGCAAGAAATCTAGATAAAATGCAGGCATGGATTTTTAGGTGAAGATTTAAAGGAACGCTAAAGCCTTTTTATTTCGCAGCTATCTTGGAGAGCGCGCAGCTTGAAGTACGTGGGGATTTTGCATATAAAAATGCATAAATGCATTTAAAAAGTGTTTAGCATTTATAAAATGCATTGAGCCACCTTTTTAAGATTTTTATTGTTTTTTTTTAACAATTTGTAATTAAAATCTCAATTTTTTATTTTTTTTAAATAAAAAATACTTTTAAATTCAAAAGTAAAAATATAGATTTTTTTTATCTTTTGAAATAAAAATATATTTTTAAACTAAAAACAAAAATACATATATATGTTTTATTTTTGTTAAATAAAAATATTTTTAAATTTAAAAGCAAAAAAAATAATAAATATATTTTTAAATAAATGTAAGATTTGCTAACTAGCCTACTTAGGAATCTAATGACTGAAGGAAAGCAAAACCAAAAATATGAGGAGGAATAAACTGCATTCCTCTCAAGAATGCAAAGCTATATTCAACTTGAGAATTGAGAATTATAAAAGAAATGCCTTGGTTATATAGGCCAAGGGCAGATTTAGATGCAACCAGATTATGACAAGTGTTGTCATTCTATGAGGTGTGACAACTCATGTCATTAAAGGCTCAACCACCTTATCCCTATGTAAAGTTAAGCTAGTGTGAAGAGAGGACTTTAGTGAAGAACTAGCTAAGAATGAACTAGTTAGATAAAGTACCCCTTTCACACTAACACTAAAAGCCTCACTTTTGAAGATTATCCCAATTCAAGCATCTATTCCAGGCTAAATTCCACAAGAAGCAATTACACTTAGGCCAAGAAAACTTATTCCATATGTTTTTCCACCATGAAACTTCCATCCCCCCGTACTTCCAAAAAATCAACTCTCAATAACCACTAGCCACTATGTAGACCCCCTTAAGATCGAGGCTCCGAGCTAAAATATCCCTCTTCCTTATTGAGTTGCACTCTCTACTAACTAAAATATTTCTTAGCTTAGCGTGATCCTCTTTTAATCCCCTAATAGGCCACTCACTAGGGTCCTTCCATCTAGACACTTCCACATGTCCACAAAATTGAGTAGATTAACCTAGGACCAACCAACCTCTAGGAAGTGGTGACAAAGATCCTACAAATTAGGATGCCTAGTCATGATTGAGGAAAATCCATCTCAAGAGTCATACCAAAAGAGAGCACCAAACCCCCTATTGCAAGTCCAGAACAAACCATCCTTGATAACTTAGCTCCTTTTGTAAGTGTTTCCCAAATAACTGAGCCTTTACACAACAATGAAAAAATGAGGAACCTCCTCCTTCACCACCCCCTTTAGTTATTTATTAGAAATAATCTTGTCATAGGCATGGTCTTTATCAATGCACCATATCCAATATAGCTTGGTCAATAAAGCCAAACCAGTAAGACTGGCCTACCACAGCCCAAGGCCCCCAAACTATTTCGGTCTACAAACAGTCTCCCACTTCACAAGACTCCACTTCGAGGATGCTAAGCTACTAGCCCATAAAAATTACCTAGTGAGAGAGTCTATATCCTTAATAAATCTTGGAGGAGCCACCTGAAGCATACACGTATAAATGGGAAGAGCCTGCACCACCGACTTTAGAAGTAGCACTTGACCTGCAAAAGATAGCCACCTATGGGTCCAGTGATTTACTCTCACATGAAACTTGTCTAAAATACTTTGCCAAGAACCCTCGGGTAGGGTAACAGTGGAGAGAGGAATTCCAAGATAGGTCAAAGGAAAATGACCAATCTCAAATCTTGGGATATAGGCAATCCACTGTTGAATAAGCACAAGAGTGTTAAAAAACAAAATAGAATATTTTTACCTTCATTGATTTGTTGTCTTGAAGTTATGAGATAAATGTCCAACACCTTGCAAAAATTAGTAGCTTCTTTGACCTTAGTCACACCCATTAGAGTGGTATCATCAACAAATTGAAAATATGACTAAGGAGGCAAGTTATGACCCCAATTTCATCCATGGATCAAGCCTTGATTAACATGACTCTTAGTAACCCTCCCTGAACCCTCAGCCAAGAGAATAAATGAGGAGACAAAGGGTCCCCTTTATGAAGACCTCTGGACACCCCAAACAAGGTGAAAGACTCCCCATTAACCAACACTAAGAAAGAAGTAGTCACGATACAACTCATCACCCACATTACCCACTCCTCAACAAAACCAAAAGCACCAAATGTTTTTTGCATAAAAGACCATTTAACCCTATCATAGGCTTCCGCTATGTCTAATTTGATAAACATAAATTTTTCTTTTGAGGCCATCATGGAATGAATAGTTTCAGCTGTGATGACCACTCCATCCAAGATTCTTCTGTCAGCCACAAATCCCCCTTGTTCCTTAGAGACAAGCGTGCTAATCCACCACTTCAATATTTTTTGCAATCAACTTAGATAGAATCTTATAGACCACATTACAAAGGGATATGGACATGAACAAACTCAGCCTATCAGCCTCATTACATTTCGGGATGAGGGAAATTAGAGTGGAGTTCATAGCCCTCAACATCTATTTGTTCCCTTGAGATTCTTGCACCACCTTTATTAAATCCAAATTTATGATTTCCCAGAATTCCTGAAAGAATTCTATCAGAAACCCATCAAGACCAAGGTATTTCCCTTTCTTCATCTAAAAAATAATGGCCTCCAATTCTTCCAGGGAAAATTAAGCACATTAGGTTTTCATTCACTTCTATATAAACTAGAGAAGGCATACAAGTGAGGATATGATTTTCTTCCTCCATCACATTAGGGGAATCCTCCCTGAACAAAGAGGAAAAATATTGAGAAGCCTCACTCAAAATATCTCCTAGAGAAGTTAGATGATCACCCCTAGAGTTCACAAGACATGGGATCAAGTTACCATGTCTCTTGGCCTTCACAGAGTTAAAGAAAAAAATAGTGTTTTTATCCCCTTCCTGCAACCACTCAACCTGTGCCTTTTGTTTCCAATAAATCTCCTCCTATGACTCACACTCCTCCAAACCTTTCAAATCCTTTGAATCGTCCTAGATCAATTCATTAGAAATTCCATGCTCCCTCATCCCACGAGTGATAGCATCCAAACTAGCCTGAATAGCGGCCTTAGCATGGAAGATATTGCCAAAGCACTGCCTTTTCCACCTCTTGAGTCGATAAGTACTTCACAAAATACATCTTCTTGACAAAGGAGTACATCATAGTGCCAAAATAAGGTCTACCCCAGTGCCACCACTCAACCATATGATCCTACAAAGAGGGTTCCCACAACCACATAATTTGAAACTTGAAAGAGGGAATTTTAGCAACACAAGCCAATGAAGCAGATAACTTAATTGGCTAATGATCTTATCCCCTCCAATCCAGTATCTCAAATTTGGCAGTCCAAGATCCACCAATATAAAAACAAGATACCAAAAACCTATCAAGCCTCTTAGCAATACATTCTTTACCATGCCTCTTATTATTCTAGGTATATTGACCATTACTAGGTTTTACATCCACAAGATTTAAGGATGAAATATTTTCTCTGAGAAGAAAATACGATGGCTCCAAACTCATCATTCCTCCCCTCTTTTCCTCCAAATTAGTGATAGCATTAAAGTATCCAACAACAATCCAAGGATATATAAGAGCAGTACTCCAAGTAAATTGAATATAAGACCATAGACGTAATTTTCCAAGCATATTAGTTGGGGCATAGATATTAGAAAAAGAATAGTCTCTCCAAACTTTAGAATTGAGGCAACCATGGAGATAGAATACTTACTAGAAATCCACCAAATAGATTTGATCTTCAATGGGTTCCATAAGCAAGCCACACCCACAACATTATCTTGAGCACCAATACACTAGCAGTGGCCCTGCCACCAAATTTTTGGCACCAAACTACACATACTTTCCACTGAAAGTTTAGTTTCCTGAATAAATAGCATATCAAGTGAATGAATTCACACCAAATCATGAGCAACTTTTTTTTGAGGGCCACTATTTAAGTCTCTCACATTCCATGAGAGAATAATCATCTCTCAAAGTTGGAAAAGTGGGAGTCCAAAGTTTAGACAAACCCTGACTCCACCAATGTCTCACCCATTAGCTTAATTTTATCCAAATCATTTTTTTCTCCCAACCTTGGAGGGTTTCTCATGATTCCCCTTTGGATTCTTCTAAAGAAGCCCTAGGGTGCGAGAATCCTTTTTTCCTTTCTTTGAATCTCAAAACCATCCTCTCCAGAGGGAATGTGTTGTCAACCAAGATTGGGTCCTCAAGCCTTTCCATAATAACAAAGGCCATAGGAGTTGCAAAAACCATGAAGTTTAGATTTGTATCCATTTGGGATAATTTCATACTGCCCTCCTAAATGTTTTGGAAATCAACAGACTTAGTACCCTCCTGATCCACCTCCAAGCCACTTGATTCTAGAACCATCATACCGAAATTCACCTCCTATTGGCTAAAGTCATCCAACACATTAAAGTAATTAATAACTTCCTCCTCCTTTCTCTCCTTAAAGGTTCTCTTCTATCCTTAGTTCCTATTTCGGGCCTTGATAGGAATAAAACCTTCTTTGTCTACCACTTCACTTGAATTCAGAGCCTTTCCTTTATCCTCCTTAGAAGGATGGCATGGGGGTTGGTTAAGATGGGGCTTTGAAGAGAAGAATGTAGGAAATATTTTCTGTAGATGACCATATTTGTGACACAATCGACAATGAAAGGGGAGAGCCTCACAATCAAGCTATTGCACCCATGAAGACGAGCCCACACGAATTTCCAAATAATTTGGAAGAGGGTTACTCAAATCAATTTCAACATAAATGTGTGCAAAAGTTAGTACCTTTTTGTCCAACATTTGTTGAGAGGACCCACTGACTTTTCCAGAAATAGAGCGACCATCAATAAAATGCCATTCCTCCAAAATTCAAATGGGAACCAAGGGAAGTGCACCCAAATAAGAATTCAATTTGAGAGCTCCTTTGAAAGGGTTGAAACCAGCATGCCATGACGTGATGAACAAACCAATCCAGTTATGGAAGTAAGGCCTGTTAGAATTTTGAAACAAGCACAAAACCATGAGCCACTGGATCAAACAAAGAACAAAGACACCTTCCACATAAGAGATCTGCAAAAAATATGTCCAAAATTCCTCAACAAGAAAAAGCTACATAATCAAGAGACTTTCAAAAAGATATGAAAGATCGAGATGATAATTACAATGAGGGTTGAGTGCTTTATAGGAGAAAACCCCTAAATGGTGCTCACTTTAATTAACAAAAAAGCACTTAGTTAACTTAATAAAGCAATCCTAAGTTTAGCTTAAGTGCATGAGAATAAATTAGACTAATAATCAATTAAAGATTAATTAATTATTAGCTAATGCATGATAACTCTAATACCCCCCCTTAGGATGAACTTAGGGAGTAGCTAAAAACCCTAAAAAGAATGTATGATGGGTCTCGACAAACAAGGATTGGTGAGGTACCCATGTACAAACAAAAGATCTCTCAAAACTAGAGAAAAAAGGAGAAAAACCCTATAGGAGAAAACTCCTCTCCAAAAGAGAGAAAGGAAAGTGAAGGAATGAAGAATCCTCCAAACAAGAGTGAAGAACAAAGAAGCCTCCAACAAAAAGTTTTCCCAAAAGATAGGAACAAAGGATGAACAAAAGAACACCACTGAAGCATGAAGAAGCTACATAAACTATCGAAGACTGATTGTTGTAATGCCAAAACAAGAACCTATTGAAACAAATGATGACTAGGATCAAGAAGACAAGAATATGTATGAGTTCCCCCAATGACGCTACTCGAATCAGATGGCAAACAAAGGCAAACACCTGGAACTCGAAGATACAGATGGCAAAGGTACCAAAATTCTAATTAACTGATCATGTGAAAATAGAAGGTTGCCTCTGAAAACATGAATACAAGAGCGTCCATATGGTAAGTGATCCATCACACTAAAATGCAACCACTGATGTACGCTGCATCCAAAAGTACATAGAGACAAATATTATATACATAGTAACAAGTCTATAAAATAACTTATTTTATGTTGGTTTTATGCAAACTTTAAGATACTTTTAACATACTTTCTAAACAATATTCCATATCATACTATATGTTTTATATCCATTATGCAGACCTAAACCCAAAAACATGGTGATGGAATTATGGTTTAATATATTAGCATTAAATGGTTTATATGAATATGTCTATGGGAATGTCGATGGAGTGCTATGTTTAATTATGATGGTTATCCTTTTGTGTGTGTTTTCTGAAACTAACTTGTTTGAAACTAAAGGAGGAACCATGATACATAGCAGTTGTAGGATGAACCCATAGCAAAAGAGTCATTGGACACCGAACAGGGGAAACTGCAGAAACAGTTGAACGTGATGATCATTGGTTGAAGGCATTTAATGAAGATAGAACGCGCGCTATTATAATTAGTTAATAAATGTTGAAGAGGTATTTCTTACATATGACTTTGATAGATGGGTATATGATTGCATGCATTTTGTTTTGACAGAGTTCTAGTTTTGATAGGATTCTCCTTCTTTTTTAGTTGTGGGTTGAATAATTCCAAGTCTTAAATCCACGCTCTAGATATTTGTAGTGGAGTTAATGATTTCTGTTAAGTTTTTGCTTTCAATAAAGATTCCCTCAATTTGTATATAATTGTTGGTTGAATCCATAGGTTAGTTTGTTTGTTTTTTGTAGTTTTATGCTATATGTTATTCTCAGTTTGAAACATGAATCTACAAAATGATTGAGTACGATTTGTGCAAGAATATTTTGTAATCTTTCATCTCATGCAATAAATGGAGATCAATTCATGGAATACATGAAATCTATTAGTTAGATTGAGTTTAGTTAAGTGGGAACATTGACTTGAGCAAGCTACTCAAGGTATTGTTCTTAACTTCACCTTTTCAGCTATTTATTTTTGTTAATAGCTATTATTAGTTTATTATTGTTCATAAATCATATGCAAGTTAATTGAGATTTCATTTCTTGCTTATTATGAATAAATGCTTAGGAACATGCATGTAATGATTATTAGTAACACTCCAGAGGATAGTTCAATTGAGTTAGTAGTCTTTATCAAGTTTTCAGTTAACATAGTTTCATTTCATTAGCAAAAGTTCAATCACAACCTTTACTATAGGTACCTGTAGCAACTAGTTTCAGTTTATACTTTTACTGTTTTACAATTTTGTGAAATTCCAACAATTAAAATGACTTTGGTAGGATAGTTTAAGTAGTTTGAGTCCATAAAGGTATATATAATGTTGCACCATCATAAGCTTGTGCAACTTGGTTGATGATTTAATGTAGTCTTAAGCAGTGTCAAGTGGACTGTTCAATTAGTTGACCCTCTAAATTGAGTGGATTCCACCAAGTTTACAAAAAATTAGCTTAGACTCTACATTTTTAGCATCGTTGTTAGGGATGGTGCTATCTTCATAGACCTATTTTTACAGTTTTCATAGCTAATTTCTCTTTTCAAGCATTAGGACTATTAGATACCACCTTTTTAAACACCAAGCTACTAACATTGTGCAGGCCCGTTGAATTTAAAGTCACATTTTATGTATGCGGAGGTGGAGAGATCCCTTGGGTAGGTTCCTTCCGTCTACACACTAGGAAGCTATTACAAAAATTGGTGACCCTAGTACTTAGAGCGAAGGTACCACTGAAGAAGAAATTTCCTTTTCACCAACTTCTAGCGCACATACAAAAGGAACATATCACACCATGGGTGATGCAGCGGATGATGATGATTCTCGAACAACTTTTGGGTTTCCTATTCCTAACCAGGAAAGGGCCACAGTGCTAAAGAACATTCCTCCTTCAGCCTTTCCAATGTTCTATGGGTTAATGACTAAAGACCCAGATACCTTTCTCTTTAAATTTGATGTCTTATGTAGAAGTTATGACTATACTTTTGATGTGCATAGGTTAAAGCTTTTCCCTACCACCCTCAAAGATGTAGCTTTGAGATGGTTCATGGGATTAGGGAGAGATGTTGTTCCTAACTAGGACACCATGAAGACATTAGTTTTGGAGAAGTATCAGGACTAATATAGAGGACCTGATAGGAGGAAGGATGATATATTATGAATGACACAAGAGGATGATGAGCCTTTAGAGGATTCTATTGAAATATTTCAGTTTGCTCTAAAGAAAAACCCCCAGAACAAGTTGTCAGAAGAGTCTCTTAAGCTAGGCTTTTTGCGAGGGGTTAATGAAGGCTATATGGATGCCTTGAACCTCATTGGTCGGGGATATATTTCTCAGTAATCATTTTCAGACATTTTTAAGGCCTATCAAAATTATTCCAGGACCTTTACAAGGAGGCCAAGAGATAATAGGACATCTGTTCTTGGTAAATCATCTACTGGGGTTTCAAAAGTTGAGTTGAGCAATATGTTATTCAACATGAAAGAGCATATAATCAATCATTTGGAAACATAGTTGGATACTCTACACATTAAGAAAAAGAAAGAGGAAGTTGAGGCTATGCTAACTAAATATTTTCCAAGCTGCAGGCAAAGAAAAGAAAATTGCAAATACAAAAGAGTGGCCAACATCTAGCAGGATAAAGTTGAGAATCTTGACTTTCAACCCATTGAAGGAGATGGTGGACAACTCTTTTATATAGCACAAAGGAGGCCATGGAAGTAGATACAAGGTATGTCGCAAGACCCCCTTAGCTTTAATTCATCTTTTCCTATTGGCAACCAAAACTTTTCTGCCTAGAACTCTCAGCCCTGGCAAGTAAATCAAAACCAATGGAAAAATCCCCAATGGCCAAACCCTCAACCTAATTGGAACCAACAAACAAATCCTTGGCCATAATAGAATTTTTTAGGTTCCAATTACAATCCACAATGTCCAACCCAACAGAATCAATGGTAGCCTCAGTGGCAGAAAGGCTAGCAATGGCAGCAACAAAATATGAATTATCAGCAGCTCGTGCTTCCTCCTCCACAACAACAACAAGCACTAATTCCACTATCAAATCTTGCATCCTAGCCACCCAAGCAGAAAATACCTATCCAACCTGCACCTAACCCTAATACTAAGCCTATTCAGCAAGCTTATACTAATGAAGCTATGCAGTACCCCACTTATGGGGTGGAGGTGAGTGATGTCCACCTTAGATCAAGAAAACAACTTGCTAGACCTTCATCGCCCCAAATTATAGAAATGGAGGATGAGGAACCTACAGTTGAGGCTTCTGATAAACCACCTTTGGAGCTTGAACAAAATCAAGTACACCAAACTACTACAAATCCCAAGCCACCTTTTCCTGAATGCTTAGCTCTACAAAAGCATCACACACAGGCTGAGATGGACCTTTTAGGGCAGTTGAAAGATGCCAACATCAAAATTCCACTTATCCAAGCTATCAAAGACATCCATATCTATATTAAAATAGTAAGGGATCTCTATCTTAAGAAACCAGGAAGGGAAAGGAAAGATCCACAAATAGTTCATGTTTTGGGGAATCTTATAGATATCATGTTGGGAAACATTACAGTCCCTAAGTATACTAATACTGGTAGTCTAGTTGTGGACGTTAAGATCAATGGGACCCTCAGTAAGAACACTTTGATAGACTTGGGGGAAGCCATCAATGTCATGACAAAAGAAACAATGCAGTTCCTTCAGTTGATCAACCTCAGGCCCACACAAACTATCTTATAATTAGCTGATAGGTCTACGGTCTAGCCTGAGGGAATTATTGAAGACCTAGTTATTGCATTAGATTTTTGGCAATACCCTGTAGACTTTATAGTATTGCAACCCAAATTTAATCTTGCAGGTTACCCACTCATCCTAGGTAGGCCTTGGTTGGCAATAATCGATGCATTTATAAGCTGCAAATCTAGCAAAATGATAATATCTAATGGGACAATCATAAAGAACTTGGTTCTTTATCCACCCGCCCAACCATATGTAGATCTTGAGTGCACCATTTGGCCCAATTTGGGTGAGGAGGAGGAAGATAACTATTCTCTTCAAACACTAATGACTATAGAATGCAACCCCTTATTGGATGACCATGATGAAGATGATCTCATTGCTCATATAATCCAAAATTATTGTGGTAGGAGCCCACAGCAACAAGATTGTCCCATATGCCTACAAGACCCCTTGCAAGGTCTTGTACCTACCGATTCTACAAAAGATATATCACAACTATTTCATTCATTACTCCCTTGACAATGTTTACCCATCATACCAAGCCTTGATCTCTCATCAGTTCAAGATTCATCAAAGGAGTTGGAAATTATGCCAAGGAGGGTGTTAAATATTAATAATGCCTTGACTAAGGAACTACATATTTCTCTTCAATCAGTGTTGCAGGCACACTCAACTGCATATGCATGGGATTACCATGATATGAAGGGAATTGATCCTGATCTATGCATGCATAGGATTTATATTAATGATGGCTACAGACCTATAAGATAGTCATAGAGATGTGTGAATCCAACTCTAAGAGATATAGTGAAAGTTGAACTACAAAAGCTTTTAGATGCAGGTTTTATATACCCTATATCAGACAGTGAATGGGTTTCACCATTGGTAATAGTTCCCAAGAAAGGTGAGAAATGGAGATTCTATGTTGATTATAGGGAATTAAATGCGTCCACAAGGAAAGATCACTTCCCATTGCCATTTATTGACCAAGTTCTTGATTCTTTGGCAGGAAAGAAATATTTTTCATTTCTTGATGGCTTCAGTGGTTATAACCAAATCAAGATTACACCAGAAGATCAAGAGAAGACCACATTTACCTGCCCCTAGGGAACCTATGCATATTTTTTCTTACCTTTTGGTTTTTGTAATGCTCTAGCTACTTTTCAAAGAGCAATACTCAACATATTTTTTGATTTTGCACATAACTGCATGGAGATATACATGGATGACTTCACCACTTATGGTGAAAGTTATGAGGAAGATCTTAGTAACCTAGAGAAAGTGTTAAAAAGGTGTAAGGAACACAATCTATCACTTAGAAATGAGAAGTATTTCATGATGATGACACAAGGAATTGTGTTAGGACACTTTATGTCCAGCGAAGGAATACAGGTTGACCTAAAGAAGATTGAAATTATATCTACCCTACCTATACCACAAAAACAAAGCGATGTATGAAGCTTCCTTAGACATGCAGGTTATTATAGGTGATTCATCCAATATTTCAGTAAAATTGTTGCACCTTTGTTTATTTTGTTGACAAAGGACAGTGAGTTTGATTGGACTGAAAACTATCAGAGTTCATTTCAGAAATTTAAAGTAGCTCTAACTCATACACCAGTTCTAAGAGGTCCAAATTGGACATTTCCATTTCACATACACAGTAATGCATCAGACTTTACCATTGGAGCAGTCCTAGGCCAAAAAGAGTGGAATAAAGAATATGTAACGTACTATATTACTGTAGCGTAAAAAAATGTATCTTTGGACATTTTCACGCTCATTTGGGTCTTTCTTATGGATGTTGGCCTATTTTTTCCTATATTTAATGCTCTAATGTGGTCAACACATTCACATTAGGTCTTGGACCCTTATAAATCAATAAAAACTTTACGATGTCTTGTAAAAGTGTTGTGAAGTGTTGTAACCCACTTTCACACTTTTCTAGGACCTTATTAATATAATTCACCTAAATAACCTCTTACCAAGCCTTATTTCAAAGTGTTGTAATGTGTTGTAACAAAATTTCATGCTTTTCTAGGCTTGTCATCAATAATTTGACCCTTTCTTATGATTAAATGGCCCCTTTATACACTTGCAAGCCCTACTTAAGTGTATTTTTTAGAATAATCCCATTAAACATCATTTATTACACTTTAATTCCTGACACCCACTTAAAATTCCCTAGTGGGACCAAGTCGCCAATAGGGGTGACTTAGTCCCACTTGGCTCAAAAATCAAAATTATTTCAAAATTTTGGCAAGATATTATTTTCTAAACCTTGAGGTTGACCTATGATGTGGTATTTTTGAGAAATTTTGTATAATCATGTATAAATATAGGGTTTTTCCTCTCATTTCACCCCCATTCATTCTCTTAATCATTCAAGCAATTATTAATCATTCTCAAGCATTCTAGACATTCTTAAGCATACATCCATTGGAGCTTCTACTTGCATATTTTCATATTTCTACTTCAAGGGTTTGGTGAGTTGTAGCATTGCATGTTGTTCATTCATCATTCTCTTTTAATTTCATTTCATTTTCAAGGGTTTAATTACCAAACCAGGGTTTGACCAAGGTAAACCCCTATTCACTAACCCTTAACCATTTTTCCCCCTTTTGCATGTGTTTTTGCAAGTCTAGTGTGCAATTTTTTCAAAGAGCAAGTTGTGAAAAGGTGTCAAAAATTCATCAAAGTCTTTCAAATTCAACAAATCCCTAAAAGAAGCTTGGAGATCACCTACAAACTAGATTCTGTAGATTCGGATTTGGAAACCTATCATGAACTGAAGTGCAGACCGGGAGCTACAGATTGCATCTTCTAATTTCCCAAAATCTGAAGGTGGATTAAGTCACCATAAATGGCGAATTAGTCCCACTGCCAGGCTTGAAAATTTTTTTCTATAGTTCTGAGTACCCTTTTGGCTTAAACCTATTCTGACAAAATTTCCCCGAAACATGACTAAGTCGCCCAGCTTGGCGTAAGTGTCTCAGTTGGCTTCAACAGAGATTTCTATAGGATTCTAGAGCTCCTCTTCATCACTTTCTAGTTTCCAGGTGCACCTCTTCAATCTCATTAAGTTTTGTTACAATTTACTTGCATCTTTAGTTAATTTTGCATATCACAATGTGTTTTCAAATAAAGTGCATTTCATTTGTTTTTCATTAATAATCCATCTCTTTTATCAATTATTTGCATTTAGGGCATTCTATTTAGACATATTTCAATCATATTTGCATTAGTCTTGAGTGAGCCACCAAGGTTTTTGGGATTCCTTTCTCCTTTTAGGTGTAAAACCCTAGAAGTGTAAGAGAGCCCCTATCCTAAAAATCTTCGGTTCATTTTGGTGAACCTGCATTTAGAATGTATCATATTTATTATATACAATGAATTTACATCCTAGGACTAGCTGACATTAACATTGCATTGCATTTTGCATTGTTCAATTTGCATCCTATGGTTTTAAAATTTGCAATAGTGAAAAGCTCATCTAGCTGCATTTTTGCATTGAATTTCATTAAAAATAAACAAAATTTTGCACATTCATATTATATTTGCATCTGAAAACCTAAAAATCATAAAATACAATTCAAAAATTTTGAAAATTTTCAAAAAAATCACTACCTGAACTCATTTGCCACCTTGGGCAACTTAGTCCAGTTGCATCTTTTTCATTGCATTTTATGGCATTTAATCTATAATTTCTAAGTTTTTTGTTTTTGTTTCTACATTTTAGTTTTATTTTCCAGAATTTTAGTTTTAAGCATTTTCTTCTTGTTAGTTTACATTGCATTTGCATTCACCCTACATTTTGAAACCTTTGCATGAGTGTTTGGTGTCCTATTACTAATACCTTAGTGAGAAGAAGTTCAAGACTCATGTTATCCCACAATAATACACCCATTATGGATCTTGTGTTATCTAAAGCTTCCACTCCTAGTATTGCAACTAGTACACTAGGCATGGATAATACCTTTAGCAACTCTTTGTCTTCAAATGACATGCAAGTAGACACACAAACTGATCATATCCCGCAAGACAAAACAATTCACATTCATGAGGACTTAACACATCTCCAACATTAAGTAAGCTTGGAAAACATTTTAGCCACTACAATTCCTACCATAGAAAACATCCATCGCATGCTTGAAAGTGAAGAAGGCCTAGACGTTGTGAAACACATAGTTTAGATATATACAAAACATTCTCCTTTAACCTCTAGTGCCTCTCAACCAACAAACACTGTGGTTAGCCAAGGAGGAACTCAAACTCCTCCTCTCTCAACCATAGCCTCAATACCTACCTATACCACTCCTCACATCACAACAACACTGCAACAAGTTAGTAATGTGATTCCTTCCTTGAGTATTCTTGTTAGCATCCCTAATTCCTATGTGGCATTGCATGTTCTATCCTCTTCTACAATACCATCTATAAGCATTCCATTCACTTTCCCTACCACTACATACACTCCATCACCACTTTCACTTCCACCACATACCACTTACAATGACCCTCTCATAACACAACTTTTCCAAACTGTTTCATCCATGCAAAAACAAATATCCACCATAAACCAAAATCAGAATGGACCACCCATATATTATGTTAGAAGTAGCCCATTATCTTTGGAAATATTACGAACACTGATGCCACAAGGAGTATAGATGCATAGATTTGATAAATATGGAGGGAAGGGAGATCCTTCTAACCATGTTAATTCCTACACCGCCTTATGTAGTGATTTTTTCCTTGATGATAAACTGTTAGCAAAATTGTTTCCTAGGACTTTAAAAGACACTGCCTTGAAATGGTTCTCATCTTTACTAAACAATTCAATTTTTTCATTTAATGAACTTGTTGATGCATTTATAAATCATTTCCAAGTGCATATGACTCCCAAGAAGACCTTGGCTGATTTGATGAGATGCAAGCAGAATGAGGAAGAAAATATAACTGATTTTATCTCACGCTATCAATCGCTTTATTCGCAAATCGATGTCAAGATTCCTAACCCACACCTTCAAAAGATGTTTATAGAAAACTTGCAAACCAAACTTTAGGAAAAATTCACTATGATGAAATTCCCCTCCTTCATGCACTTGTGTACTATCCTTTGCAATTATCACAATTCGATTAGTAGTCGAGATACAAGGTCCACTTCTAGTCAAGCTGAGAAATCTGAACATGCCAACCAAAAAAATTCCCAACCATTTCGAAAGAAAAACAAAGGGTTCTTACAGTTCAACCCCCCTCAACAACCAACTCAAACCGTCAACAACCAAGTAGCAGTTGTTAAAATCATGGTGTTGTTTAGTTATGGAGACCCGAAAAGACAATTCACACCTTTACTTGACACCTTTCATAACACAATGTCCCAACTTTTGCAACAACAAATGATTACCTTGCCTGCGATCAAAGCACCCAATCCTGCTAAGCCTTTACCTCTTAAATTTAAATCTAATGCTTATTGCCATTATCATAGACAAAATGGACATGACACGAAACATTGTAAGCATCTTAAACATCTTGTGCAAGACCTCATTGATTCCAGCCGTCTATCCATTGCAGGTGTTAATGATGAAGGTAATAAGTCTGTTGCCCCTCCAAATCAAAACTTGCAAATTTTCACTAATCCAATTCCCAAACATAATATTTCATTTGTCAAAGCTAGTGAAACTATGAAGAAAGATGTGATGAATGTTGATAAATATGATGAACATCTTGATCCTATCCCACATATTACCCATGTTAATCCTATGGATGAAATGGTAGGTGTGATAGACGTTATCCCTCATAAGGGCCAACCTAAGAAATCTCTTGATATTACTTTCTCCTCTAAGGACATACTTAAAAATCTCCCCGATGGTCCTCTTTACATAGCTGATTGTATCTATGACAAGCCCACTAATGGGATACTAATAGATCCCTCCTATGGAGAGAACGTGATCACCGAGGAATTTTTGGTATTACATGACCTTTATCAAGATGACTATGATAAATTGAAAGCATGGATCAAGACACACAATGGTTTTGCTTTCCCTACAATAGGATCAATCATCCTTCCATTACAAATAGGACCAAAAAAATTGGACATTACATTCTCCATCATCCCGCAGTCGGACCAGTTTCGTTTGAGGCTAGGCCATCCATGGCTTCACTTAATGAAAGATGTCCCTTCGGTTATCCATAAATGATTAAAGTTTCCATTTGACAATGAAATATTCACTGTCCGCCATAGCGGCTTTAACCCATTCTCTTCCAAAGGAAACTTTTCCTTAGAAGCCTTTTGGCCCAAGCCCATGGAATGTATAACGCCTCAACAAGACTTCTTTTTCATAGCTTACCAAAAATTTAAAGTGAAGAAAATAGCAGAATTATCTCTCTACAACATGTCCTTGTCCACTTTTGACACTCCTATCCTAGATGAAACCATGCTTCAACCTAAACAAGAACTAATCAACCAAGATAAACCAACACCAGAAACTTCCCCGACATCATCCAAGAGACCAAGAGACAATGAAAACAACTATGTCATGCCTCCTTGAATAAAACAAGTTTACAAAGAAAAAGAGAAAGTGGATGACCAAACTTCCATGGATCCTTCTATTCCTCCCCTTAGGGAAGAAAAACAACCTATGGTTGATCAACCCGCTCCTTCACAAACACAACTCAACAATAAAGCCAAAATAAATTGAGGTGCTAGGGAGCATAGGCGTAGATGTCGTGTCCTTGCTCGCAAGTTACATGCAGAAGAAAATAAAGAAACTCAAAATCCACACTTGACAAAAGCAATGCATGATGACCCACCTCCCCCACTACAACAAAATGATCCCATACAACAATCACAACAAGAGGTACACTCTTCATTGGACATTATCATTCATTCTCCTATTGTGATTAATCTGGATGACGGTGATGAGATTACCAAAATCGACGAAGAGATGCATAATGATTTGAACACATGGTTTTCCTCTTCCATGAGCTTAAATGAAAAATCTCCTATAAAGAGTGTTGAACCTGGTGCTTCCCCTAGTTCGACACTTGCTCTTGTCCCTTTGGCTAGTTGCCCACCCTCGACATATCATGAACATGATTAGGAGGCGAATGACTTGCTCGATGGTTGACTCGCATTTTCCTTACTAGTCTTTTGCATTTTCTTTTGTGTGTTTGAATGTGCATAATGTGATCCCCCGTAATGTTTTGTTTGATGTTCTCTCTCTTTGTGGCATTCACTCTATTTGTACCTTCATTCTTCTCTATGTTGTACATAGCTTTCACCTTTTCCTTTGTCTTTTTCTTGTGTTTTCCTTTTGGGGATGACGCAAGGCATTGAGACATTCATGTCTCTTTCATGTTAACCCAAAAGGATTTTATTTTTCTTTGCCTTTTTCTTTTGTTTTCCTTTTGGGGATCACGCAAGGCATTGAGACATCTATGTCTCTTTCATGTTGACCCAAAAGGCCTTTTTTTTCTTTTCCTTTTTCTTGTGTTTTCCTTTAGGGGATGACACAAGGCATTGAGACATCTATGTCTCTTTCATGTTGACCCAAAAGGATTTTCTTTTTCTTTTCCTTTTTCTTTTGTCTTTTTCTTGTGTTTTCCTTTTGGGGATGATGCAAGGCATTGATATATCTATGTCTCTTTCATGTTGACCCAAAAGGATTTTCTTTTTCTTTTTTATTTTCTTATGTTTTCATTTTGGGGATGACACAAGGTATTGAGACATGTATGTCTCCTTCATGTTGACCCAAAATCTTTTCCTTTTTATTTCATCTTTTCTTTTTCATTTGACTTGTGTTTTCCTTTTGGGGATGATGCAAGGCATCAAGACACCCCATGTCTCTTCCATGTTCTTTATTTTTCTTTGTTTTCGCTCTCTTTGTGTCATTCTTACAGCTTCTATGTATTTGGGGAATGATGACATTTCCAATCTCTCTAAACAACATTGCAGCAAAGAACATACTAACCCCAAATCCATAGATCCCTTATGTTTTTAGTTTTTTCATTTCAAGGGCAACCCCTTCCCTTTTCTTTTTCCTTTCTTTCACATGACGTGGCCTTACTTGGAAACATATGACTTTGCATAAGGGATTTCCAAGTTGGCTCTCATGTCTTTCTTTCTTATTTGCATTTTTCATTTGCTACTTTAAAGTATTTCCTCATAGCATGGTATTTAGCAATTCCTTTAAAATGGGGGCATACATTGGCATTATTCATTTGCAATTTTTTTATTTTTTTTTTGGTTCTTAATGCATCCTTGTTACTTCATACAATGTGTTTTGTCACTTTGTGGATGACATTGGGTGTAATTTCCTTCATGAGCATGATCTATCTTAGCATATTACATTCCTCTTGGTGGGTTGATGTGACACACTACATCCCCTAAGTTGCAAATTTTCTATTCTTTGATTGGTCCTCTCTTGGAGACATAAAACACAATGTTCCCTAAGTTAAAGACCTCACATGAACTAAGCAAGAATCCTTTAAACATCCTTTGCATGTTGCATTTTTCATTTTTTATATGGCCACCTTGCATAACATAGTTTGCATGCCTATGGTGCCATCGTGTTTGTTCATGAGCTCCAAGCATACAAAGTTTTGCTTGTCTTGTGAAGCTCAAAAAGTAATTTTCTTTTGTGGCACCTTATTAAAGTTATCAGGAGGTATAACTTTGCTATGGTTGAGTGGGAATCCCATTCCAAGGCATGACTTTCTCCATAGCCACCTGCGTGTGTGTGAGTGCATACCAGCCATGAGTGTATGTTTCTCACCTTTTTGGGCCTTCTCACATGGCAGACGGCCATGAGTTCTGTTGCCTCAGAGTGAGTATTCATTTTCAGACAAATAGCCTCGATCTAATCCACAACGGGATGGACAAATGATCGAAGCTTGATCTTATGGACAAGGAAAAAGTAACCTTCTACTTTTTCATGTTTAGGCCCTCTTAGTGGACTTTGGCTTGATTTTTTGCCTAGATTTAATGTTGTAATGTGGTCAACACATTCACATTAGGTCTTGGACCCTTGTGAATCATTAAGACTTCTAGGATGTCTTGTAAAGGTGTTGTGAAGTGTTGTAACTCACTTTCACACTTTTCTAGGCCCCTTTCATCATAATTCACTTAAATAATCCCTTTTTATCACTTACCAAGTCTTGTTTCAAAGTGTTATGAAGTGTTATAACCCACTTTCATGCTTTTCTAGACTTGTCATCACTAATTCAACCCTTTATCATGTTTAAATGACCCCTTAATACACTTTCCAACCTCCCTTAAGTGTGTTTTTGAGGATATTCCCATTGGACAACATTTAATTCCCTTTAATTCCTAACACCCACTTAATTTTCTTAAGTGGGAATAAGTCTCCAATAGGGGAAACTTAGTCCTTTTTGGTACAAAACTCAAAATTATTTCAAATTTCTAGCGAGATTTTGTCCTCTAACCCTTGAGGTCGGCCTGTGATGAGTTATTTTTAGGAAATTTAGCAAAATCATGTATATATAAGGGTCTTTCCTCTCATTTTAACACCCATTCATCCAATCATTCACTCAAGCAATTAACTTAATCATTCTCAAACATTCAAGCAATCTAAGCATAATCAAGTCATCTATTGGAGCACTTCATTGCATATCTTCAGATTTACACATCAAGGGTTTGGTAAGCTTGTGACACTTCATGTTGTTTATTTATCATTCTCTTTCCATTTCACTTCATTTCATAGGGTTTGATTACCAAAGTGGGGTTTGACCAAGGCAAACCCCTATACTCTAATCCTTAACCATTTTTCCCTCTTTGCATGTGTGTTTGCAAACTTTGTAGGAATATTTGTTAAAGAAATAGGTGTTGAAAAGTGATCAACAAGTCATCAAATCTATTCAAGTCAACATAACCCTAATTCAAGCTTGGAGACATTTTTTATCCTATTTTCTACAGAATCAAGAGCGAACACCTGTCAAAAAAGCAAGTGTAGACCTGAGGCTACAAGATATTGTCCCAAGATTCCTGAAATCTGTAGGTGGACTAAGCTACCACTAGTGGAAGATTAGTCCCACTTCCAAGCCTGAAAAGTGGTTTCTGCATTTTTGGATGCCCATTTGGCAGATTCCTATTCCGACAAGTTTTCCCAAAACTGGGACTAAGTCGCCCAGCATGGCGTAAGTGTCCAAGTCAACATTTTCAATCAATTTTTAGGATTCCAGAGTCTCTCCACATCATATTTTAGATTCTAGGTGCACCTCTCCAATCCTGTTCAGTTATTTCATCATTTACTTGCATTTTTAAGTGTTTTTGCATATCACATTGTGTTTTCAAACAAGTTGCATTTCTTAGGTTTTGCATCATTAGATCATTTTATTTCCAAATCAATGCATTAGTACATCATTATTAGACACATTACATATCATTTACATTAACTTTGAGTGTAGACATTTGCATTTTGGACCCCATCCCTTTCTCCTTTTAGGTGAAAAACCCTAGAAGGAGCTAGAGCAGTTGGGAAATCCAAAATCATTGTCCACAGATCCAACTCTCTTTTTCCTTCTCCTTCTCTCCCTTTCATTCTTTTACATCATTTTCATGTGTGTTCCTTTGTGATAATGTTTGGTTTTCCATGGGATCTTGATCCTCGGGGCTTGATCATCCCTCTTGATTGTTGTTGTCTCATATTGCCAGCATGAGTGCATTTGGATCCCTCTTGATGTGCATGTTTAGCTACTTTAGTGTGAGTTTGAAGCAAGTTCATCCTCTCACTAAAGTGGGGGCTAAATGTACCATAGAAAAATATATCTTTGGACATGTTCATACTCATTCGGGTCTTTCTTATGGATGTTGCCCTAGTTTTGCCTAGATTTAATGTTGTAATGTGGTCAATGCATTCACATTAGGTCTTGGACCATTATAAATCAATAAAAACTTTATGATGCCTTGTAAAAGTGTTGTGAAGTGTTGTAACCCACTTTCACATTTTTCTAAGACCTTATTAATATAATTCACCTAAATAACCTCTTACCAACCCTTATTTCAAAGTGTTGTAACAAACTTTCATGCTTTTCTAGGCTTGTCATCAATAATTTGACCCTTTCTAATGATTAAATGGCCCCTTTATACACTTGCAAGCCCTACTTAAGTGTATTTTTTAGAATAATCCCATTAAACATCATTTATTACACTTTAATTCCTGACACCCACTTAAAATGCCCTAGTGGGACCAAGTCGCCAATAGGGGAAACTTAGTCTCACTTGGCTCAAAAATCAAAATTATTTCAAAATTCTGGCGGGATATTATTTTCTAAACCTTAAGGTCGGCCTGTGATGTGGCATTTTTGAGAAATTTTATATAATCATGTATAAATATAGGGTTTTTCCTCTCATTTCACCCCTATTCATTCTCTTAATCATTCAAGCAATTATTAATCATTCTCAAGCATTCTAGGCATTCTTAAGCATACATCCATTAGAGCTTTTGCTTGCATATCTTCAGATTTCTACTTGAAGGGTTTGGTGAGTTGTAGCATTGCATGTTGTTCATTCATCATTCTCTTTTAATTTCATTTCATTTTCAAGGGTTTAATTACCAAACTAGGGTTTGACCAAGGCAAACCCCTATTCACTAACCCTTAACCATTTCCCCCCCTTTTGCATGTGTTTTTGTAGGTCTAGTGTGCAGATTTGTCAAAGAGAAAGGTGTGAAAAGGTGTCAAAAATTCATCAAAGTCTTTCAAAGTCAACAAATCCCTAAAAGAAGCTTGGAGATCACCTACAGACCAGATTCTGCATATTCAGATCCAGAAACCTATCATGAACTGAAGTACAAACTGGGAGCTACAGATTGCATCTTCTAATTTCCCAAAATCTAAAGGTGGACTAAGTCACCATCAATGGTGAATTAGTCCCATTGCCAGGCCTAAAAAGTGTTTTCTGTAGTTCTGAGTACCCTTTTGGCTTAAACTTGTTCCGACAGAATTTCCCCAAAATAGGACTAAGTCACCTAGCTTGGCCTAAGTGTCTCAGTTGGCTTCAACAAAGATTTCTATGGGATTCTAGAGCTCCTCTCCATCACTTTCTAGTTTCCAGGTGCACCTCTTCAATCTCATTAAGTTTTGTTATAGTTTACTTGCATCTTTAGCTCATTTTTCATATCACAATGTGTTTTCAAACAAAGTGCATTTCATTAGTTTTGCATGAATATTCCATCTCTTTTATCAACTCTTTTCATTTAGGGAATTCCATTTAGACATATTTCAATCATATTTTCATTAGTCTTGAGTGAGCCACCAAGGTTTTTTGGATTCCTTTCTCCTTTTAGGTGCAAAACCCTAGAAGTGTAAGAGAGCCCCTATCCCAAAAATCTATGGTCCAATTAGCAAAAACCTCCAAGGAGCAAAGTTAAACTACACTGTGATAGAAAAATAAATGCTTGCAGTTGTCAATGCCATTAACAAGTTCAGACACTACATTACTGGCTATCAAGTGTTTATACATACAGATCATACAGCCATCAGATACTTGATGAATAAACCAATAGTAGGTGGAAGACTTGTAAGGTGGTTGTTGTTACTACAATAATTTGACATAACAATAGTTGAAAAACCTAGAAAGGATAATGTGGTTGCTAAATTTCTTTCTAGAATCCCTACCCAATCAACAGAAGGAGTGGTTGATGATTCTTTTCCCGATGAGCATCTATTTGCTTTAAATGGACACACTTCATGGTTTGTTGATATAGCTAACTATTTGGTGACAAGGTAGATTCCAGGTTATTTTTCTCCAAGAGAGAAAAGACAAATAGTCCACAAATGCTTCCCTTATTCTTGTATTTCTAGATATTTATTTTACACTGGGCTAGATAACTTTATGAGAAGATGTATCAGGGAGGATGAAGTGTTTGATATATTGAAAGCATGCCATGATGAACCCTGTGGTGGAAATTATGCAGCCAAGAGAACAACCTTTAAAATCTTGACAACAGGATATTACTGGCCAACCCTACATAAAGACTCTGTTAAGTATACTAGAAGCTGTGACCGATGCCAAAGAATGGGGAGACCCACACAAAGTGATGAAATGCCTCTACAACCCCAGCTAGCACTAGCTCCTTTTGATAAATGGGGGCTAGATTTTATTGGACCTATCTCTCCTAGTTCAAATATCAAGGAATATATATTGGTATGCACTGACTACTTAGCCAAATGGGTAGAGGTAAAAGCATTGTAGTTTGTCATAGATGGCAATGTAGCAAAAAAATTGTATGAGGAGATCTTCACTAGGTATGGTGTACCTAAGGAGATAGTGACTGATCAAGGACCACAATTCACATCAAACCAAATTTCCAAATTGGTAGAAGAGTATCAGATCAGGCACAAGAAATCTACCCCATACCATCCTCAAGCTAATGGTCAAGTAGAGGTCACCAACAATGATATTGAAAATATATTGATGAAAACAGTGCAGCTTCATAGGAGAGATTGGTATCTAGATTACCAAAAAAAAATTGGGCATATAGAACCACATGGAAGACAACTACAGGTTTTACCCCTTATGAACTGGTTTATGGAAAAATAGCAGTATTTCCTATTGAATTTGAATATAAAACATTGAGGAAAATAGTAGACTTGGGCATGGATTTAATAGAGGCACAAAAGGAAAGGTTACATTCTTTTAATGGGTTGGATGAGATACGCATGGAAGTAGTCCATCATACAAAGGTGATACAGCAGTAGCGAATGAAATGGTATGATCAGTATACATAAAGACAAAAGAATTCACTGAAGGAGATTAGGCTCTACTATATGACTCAAGGTATAAATATTTCAAGGGAAAATTCTAGTCTGGGTGGTTGGGCCCTTATGAAATAAGCAAGGTTTTCCCAAATGGAGCAGTACAGTTGCATACCATTGATGCAGCCCCGTTCTCACTTCTTCTTAATGGCCACAAATTGAAGTTATATAAGAAACCAATGCAACATGATGACTTCATCTTTTCATTGATCTAGCAATATGGTGCTCACAGTGAACCTAAAACAAAAACTAATTCACAAAGTCCTACATCAGTACTACATGACATACCCAACGCATCTAGTGATCCAGAGGTTGAGTTACACAACTTGACCCCTAAAATCACCTAGGCATAATTTCTTATACTTTAAACACCACATGCACACACTGCACGATTATAATGATACTCAAGATATCTTCAAAAGGGACTTGTTAACAATATTCACAGGGGACCTGATGCCGTAGGGACCTATAACTTCACATTGCCCACATTTTGATTGGGACCTAACACTGCAAGTGCCCATAGCAACATTCGAAGACTAAAATACTATTCAACTCATTTGGCACCATATTTATTGCAAGGTTATGCGCATTCATTTCCAAAATATCCACATATTTTATTGATCAATTCATGCTAAGTATCGTGGCATAATTGCTCTATTTTTCGCGTTCATTTCAAATCTTTGAAATTGTCAAATTGCCATCTCACATTCATCTAATCGTATGCACTCGCCATCCAAGATATTCATTACCTTGCATTTAATATTTGTCCCATCAAATCAATAACTGCATATGTTCTTTCAATTTCCACGCACCACCGATGGTTATTTTTGCACGACAATACTTGAGGTATACTTATGATTATTCAAGTTTTCTTTAAACTTTTTATGCACTTTTCACTTAAATTCCATGCATGTGAAATATTAAATTATTCGTTTCTATCAACTCATGTTTATACCGCCTCCAAATCATCATCGTGAAGTGAGGTCACTTCACCAATTAAATTGGAGGGAGGGTACACTTACTCTATCTTTTTGCCAGCCTTTTCAAATTTGCCACCCTAAATCGAATTTAATGAAAACCATGACATGAAAAGCCCTAAGTCATTTTTTTTATTACTATTTCCGTTGCCATTTTTTTAATTCCTAAAACTTGAAAACCTATAGAATTTGTGAGAACTTTAGCTTGGTTTTTACTAGAGTTGAATTTGAAAAGGAATTTGCAGTTACAATGTGGTGTGGTAGTAAGAATATATATGGAAATCGAGGTTTTGAAGTCATAAGAGAAGTCAAAGGTGGTAGGTAGAGATTGTGTTGAATCTTCAAAGCTAAATTTGGTATAATGAGTAGTAAAGGGAACTAAGATGGGAGGAGATGTCATAAGGAGAGAGTCGACAGCTCATCAATAGATTTTGGAGGGCGCAGTTGTCCTTCCTATATTCACAAGGGTTGGAGGCTCAATTATTTTATGAAATTAATAGCTCGTATAATGATGATTTAATGAGAAGATTTGCAGAAACTCGCCAATATGAAGAATCCATTGTAAAAGGACTTTATGTGGATGCTTCAGAGACCGCCATTGCTCAAATGACCAGATTGCCAAGGATAGGAGTAGAATTCCTAGCTCTGTTTGATGCAGTCGCAGCTCGAGAGGAATTTTGCATAAGAGGAGAGGAATTGGATTCCTCATCACAAGGTACGAAAAGAATGTCTCTCCATTGGTTATGGGAAAGGTGTGCCTCTTATATTGTTAGATATATTACATGCGATGGCAAACAAAATCTTTTATATATTGCTCATTTTAAGTTGTTAAGCCATCTTAGGCATAATAGGATAGTCAATGTACCCAATTTCCTATACCACTTGTTGAAGAGAATGGCTTTAGAATACCAGAAAAGATAATCTGATACTTCCCTCTCTCACCATTGCTTAGTTACCTTGTTGATAAAAAGGAGCCTAAGAATTCATTACCCACAAGTAAAGTGGGAGGATTTTAGGGCTGAGGAATGTAAGGATATCAATAGTTTGCTAGTAGTACCTGTTGTGCAATTTTTACACACACGCCCCACCGGAGGCGAGGACCCTCTTTTTCTTTTGCATATCTGCCTCTTGGCTTGGTCAAATTTTGGTTTTTCTCTTCTTGGGAGGTTATTTTGGGATTAAGTCTAGACTGGGTTTGATGAGGAAAATATTTTGAGGCTCTAAGGGAAATTTGCAAGTGTTGGAATTTGAAAATGGGGATTTTAAAGTGAATTTTCAATGTTATATGTAAATATTTTTTGCACCTGTGGATAGAGGACGAAAAATTAGGCAGAGTTACTTTTTGAACTTTTTGAAAATTCCTTCTAGAAAAAAAGTTATGAGGTTTAGGGGATTTCGACCCTGCAGGAAATCCGGGAAAATCCGTTCCCTCAGGATTTTTCCGAAAATTCCTTGACCCCCTCAAAATCCCAAGACCCCTCAAAATCCTGAAATTCCTCAAAAACCCGAAAATTTCCAAAAGTGGAAAAAAATTCAAAAATGATTTTTTTCAAAATGGAAATTTTTTCCGAAATGCATTTTAAAAAAAATAGAAATTTTTTCCTTGAAATTTTAAAATGTTTCCAAAAATGAAATTTTGAGATGGATAGAAAATTTTGGAATTAAAAATTCCCAAAATGGAAAAATTTATGAAAATGGAAAGTTCCCAATAAAAAATTATTAAATAAATATTAAAAGGGGAACTTGCATATGGATTCATGCCAAAAGGGAAATATGGAAGAGTTCAATTCAAATTCTAAAAGTGGGGCCTACATATGAATCTATGCCCAAACTGTCTACAGTTGGAAGGAGTTTCTAGAAGACATGTGAAGCTGATTTCATCATCCAAATAGAATTTTCATTAATGACAGGCTGGCATAATATTGTTTTCTCATCGTTCCATGATGTAACTACTTTTATGCAATTAGATGATGATGTACCATGAGCTCCCAAATTAAATGTAACAACTTGATGCTTCTAGAAATGCAATTGCAGCCATTGGATGAACTAAATCCTAGCCATTGATTAAAAATGTAATGTTCTATAAAGGGCCAGTGCCTTCTCATTTGTAAAGGGGTAAGACTAGGTTAGAAGAGCTGATTAGAAGCCATAATTGGCTAAGTTAGGAGTTAGATTATGCAAGATAGTAGTTGTAGGAGAGGAAAGAGACTGGAAATTGTTATGTAATGCTGGAGAAGTTAATGCAATTGGATTGTTGATTTGGCAAGCTTTGTGTTACACTTTGACAGTTTATGGTTTTTTGTTCTTGATTCTCAAGTGTTAGATGTTAGATTTCAATTCTTTTGCAATGATGATGAAATGTTAATGATGTTGATCGATCTTCGGTCCATACTTTTAACAATTTGCTGATTGTAATTTGTTGTGTAAAGTTAGTCTGGGCCTTATTTTGTGATAAGTTCAACTGTGGATGCTTGTTTACATTGCGCCAATTATTGGGTATGTGGATGAATATTCATAGTCTAAAAATCTTTAGTTTCCTTAGAAGATTGCACCATTTTTGTAGAGTTGTGGGCTTGTCCTTGATCAAGCAGAGATTGGTTTCATTGGGGATCTATCCATCTGCAACATTCATCATTGTTGTGATTGATCTTAGGTCTTAGTCTTAGAAATCTCTCTTAACCCTTATCTCTTTTGCTGTTTATTTTGAATCTGGGCTAATTTTAGGACTAAAAGCATCACCATATTGTTGCATCTGATGAAAGTACGCTTCCAACATTGTTCATTTGTAAGGTCCCCTTGTGATTACCAGCATTTTCATATTATCATTGAGTTGTTTATGCATTGTCAAGACCTGACATTAGAGACCTTGGGGTTATCTCTTGAGGCTTGCTGATAGAGATTTACCTTTCAAGAGAGATAGGATATCATATTCTATTTGAGTTGTTGCTATGCAGAAAACATCATCAACAGTACCTAGGGATATAGGAAATCAAAATGAACCCCAAAATGAGCTTGAAGAGGAAAACCCTCATAATTCACCTGTGGCCTCACCTACTTGCAGCCAAGGCAAACATGAAGAACCTGAAGAGCCAGAGTTTGGGTTGTCTAAAAATGAGGAGTTACCTTCTTCTTCTAAGCCATGGAAGTCTAAAAGTAGGAGAAGTAGTGTATCCACCACTTCTACACCCTTTAAACCAAAGGAAGAGGTTTCAAAAGGAAAGAGGTTTGATCAAAATCAGAAAAAAGAAAAATGCCCTGAAAAGGAAGAAGGGTATTAAAAAGGAAAAGAAGAAAGTTGAAGCAGAGATACTTAACCCAGACATTCTGGTAGGATCAAGCAACAAAATGCTACAAAGGAAGGTATAGGGGAACCTGAGGGAGAAGAGGAGAGTAGAGAATAGTCCCAGGGAAATCAACACTAGTAGGAACAACAACAGGAGAATATTACAGTTGTAGAGACTGATTTTGAACTAAGAGGGGATGCCCCCGACAATATGAATGCACCTGTGAAAAAGAGAAGGTATGTGATAATGACTTCTGATTCTGAATCAGAGGATTTATTTACTACAAAGAAATTAAGAACAAAATCTCCATATAGCCCCATATGTGGAGATTATGAAGGGGGGAATGAGCAGTTTGAAGATAGAGAAGAAGTTTACCTTAAGGAGAGAAATGTGAGGCAAGAAATCTAAGAAGAACTAGATAGAATTAAACACCTAGAGGAGTTGGTGAAAAACTACGAGCAAAAGGATAAAGAAAGGGAAGTAAGAATACAGGAGATGGAGGAGAAACTACAGTTGTATGGTCATGGGGCTAAGTTAGATTTGTTGGCACAATTAGTTGTCACTAAGACAGGGGACAAGGAACTGGCTATCCCAAGCGAGAGACCCCCTCCTCTTAAAACTCTTGGTTATCACATAACTTTATCTCTAGGCTACCAATTGCGGAGTGTAACTAATGAGCTCGCAAGGAAAAAAGAAAAATGGAAGAAGGAAAAAGAAAGATATATGCAAGAATTGGAAAAGAAAGAAATGGAATTGAATAAGTTAGCAGTCCGATTGGAATAAGTTGCAAATAAGGTTGCAAAAATTTTCAAGTGTAGGCCTCCAAACAGGACTTATGCATTGTTTCCACAAGAAAGGTTCTTCTATTTTCAGTTTAATAGATTAATTAGCAAACAATCTGCTGCCATGAGTCAACTGGATGAGTTTCTTAAAAAATTTAAAACTTCCACATTTGAAGACCAAGATCAATTATGTGAATTTTATCTGCATAATTATGTGATTTATGATGAAGAATGGAACCCCTTAATGTTTGTGGGGGATCTTCAAGTCAAATAACTCATCTCTTACTACAGGAATGAACAACTTAGAGGATAAATTATGGAAGAATATGATGAAAAAGAAATCTATTGCACTTCCAGTAAGAAGAGAGACTAAGGATTCAAAAGCAATTATTGATGAGTGGATGAAACTTCTTGGGCATAAAGGAGTTGGAAAGACAATAATAAAACTTTGAAAGGAAGACTATGAGAGAATGAAAGTGCTAGTTGTAGGTATTGTACAACAGTGTTATAAGTATGTGCAAAACCGATGGAACGAACTAACCCCTGAATTGCAAAAGAAGGAGCCATATTTTGTGTACAACTTTACTACTATGCTCCAGAGGGTGCAAAAATATATGGCAACTAGTATTAACAGAGGAGTTCATTGGATACCCCTCACATTTCAACCACCTATTCTCCTTTGTCCAATTCCACATTGGACTTGAGATAAAAGTGATGAATGTGAAAGGGAAGGGACTATCAAAACGAGGTAGCTTTTAGCATACCAAGGTTTTTATCTACAACAGGATCAAGGTGCTAGTACAGTCATGGACCTAAGGAAAATTTCTCTACAGTATAATCAAGACCCTTAGTATTTTGCTTGGGGACAAGCAAAAAGTTAAGTTGGGGGGAAATGATAATTCTAGAAAATAGCTTGTTTTTTGTTGGTTTTATGCAGACTTTAAGATACTTTTTAACATACTTTCTAAACAATATTCCATATCATACTATCCTTTTTATATCCATTATGCAAACCTAAACCCAAAAACACGGTGATGGGATTATGGTTTAATATATTAGCATTAAATGGTTTATATTGTATGGGAATGTCGATGGAATGCTATGTTTAATTATGATGGTCCTTGTGTGCGTGTTTTGTGAAACTAACTTGTTTGCAATTAAAGGAGGAACCATGATACACAACAATTGCAGGATGAACCCGTAGCAAAAGGGTCGTTGGACACTGAAACAGGGGAAACTGCATAAATATTTGAATGTGATGATCATTGGTTGAAGGTATAATCAATTAATAAACACTGAAGAAGAGGTATTTCTTACATATGAATTTGACAGATGGGCATAAGATTGCATGCATTATGTTTTAACAGAGTTCTAGTTTTGATAGTATTCTCCTTCTTTTTCAGCTATAGGTTGAATAATTCCAAGTCTTAAATCCACGCTCTAAATATTTGGAGTGGAGATAATGATTTTGGTTAAGTTGTTGCTTTCAATAAAGATTCCCTCAGTTTATATATAACTGTTAGTTGAATCCATAGGTTAGTTAGTTGGTTTTTTATAGTTTTATGTTATCTATTATTTTTAGTTTGAAACATGAATCTACATAATGATTATGTATGATTTGTGCAAGAATATTTTGTAATCTTTTATCTTATGCAATAAATGGAGATCAATTCATGGAATACATGAAATCTACTAGTTAGATTGAGTTCAGCTAAGTGGGAACAATTACTTGAGTAGGCCACTCAAGGTATTGTTCTTAGCATCACCTTTTCAATCATTTATTTTTATTAATAGTTGTTATTACTTTATTATTGTTCATAAATCATATTCAAGTTAATTAAGATTTCATTTCTTGCTTATAATGAATAAATGCTTAGGAACATGCATGTAATGATTATTAGTAACACTCTGGAGGATAGTTCAGTTGAGTTAGTAGTCTTTATCAAGTTTTCAGTTAACATAGTTTCATTTCATTAGCAAAAGTTTAGTCACAACCTTTACTGTAGGTACCTATAGCAAGTAGTTTCAGTTTATACTTTTACTGTTTTACAATTTTGTGAAATTCCAACAATTAGAATGACTTCGGTAGGATAGTTTAAGTAGTTTGAGACCATGAAGGCATATATAATGTTGTGCCATCATAAGCTTTTGCACCTTGGTTGATGATTTAATGTAGTCTTAAGCAATGTCAAGTGGACTGTTCAGTTAGCTGACCCTCTGAATTGAGTGGATTCCACCAAGTTTACAAAACATTAGCTTAGACTCTACACATAGCTCACTCCAACATGAACCCAAGGAAGCATTAGTACCAACAATAGAAACCCCCCATAATGCTAGCAAGGGAGAGGCATAATAGGTACACTGAAATTGAATTCCAAAAAGAAGTGTGTGAAGAATAATCATGAACATCTGAACGTGCAAACATGAAAGTACCAACACATATAAAGGGTGTGCAATCAAAAGGCACACACACATGAGATTGTTGTCATGGAAGGGACACTCACTTGATAAAGGTATGATGGCAAAAAAAGGTAAAACATCAAACCCCCCATGGTACTTTATAGCATAGTGTGAGTACAATAAGGCACAAAGTGATGTGCAAGATCCCAATAATACATACACCAAAATTTTGAGGAACTTTATTTCAATGCATTTACATAATAAGAATGCATACAATGGAAGCCCATAATGTCCAAAGAAGGACTACTGGTAACAAAACAATTCTCTGATAGAAAAAGAGGAAATTGGTAGCACCATGACATACACTTTTTTAAAAAATGGCACCCAAAAAAGGAGTTTGGATGCAGAAGATATGGCCTGTCAAAGTCTCCAAAATGAGAACTAAACAATAACAACACTGAGAAGATAAAATTTTGGAAAAAACCAGAAGTCCAAACTAGAAAATACCTACACCACTACGAAGAGCACAGAATTCTACCCTGTTTCAAAAACAATTGCACTGGAAAAGACCATTGTATGGCCATTGGAATATGAGGTGCAAAACTGAAAATTCCAACAGAGAGGGGTTGAGTATGACAAAAAATCACTCCACCAAATTTAGCAAAAAACCGCCAAAAATAAAGGTCTGCCAATTTTTTAGGTGCATGGAAAAAAATCCATATACAGTGCATTTATTTTGCAAAAAATGAAATAGTGCATGCACTGATGAATGTTCACATCTGCCTCCATGATTAAAAATGATCTTATCTATGTAGAGGATAAAATAAGCTTTCCAATGCCATTTGAATCACAAAAATCCAATAACCAAGGAAAAAGTTATGAATTTTAAAAAAGTTGAATTTTGCTTACAGGAAACGATTTTTTCTAGCAAAAAAGTTTTACTTCTGATTTGATTTCTAAAAAATCTACTCACTGTTTGTAGATAATAATAGAAACCCGGAAATATTTTGATGCTAAGAATAAAACCTAGAAATATTTTTTCAATCCAACAAGCAAAAGATGAAAAAACAAATTTCTTTTGACCTTCAACCTATAGAAAAATGATGTGCGACACTTTTTGGACAACAATTTTCTTTAGATATGCTCAAGATATGCAAAATCTAAAAAATACCCAAATGAGATTTCGACCTTGGCTACAAAACCTAGAAATTGTTTTTTCCTACAAATGAGTGGAAGTTGAAATTTTGAAGCAAACATGAAAACGGCTCTTAAAAACTCGCCCACCTCCAATAATTGCAAAAAAAGTAAAGGGGATTCAAATTTGAAGTCTGTAACCCTTATTGAAGAAAAAACCTCATAAATCGAGAAGGGGTTCGTTGAATCCACACACTAATACCATGTTAGTGTTATATACTAAAGTTACACCCTTGCTAAGCTACAAAACCTAGCAAGCTAATTTGTAGGACTTAGCACTCTAGAGAAACATTGGAATGATCTCAAAGTTTGGGTTCCTTATATGAGATCAAAGCTCCAAAGAAGGTCGACTCCTTTGGTTATCACCTATTCTACTGCATTTACTAGAAAAAGGGGTAAGAAGGAGAACTTAAAATGAAAACTACTCCTATGGTGATGCACCAAATTAAATGGGACTATGAAACTCAGCTTGCAAACACTTGCTTGCAATGACAGAAAACAAACTTGCACAACCTGTTATCGTATGTTCTTGCATAAGTACTTCACAGAAAGGTCTTAAAGCTCAAACTTCGAAGGGAAAAATATCTCCACTGCTAAAAGCTATTTTGCATTTTTATGACACAATCTGCAACCTGCAACAACACTTTTGCATAAAGGCATCAAATACATGAGACAAAGTTAGGAGGAAATGAATACCATCTCATAGATAACTCGATCAATCATATGGGGATACACAATAATGTAATAAACAAGAAGGCAAAGATTTCATGTCAATGGCATCCAAGGCCTTCACTGTATTTCATACCCAAAATGAGTTACAAAGTATTGTCTTTTCTCCCCCAAGGACTCCAAAGTCACAGAGCAAAAAAAGAACAAGTATTGATTACAAATGATTCACATAAGTGACTATCTCCACCAATTCCCAAACAGTTGCACCAAAAAAGGAACTAGAAGCTTCTGAGCTCGTATGCCTCCAAAAAGCCTATTTTTTAGTAACTGAAACCCCCTAAAAGAGCTCCAATATGTTTGAAAAGGTCAATTTTGACCAAATCTATCATAAAGGATGCAAAACTACCTCCAAAAAGCTCTCAAATCTTCAACAAGGCAAGTAAAAGCTCTCCTATATCTCCTCCATATATTTTCAAATTGATTCTCAACCATGCCTATATCCTTGGCACATGTTGGCAAACCTCCTAAACCTCCTCCAATATGCTTGCAAAAGCATAACGTCCATGAACAACTAACTCCCTTTTGATTTAATCATAAAAACTAATGCCTATTACCTTTGCAATTACATAACACTTATTAAAATGATTTATAATGCATCACTTTAATAATGTGCCTTTTACATTTCAAAATCAACCTTCAATATTGTGCAAAAATAAAGGAGACTTTTGACCTTGTTTTGAAAACTAACGCCAAAAGGTCCATAAAGCACTCAATATATTACATAGGCATTAATTTTATGCATGAAAATATTTTAAAGGAAAAAATGCCTAAGTGATGGTCGACCATCTAGGGTTTGGGAAACCCTAACTCAAAACCGCGGCAAAATTCTGAAAAGAATTTCATTTTCATCCATCAAACTTTTGGAATCTTCATGCACCGACACAAGGGTTTCAACAGAGCTTAACCATGGCATATTTCTGAGAAGACAACGACATTTCTCCCTCTTTTTCTGGAAAAATAATCTCATGAAAAAGCTTGAGGTAACTTTCTACAAGTATTTTTATCATTTTATTTCATTTTTTGAAGGAAATGAACGCTCGAAAACGAGCCTATTATTTGTAAAAGAAGAATGTATCTCCACTCTATGTCTTTCTTATTGTCTCTAAGCACGCATTTGTTTGCATTTTACTAAAGAAATTACAATGTCTCCTGTAGAATGTCTTGACATTTTTGTGTATGAACCTGTGTATTATAAGTATCGGTCATGGCCAAATGCTTGCTACAAGCACTCCAGTTTCTTTCACTATAGAAATAATGTTGTTCGAGCTCATTTTTGACAAATTTTTTGTATATGTCATGAATTTTTTGTATATCCATGCCATGGATATGTATTCCTTTGCGTGTAAAGATAAAATGGTTTGCAAAATGATTCAATGCCCTTGCTCAACACGGGTATAGTCAAAGACTTTATGCATCTTCCCCATTTCTTCATGAATACCATGTAACTGCAATTCCCCTTCTATTCTGACCCCAGAATAGGCCTGTCAACTACCATATCCATTTCATAAATAAAATGAACATGCTGCTACAAGTATAGAGACATAGTTGACTCTTTGTATATGACTGCCCATTGCTCAAATATACCCTTAAAATATCACTATGTAATTATGAATCACTGCCATGGAGATCACTGTCTTACAAACTTGACTGTCCTCTATCACAATGATTATCCTTGCTTTAATATACATTGTCCCTTGTACTTTACATAATTAGGTCATAAGTTCCTTGATGCTCTGTTCTATCCTTGCTACAGGGTCTTACACAATGTTTACTTGCTTAAACATTATCATATCACTGCGACTTAATGATTATAACTACCATTTATGTATCTTGAGGCTATTCCTTCAATGTGCATCATTGACATTAGGAAGTAAAGATTTCATGAATAGCATTGTTCTTGTGATTGCACCCTTTCACCAATATACCCTGTCCACTGTCGATTTGGTGAAATTTTCCCCTTCATTCATTCCTCACTGTTTCAAAGAGCATTTACTGTAGCATATTTCTCTAACCTTTGCTTGCACAAGCATTGTATCCCATACACCTGGGCTTGTCCTTGACATAGATGATTGTCCTATGTTCTTCATTCACAAATAATTGTAATAGTGTTGCTCATCATGCATATTTAATTGCAACAGTGTTCTACATTGCTCTTCTGAAGATACTGTATAAAGTCTCAAAGATAGCAATGGATGATTGCAATGACTCTCTTGGAAAAATTCAAGCAATATTCTTCATGCATTTAACCAATGACATATTCCTTTTGATTCCTGACTGCATGAACTCTTCTTGTAGAGTTTCCCTGACAAGACTCTTTGGATATTGTTCTCCAGATCTTTTGCAAAACAATATAGTCTTCATGGTACTCACTATATATAATGTATGTGATCTCTATCTCCATTCTTCTAGAAGCACCATGCTTCCGACTTGAAAAGTTTTGAAAGCAAAACAATGAACTTTTCCCTGCCTAAGCATATGAACAAAATCATGCTTTCACTATTTCATATAATGATGATTGGAAATGCATCTCAGATGATCATTTGCATCAATGTGTTTGTTCTTCTCGTGCATTGCTCCTTGGAACAACACATTAACATGGTGGCTTTGACCTTGCATTTTACTTATCACTTATAGCTATTCACTTGATGACTCCTTGAAACTGCTCTTGTTGTCTAATGAGCATGATGATTAACAGATAAACATGTTTATGCTACACTTACATGAAACATTACATTATATCTACTTTAACACATGATATTAAACTCATCCTTTATGATTTACATTGGGCAAGTATATGTCACTTATGATAGTGACAAACACTCACTATCATAATTGATGTGTGCTTGTTCAAATTATCACAAGGAGATGAATTACCTCTTATACCTCTTTTAGAAGCACAATATGACAACATGTTGAGCTCAACCCTCATGGGAGCCAAATTTTACCCCACATGCTGAAATTTGATGAAACAATCAGCGTCATTATTTTTCCTATACCTACACAGGAAGCAAACATGTTAGAAAAATATGTGCAGATGACAAATGTGTTTGATAATGCTCCTTGTTTTCTTGGATATCAGTAGTAAGTTGTTTCTTTTAATGCACATGGTTGATCAGTTTATATGTTTATAGAGGTATTTGCATATAGTGATTGTAAAATTTTCATTGCTCTAATAGCATTCTTTCTCATAGATGCAAGCAACTAGGAGCAACAAGGAAGCAAAGGTTGGAAGCTAGACAAGCGCAAGACTAAAGACAATGCGAGGCAACCCAACTAGAACCAGTCGTTCAGGCAATGACTGGTCTTCTTTCCCTATATGTACATGCTTTTATTTTGATATCTGTAAATGTATATTCTTTTCATTCATGTACATTAAAAGATCCAGTCTCACAGCTTGTGTGAGACAATACACATTTACATTATCAATAAAGACTATGTTTTCTGAAAAGATTTGTGCAGTTTTTTCCTATGTTATATGCAATTGCATACTGTAATATGGTAGAATAGTCTTCTGATTTCTTTATGCACTTGAAATGTAATATAGCAGAAAAATGTACCTGTCTTTTCATTTGCAATCACTTAAGCTCAACCTACTTGAGCTAGTAACAAAAATGGGTGACAGTTAGAATTGTGAAACAAGCACAAAACCACGAGCCACGTGATCAAACAAAGAATAAAGACAACTTCCATACAAAAGGCTTGTAAACAATATATGCAATATTCCTCAACAACAAAAAGCTACAGAAGCAAGAGACTTTAAAAAAGATATGAAAGCTCGAGATGATAATTACAATGAGGGTTGAGTACTTTATAGGAGCAAAACCCTAAATTGCGCTCACTTTAATTAATAGAAAAGAACTTAGTTAATTGAATAAAGCAATCCTAAGTTTAGCTTAAGTGCATAGGAATAAATTAGACTAATAATCAATTAAATATTAATTAATTATTAGCTAATACATGATAACTCTAACAAGGTCCCCTCAAAAACTTTGTTACGATCAACCATACAATTAAAAACCACTAGAAAAAAATTGTTAGCCATCAACATCACCTCCATTTCACCCTAAGGGTTCCATGTCTAGCTAGCCCAAGACTCCAAAATCGGAAGAGATACCCTCATCCCCATGACTTTGTATATTAAAGCATGTTTCAAAAAATAATCAACATCCTCTTTAATTGACTCGGGTTGAATCACCAAGATTGGACTATCCTGGCTCCTCTCCAAACATCCATTAGTTTTTAGAATATGAGGGCCCCTAGACGAAGCCATCCCCTCCACCCCTACAACCTTATTCAGGAAATTACTCGCAGTAGCAAGCTTTGATAAAGATGGGATATTCGCACGCAAAGAAGCCCTAAAATCCATATTTTGATTAAAGCAAATGGCTTCACCTAAGACCATAGACAACAAAAACAAGCCCAAGAAATCCTTCTTATGCCTCCCCAAAACCCCAACACCAAATGAAAACACTGAACAACAAAGAAACTACACAAAAAAACCCCAAACAAAAGACCCACCTCATACACAAAAAACCCACCCCTTGCAGCAAAAGCATCCAAACGTCAACCCCAACTCCACCTCGCACATGCAATAGAGAAAGATAACATGCAAGCCACGACTTGCTACAGGTTGCAAACCTACATCCTACTTTCCCGTGCACTACAAAACACCACCCCTCTTACACCTCTCGTTTTCCCCTAACAACTATAATATTCAATGTCTAATAAAATTGAAATAAATTAAACTTGCAAGAGTCTATTGATTTAAAATCTACCTCTAAATCACCAGTCATGCCAGCTCGTCTATCGACTACATGCCACATTCTTTACCTACCTCTAAATTGATAACAAATACTTTTATTGCAATACTACACATATAAGTACTCGCCACATTTATTTTATTTGTTTCAAATAAAATATGTTCATTTTAAAATTAAGTGTTCAAAATGACATCCACTAAAATACTATAAAAAATACTAATAACACAAGCAATATACTAATAATAAAATAGATTAAATATGAAAATAATTATATTGTATTTATATTTATATTATATTATATAATATATTTATTTTTAGATAGATGTATTTAAGATATGTATACTATTATATAATATATTTATTTTTAGATAGGTGTATTTGAAATATGTATACTAGTTATATAATCAATTGATAAGTATTATAATAATTATTAATAATGTAATTAAAATATGAATATTTATCGTTGTAAATTATTGATTATTAAAATAAATATAAATATAATTATATCGTATTTATATTTATACTAAATATCATTTTTTATGTGAAATAATTTTATATTTATAGTTTATTTTGGTAGATAAACTGCAATCTTGGGGGTTGCTTCTATTTATATTGATCAAAATAAAAAGGTTATTGTGAATTCAAAATTCACCATGCTCCCTTCGGGTTTTGATTTTTGGCTATGTATCGTCCCATGCCTTCAACAATTTCCATCAACCCCCTTTTTGGTTGTCGTTGCGGCTTCTACCACGTGTCTGCTCATCGCACTCCAAGGGAATTTTCTCCGTGCTCTTCTATCGGCCCCCGAAATGCTCTCACATGTCGTCACCGCGAGTGATTTTGATCATTTTCTCCTACTCTTCTATCGACCCCTGCTCGCATGCCACGTAGCTCCCATCTACATAATGATTTGGCGGGCCCCACAAGTAGCATCTATAATAAACAATTTTGCTACGTGTCCTCTCTGCGCAAGCTTTCAACGAAGGAAGGAAATATCGACTGTGGGCAGCGAAATGCTGCCATGTGTCTCTTCAGTGCACACTTCTTCAACACAGGGGATGAGGTAGACTATGAGCTACGGGGTGTTGCCACATTTTCTAACCGCCTATCCTAAAGGGTGACACTTTTCTGCACAAGACTTTGTTGGACCATTGCCATCATTCACAGGGGATGCACCTGAATGGAGGGCAACCAAATGTTGTGTCTCGAATCTTTTCTATTACAATAGCCGAGGGTAATCATTGCCTTGACATTATTGCTTAGATTCTAAATCTTTTCAATTTTTGCTTGCCAAGAGGTGGAAGGCTTGCTATAAATACTACTCTTTGCTTTGGACCAAGAGTTCTGCAGTTACCAGTTCTACGGTTCCATTCCAAGGGTTCCCATATTTGAAGATCATATGCTTTTTCACCAGTTTTTAGAATCATAGGATTTTTTGGAGAGATCAGGCCTTTGTATTGTTTAGATTATTGCAAGAACTCATGGATTGTGCCATTGTTCATCCTCTTTGTTTCTTGTGCTATTGATAAACTCTATGTTGTGCCATTATTGTTTAAATGGTTTATTTGTCGTACTTCTATAATTTGAATGCAAGTTTGTTGGTTTAGATCATATCTTTTGACTCTTCTTTTCAGTAAATGGGCGTGATTATTATTTTTTGTCATTGAATGAGTTGTTTATGCTGCAATCCTTAATTTTTGTTATTCTAGGACATGGTAAATTGCTAAGCAGGCCCTTAGACTATATCCAAAAGATAGGTTTATCGTGTCTTTCATATAAATTATGGCGTATCGCCTTAGTTAGATTCTTTATTTTATATCTGCTTTTATTTCCCATTCCAAAACCCCATTCACAGAAGAAGCCAACTTCTTTAAAAATCTGGAGGTCACTCAGTTTAGCCCAATAGGTCCCCCATAAACTGAGTTTCCCACAAAGGGCTATTACCTTGCCAATTTTTGGCATCAACAATTTTTTTCTTTTTCCTAGAACGCCCAGTGGGACCGAGCATAATGAATCAAATTTTTAGAGGGGTGTATGAGCCATCGACCTATTACTAGGTCCCAAACAACAAATAGCCTTGGTTTATTAGTACCACCATTAGGGACAATACAGCCCGCAACCCAATTAGTAAACATTTTGCTTCCTCCTCCCTTTCTGCTAGCCATGTTTCCTGCCACTAACAGAAATTATGTGGTATGGGACACCGGAAGTCCTCTTGTTGCACTAGTGGTGCCTACCGTTTGGGCCGTTATCCTAGTTTTCACCCTAAAGGCCATACCTAAATTCACCGGAGATGGTTCAAGAACACCATCCGAACATTTGCAAGATGTTGCAGATGTATGCCTAGTACATGGGGTTACAGCCTAAAATGTGGCGTTAAGGCTGCTTGTCACCTCTTTCAGGGGCAAGGCACTGGATTAGTACCACACATTACAAACAAATACTATCAGTACTTGGGATGAGCTCGGGAGCCTTTCTATCAGAGGTTCTCGAATGAAGGAGACCAATCATCGCTATATTATCAACTATCAGTCATAAAGCGAGCCCCACATGAAGCCATAGCTGACTTCAATGCTCTATTCCATACAAGTTGGTAGAGGATTCAAGTTGATATCCGCCCATCGCTAGATTTGGCATTCATTTTCTACCTAAAGGCCATCAATCCCGAGGTCTCAATGATGATCTAGTCTCTAGGCGGAACCATAGTACTGGGTGTATATAGCATCGTTGTTAAAGAAGACAACAATTTGATAAATGTCGAGAAGTTTCCACCTCGGCCCATTAGCCCCATGTTTCTAGAAATATTGGTTCTTGCTCAGGAGATGCCTTCTACCAACACACTGGCTCCTCCCCAATCCATATACACATATCTGAGCGCATCGCAAAATGTTGCTTCTACATCTAGCTCTTCGAAAGAGGAGATGAGCGAATCCAAGGAAATGTTGCAGACTATTGTTAATGAGATAACTCATCAAGCGCAATCAGGTCGTACCTTCGAAGCCTGCCTATCAGAATTATCAAGGCGGAAGATCCTCTTACCAATAAAACCAATTCCAAGGAGGTGCTCAGACAAATCCGCAGGCACAAACAACGAATCAAATGGTACCGGTACCCACTCCACTACATAGCTCTAATCTAAGTTCGAACATAGAGCTGACAATAGGACAAAACAACTTAGTGGACGACACCAACCCCTAGTGCTTCCCATGCAGCAATTCACATATGCCTAGAAATTTCCTACACGACAACCTACAACAAAAGGTGGTAGAGCAACACAACCAAGCTACAACATCAGACCCCGGAAGCTATGTGTATACCTCTTCACAAATGGACAATGCGGTGCTCACCGCGCAAATGCAAGGGATGTCACTAGAGCAAGAAGCAAACATCGCTCCTAACCAAACACTCTTCTCATGGATGGAAGAAGAAGAAGCAGTGTTTTCCAATGATACATCCGCATCTAAAATGCCGCAAGTACAATCTGACTACAACACTCGCTTAAAGAGGAGATTTATGGGTGAACTAGTTATCCCGCAACTAGTTAGTCTGCAACCTAAAGGTACCTCTAACCATATACATAGTACCTCGGCAGTGATGCCGCAATATCAGCCATGGAAGGAAATTAGTATAACAAGAGAAAAGGAGCAGAAACTTCTTAATCAACCACCTTTCAATGTGGTGGAACAATTCAAGAAATCATTTGCTAATGTGTCTCTATGGGATATTCTAGCCATCCTAGAATAGAAGACACTACTATAGAAGGCTCTCTAAGAAGATGTAAACGCGGCACCGATGGAGCAATTTCCTAAAGCAAAGGTTGTTGATCAAACATTTTCCACCAAAGTTCTTACAAACAACATAGCTGAAGCTCCTGCTAAAGTAAGAGATAAGTCGAATCCTCAACCCTTCTTCTTAACTCTCATTATAGGGGAGAAATTATTAGACAATGCCATGATTGATTCTGGTGCTAGCACCATAATTATGCCTAAACAAATAGATGAGGCCTTAGGACTTAGTTATGAACCCTTAAAAAGAGGAGTGATGCAGCTTGATGGAAACAAATTTGAAACCGTAGGTGTCATCAAAGCACTCCCCTTGACTCTATTTGTTTGCTCTAGTATCATTGTGCCACAAGACACTATGATCATAGATGTTCCCCCCATGTTCGGCCTCTACCTATCCTGCAAATTTACTTCAAAGGTGGGTGGATACTTGTCCCTAGATTGGTCACATTTGATCCTTAGAACTAAGCATGGTGTGAAGATGAAGATAGAATCTAAAGCTTTACACTTAGAACATGTAGCCAATGAAGCCATGATAAATTTTGAAGTTGTGCATACCTCTATCACCAAGCAAGAAATGTATTGCGTTGATCTACTAGAAGATGAGAGGGTGACCGGAGATCAGGATGATCAAGAAGATGCTCTCTTGAGAAAACATATAGATACAGACCCTTTCAAAAACTACCATGCTACCGGGCTAGGCACCTATGTCGTCTACGATGAAGATCAAGTGCTCCCAAAGGTTGCCAAAGAATCTGGAGGTGGTCAAGCCTCTGAACTATGGGTGTTGCACTTCGATGGAGTAAGATGCAAAAATGGTGTAGGAGTTGGGATATGTTTAACGTCCCCACAAAATGAAAAGACACTGAGGTCTTTCTGCTTCCAGTTCACTTTCTTGAACAATGAAGCTAAATACAAAGGACTAGTGCAAGGTATTAGCCTTGCGAAATGGATGGGCATTAAGTAATTGATGGTGTTCGTAGATTCTGAACTAGTAGTTAATCAAGTCTGAGGTGTCTCTATGGCCAAGAATGTCTGCATGCAATCCTATAGACACCAAGTTTGGGACCTGATTGAGGGTTTTGAAGCCTTCAACATTCAGACGATGCCTCAAGAATAAAATGCAGATGCAGATCACATGGCATCCATCGGATCTCAATTTGACCCTACCTTCGATCCCATTCACATCAAACACGTTGTATGAGTAATAGTCCGACCGACGATTCTAAACAATGACCAAAGCTGGCAAGTGTTTGACAACAATGAACACATTTCCTCATTCATCCAACTGTCAGGAGAGTTTGCTGACCAGCTCCAACTGAAGATTGTTGAGGCCTATGAAGGACAAATCATCCAGCTGAAATCTAACAAGCTTCCAAAAGGATTAGTCACGCTCAAAAACCTTTTTGATTGTGACGATGCAAGAAATGACAAGAAAAAGTTTGTAGCAGACAAAAGTGACTATGCAGACTTGCAGGTCGGGGATGGAAGAAAGGTCAAAGTCGGGAAGGACATCTCGCATCATGATAAAGAAAGGCTTATCAGCTTTTGTGATAAATATGAAGGAGTGGTGGCCTGGTCATACGACAACCTCAAGGGATATGATCTTGATATCATTCAATACATAATAGAGTTAGCGGAAGGTGCAAAGCATGTCTGCAAAAAACAAAGACCAGTCAATCCCAAGATTGAAGCGCTAATGACGCAAGATTTAACAAAGCTAATCCAATCATGGATTGTCTTCTCAATCAAGCATAGCACGTGGGTATCCAATTTGGTCCTGGTCTGAAAGAAAAATGGAGATATTTTCCTATATGTGGAATTTTGGGACCTAACTAGAGCATCCCTGAAGGATCATTACCTGCTACCCTCAATGGAGTCAATCCTACAAACAGTGGCAGGATCTGAGATGTTTTCCTTGTTGGATGGATTCTTTGGTTAAAATCATATCCGGGTCAAGGAGGAGGATCAACATAATGTTCACTACCAAGTGGGGAACATTCGCATACACCAAAATGCCATTTGGCCTCTCAAATGGAGAAGCTACCTTCCAGCGGGCAATGGATATCGCTTTCAGCAAATTAATCAACAAGATTATCCTAATCTATTTGGATGATCTGATGGTGTTATCTAAATCCAAGGATGATCATTTTGATCACCTTGAGATGGTTTTCAAGAAATGCCAAGAGTTTAGGATATCCCTTAACTCAAAGTCTTTAGAGTACCGCAAGGCAAACTACTAGGGCACGTTGTGTCCAAAGAAGGAATTTCGATCAATTCTGAGCGGGTGAAAGCAATCCAAGAGCTTCCTCTTCTAGTTAACAAGAAGGATGTTCAATCCTTCTTGGGGAAGGTAAATTTCGTTAGCAAATTTATTTATGATTTTGCAGGAATAATTAGGCCAATTACCCTAATGCTAAAAAATGATCAAATATTTAAATGGACAAAAGAAGCCAAAGAAGCCTTTGAGAAAGTCAAGGATGCTATCTCTTTCGCTCCTATTCTGGTTAACCCAGACTTATCAAAGGACTTTATAATGTATGTATTCAGTAGCAAGTCAAGTATTGCTATTGTGTTAACTTAGAAAGACAATGAGGACAAGGGAGAAAATTCGATAGCATTTCACTCCCAGACCTTGAAGGAATATGAAACAAACTACAACTTTGTAGAGAGGAAATAATTTGCAATAGTTAAGGGGCTCAAGAAGTTCTGACACCTAATATCGTGTAATAAGGTGATTGTCTATGTTGCACATTCTAGTGTGTGTAAATACATCATGGAAGGAGAAATCGCCGAGAAAAGAGCCAATTGGATCACCAAGATCCTCGAGTATGACATTGAAGTCAAGCCTACAAAGACTGATCGGGGAAGAGGACTGTGTGAGTTATCTTACACACGAGGAAGAAATGGCCCACGAAGAAGAGCAGCCAGAACTAGTCCTAACAAATGAGTCAGAGTCCGAAGGTTGTTGGCTGGCGGATAGAATAAGGTTTAAAGGAGATTCTACCGACTGCAAAACAATAGATTTGAAGGGACCCTGTTCAAGAGAAATTTCAATGGCATTTTATTGCGATGTGTTACCATAGAGCAAGCAAAAAGGATCCTCGACACTTACCACAGCAATCCCGCAGGCAGACATTTATCCACAAAAACAACCGCCATCAAAATCATGTGTGTAGGGTACTTTTGGCCGATGCTATTCAATGATTCCTACTCCTTGGTGAAAACTTGCAAAGAATGTCAGTTCTTCGCTAGAAGAAGAAATAATTATGCAATGTCTCTCAATTCGATAGTGGTTGATGATCCATTCACGCAATGGGGTTTAGACTTCATCGAAATGATCAACCTAGCCTTCAGCGCAAGACATAAATGGATCTTAATGGCCACAAACTACTTTACAAGATGGACCGAGGTCGTGCCACTCAAGAACGCAACAGAGGCAGAGACAGTGGATTTCCTAGAGGAACTGGTGACAAGATTCAGCCCACCCAAAACTATCATCTCCGACAATGCTAAAGCTTTCCTAGGCTCCAAGGTAAGTCAATTTGCACTTACACACGACATATTCCTTAAAACATCATCAAATTACTACCCGCAGGGGAATGGCTTAGCCAAATCAACAAACACGAATTTAGTCCAACTCCTCAAAAGAATTAGGTTGGAATACCAGAGGGAGTGGCACAAAAATCTCGAACAACACTCTGGGCGGACCACATAACTCCAAAGCAAGTCCTCAAGACTTCACCATATGAGTTAGTTTATGGAAAAGAGGCATTATTGCCTATCTCTATGGAGATTCTAGCGCTGCAATTGGTAAAATCCCTCGAAGTGGAGCAAAACGGCGCAATGGAGGTGCGGTTAGCTGAGTTGCTAGAAGTACAAGAGAAAAGGGAAAAGTCCCTAACTACCATGACTAACTGCCAGCAAGTGGTTAAAAGGTGGTTTGACAAGAAAATGTCCAACCAAGGCTTAAAGTGTGGAGACTTGGTGCTAAAATATAAAAAAAGGGCCACAAAGCCGGGTTAGCATGGAAAATTTGATAGCCTTTGGGAAGGCCCATTCAGAATAATTCAATGCAAAGAGCACAACGCATACGAGTTAGAGACTATGTAAAAAGAAGTGCTGGGAATTCTGGTCAACGAAATTCATTTGAAATTATTCAATTAAGTTTGCTTTCCATACCCATGTAAATATGTAAATATGCTTTTCCCTTCTTTCCCTTTTGTTTTGTTGGCCGGTATTTTTATTTTATCTTGTGGTTCGTGGTGGAAGGAAATAGTGACCCATTATTGTGGAGAGTAAGGGAAATAAACTCATAGTTGAACAGAGCAAAAATTAAACACCCACATGCAAAATTGAGATTCATACATACAAAAAGAAAAGAGAAGAAAATAGCCCATTTGCAAAATTCAAAGGAAGACAACATAATGGTTATATAAGGATGTATTTTCATTATATATACTTGATATTTACATTTTCAAAATGGCTCATAAGGCCATGTTTCTAAAAGTATATATATTTTGCTTATGTTATATATTGCAAAAAGCCTTTTTCAGGCATGTATACAAAAAGGGACTAATTACTATGAGTGTTTTGAAAGCAAGAAAAAGAAAAATGTAGGTCTTCAATTCATGGCGTGAGTAGCAGCAACAGACGCATCAATGGCAGCATCCACAATATCCTCGTCCACGGGGGCATCAACAACAGCAACATCATCCAACAAAGCAAAGGCAAGCGAAGGGAGCACCAGGTTCCTGAAGTTCGTGTACCGGTTGATGTCATAGAATGACACCACATTGTAAATGTGGAACATGAAGTGGCAGGCTCAAGTGACCCTCTGATGGTGCTCATCTCGCGTTTGGAGGTGAAAGCCACTCAGAAATGGCAACCACGACACGATTGCATCATCTTCTATAAACCTCCGGAGGTCACTTACAGTTGGGATTCCCCCACCATATGTAGCATTTGCAACGACCTCACCGAGGCCGTTCAGGTATTTCTTGGGGAAATTTTCCTTCACTAGACAAAGAATTAATGGCTTGGGAATTCCTATATCTAGCATGGAGGTGATGAAGTGCGAGCACACATCAGTGTTGACTCGATACTTGTCCTTGTCCTCAAGGCAGTCCTGTCCCAAGACCCACTTTATGGCTATAATGGACAGTGAATGCTTGTTCTTTGTCATTCTTTTTAACCGCATGGTAGAAATCTCTCCTAGAAAGGCAGTCTGGGACTTGTGCGACACTAGCCTAATTGGGGTATCCATCTTGTCAGACCTTCTGCAAACACTTTAGAACTATCTCTACAAAGCACCTAAGCCTAGCCTATGAGAATGCTACACAACTGCAAATACTAAACTACTACACCAATTACCTAACACCAATTCTACTCAAATCACTAAGTGTGATTTCACTACTGCGAAGAGGCCTATTTATAGAAAAAGCAAGGAAAGGCGTGGTAATCGGCTTGCCATAAACATGATATTAATCAAGTACCAACTTGAAAATTGTGCCCAAGCTTGCTTGAATTTCCCACCCAGTTGCGTCTACTAAGTACAATTTGTTGCGTGCAAAACTAATGAAGGCTAATTAATTAGCCTATGATGTTGGCAACAATCGATGGTGTTATGCATGGCCAAGGACTGAGGTGTCGTTCTTCAGGTGTTTTGCTCATTCTAATGCAGAACTTGTATCTTTTCAAATGTGGAGTGCATCTTCGGCCTAATCATTCTTTTTAAGATATTAATTGCCAACGCATACGAAGGCTTAAGCTTCTTGCAAGACGTCAGCTCAAGTTCCAAGAAAATCGCGTTGTACATGCAGTTGCTAATTATATTTATGAATTCTTGTCAGATCAAAATGGTAAGTAATTCATCTCACACAAGCCAAAGGGTCAGCAGTACATGCCACATTAAATGCAAAAAGAAGTGATTCTTGTCTACCACCTTGAGAAAAGATTACTAAATATTGCATGAAAAAGTTTAAAGCACTTAAAAGTTTTCTTTTAAGAACGCTACTCAAAGCAAAAAGCAAGTTCTAGAGCATAGCCAGAGCCGAAGTAAAATTGTAGAAGAACTCAAGCTAAGCATAAAGCTTCCCACAAATTAGCAATGGCAGAAAGTTCAAGTCAAGGAGTTAAGCCAGTAGCGACACAAAAATTAGCTAAAGCTCTACGAAGAGCACCAACGGTTAATGTCTTTGAAGATATTTCGTATGCTATGTCGGGTATTCCTGACAAGCCAAAATGGACAAACACAAGGCGGCTGGACAAGCCCAAAATATACAGAGACCAGAACTCAGTTCATGAAGATTGGGATAATGTTCATGATCCCTTTCTTGCAAAAACCCCCAAAGGATTGAGGGAAGCAACCTGCGCATGAATGAAGGTGTCCAGAAGGGCAATGTCGGCTATAGAAAAAATATGGTTCAATGGGTTTCCTCAATATATGGTCCCAGTTGTGCACTATTGCCCAGAATTGGTAGACGCAACCATTAGGCGTTTCAATCCAAGTACCAGCACTATTGAGGGTTAGACTCTTTCAATTAACATCAACCCAACCATCATCTAGAACATGTTGTGCATTCCATACCCTATGCAAAGAGGGATGAAAGTGGAGACATTCAATCCTAAATGAGGAAATGATATATGGAGCACCAAGAATAAGGCATGAGATTTTTTCAACGAAGAAACCAGAAGAATTGAAGCAAAATGTGGGAAGACACCAGTAATTCCTTCTCCGCACGACCCTTTCAAGGAAGACCTACAAGATGCCTTTTCAATGATGGCATTTTTTTCGGTCTGGACACTGACCAAGAGGTGCGCTCTTTTCAATTGGGCCCAACTTTCCAATTCTGCTACCAAAAATCTTATTTCTAGTATGATTTTGGAGAATTCCTCTCAAAAAAGATGTTGGAACAAATTAACAAGTATCCAGTTGAATGAAAGTTCATATTTGTCTCCTATCTTGCTTATATGTTTTTATATCAAAACCTTGATTTCTTTAATAAGCGTATGGAGTTGTCTATCTTTGATGAGAAGGGTAGGAAAAAACCAATTTCTATCTGGACCCCTCTCCTCTCTTCTACTTTTGATTATTACGCATTTTCGGATAATTTCTTGACTCCAATTTTGCAAGATTTACTAGGGGAGGAGTATATTAATCGACTCACCTTGACTTAGACAGAGTTTATGCAAAATTTCATCCCTAAATATGATTGGTTTTTGAGAGCGGATTTTACATTCATCTAAATGTGAGGCTTCATTGGGGAACCCTTCCGCCTTCCAACATGTGTGAATAATTGAGCGTTGGCTCTGGATTTGTTCCGGAAAGCGTGCATCATTGATATTACCTTTTGCAGCGTGAAAAGCATCAAGAAGAAGAGATTCTTCACCTGTTCCCAGACTTTCAAAACAATGGCCATGAAAAAGAAGCAGACACACCTACTATTGCAGGATAAGCTAGCTCATTTGGGGTTGGTGATGATATGTGACAAGTGGGATTACAACCCTTTCAATGATTTACCGTATGATTACCTCAAGGTAACTCACAGTCCTCGGCCTTACTAGGAGCGGAGACGCAACCCACTAGAAGATAAGGATGAATTATTGATTGACCTGGTTCATATCTCCACGAAAGACAACAGGCTGCCATGGCATAGGTTCTATTTCTTGGTGGCGGATTATAATGAGAACTATAAAATGGGAAAGACTCTGTACAATAAACTAAGGAATGAAGAAGAATGGACTGTTGAAAAGATCAGAGCCTTCTGGATATATCACTAGGAAATAAAGCGGCCTAAGGTACCTTATGATGACGTGATCGAAGATAAAGAGTTTGAAAGGCTGTGGGATGAGGAGCACCCTGTTTATGACTTAAGCGATAGCAGTGGCAACGACCCCAATGAAGGAGAAGAGCAAGCAGAAGAGGAAGCTGAGACATCATCGTCCTCTACCCAACAAAAGAGGAAGTCTATAGGGCAATCTGCTTATGTCACTTTGAATGTGCAACTGAATATGTCATGAGCCTTGTAGACACTCACGTGGGCCTCAAAAATAATAAGAGTGCCCCAACAACAACAACCAAAAACTATAGAAACCGTGGAGATCGAGGACTCCCCACCCGCTAAGCAGCAATGTACTGAAGCTATTACGAGAGGAAGATCATAGGAGCCGCCACAGGCCAAGTGCTCACAGCAAGCTAGGAACTCGAAGTAAGTAAGCAGCCAACGACAAGCGAAGCACCGCCAGCATCTAGTCAACAGGTAATTTTCGCTTCCGCTTTTCTTACTTCTCAATCTTTGGTGTCCTCTTCCATTTCTGCGGCACCCATTACTACAAGTGTTGGCCTTGCTTTATCTACCCCTACCAAAATGTTTGCGGGAGGTTTCTCCCAATTCGCCCAGGCTAGGCCATCTATCTTAATGCCTCCATGAACCTTAACGTCGATCGTCACTGCTCAATCTTTCCTCGCCTCTCTTTCTGAAAGCTTGGCCGCTATTGGCACCCCTATTGCCCTTGCTACATCGAGTCCAACCCAACATGCCTAGTAAACGGACTTGATTGTGACTACCCTATCTCCGCAATTGATGAGCCCTTCTGCCAATTCGCAAACTGAACTATGGCAAGTCCCCTTTTTCTCCTCAAAAACTGTTAATCTCCCTCCAAAGAAAATGCAAGGGCCCGCTACACGGGTATTTCCTTTTGCCCTGCCTCCTGGTGCACCTATCACTAGTGGACTAGTTCAGTCGCCATCTGAATTCATATCCTAGGGAGAAGCCAAAAAGCAAATGCGAGCCCTTAGGATCCAGAAGCGAAAAGCAAAGGATGATAAGAAGGAGGCAGAGTCCAAAGTATATACAATTTACAATGAAGAGCAAAAAGTGTTGAATTTCACCACCATGTACCCAAATGTTGTCAAACCACAGGGGGAGATGCTCTAGGCAATTACGACATGTATGCCATGGGACTTGATCTGACCACAGCTCGGCCACAGGATAAGGTGCAACTCATGGAGGAAATGTAGTGGGTAGTGACGACCAACTTCTTGAAGTCTAGTCGTCAATTAAAGAAAAAAGAGGAGCAACTAAAGTTGGTGAGGGAACGATTCAACTTCCTGGAAACGAAAGAGAAATCACTAAAAGCATAAGTTGTGCGCTTGTATGAGAAAGTGCAAACAAGAGTGTTGGAGCAGAGCAAACTCTAGGAAGAACTCGATAAATCCCAATCCGTTGACCCCATACTGCTCAACGAGCTACGGGAAAAGAATTAAAAATATCAGAGCCAATTGACCTTGACGGAGCAGAATATGCAACAAAAGGAGGAGTTAGCAACTCAACGCGCTCTATATGAGCAAGAATTAGAAAACAATCATATGGACTTTTAGGGCAAAAAGGCCCAGTTAGAAAAGGAGCTTCAAGAGACAAAGTCCTCTCTTGATAGAGAATTGGCAAACTACGCCCAGGCCGAGGCAAACTGGTGTAAAGAAATGAGCAGCTCCAGGGAGCAACTGACATCCGCAAAAAGGAAAAATGCGGAATTTACAGAGGCCATTAACTCAAAGGATGCAAAGATCGCCTCTCTAAAGAGCTCTCTCCAAGCCTCCTCCACGCAACCGGACCTCATCCCATTGGCTCGATAGATATATATTTCTTATTGGGAAAAGGTTAAAACCTTTTGCCTAACACTGCAGCCAACGCTCTGGTTCATCTCGAAGGCAGCAAAATTGAGCCAGGAGGTTCACAGAACAATTGAACAATTCACACGGTTCATCTTAGACAAGGTTCCAGAAGCAAAGAGTTTTCTCACCAATCTATATTTGGTCTTCGATGAAGACTTGGCCAAGGCAAGGATCGAGGATCAGGATATTGTTGCCCAGATGGCAAAAAATTTCATCCATTGCCACTTAGCCTTCTAGTGAACTAAAGCGGCTGCAGCTATTTTGAGCCAGACAATGGACGACATGCGAGAGAATTTCTCCCAATTGAGCAAGATGAGTCTACTGTCTCCATTTCTTGAGGATGGGTCGATTGCCACGATTGAGTAGATTGTAGAAAGAATTGAAGAAAAGAAGCAAGATCCAAACACTTTCCAGAGTTTCAACCATCCTCCCACCACAATAGATATTGAAGGTGTTATTCATCCTCTTGCGCAATTATTTTTCCATTGCGAGGTAGGGGTCAGTTTACCTGAGACATTACTTTATAAAGAAACACTCGACCTAGGTGGGGTGCATGAGAATCTGCGCAAAATAGAGAGACCATCCAAAGACGACTGGCCACCTCTACAGGCAGCCCTTTCCAAGCTCTAATTTCATTGCCAATGGATGGCACTCTAGTCTGCGAACTAGAGAAAATTTTGGGTTCCACGTTCCTCAAAGCGAAACACCCCTGATAGTTGCCAGAAGCTGTGAATTCAAAATTCACCATGCTCCCTTTGAGTTTTGATTTTTGGCTATGTATTGTCCCATGCCTTCAACAATTTCCATCGACCCCCTTTTTGGTTGTCGCTACGACTTCTGCCACATGTCTACTCATCGCACTCCTAGGGAATTTTCTTCGTGCTCTTCTATCGACCCTCAAAATGCTCCCACGTGTCGTCACCATGGGTGATTTTGATCATTTTCTCCTGCTCTTCTATTGGCCCCCGCTCGCATGCCACGTAGCTCCCATCTGCATAAGGATTTGGTGGGCCCCACAAGCAGCGTCTACAATAAACAATTTTGCTACATGTCCTCTCTGCGCAAGCTTTTAGTGAAGGAAGGAAATATCGACCGCAGGCAACGAAACCACGCGTATCTTCGGTGCACACTTCTTCAATGCAGGGGATGAGGTAGACTATGAGCTACGGGGTGTTGCCACGTTTTCTAACCGCCTATCCTAAAGGGCGACACTTGTCTGCATGAGACTTTGCTATACCACTGTCATCATTCATAGGGGATGCACCTAAATGGAGGGCGACCAAATGTTGTCTCAAATCTTTTCTATTACAATGACCAAAAGTAATCATTGCCTTGACATCATTGCTCAGATTCTGAATCTTTTCGGTTGTTGCATGGCAAGCGGTGGAAGGCTTGCTATAAACATTTCTCTTTGCTTTGGACCAAGAGTTCCATGGTTACCAGTTCTACGGTTCCATTCCAAGGGTTCCCATATTTGAAGATCATATGCTTTTTCACCAATTTTAGAATCATTGGATTTTTTGGAGAGATCAAGCCTTTGTATTGTTTAGATTATTGCAAGAACTGACAAATTGTGCCATTGTTCGACCTCTCTGTTTCTTATGCTATTGATAAACTTTATGTTGTGCCATTATTGTTTAAATGGTTTATTTGCCATACTTCTATAATTTGAATGCAAGTTTGCTGGTTTAGATCATGTCTTCTGGCTCTTCTTTTCAGTAAATGGGCATGATTATTATTGTATGTCACTGAATGAGTTGTTTATGTTGCAATCTTTAATTTTTGCTATTCTAGGACATGGTAAATTGCTAAGCAGGCCCTTAGACTATATCCAAAAGATAGGTTTATCGTGCCTTTCATATAAATTTTGGCATATCGCCTTAGTTAGATTCTTTATTTTATATCTACTTTCGTTTCCCATTCCAAAATCCCATTCACAGAAGAAGCCAACTTCTTTAAAAATCCAGAGGTCACTCAGTTTAGCGCAATAGGTCCCCCATAAACTGAGTTTCCCACAAAGGGTTGTTACCTTGCCAATTTTTGGCATCAATAGTTACAAAGTTTAGTTTTGGGCATTCTGTTTTAGCTTCATTATCTAGGAGTTGACAAAATATTGTTTTACATATTATCTATACAATCTAAGACTTTACAAAAACTATGAAACATATCTATAAGTCCACCCAACTAAGATGCAACCTAGAACCATATAAACATTACTTACTATTAAAAAGCTATATACTTAGAAACATTGTAACATACTACAACTTCTTACAAAGAGTTACTAGGAATTATTCACCAAACAGTAAATAACTAAAAACATAGGTGAAAAGAGATACTAAATTTTTATTTAAATATGGAACATGCTATTGCATAATTGCTACCATAAAGATATAACAAAACATTTATTCAATATTTTCATACTGAGGAGAATAAACATCTAACGCTTTTGCATTTCAATTCAATGATTACAATTTAGTAAACTATAATCAAATACTAAAAGAAAGTTAGGTCATAAATCCTTATCTAGATTCTTTATGTCTTCCAAGACTCAACATGTCATCTGCAAGAGGGAGAGCATCACTCGGGTACTTTACCTCCAAACATGGACTTAAGTAGTCCCCCACACACCTTCCTAACTGCAAGGGGCCCTCCCTTCAACAAAGGGTTAAGCTAGGAACCCTCTTAGTTCTGTCATCTGAGCTCTGGTGTTGTTCCCTACTTAACTAATACTGTCACACAACTATGGATACCTTCCAACTATGTACATCTCTGACTAGCTAAGTATTTGGGTCACAGTGAATCGACAAGTGCACGTAGAGACTACTGCACTCGCTATGGCCATAGTATTTGTATCTTTGATACATTCGCTACCCAGAGCGAAGTCATGTGTTCACCCCCCTGCTCGACTTGGAATACCTTTCTTGACCTAGGGTATACTGGAACTAACTATTCCACCCAATAAACATTCACAAAGAGCTTATAAATCGACATAACTTGTCTTATTAGACATAACTCAACTGAGTTGATAACATGTTAGATCTTTATCGAACCCCTGGGTTACTTGGCATAACTATAAGGTCTTGGCAATTGCCACTAGTTCAAGATAAACAAAATACAAGGGGTATTTCCCCACTTATGGATTTACTTGGCATTTCCTTGCTAATACATACAACTAACTTGACCTGATTGGTCATAGGCTGACAAGGCAACCTTCCTTAACATAATACCCTCTACTGAGTGGTAATCAACTCAATACAAAACCCTAGAAGGGTTTAGGACACATACAATGAGGTAGTTTACATTTCAAGGAAATAGTTCACATCACAATTCATTTATCAAAGGGAAACAAGGATTTAATCCTTTTATTGTTTAGGCAATCTTGCAACTGTAGCACCTAACGTGCTCAATAGTTTGTTACCTCATCTATACTCACATTCTTTATTCATTGAGAAAATGTTTTATCATAACTACTAATAGATATTAGTCTTAAGCTGAAGATCTCTTCTTCTTGTTATAGTCTCAAATGTTTAGTGTTTTAGCTTCGTTATAGAGACCTTCCTCGAAAAGTGAGGTTTCACTAAGTGGAAAACTCCTTTGGGTTGTTGGTTATTTCTAACTTGAACACTCGAGTTACTTCCATGTAACTGCCTGGGTCTTGGCTACAACCACTTGCTTGAGTCTTAACCCTAACCCTTGAGAATGACTACTCTCGATATATAAACTTTAAGTAATTCTTGACACAAACAATGTCTTCTTGATCTTCCTAGTCATATTATAGTATGAATAATTCATAGACAAAGTCTACACAGTAATGGGTTGATCTCCGTTAAGAATGTTACTTCCTTTAGGTTTTAGTCCTTCGTGCATTTTAGTGAAGTCTTGTTAACTAAGGAGAAACACAATTGTAGACCAACTGGTCCCATCTTACAATAAATTTGCATAGATATAAGCACTACACACTAAGTAGGAATATAACTGGTTTAGTAAAGATATCTCAGACATAGAATTCCCTTGTTACTTTTCTATAATAGCTAGGGTCTAGGCTACTCCCTCTAATTCTAACCCTAACACAAATCATAAGGTTTTACCCTCTCATCAACTCTTAGGCTTCTTAGCAATATGGTTGACGTTAAGTCATCATCAAGGTGTACACAAGTTTGCATAATAGTGTAAAGTCATTTTTTTGCAAATACCCACCTGAGGGTTTACAATAATGAACATATCAAGAAAGAAAAAGAGGTCTTCGTTTCCAAGGGCCCAATTTATATCAACAAAGTCACACAGCAAGTAGTTAATGAAAATATAACAAGAATAGCTACCCATTACTCGAGTAGGCATCCTTGATAACAAAATTAGCACTTGACTGTGCTTTAGTCATTTCTTTCACTTCTTTATTTGCCAATTATTCAAGCTTGGTTCAATACCCACAATGGAGCTATGATTAGATATTTTCTTAGCATGGTTTCGTTTATAACTTAATTTGAAAATCCTTTGCATTCAAAAAAATACTGGAAGAGAAACAATACCATTTCTTTCAAAAATCAAGAGTTCATATTACTCAAAAGTAATTTCATGGAACCTATTCTTTCCATAAACAATATTGATTTTATGTACCACTCGCAACCAATATATATATATATATATATATATAATATGACTAATTCCATTATCAAGAATGAAAGGATTACTTGCATTTAACTAGTTATCGATAATTATGGTTGGCAGCCTAATGCACCCAACCATAGATTATGAATCTTATTCCCCAACTCTTTCTCCATTTGCCGCTGAAAGGGAAGATGTTATGCTTACATTTCAGGCTCTTCACCCTTTTTCTCCAAAACCCTCTAGCTCTCTTTTATATTTTCCTTTCTATTTCCTCCTCAGGTCTTTGGCTAATAGGTTCTATATATTTGAATTTTACTTTTACTAGAATTTTATAAGCCATGAATGATGGTGGTATGGCTTAATATCTTAACAAGTTACATTTTAGGCTCCTTATCACAACTCCCTTAGAACTTCAATGTTTTCATGACCATGTGTGGCCATTAGGATAAATGAGACGTTGCAACTTTGAACCCCTAACTTCTCAATGATGGGGTGGTGAAAGGATTCCAAGGTGGCATCGTTGGTAATAAAAGCTATGTTGGGGTTACCAATCTGCCATGACTTCTTCTAACATTTTAGGAACTTCCAAAATGGTGTAGCTATATGGTACCCGACCCTCCAAGGCAACATCATCCACTTCTCATTTTTGTGTTGCTTTGGGAAAATATCTACCTCTAAGAAGCTCTCCTTTTCCCCATCGCCATGCTAGCAATCATTTCCCTCTCCCCCCGAGTGCCTTCTGCAAGGCTAAGACAGGAAAAAAATGATCAGAAAAACTGTTGCCCCCAACTCTAAATACTCTCTTCCAATGCTTATCCCAATAGGTTCGAAAGAGAGAACCACTTCAAGATTCATTTAAGAAGTTGGTTTTTCTCAAACCATATCGCTTCCCAAGGATTACTCGATAGGTATTAGCAAAAAATGGTTAGAAGGAGTAACAATTATCTCCTGGCGTGAGGATGAGATGGTCACGGTGTAAAAATTAGAAAAAAGAATCATAATAAAGTAATAGACATTCTTCCTTCATAATTATATACCACGACCAAGAATCTTAAGAAGTCGACACTAAGAGATAATAGAAATACTTAATCAACATAAAGTATGTAGGCCATCAAAAGAATGGGGGTGTTAATCCTTTAACCTAACTATCATTTTATCAATCGATCAATACATCATGAAATACCATTTTAATATGTTATTAAAGTATTAAAACTTCAAGTCACAAGGGGATGATTGAGTCACCAAAATAGTTATAAGTCGGTTATACTGTTACCCGCGCGTGGAAGAAACCGCGACCCAACAAGAGATAGGATTTCCAAACAACCCACATACTTTAATCAAAGTATTAAAACCTCTAAGCTATTATATGGTTGTGAAACTTAGGGTGGTGGTTTAAATATACTATGCCACTATATCAGCGTTAACCAACATTCCTTATATTTCCACCCACAAAAATCATTCACTTGTTATCACCCTTTTATTAGCATGTTATCTCTAGTTAGCAATTAATTATAATCTTCACATATAACATGCAACATAGATACATATACATATAAATGATAAATCATTCAACAATTAGAGTTAATAACATAGTCATGCAGGGTTGGCGATGCTGATTATCACGTCGCTCACTGGCGTAGTCACCCCCACAATATGTACTCAAAGATGATCATTATGATCAACGTCCTTTTATATTTTAATATATATATATATTTTGGTTGGTAATGGGCTGAAGCCGAGGTGCTTTTGACTGGAGCAGAGAACTAGTGAGACCACATAGGGGCCTCATCCTCAGATATGTTCGACGCTCAAGTAACACCCTTATATCTCCATGTGTCGTCCTCAACCTTATCTCTCCAAGACCAACCATGTAGAACCGCGAGCTCGGAAGCCCAACAGGGACCCCAAGGAAGGGGTGAAAGACTCACAAAGGTCTGATAGAGAACTGCCAGGCATGAAAGAACCATGTGGGTTTGACATTATTCCACGAGCAACACATGCCGACAAGAAACTGTATCTGTGAGCAACACATGCCTACAGGGTCTGCAAGCACACCTAGCCCTGTAGGGTCAAGCACGATCAGTCACCGTGTCCACTGAGATCACCTATACGTCCTCCAAGATCAGCCACCACTTTATTTTTTTACCTTTGATACCAATGTGGGACGAAATTGGTGTAAACACCGCTATCGGTCCAGGCGGGGATTTGAACCTTGGTTGCCCCACAAATGGGCAACCATCTCACCATTACACTAACAAGTGATCCTTTTTATATTTTAATATTGGTAAGCATCAAGTAATAGCATTTATATAACAATGCTCAATACATACATACATACATATATATATGTATGTATGTATGCATGTATGTATGTATGTATGTATGCATATGTATGTATGTATGTATGTACATACATACATATATGCTTCTTATCTTTAAAGAAATAGTGAGCTAAAAACCTTACAAAGGCCATACTTAACGTATTGGACAAACCATACTCAACTGTCTTAAGTTGACTTACCTCCAAGCCTGCTAGAGACATCCCTAGACCCATTAGGTTTACAATAACAATACTCAATCGATGCTAAGCTTAGATGACATCATCAGAGGATTCACAACTTCACCCTTCTCCCAAGTGATACTCCCCCTCTTTCTCTCTCGAGGTGTCTAGACCACTCCTACAATCCCACTCATGAAAATAAATAGGTAGTTAGTCTAGAAAACATTATAACACGATCATATCATTTCATTTACAAAATCAATATAATCATTTCTTTATATTTCATCATATTCATGACATCAAATAATTGTCATCATTCTATTGAAAGCAATAACATAACATTGCATAATTCCATCATAATATATAATTTTCAAGGTTTCATAATCTCATGATTCATCAGAATAATTACCATAAAGTGAACATTAATTTTAGGGATCTAAGGTGGGGTGTAACAAACATAAATGAAAAAATTACAATATATCACTAAATACCGATCTCTATCACCTGTCTTGCTCTTTATTAATGAACTCGACCAACCATTATATGCCATTCAAGGCATCCAAATCCATGATTTTCTTCAAAAAAGAGGAAGCTTTCACAACATTAACAAGATTTGAGGACATGAAAGTATAGAGAAAGGGGAGCCATACCATCGTATCCCCACCATCCTGGGGCATCTTGAAATTTGAGGGTGAAGGGATACCCACACCCTAATGAGCCACCTCTTGTACCAAACCTGAATCTCCTAGGAATTTTTTCTTGATAAGATCCCAATAGAGGGCTTTCACCATATCTTTCGACTCCCTAAGGTCTAATAATGAGGCCACAAACATGGAGGAGATATCACTATTCACTATGTATTTGTTGTTCGTGGCCATGAATTCACCCCCTAGAACCCATCAAATGACAAAGGGGATTAATCTATGGTGGGTTTTGAAAACACACTTCAATCTTTTTTCTATTAAAACCCCCAAGAAAGCCATTTGACGAGGAGAGCTAACTAGACGTATTAGGGAGTCCATAACAAAGCCAATGACAGTTCTGAGCCCATGAAAAATGAATATGGAAAAAAGGATCCTTCTCCCGATATTTAATATCTATCTCATCCAATTACACATGAGTTGAGAGGCCAAGAGTAATGACAAACGAGTGCAAACTTGCTAGTGCATCAATCCAATCGAATGACATTAACTATAAAATGTTTAAGAATGATAGACTTTGTACCATTCTTCAGTTGTCGACCAACGAACATCTGTCCAAGTCATGATGCGATGCCATTACCTCTAGCACTTCGATATCACCAACTATCAAGTTGGTAAGAGAGTTTTCTTCAAGGTTGGCTTCACAATAAACACAATTAGCATAGGCTTTAAGCTTCAACATAAAAGGAAGGGCCACATCTAACAAGGCCTTAAATCTCCAATTGTGTAAATCATTTTTTCTTATTGGATTAATTGCTAGAGTTGAATCCCCTTCTAACTCCACTTTGGAAAGATTGAATTTCAAGCACATTTGAAAGCCAAGAATGAGTGCATGCATTTCTACCTCGTTGTTTATTTCATTAGGTAGATGCTTGAGACACAACATACAAATTTCCCAATCCAATCATAAATAAGGCAACCAACACCAAAGATGCCAGGGTTTCCTCTGGAGGCTCCATCAATATTAAGTTTGAACCACCCATGCTGTGGTGTTTGTCATTTAACCTCTTTATGTTTTGTCAAAGACTCAATTCTCCCAACCCCTTTAACAAGAGAATAATTTTATATTTATTAAAATAATTATAATAATCAAATTTTAACTATAACTTAATGAATTGATTTTTAAATAGTTCTACAATTAACTTAACAAATTCTTAGATGTTTACATAACTTTTTTTTAATTAAGAGGGGTAAACGCTTTTTGACCGAGAACTATGAACTGGTGAGGTCACAAACGGGGTACCCCATCCCCAATATAAATTCTCAAAAATTCCACCCCAATGGAATTTGAACCTTGAAAGCAAGAATAACAATATAACAACACAACCTTCGCACTATACCATTACTAACACATGTTTACATTACTTACACATCAAGTTATCTTTTAATTATTCTAATTTTTCATTCATCCATTGAATTCCACTATCTAATTTAAAAATAATTCCAATTTTATAAAATATATTTTTCTTTTAATTTTTTTTATCTTATTTATATTTTATATAATTCTAACGAATAAATTCAACTTCAACTCTCTCACTCAATACTTTTATAAAGAAGTCAAGTAAGTTGATTCTCTATTTTAGCTTTTGAGCATCGTTCAGAAAGCATATAACCAAAACTTAACTGCTCGTCAACTGCCGCACGCGCATTTCGCCGTCAAGAAACGCGAAAGTTAAAGACCATTCCCCGAAGTGTGCCCGAGGTATACCCTAGTAACTTTTTTACAGTCAAACTAATATCGTAATTAAAAACAACTTTTTTAATAATGAGAATATAAAAAGAAACCTGAAGCTCTTTGTTCGGCTACTGGCACATCGTCTCTCCTGTATAAAGTCTGCGACAAGGGTTTGAAGGATCGGTCGCCGCACAATTTGCTAAAGATCTCCTACTGCTGATCTATTTTTCCCGTCGAATTCTTAATTTTTGAGCTGTCCATCTCCAGGGTTTCACATCGATGCCTGTTTTGAGCAATCTGACCCTCGTTTGATCAGGTTTGGACCTTTTTTTGTTTTTGCCTCACCATTTTTTTGGAATGCCGTGGAGACATTTGTTATGTTCAGTCTAGGTTATCATTTAAATTTTTTCTCGATGAATTCATTTCCATTTTCTTTTTTATGTGTAGACGAGGGTTTTGAGTAAATTGGTCTGTGTTATTATTTTGGTTTTGGTCGTCTTTTTTGCAACGATTTTAAAAAATAAATCGTGTTTTTGTTCTACCTCTTTGGCTTATTTCTATGTTTAAAGAACGTGAAACAGCATGAATGCGTCTTCCAATTAATTTGCACAGATCAGCCATTTGGCTGCTTCTTTTGAGGTCAAAGGTGGTGACAAGGCTTTATTGCCCTTGGTTACAGAATTTTAAAATGATTTCGTTTCTAATTATAGTTTTCGTAGGGTTTTATTGGGATTATTTATTTTGCGGCCATCCTTTTTTTTTTGGGTTTGAAATCCTTTCTTTTTACTATTCTTTCCGACCGTCTTTAAAGTCACAAGAAGTTCTCTCAATCAAGTATTTTAACATTTGCTAACAGGAGGAAGAATTACTTTCCTCTTTGCAAGAAAAATAATCAGGGTTTTGTTGTTATTTTTCTGTAGATATTGGCCGTCACAGCTTGTGGCTTTATGTTTAGTTTCATAGCTCAATTGCAGCATCCACTGTTTTGATTTTTTGGTTATTAAAACATGTTTGTCTTTACAGATTGATGCAGAGTAGGGAGTAAAATATTAAAAGATTAAAAAACTATCCCTAGGATCAATATTTTATGTTCTGCTAAAATAAAGGGCTGCGGCATTATACCTCAATGCCATGGTGATTTTGTGACTCTTTTGCTCTTCACAGCTTTTATCTGGAGGTTTGCCAAGACTTTTAGCTGTCTCTTATTGGTCTGTGTTAGATTAATGCTGTTGAGTATTTTCTGTCAACAGTTGGCCGCACTATATGCTACCCGTAAAGAGAGTTGCTGAGACAGAAATCATAGGGAATTCAGTGAAAAGATTGCACGTTGAGGGTGGTGCTAGTGACGTGCCAAGTCAGGAGGTGAAAATGACTGCCACTGCAGATGGCAACCCAGCTGATGTTGTTCACATCGATGAGGACTTGCACAGCAGGCAGTTGGCAGTGTATGGAAGGGAGGCTATGCGGCGCCTCTTTGGTGCAAATGTTCTCATCTCTGGTCTTCAAGGTCTTGGAGTTGAGATTGGTGCGTATTCATGTGTGGATATTTAATATGTATATTATAGACTGAAGGTTATTCCAGTTTGAGCAGAAAAGTTAATCTGTTTTTGTTGACTTGAATTGGCACATTGTATTGCAGCAAAAAATGTTATACTGGCGGGAGTAAAATCTGTCACTTTGCATGATCTAGGAGAAGTTGAGATGTGGGACTTGTCTGGCAATTTCTATTTTACAGAAGCTGATATTGGTAAAAATCGAGCAGTTGCTTGTTGTAGTAAATTGCAAGAATTGAATACAGCCGTTGAAGTCTCTACCTCGACTTCTATTTTAACTGAAGAACATTTGGCTTGTTTTCAGGTACTTTGAACTGGCCTTTTACTCAATTATTTTTATTGAGGTTTTGTTTGCTTACTTTTTCAATGAATGTGCATGTGCCATTTTTTCTTTATGAACAGTGCTCAAATTTTTATCAATGTTTCTGCTTTAATCAGCTACTGAACTGTTGGTTCTTGTTAATACTAACTGATATATGAGGGCCAAAGTTTGGAAGGTATTTTTGTGGTAGGTAAAAAAATGGTTACTCGCCAGCCTCCCTCCCATGTAACAATAACAAGTTCAGGTGTCCTATTTTCCAATATACAAGATCGAGATAAATGAAAGTCTCTATTACATACATCAATAAAGGTCAAGATAGCATACATGTGCAAGAGTTAGTAATGCAGACTATGCTGTGAATGAAAGCCTCCATAGCAGACTAAGTTAACAATATTTATCTATTTTTCTCTTATACCAACTATTCATGAACGTCATAATATTAACCATTCAAATATCAGCAACAACAGAAGGCAACATCTGAACAGCAAGAAAAGTTATATATCACATATAATCAATATGTAATCACCACTGTCCACAAGAATGAAAGTGCAGGTTCCTGGCTAGTAATTCAAGCATACTGATTTGCCTTTCCTCATGAAGGCAAAGCAAGCATGCAGATATAGGAGAGGAAGTAGAGCACTCTGAAACTCTACATATACACCTTCCCAAAATATAACAGATATCATTGATGCCACATAGTGAACTGAACCCCCTACAATAATGTGCACCGATCTCAATCCAAAAAATCATTGTACTGTTGTTTTAAACATTTCCATATCTGGTTCATCAAATCTATATAACTATTTGCACATTTGTACTCTCTCTGTCAATGCTTCCAAGACTATATTGACAATACAATTCCATTGCAAAACTCAGATGTATTCTGTTCTACTTGCTTGCACAAATGGTAGTACTTAGTGGAATGAATGTTGCTCAAAAACTGTGAATCAAATGATGGAGATGAAAATGAAGTTGTCAGCAGGTGGCAGTTTTGTTTCTGCTGCGGATGTTCTGCTTCTGCCACAACAGTTTTGAATTAGCCATGGTGGTTTTGTAATCGCCTCTTGTCATAAAGTGGCAGTTTTGTTGACAAATCCGTGTGTTATTTGCTTCTGACCATTATTTGAAATCTCATACTGATGGCAATTTAACCTTTTCCAAATCCACACCTCCCTTCTTAGTGAGACTTTTGGTGCTTAGTGAGACAAGAAGTGGGGGATGAGTTCTCCCATCTTCTCCTTGGAGTTCTGCTTTGGTTGCTTCCGCATTTGCCCCTTGATTCTCACTTTCCAAGACTCTTGGGTTCTGTCACAGATCTTCATCTTTTGTTGTAGCATTACATTCTTTGAAAGTATTGCTTGGTTGTCAACACCCAGGCTCTCCAATGAAGTTAGCACCTGCCCTTCTTCCTCATCCAACATGGAAGGTTTGTGAAGGTGTAGACATTCACAATTCACCATCAACATCGAATGCATCTTCATGAAAGGGGTTGGATTAAGTTGGAAAGCATTTTCACCAATAGCCTCCAAGATGGAAAATGGTTCATGTCTAAGAGGTTTGATCTTCTTTTCTTGACCTTGCAACCTTTCCTTGGCTTGGGACAACCAGACCTTATCTCCCATCTTAAGTTTGTGCTCCCTTCTATGATGGTCATGCCTGTTTTTGTACATGTCTTGAGTCTTCTCTAACCATTCCTTCACCTTGAGCTAGATTTGCCTAATCTGCCTAACAAATTTTGATGCAGACTAGGCAAATCTAGCTCAAGGTGAAGGAACAGTTAGCTCTATTCCTTGTCTTGGGCCACCTGGGGTTATAACCCTTCATGAGCTGCACCAAAGTTCTATTGACCTCTTATGCTTGTCCTTTTGTTTAAAGATGGAAAATTTTACTCTTCTTGAGCCTTTTTATCCATCAAATCCCACAACTTGTAAAATGGTAAAATCTTCATATGTTTACAATTAAGAGTCAAAGACTCTTTATAGATTTTACAAGAGCAAGATTTAGAAAGAAAACCGAAAGTTTCTAAATCTACATTGAAGTGTAACAAAGAAATAAATCTAAACTAATATATTACATTATCGAGCATTAATAAACTAATTAAATATTATTTTAATACCCTCCCTTAATGCTCAATCTATCAACTACACCAAGATGCCCCCTGAATTTTACAAACTTATCTGGACTGAGAGACTTGGTGAGAATATCAACAGTCTGATCCTCTGTCGGAACATACTGCATTACTACTGATCCATCTTCGACAAGCTAGCGAATGAAATGACAGTGAAGTTCAACATGCTTTGTCCTTTCATGGAAGATTGGATTTTTGGCTAGTTTGAGCACCCCTTGATTATCACAGTACAATGGAGAAGGTCCTGCTTGAGACATTTGCATGTTCGAAAGCACCCTTGAAAGCCAAACCGCCTCTCAAGTTGCTTTAACAGTTCCTCGATATTCAACTCTAGTCGAGGAAAGAGCCATTGCTTGTTGCTTCTTGGTGGTCCATGTATTTGCACCTGTACCCAAACTAAATACATACCCTGAAGTAGAATTTCTGTTATCCACAAAACCTGCCCAATTTGAGTTTGTATAACCAATCAGCTTAGGATCTTTGCACCTTCCATATAGAATGCCAAAGTCTGAAGTGTCTCTCACATATTGCAGCACATGCTTTGCTGCAACACAATGTTCTGCTTTAGGGGTTGTCATGAAGCGAGAGTTGTAGCTCACTGCAAAACTAAGATCAGGTATAGTAGTAGTGAGATAAATGAGGCTGCCTACTAGTTGCCTGAATTCGGATTCATTTTCCACAGGCGAATCTGATTTTGTTGAAAGTTTGAGCCCTTTCTCCATAGGTGTTGATGCAGGTTTGCAGTCACACATCCTGAACTTAGTAAACTGCGAGCATACTTAGACTGAGAAATGAAGATGCTGTCAGTTGTTTGCCAAACCTCAACACCGAGACAATAATGAAGAAGTCCCAAATCTGTCATGTCAAAGGATTGATTGAGATTGTGTTTTATCTCCTCAATCAAATGTTCTTAGCTGCTAGTAATGATAAGGTCATCAACATAGACAACCAATACAAGAATATCATCACCACAACATTTGACATACAAATTTGAATCAGAAGGGCTCCTTTGGAAACCATGATCAACAAGGTACTTATCAATTTTCATGTACCATGCCCGTGGAGCCTGTTTGAGGCCATAGAGTGCTTTTACAAGTCTGGAAACTTGATGTTCTTTACCAAGAACCTTGAAACTGGGAGGTTATGTCATATAGACTTCTTCTTTAGATCACCATTCAAAAATGCACTCTTGACGACCATCTGATGGACTTTCCAACCAAACTGGGCTGCTCTAGCGAGGACAAGCCGAATAGTACTCATTTTGGCTATAGGAGCAAAAATCTCCTCATAGTCAATGCCCTCTGTCTGTGAGAACCCTTTGGCTACCAATCTGGCCTTATACTTGTCGAGGGTTCCGTCAGCCTTGTATTTGACCTTATACACCCATTTGCAGCCAATGGGCTTCTTCCTAGGTGGAAGATCAGAAAGCACCCAAGTGTTATTCTTCAAAAGGCTATGATGTTTAGCTTCCATAGCCTGTTCCCACTCAGGTATGCCTTTAGCCTCAGAATATGTTTGAGGCTCAGAGATGCTATGCAGATTGGCCATGAGAGCAAAATTGACAGTGTTCTGTTGCTTGCTCTTTTTTTAAGCAGTTCTACCCTCGATTAATTCATCATCATGAAGATCACTAATGGTTTTAGCATACCATTTAGGCCAGAGAGTAGAAGTACCAAAATCTGAAACATGAGGGATAACATCACTAGGTGTGGCTGGTACAGAATCAGCTGGATCAAGATCTAGATTGTCCTGAGGAGGGGCGGGTGGTGGAACATTCTGCTGAGGTGGTTGCTCAATTGCAAAATCCCTCCCCATCAGGTGAACTTAAGGGAAGACAAACACCCAATTTAGAAGCTATCAAAGGTTGATCCTTAGGATGCACAGGAGTAGAAGATTGAAAGAAAGGCCCAGTAGCTTCATCAATCACAACATCACGACTGAAGATGAGATGATTTGTATCTACATCAATCAGTTTGTATGCCTTATGATTTTCACTGTAACCAGTGAACATGAGTTTCTGGCTTTTGGAATCTAGCTTAGTGCGCTTTGCATCTGGAATCCAAACATGAGCTGTAGAGCCAAAAACTTTCAAGTGGTTGATTTGGGGCTTGCATCTAAACCAGGGTTCTTTAGGAGTCATCTTCTTAACCGCATGAGTTGGAGATCGGTTCAGAAGATAAACAGTAGTATAAACTGCTTCAGCCCATTATTTCTTAGGAACATGTCTATGCTCCAACATAGAACGAGCCATTTCAGTGATGGTGTGGTTTCTACGTTCTACGACACCATTTAGCTGTGGGGTGTATGGTGTGGTGAGTTGGCGCTTAATGCCATGTGCAACACAGAATGTGGAGAACAAAATCCCCCCGCGGCCCCTGCGGCCCCCCCCACCCCGCACCCTTTCCCCCATTATCAAACCTAAGAGTAACTATTGGAGAACTAGACTTTTTTTCAATAAGGCCTTATACTACTGAAATATACCAAACACATTTGATTTGTTTTTCAAAAAAACCCACATTTTTCTGCTGAAATCATCAACAAATAACAAAAGATACCTTCAACCAGTAACTGAAGGAGTATTCGTTGGACCACATAAATCGGTGTGAACCAACTGCAATACCTTGGAAGCTCGCCAAGAGTCACCATCCAAGAAGGGAGTCTGGTGCTGATTTCCAGCTTGACAAACCTCGCACACTCTATGATTTTGAGTTTGAATTGCAGGGAGGCCACCAACCAAATCATCACGAGCTAATTGAGAGAGATATTGCATGTTCAGGTGCCCATAACGTTGATGCCAGAGACTGCCAAATCTCCTTTGCCAATTTTCCAGACGGAACTTGAGGCAACTAATCATCGGTGATAGACAGCTTAATGAGCATCACCGCTTCACGATTTTGCTCATCAAACTTTTCTTGATCTTTATCACTCGATGTTGGTCGTGTCTTCTTACTTAGAATGATCTAATCGAGGCAGCGATATTCAAAGATGGTCATCATTCGCTGCTTCTAGGTGTTATAGTTTCAGCCATTAAACTCTTGACTGCCCTCAAGCATGATGTGTGATAGTGAGGCCATTTTGCACAGATTTGTGAGAAGAACAAAATCTAACACAAAACCCCAGAAATGCATAAATTTGACAGAAAAATGCAAAAAAGCACAAATCTCGAGGTCACACTAAAGGTAGATGATACACTCAAAATCGAGAGTAAAGGGGCCCACCACAGTAGATAGAAGACAACACTAACTGCCCACCAACTTCACGCACTGCACAAAAAGGTGCACGCAAAACCTCACAGGTACATGGAGGAAGGAAGCCACTTCTAAAAACACACGATCACTTTAATTTTTTTTTCAAAAAAAAAGCTTTCACATTGATTCCTGTTAGAAAAACGTGCCCAAAAAGCCAAAGGTCGCGGGTTTTATTCTCAAAAAATCATGCTAGAAACACAGTCTCACCTAGAAAGCCAACAAAATCCGTTCCAGAAATTCAAAGGAAAAAATGTGGAATCGTGTCCAGAAAATGCGTCGAGTGGTCAAAAAGACGTGCTAAAAAACCCTCGAATATCCAAAAAAAATGTGCAAGAGAGACAACAAAAAAAAAAGATTTCTAGAAATCGTGTGCAGAAAAGAAGGATTGCGGAAGAAAAAGATGCACACCAAAACCCTTAGGTTGTGACCAGACAAAGAAGAAGGAATGCGATTTTGCCTAAAAAAAATCTTGAATCCTCAAAAAGGACGATGCAAAGAAGAAACTCGAATTGAAAAGGTGGTTGTGATTTTCTATTGCACATAGAGTCGTGCAAAAAAATGAAGAAAATCAATGCTCGAAAAAATATAATTTTTCCTGCTCGACCCAGCCTGCTCTACCCAGCCTGCTCTGATACCATGTAAAATGGTAAAATCTTCATATGTTTACAATTAAGAGTCAAAGACTCTTTATAGATTTTACAAGAGTGAGAGTTAGAAAGAAAACTGAAAGTTTCTAAAGCTACATTGAAGCGAAACAAAGAAATAAATCTAAACTAATATATTACATCATTGAGCATTAATAAACTAATTAATTTTTTTTTTTTGATACATAAGAGTTTTTTTATATTAATTTATAAAAGAAAAGCATACAACCGTCTGCGAAGCAGGAGAAACCAGCGCTTCAACGTCACCCTAAGACAACCAGACTCCAAACAACCTTCACAGATACTTTAATCATGATGATAAAATTTTCAAAATTTACAATTCCACTGACGAAACCAAAAACCCCAAATCGAACAAACCACGTTCATACTTTATCAACTACTGTAAATTTGAAAAAACCATAAAACCTAACAAATTACAGGAACCCATTTAGCTTTGCAAAGGACTCGAAGTCCCGGATCCATTCGAAGCCTCCGACCGCCATTAAACCAAGCTTTTTCTTCAGGTTCTCCATTGCCACAACAACAATCATCCGATGGCGCATGAGAGCCATCCCGCTTAGGTCCAAGAGAAAAGGATAAAACTTCACTGCCTCGTTAGTCTCCCGCAAGAGCTTCAAATCATTTGGACGCGGGATCTTGGTGCCTAAAGTTGCTGACTTCAGAACCTCCTCCACACCACCTACCAAACCCTTGCTGAACAACCTCACCAACAACTCCTTTGCCTCCGGCTTAGGGACATGGCTATCAAGTAGAGAGGCCAAAAACCTCGAGGAGACATGTGCATTATCCCTCAACCTTTGGTCCTTTATCTCTCGAAACACCGCCTGCCTCGATGTCGCCTTCAGAGAGATTGGAGTGTCCGCTCCAAACCACGCCACACCCTCCATTGGGACTTCTATGATAAACATCAAACACCTGGCCATTGTCACCCACAGACGACACCAGAATCCGAGCTATGGCCACCAACCAACCCAGCACTGTTAGCACAGTGACAATCACCAAGAATGCGTTAATACTCTGTACATACCGTCACTTCCACGCATTAATAAAACCCGCACACGCCTAGCAATGTTTACATGACACGAACGAGGAATCATTACCAAGTAAGCAAGCTGTCCTTGCAACATAAATTCCGTCCTACAAATCCTTCATCGTGAACGAAGCCTTCATTAAAGAACGCGCTTAAACTGACATCCTTCAAAGCATGTACTTGGCTTGAATGACCTCTCCACCCTATCACTCTTCAAAGCCTCCAACTTCCACTTCAACTTTAAGCACCCCTACATGGATGCCACACACCCCAACCTGTTAGAAGCCCTCCGCTAGCTTGGAGGGCCGCCCTCCCAACCGCCCACCCAATTAAATATATTTTAATACAATTGTGATGTCCTAGTTTTTTCATGCCCTTGTTGAGAAAATGGGTGTTGCTGGCCGACTAGATCGCCTACATAATTAACATATGGAGAAGTTAAAACGCTGTGATATGAGTTGCAACAATTATTTTACAAGTATGCGATTCATTTCAAAAGTAATAAGATTAAAGAAGCCGACTTCTTATACCAGGACAAAATCATGCTATTTGCTCAAGCAATGTCAACCATATTAATGCTATTTAATGGTAGCGACGTTTGATAAGTAATAAGATTAAAATATCCTTTGTTCATCAAGTTGCATTGGCCGACTCATAATATAAGGTAGTGCTGGAATTAATAATCTTCAACAAGGCCGATCTTCATGAAATTGTCCAAGGTGATTATGTATGGACTTGGAGCATGATTAATATATAGAAAGGCTATGATTTAGTTTAAAGCAGTGTTCCACGGGGTTTCGGGGACGGGGATGCAGGGACGGGGGTTCTAAGTTTGGGGGCGGCGGGGGGGTGCTGAAATACATAGAGTACTTGAAAAAATAGTTATCAAAAGATGTATAAGTATAAGAATTATACATCTTGGAGACAACTAGGAGTCCCCTAGACGTCTTGAGGACACCCCTACATCCTCGAAGTCCTAGTGGCGTCTTGGAGACAACGACACTGGTGGTGGGATGGTGGTGCTGGTGGTGGGTTGGTGGGGGGACGTCCCCCCCAAGTCCCCAAGTCTCCAAGACATCCCCGTCTAGGAAATGCGAGGTTTTTTGGGGGGGATGCGTCCCCGTGGAACACTGGTCTTTAAAGAGCAACAATTCCTTTTGAGGATGTATACCCCTTAGGAGAGGTGATAAGACTTTGCGAAAAGCTATGTCTTTTCCCCTACCGTGGGGATATAAAAGGAGGAACATTTCAAAAGGAGGATCATCATCAAAGAGATCAGAAATAGAAATCTGCATTCAAAAAAGCAGCAGCTATTGATATGTTAAGTGATTGGTATGCAATTGATTGTATATGCATTTAATGTATAATTTTGATAGGCATATATATATATATAATTCTATAATGATTAATATGCAATGAGGAGAGATATGTTATGTCTGAATTGGTAAATAAGGGGAATAGGGAATTAATTTACATTATTATAAACTACATCCTTTCTTTAAGAAATCATGTGTAGGATGGCAAGGAAACATGTTAGGGAAGGGTGGTATAGGTTCTCTCAATGTAAGAATGCCACCCAAAGTTGGGTGGAATTGTCTTGGTTGGATGTTCCTGCCACTTGGGGCCAAGAGGGGTATGAGCACGCCCTTGGGCTTAATTGAGATGAATAATGTTCAGGTTTTCACAACGTAAGAACGCCACCCTAAGTGGATGGAATTGTCTTGGTTGGATGTTCTTGCCCCTTGGGGCCAACGGGGGTATGAGCACGCCCTTGGGCTAAATTGTGATGAACAGTTTTTTCTAGCGCCCTATAATATGTTTCTCTCCAATCCTTTGCTACTACTTTTCATTGGTCCCTTTCTTCAAAAGATCCCTTTATTTAATTATTATATTTATTTTCTATTTCCAAATCCAGATAGGTTTATTACCAAAAATATATGCCTAAGTTTGATACATGTGGAAAATTAGCAATAATTTTTTTAAATTTTGTCCATATTTATTTATTTTCAACAAATAATAATAATCATACAAAAAAATTGTGCATTGCCAGAAATACGTCTAAATTATACTTAATTTTAATAAATAAAAATAATAGATATTTTATTTTATTGTTGTATTGTTTATAAATTAAAAAAAATAAAATTCAAAATTTAATATTTTAAAATATTAAATTATTAATATATAAAATTTAAGAAATTCAAATATTTAAATTAAATTTAAAAAATATAGTATTGATTTATTTTAATCTTTAATATTAACAAATTTAAAATTTAAATATCTAAATAAAATTTAAACTCATTAATATTTATTATTTTAAATTTGTTATAATATTATTATTATTATTATTTTTTTTATAGATGAGTGCTACCTAATATGGGGGTAGCTCCCGCATTACATTGGTATTTTGAGCAGTTTAGTGCCAAAAGCAGAACCAGAAAGAATACACCAAGCAGTGCTGTGCTTAGGCAAACATAGCCCGATGCACAATTGCCATACAGTTCCCCAGTCGAACGAGCTTGTTGAGACTATTCCTCCCCATCCAGCAGAGCTCGGAATCCATGAATCTTGCCTAATTATAATATTATTTTATTATTAATTATTTTAATTTATTATATATAAAAGTTAACAAATTATGAGTATAACTGTTCTTATAATTTATAATTTTGAACACACAAAAATAAATAAATAAATATATATTCCTGTACCTGTACCCAAGGAAAAAATTTAAAAAATAATTGTTGTACCATCGCACCCGAACTCGTACCCCTACCTGAACTGGCAACTTAGGCTAAAGCAAAAGGTTGAGACAGAAAACAAATGATGAAACTAGAATTGCATGTGGAACCAGCCAAAATGATCTGGCAGATTCTGATGTAGTGAACACTTCCAAGATTGGGTTGCACTCCCTGCTCTCTTATAGTTTATTTTTAGTGACCTTTGGTTATGTTACCTTTTTGTTAGTTAATGGGTAACTTCTTGTTAGTTAAGAAGAAATTATAACTTAGTTGTTCTCGCATAACTACCCTTGGTTGTAATAGATAGAGCATCAGAATTCACCAGGTGCTTTTTTTTCTACATTACCAAATTGGTCGGAAAACCCTGCATTTCTGGGTACAATTCATCCTGGAATCAGATTCAGGTGTGATTTGACTGTGGAAACAGGTAGGGTTAGATTTTCAGTGGTCAGAATCAGGTGGAATCATTTATTGGCATATCTAGGCAATTCTAGGGTCAATGTGGCATTTACAAATCAATTCCACTGGCAGACAAACCATCCAAAACCCTAAATGACATTCTCAAAACCCTAAACGACATTCTCAAAACCCTAAATGACAGTCATATAATAGGTTTTGAGCATTTAACTCCTTGTAGCAACAGCAAACAGGTAATATCCCATCCCATCTGTCATATATCTGTTTAATAAGATGGTATTGAATTGGCACAGATATAACAGGTACGTGACTATATATAGCTTAAAGTCTTAATACTAAAAACATGACTATATATAACTTAAAGTCTTAATACCATATCGTAACTTTATATGCTGTAACAACTAACACTAAGCCTAAACCTACACCTATATATCTCATTACTGTATGTAAATTACTTATACAGTCTGGATTCAAAGGAGGTAAGTAAGTAACAATTAAATATTTAATTATTAATCATAATATAATTTTATATACTGTTTTTTGAATTTTTAATATTTTATTATACTGATACAAATTTATGTACACCTTTTCTTTCTTTTTTATCATAATGTAAAATGAATATTGATCATAATGTATTTTTATCATACTATATAAATTTATCATACTGTATTTTAGTATAAATTAGTATAATTTTTCATTTTATGTTTTTTATATGTTTTTTATACAGATGTACCCAGCCTTCACTTTTTTTGGCCATTTCAGCGTATCATACCTGCTCCCATAGAAAAACAGTGTAGAGCATCAAGGCCCTAGTTGGAATCTCTATTATTTTTCTGGTTTTGAAGTTTCATTGTCCTGCTGTGAATTTTGATCAGAAGTTTTCTGCCTTCTTAAACATTTCCCTCTTCAATAATGGTAGAGAAGAAGCTCCTCTGCAAGCTGTCCCTGTAGTTATCCTGAATGTTATCATACACAGAGTGCCATTCAATGAGGGAGAGAGAGAGTATGGGTCATATTTGTATGGCATACCATTCTCATACCTCTACATGTATCTATATGCTTGGAACAGACTTTTAAGATCTATAATTCCAAACTAGGAACATCTGTCTCACCTGCACCCTTGTTACTGGTCACTTGGAGCCTAACATTGATTATGTTTACTGCTAAGCTATTACGCAACCAGTTGCAATATAAATAGAACATGATAGTACATACCAATTGATTGTAGATGAAGAACAGTTATAGCTTTATTACAAGGTAGTGCCTTGTACAATGAATGTAGAACAAGGAAGATCATGTGTAAAATCAGACCCCTTCCCTGACTACAAGAAGCATATTTTAAAGTGTTTGATAGTTACCAACTAGACCACAACCATCACCAACCACTTACAAATAATTCCTAGCAACTATCCACAAGCCAATTCTTTGCATAAAAACTCACACAAGTCGAGGCTACTTGGTCTGCTTCCTCCTTTCTTTGTGCACACATTTCAATCTACAACATGAGATATTGGTAGTGAAATTAGTACTCACTAGGCTGCCAAAATCTTTTAATCTAAATCTCCAAATGGAGAGATCCAAACTAGTAACCATGTGTTCTGCATTTCTTGTGTGAGTTGTTCTGACCACTTCTCAACCAGCTCTTGAACACGCAAGGCTTCATATATAACCAAGAGGCAGTGTGCACTATCCAAATCTTTCACTATATCTGCCACTTCTAGCATTGCATCAGCAATAGGTTTGAAACTCTGAATAAATTATTGCATAGTACCCCATTGGACCAACAAGATCTGGCCACAGAAATTGTATAGCGAACATCTCTAGCTGTTCCACTGAAGGGCTACATGGCTCAGAATGTGTCAAAGTGAAGAAGTAGTTTCTACCTGTAAGTCAAGTTGCTCAATGCAAGGCCCATGTCTAACTGACTCCTTCCCTCTTCAGTTGGTCCTGAAAGATTTGCTATATGTGGAAGCTCTAATATTTCATGCATAGGAATCATTAGAGTAATTTCTAGTTTATCCAAAGGAGCTCCTAATTGATCAAGCCACTCCTCTATGTGGTGAGCCTCATTGCTAAGAGGAAGAGCCAGTGTCAGAGATGCTGAAGGAGAAACCTGTACCTGTACCTTCTCTGATTCTTATTCCCACTTACTCTCTTCTACGGGTGCCTCTTCTTCAAATGCACTGTCTTCTACCATATGTTTCCTTTTCTTTATAATAGTATGCTTAGTTTATTGTGTCTTTGATTCGATTAGCTAAAATCCACTTTTATATATCAAAGTAGCTTCTATTCGATTAGTTTATTGTGTCTTCAAATTTTATTTATTGAAGGGTGTATGATACCAGTTTTAAATCCTTAAAAATCTCTATATTTCATGTTTTTTTCAATTTGCCAAGTCCTGGCACATAGTCTAAGTCTGGGTCAAAAAATCAGCATACCAAGTCTGCGACGAGTCCAAGTCTTGTAAGTACAGTATACCTATATAAAGGTGGGTTGAACCCACTATCTAACACCAAGGTTGTGTAGACGCACCTGGGCTTAAATATGATGGCCACCTATGAATGTCAAATAGTATTTTGTGATATGTTAAAATGCCCTTTACAACTGTACACAATTATATTATTATGACCATAATGATTCAAACAAATAATGTGGCATTCAAAGAAGATTGCTGTGTGAAACTCCCCTTCTAAACTGTGCACAACTATATTATTTTGACCATAATGATTAAAACAAATAATGTAGCATTCAAATAAGAAAGTGGATAGTTAATTTTTAGAGCTTTTAAAAGAGAACACTACATACTTAGCCTTAAATTTTATACCCAAATAAAAATAGTGTGTATATATATAATACAGTGATAGGAAACCTTTAGAAAGCAAGTTAATTTTACAATTAAAATCCTCATAGACATGTAAATAGATGTTAATTCTGAGCATTAGGTGCATCTACCACATCAAAATTGACTTCCACCCCACACCAGGTATTGGGCATGAGGATGCTAAACAGACCCTTGATGTAGCAAGTACAGCCCAAGCACTATTTTTACCCTGATGAGGCAGGAGAACCATTCAGAGTATCTATTTATCTGTGTCATATCTGAGATTCTTGACTAACTATTTTTTTAGATACCATGGTCTGCTACTTTTCTTCCTTTTTAGTCAGGTTATATCATCCTGAGCCATGTGTCAGTGCTTGCTTCTTTCCAGGTGTCTTTTTTGTCCATTTACCAGCTTGTTGTTCGCTTGGATTTTCTAGCCTATTCCTCTTAGATATCTTTGTCCTGCAAAATTTCTGCTTTAAGAACTTTCTAACCAAATTTATATGGCAGATTCATTCATAGATCTGCTTTCATTTTCTGCCATCTGTCTTGTACTTTGTGTTTTGGGACAAAGAACTGGAAGCACCTCAATTTTTGTCTGCATTTTTGTTCTTTGTTCTTGAATTCAGTTCCCTATTCTGCCCACATTCTCAAATTTGTCGAGATCAAAATTAGGTGCTATCCATATCATCCAGATCCTTTGTCCATATACTTACACATAGAATATTATCTCCTTCCTTCTTATCAGTTAAATTTTCAAGTGTTTGGCTAAGATTAGATTTGATAACTTCCATATTAGTATTGTGTAAATTATCAGATGATATATTACTTAAGCAAAGAATATATAGATACAATGATAGAGTTGCAATAATCACGGAGACGTGATTATAGACTTAACTGAAAGAAACAGATAATCACGGAGATGTGATTGTAGGAGAACTAAAAGAAACAAAAAGCAAACTAACAGAGATAACTAACAGAGATGAGCATTAAAATAGGAACCGACTGTAGTTCTAATACGCGAAACTCAGCAAACCATTGCGATTTGCAGGTGGTTGTGCACCAGGTCGCGGGTATAGACAGGTCCCGACCTTTTCCTCTTCAGAAATGACGCCCAGACAAGTTGCAAACTTCTTCAGACAAAAAAAAATGGCCACGAATTTTAGTGGAAGCTTCAGAAAGAAATCGCGATTCTTCGCCTCAGACTTTTTTTTTTTCACCTCAGACACTACCCGGGATCGAACCTTCACTCTGATACCATATTGTGTAAATTATCAGATGAAATATTACTAAAGCAAAGAATATATAGATACAATGATAGAGTTGCAATAATCACAGAGACGTGATTATAGACTTAACTGAAAGAAACAGATAATCACGGAGACGTGATTGTAGGAGAACTAAAAGAAACAAAAAGCAAAGTAACAGAGATAACTAACAGAGATGAGCATTAAAAATAGCAACCGACTGTAGTTCTAATAATTAGTTGGTTCTGAGGTCAATTTCTTTGTCATACAGTGGTAGCAATTATGCTTCAGAGAAATTTGCTTTCTGGTCAAATTTATTAGGAACACGGGAGTAATAGTTATGAGTCAGGCAAATAGAAAAAAGGCTGTTCTGGCAGAGTGGGAGAAGAGGGGATAAACTTTAAAATAGGTTTTACATGGGGATGCATCCTTGGGGTTTTTCAGAATTGGGGTTCCTATGCATTTCCGGTTCATGGGAACAGCCAGGAAATATCCCATGGGTCATCCCCATTTTTTGACAGGGAGAAGAAAAGTCCCCAAAATGAGACTGTGGAAGGAAAATGTCAGGGAAATGTACCAGGGAGAACAAGATGTTCCTGATGTCAGCAAAAAAATTATAAAAATGAAAAAAAGTGTTTCACATGCATTAACTTACATCTTGTTTCTATCTAAAGTTTGTAATATATTCCATCTTGTCTTTATCTAAGCTTGTGATATATATTTCTATCAACCAGATTTTCTTTTTCCCATACCTGAACCAAAAACCAAACCAGAACCAGACCCAGTTAACATGCAGCCAGTAACATCGAAAAAATGTTTGAGAGACCATGTGAATAGACATACAAACTAGAGAAGCAATTGCCAAATCTCAATATCAAGAATGGACAGTACTGAAAGATAAATTGTTTTTTTCTATACGATTCGATGGGTTCCACACACCAATCTAATTGCTGTTTCATCTTGTCCTTATCTAAAGTTTGTAATGTATTTTTTAATAGTAACACAAATTTAAAACAACATTTGAAAGGCGATACAAATAAATAAAACCAAAATGGAGAATTGATTGGCAAGTTAGAAGCTGTTGCCAAGTCTCAACATTAGGAATCACCTTCACCGCAACACTTAATCAGATTAGTTTTGTCTATAAATTTAGACAGGTTCTGCAAGGACTTCAATATAATTACTTCTGTTTATATGCTCATATAATTCCTACATACCAATCTAACCTAAAGAATGTTAGTCATGTCAATACCATTCTATTTTGAAATTTTATTATTTTTCCTATTTCTTCAGCTGTTATCCCCAAATAAAAGCCTCCCGTCACTCTGCCATCCCCAAAACACATCCCTGTGTTTCTTGTTTTCCCATCCCAGAAACACTGTAGAACAGCTATTTGTACTTGTAACTGTTTCAGGGATACCATGTTGAGTATACCTACAATTGTTCATTTCACTGTTTTCTTGTTTTTCTTTGCTTTATTTTGTTAGCCTTGAGCCTAGAGCCCTTTTTTCCTACTACTTTGCTGTTCTAGTCCCCCATTAACCTTTTCTTGGTCATTCATAGACACAAATATAATATTTTTCCTTTTTTCCTTCTAAAAACAGTTTGAAGAATGATTATAACAAGCTGTGAAGATATTCGACTTTGGGAAAAAAAATTAAGGCTACAGATACATCAAGGTAAGGTTGTTTTTATCTCAAAAAACTTAAAATGTCTAAAATCCAAAACAGAGAAAATGTTGAAGAACTATAAATGTTCTTCCTGCAGAGACCTTGAAAAGGGCAAAGTAGAATGCATTTTTTGTGAAACAGAAAAACCAATGACTGGGTGAGAGTTATGGACTGATTGAAATGATGTCTTATTAAAGACCCAGCTAGATGGAACTTTGTCCAAATACACTCGTGTTTGTAACTGATAAAATGAATAATAATTTGGTGGTCAATAGTGTAAACAAAACTAAAGAAGAGAAATTAAGACACAAATATGGCATGTTTTATCTCCTTTGATTGAAAGGAGTACGAAGACAAACATAATCCTTGTGTTCTTGGATTTTGAACTGCCCATGATGTCATTTTGAGGATTCTGATAAATTTCTTGGAAATTTGCTACCAGAATACAAATTTATATTTTAAATTTTAATGTATCAAAAATTTGTTTTTAATAAAAAAATTGAGCAAGTGATACATACTTTTTAGTTTTTTCCTATGACAGAATAACAGCTTAGTGCCACAATTACTCTTAATGTATTTTGGTCTATGGTTTCTTTCCCCAACACTCAATATCCCTATGGTTGGGCAGTGACATATAGCAAAAAGCTTGCAAATAAGGACCTAAGGTTGATTGCGTGCTGACATCTTTTCTCAATATGGTCTCACCTGTGAATTTTTACCTAAATATGTGGCTAATAATTTAAGTTATCTATTTTCTAGTTTGCATTTGTGTCCTTACTATGACTAGGACACAGTTGTGTGTGTTCAGGACCACTGACTAGGGCATGGTTGTGTGTATTTGAGACCACTGTGCAATTTCATTGCATGTGTAGTTTACAAATTACAAGTTATCCTGTAGCATGATATTAAATTAGTGTATGTTAAATGGTCCCACTCTTTTATTGCATCTCTTTTGTAATCTAATCATGAAAATTGCAGCGATTGACCCTTTTTTTGTCTTTTCAGGTAGTTGTCTTTACAGACATAAGCCTCGGTAAAGCTATCGAGTATAATGAGTTCTGTCATAACCATCAGCCACCAATTTCCTTTATCAAAGCAGACATCCGTGGGCTGTTTGGAAGTGTGTTTTGTGACTTTGGACCTGAGTTTACTGTATTTGATGTTGATGGGGAGGAACCACACACTGGTATTGTAGCTTCTATTAGTAACGACTATCCTGCTGTAGTTTCATGCGTTGATGATGAGAGGCTTGAGTTCCAGGATGGAGATCTAGTTGTTTTTTCTGAAGTAGTGGGTATGTCTGAGTTAAATGATGGAAAACCTAGAAAGATAAAGAGCGCACGTCCATATTCTTTCTTGCTGGATGAAGATACAACTAATTTTGGAGCTTATGCTGGGAGAGGCATTGTCACTCAGGTGAAGCAACCAAAGGTGTTAAGTTTTAAGCCACTGGGAGAGGCACTAAAAAATCCTGGCGAATTCCTTTTAAGTGATTTTTCCAAATTTGATCGTCCTCCACTTCTACATTTGGCTTTCCAAGCGCTTGATAAATTTGTAAATGAACTTGGGCGTTTTCCATATGCTGGTTCTGAAGAAGATGCAGGTATTTTTGTTGCAGCGGTAAAGGCCATTAATGAAGCATCTTCTGCTGATGAGAAGTTAGATGCTATTGATGAAAATGTATTAAAGCATTTTGCTAGTGGTTCACGAGCAGTACTGAATCCAATGGCATCTATGTTTGGTGGAATTGTTGGACAGGAGGTTGTCAAAGCATGTTCTGGGAAGTTTCACCCACTTTTTCAGGTGTGTATTCTAACCTGTCAAATTTTGAATGGGATGAATCTAATTAGTCACAGATTTTTGTCTTGTAATTCTTTGCTCAAATGTTTTCTGTTTGGTGCAGTTCTTCTATTTTGATTCATTGGAATCCCTTCCAGTTGACCCACTTGGGCCAGAGGATGTCTCACCTTTAGGCTGTCGTTATGATGCGCAAATATCTGTATTCGGAAGAGATTTGCAGAGAAAATTGGAGGATGCTACAGTGTTTGTTGTTGGTGCTGGTGCTCTGGGATGTGAGCTCCTAAAGAACTTAGCTCTCATGGGAGTCTCCTCTGGCAACAGAGGAAAGTTGACCATAACAGATGATGATGTTATTGAGAAGAGTAATCTTAGTAGGCAATTTCTCTTTAGGGATTGGAACATTGGTCAGGGAAAATCAACAGTGGCAGCATCAGCAACAAGGGCAATCAATCCACATTTTAGGGTGGAGGCATTGCAAAATCGTGTTAGCCCAGATACTGAAAATATATTTCATGATGCTTTCTGGGATAATCTTGATGTCGTTTTAAATGCTTTGGACAATGTCAATGCTAGGCTGTATGTAGATTCAAGGTGTGTTTACTTTCAGAAGCCTTTACTAGAGTCTGGAACTCTGGGAGCCAAGTGCAATACTCAGATGGTTATTCCTCATTTAACAGAGAACTATGGAGCATCCAGAGATCCCCCCGAAAAACAGGCCCCAATGTGTACAGTTCACTCATTTCCCCACAATATTGATCATTGTCTAACTTGGGCAAGGTCGGAATTTGAGGGTCTTTTAGAGAAAACACCATCTGAAGTTAATGCTTTTCTTTCAAAACCAGAAGAGTACAAAGCAGCAATGAAGTCAGCAGGAGATGCTCAGGCCCGAGACCTTCTGGAGCGTGTGGTAGAGTGTTTGATTACAGAGAGATGTGTAACATTTGAAGATTGTGTGGCATGGACAAGAAAAAGGTAATTTTTATTCACAATTGAAATTGAGTACACTGTATGAGAATTTGTCTGAATTAACCTGCTGGGTTAGTGATTTAGACGGAGGAAGTATGTAATGAGGTGTGAGTCACATGGAAGTGATTCGCTGGCATATGCTGATAGGATGGAAAATAATAATGTTATCCACATCTCCCAAACTCCATGTTTGTGTTAGGTTGTAAAATAATGACATTTTTAAAGTCATTAATAGCAAGGTACATCTCCTTCCTACGGACCTACATTGATTTGATTTGTGATGGAGACACTTGGACAGTAGTAACACTAACTTGCAAAGTGCAAACTATCAAGACTTGAGTACCTTATAACCTGTCAAATTCTAGCGATGAAATGATAGATTAATCATAATGTCACCATAGACCAACAATCCTCTTTTTACTGTTACACTCATCTCAGAAGACTATCGTGTTGCTCATGACTGTGTATTGCTTTGTTTTTTTACTCTACCGCTGGAAGTTTGATACCATTGTCAGGAATCCCTTGAAAACACTATCATTTATATCTCTTCACATGACAGTCATAACATTTAAAGAGCATTGCCATATTTTATCTGTTGTCTTCTTCCTTTGACTGACATACTAAATATGATTCTCTGTCATTTATCTTGTGCTCCTTTAAGACTATCTCACTGCCTACTTCATTGTTTTATAGTCCCTTGAAACATTCTCTAGCCCTATTCATTCATGGACTGTCAAGTGATCATGTTTATGATACTCAAAGACACAGTCCAGTGTCCCTAACCATGGTAAACATGATTTATGCATTCGTCATTATGATCTTAACCCCTTACCTTGTTATCACAGACTTGTCATTATGAGTGTCCTATTGCTACCTTTAAACCTACCTACTCAAGGGCTATCATGTATTATTGCTCTTCAACCTTTGTTATGAATCTTATGCATGAATCCTCATTTTAGTTTCAATGACTTTGGATAGCACAATTTTATCTCTATTGTATTTCATCATTGTTTACTGGCATGTGCTTTGGTTGATGCTGACTGTAATTAATCTCGTCACTGTGAACACCACTATTATCTCATCTAATAACAGTTATTCTGCCTTTAATATGTCATTGAAACTCTTCAAAACACTGTCATGTATGTCGTGATTTTATTGTGGACTTTTCAACAAGTCTGTGAAGTGTTTTCACACAGGTGATGGCTTTTGAAAGAAACAACTACTCTTAATAAGGTTTTCATTGCATATGCAGGGCCAATCACAGGTGAATAGGTGTATAAGGTCCTAACATCCTTACTTGGACTGTCCTCCTATTGGCAACAGTAACACTATCATATATTGAGTGTTGTCTCCTATCTCCGACTGTCATCTCTTTTAAACCCATGCACTCAATACACTTGACCTCCAGTTCATTATTCTTTTGTAATATAGAATCTTTGTATGTCACAAAAGGGCACTACTCCATTGAGACCTCCAGTAGTTTATGTATAGAGCGACTGATTTATGTTTGAATCAAATCTGATACTTAGTTATGCCTCTGATGATGCACTTTATTTTTCTTGCTTACTGTATCTCATCGTGTGTAAATTTTCATAGTTTTTTTAAGGATCTGTTTTTAACCTTCAACTGGACTCATTGATTAACCTTTGCTGTTTTCTTTTGGAAAGGTTTGAGGATTATTTTTCAAATCGTGTGAAGCAACTCACTTACACATTCCCCGAGGATGCAACCACGAGTAGTGGTGCACCATTCTGGTCTGCTCCAAAGCGGTTTCCAAAGCCTCTACAGTTCAGCTCAAGTGATCCTAGTCACATGGCTCTCCTTACTGCAGGGTCTATTTTACGTGCTACTACTTTTGGCATCTCAATTCCTGATTGGGCTTCTAATGCAAAATTACTAGCTCGTGTGGTAGATGAGGTGGATGTCCCAGCATTCAGGCCAAAGCAAGGTGTGAAAATTGTGACAGATGAAAAAGCTACAAACATGAATGCTTCTACCATTGATGACACTGCAGTTATTGATAATCTAATCAGGACACTAGAAAGTGGTGTTACAAACTTGCCTCCAGGCTTCCGAATGAACCCCATTCAATTTGAAAAGGTACTATTTAGTTTGTCTTCACTATTGCTCAATTACTCTTTTGTAGTTTATTTCCTTTTTTTTCATCTCTCTCCAGTATCTATGTAATTAAGAATTTTGATGCTATGTGGCATTGCAGGATGATGATACAAACTATCACATGGATCTTATAGCTGGTTTTGCTAATATGCGTGCAAGGAACTATAGCATACCTGAAGTTGACAAGCTGAAGGCAAAATTTATTGCCGGAAGGATTATACCTGCAATAGCCACTACAACAGCTATGGCCACTGGTCTAGTATGTTTGGAACTTTACAAGGTTATTTTAGGTCATAAGGTTGAAATGTATCGCAACACTTTTGCAAACTTGGCACTTCCACTTTTCTCAATGGCAGAACCTGTGCCCCCTAAAATAATGAAGCATGGAGATTTGAGCTGGTCTATTTGGGATCGATGGGTCATTGCTGGCAATCTGTCTTTGCGAGAACTGTTAAATTGGTTCCAAGCTAAAGGCTTGAGTGCATACAGTATATCGTGTGGACAGAGCTTGATATATAACAGTATATTTCCCAAACACAGAGAGAGATTGGATAAGAAATTGGTAGACCTTGCAAGGGAAATTGCAAAGCTGGAGATACCTCCAAGCCGGGGTCATTTTGACATTGTTGTTGCTTGTGAAGATGATGATGGAAATGACATTGATGTGCCTTTGGTATCCATATGCTTTCGTTAGCTGGCATATCCGCATGAAACCAAATAATACTTTGCTTGATGGTTTATGATGAAAGATATATAATGGTAGCAAATAGCAAGAACCATTGAACCCAGGGCCTCTTTTCTTATATGGTGCTGCCTTCAAGTTAATGTCATTCTTCTGCATTCTGTTGCAATTGAGTACAGACTAAATCTTATGATGTCTCAATTTGATATAGAATAGAACACCACTGTTTATTTTCATCTTTCTTGAACTCTCATCCTTAATTTTTGTTCTTTATCATATTATAATGTTAACAAGGGACAAGGATATTTGTTAGGGCATGTTGTTGAGTGCGATAGCATGGAAGCATATAAAAATAACTATTGATACCACGGTCTTTTGGTTTTGTTGCTACACCTTTCAGTCTAACTGTAATTAATCTGTAATAAATTAGGATTGAGAAGAGACTTAATGTTATTATCAAACTACAGAGTTCCCCATTGCCACGTTTTGTCTTTCTTGAACTGCCATCTTCAATCATCTTCCTTCTCATACTTATAGATGTCTGTAAGGGACAGTGATAGTCATATTTATTATTGCATATTAGTGAGCGCTAAAGGATGTGAGCAGATGGAAACAATCATTTCAATTAGGGCTTCTTGGTTTTTCCATGTTTCTTAGACTGTCATTTTCAGTTATCTTGCTTCTCATTCTTATAGACATCAATTGGGGACAGTGATATTTATTATTGCATATTGATGAGTGTCATAGCATGTGAGCTCATTGAAACTGGGGCTTTTAAGTTTTATTAGCAGTCCATTCAGGCTAACTGCTGTTAATGTGTAATCTGTTTACAGACAACAGAGTACACTATCTATCTTTGTCTACTTTCTATATGGTTAAAGGGGACAGGCATGGCAACTCTGTCTTTTAGTGTCATTGTTGGCATCTGGTTAACATCTGCCTTCTGTAGGTTTTCAATTTTTCTGTTGCCTTGACCTTGACCATGTCAAGAATGTCTTATACCTAGAAATGGTGATATAATGACTTAGTAGATCTTTGTTAATGGTGAACAAGGCCTATACAGATCTTAGCAGGGAATACATACAACTTTCCCCTGTATTCCCACAAATTGAGAAGTGTACTTGGGTACAATCAATTGCAGCTGAGCAACCTGGGAGTGGCTAATGATATTGGAGAGAACGTGGGTCTTCTTGCTGGGTTTCTCTGCAATAAGATTCCACCATGGACCATTCTTTTGATTGGAGCTGTTGCAAGTTTTATTGGGTATGGCATAATCTGGCTTGTTGTCAGCCAAACTATCAATCCTTTGCCTTATTGGGTGGTAAGCAAGCCATTCTTTCATGTTTTTCTTTTTCTTTTTTAAAACATAAAATTCTTTGTCTTCCCCTGATTTTTCCCCTTTAAGAAGACGGAAGTGATTTTACAGCTTTTACAATACTATAGTTGATTCTAGATGAATAGAATTCCGTGTTTTTAGCTGAACTCTCTGTAGAGGCATGTTTTGGGTGTCAAATTAGTTTGGACTGGTGATGAAATCCAACGGCTTCCTTTGAATATGGGAATGGTGTGAAATATTATTTTAAGTATTTTACTGAACAGTAGCAGTTCACAGATCAGCTCTTCACAAATCAGCTCCTGTATATTTGTTGGGGTTATTTTCCATGACTTTAAATATCAAATTACATATACTGTTTGGTGAATACATGCTTTTTGTTTCAGTATCCTGAGTGAAAGTTTTTGAAGTAGGAATGTAAACATAGCTACTCTGTGCCTCAGTCCAATAAGGTTTTAATTTTAGCTGGTGAGCCTCTGGACTGAAATGTTAACCTATAGCAGACATGATCTTTCCACAGTCCATGTAAATGAAATTTAAATGCTGCTGGTAAAAACTGTGTAAATATTTTTAATGTTCATCACTTACACAGTTTTTACCAGGAGCATTGTAAATTTCATCATAACCCATCTTTATCAAGGAGCGGAAGTTCAAAACTAAATTCTGTGGTAAGGGGCAAGGAGTAAGCTGGAGCAATCAGTGACTTGGGGTCCGGCAATTACCCCAAATCATGGGAGTTGCTCCCTCCTGTGATGCAGTGACATCAATCCGAACTACAAAAAATCTCAAATGAAAGGGGCGGAAGCTTAGTGGCAGAGTGCTTTGACGTGAGAACTAGCTGATGGGTGGCTTTCTTACCTGTGAATGCTAATATCAATATGCCAATAGTTTCACCTTGTCTTGCCCGCAAAATGGTTTGCCGCATCCAGTGGGATGAGAGGCAGCAACATCTATCAACATGCAGGAACTCCAAGCAACATGGATGACACGGATTTTATATTGAACCTGCCATCATATGACAGAAATTAGTTTTCTTGGAATCCAGGTAAGTCTTGATGGCTGATTACGAATTTCAAAGCTAATGGGTCGTTTCTATTTATTTCAGCCATTCACATTTGTGAGTTTGATGCACTTGCGCACAAATAATATGTTCATGTAGGATTCATTATATAGAAATCACTGCTCACTTTTTTATCTGTTAGACAACTATATAGAAATCACTGCTCACTTTTTTTATTTGTTAGACACGTGAAATATAGAATTAACACTAAGAATTTAATTCACGGCTGCCATAATCTCCCATTGATCATGGTGTTTCTATAACCCAAATTTATTCATAACCCTAACTTTAATTTTATTAAATAGTAATCCAAAGTAAAGCCTAAATATAACTATAATTGAAAAAATACCTTAATTAGTTTAAACAATAACCCTAATTAAACTAAAATCATTAAAAATATATTAATAATTAAATTAAAATAACAACATTAATACAATAAATAAATATAATAATATTACAATATTATATAATAATAATAATATCAGAATACAGTTGTATTATATAGTATGACTTTATAATATAATAAACATATATTAATAAATCCTAATATGTTATAATATTTGTGAATGTATAAAACTGATTATCAAATGACATTAATTAAACCAAAATAGCTAAACAATTGATCAATTAATCATACAATCCAATGAAATTGTGCACAAAACCAAAACTAGAATTCAAAAGTATGAAATATTCAAAATAAATCAAATTGAATTCTAACTAGAAAATGCAAACCTCAATCCCATTGTGGGATTATGTCCAAGTTGGATACATGAAATATTCGAAGTAAATTAAATTGAATTCTAACTAGAAAATGCAAACCTCAATCTCATTGTGGGATTATGTCCAAGTTGAATGTGAAGGTGTATTATATGAGTGATATTAAGGTGTGTTGTATGTTCCACCATATTGGTATTGTGGTGTGGCATTTCCTTGAGATTGGATGTATTGTTGACCTTGAGTATTAAGATATTGTTGTCCTTAAGGACCATATTGCAAATTTTGTTGTTGAGCATACATTTGTTGGGCTTGTGCTTGTTGTTGAACTTGTAATTGTTCATGAGAAAAGCCTTGTTATTGACTCGTGTTGATTAGGAACAATATTTTGATTTGCAACAAGGTTTTGATTTAGAATAAAGTTTTGAGTTGGACCAATGTTTGTATTTCAAACCATGTTCGTGTTTTGAGCCATGTTTAGATCATGAGAAAAACCTATTTGACTCGTGTTGATTAGGAACACCATGATTTAAATCACTATTTTTATTTGGCACAAGGATTTGATTTAGAACAAGGTTTTGATTTGGAACAAGGTTTTGAGTTGGACCAATGTTTGTATTTGGAACCATTTTTGTGTTTGGAGCCATGTTTAGATTTGAACCCATGTTTTGATTTGGACCAATGTTTGGATTTGAACCTTGGTTTTGATTTGGACCCATGTTTAGATTTGAACCTTGGTTTTTATTTGGACCCATGTTTAGATTTGAACCTTGGCTTTTATTTGGACCCATGTTTAAATTTGAATCTTGGATTTGTGATTGATGATTTGGGTTTTGTGGTTGATTTTGAGCTTGAATCAAGGGTTGATGCATAGTAGAAGATGATTTTGGCAATTGTTGAATCACACAATGTATGAAGGACTCACTCCCTTGTGGTCGATTCCTTGAGGCATATTGGGAAAAAGCTTGATCTTGATCTTGTGTTGTTTGTTCAAGAGGTTGTTCCTTCAATGTGTTGACATCAAAGTTTAATGTAAGTTTGGCACCCATTTGTGCAAGTTTAAGCATGTACGGTGTAGGATCTTGATTTATCAATACTTCCACCGCATGAAGGAAATCTTGATTTTGTTGCATTTCTAGTATTTCCTCTTGAGTAAGCTCACGTGGTTTTTGTTCTTCCATAATGTAAATTTTCTCATTAACATTAGGATCCCTTAATTCCCTAGAATTAAACTCCATAGCTTTTTTGTATTGAGCCCTAGTTGTGACCATGCAAGGTTTTACCAATCCTAGGAGATAAATGATCTTTTGGAATGTTTTTTTGTTATTCTCCTTTGTTGTCAAATGATGATGTTTTTAGGTTGGGTTTGGATCAATGATGATGATGGTTGATATGGATGATATGAAACATTTGATTTCGAACTACACTTTTGATTGTTTGATTTGATGTTTTGATGTGTTTTTGATGATTATGAATTCACTACTTTGAGAGTAGACTCATGACTCCAAAGTTAGTTTGTCCACAATGATGTTCGTAGTTTGTCCACAATGATGTTCGCTAACTCAACCTAAACACCTTGAAAAAAGATCATTTTCAAGTATGAGGCTAAATTAGTTGATTTGATAAAGATTTCAATCCTAAGTGATTTATGTCTCAATGTTTAAGTTTGTTTGATTTGATATGATATGTTGTGATGTTTGATTGGATGATGGATGTTTGATGTTGAATAATTTTGATCTCTTTGTCCCAAATGACAACTTAAGATTATGTTTGACAACTTCCAAATGATTTTGATAAATAACCTTGTATAATGTTTCAATGTTTGATGGAGAATAATGTTTTGGTCTAATGATAACTCAATTTTTTTTTGATAAAAAACAATCTTGAGCATGAATTTCTTTCTTTGTTTTGTTTGAATCAAGTAACCAAGTGTTTTTGAAACAAGTAACCAAGTGGATTTGAATGTTACTTTGAGGCTTAATTTTTAAAATCTGATTTAAGCATGAATTCTTTTTACCACATAAAAGATCTTGATTATGAGTTGTCCAATACTAAGATGTCCACAACAAAACAAGTTGTTTTACACAAAAGCTCAAATTTGTGAAAACCAAAATGCTAAGTTATAGTTACCTAGGTTTACTTTGACACAATGCACCAAGATATAGACAAAAATATTAGGAAGCACACTAAGATATTGTTTTGATAAAAACAAATATACTTAGATGCATGCAGTAGTATAATGTCCTTCAAGTGCATACAAAGTGTTCAAAGGGTTTGAAGTTTTGTAATAACCATGTTGAATGTTTGTTTTGAGTGTTTTGATGACAAGCAGTGTATTCACTGACTTAATAGGTAAGTGGGAGTATTTTACAAGCTTTCTTTCACAAAGCTCATTTAGCAAAGATTGATAGAACACAAAGCAAGCGCAATCCTATTTATCCAAGTGCGTTTATCTTCTTAAGTTGGGTCCGCACAATAAAATACTACCCATAGAGTGAGTAACTAGAGTATGCACGTGTACACAATACACCTCTTACCTTGAAAGGAAAAGTTCCTTACAAGGTGTTTGTCACCTCAACTACGATTAGTACTTGTCAAATAACTTCATGGAACGACGCTATTCCATTGCACCTCTTTAAGAAGACGTTCGATGGCCTTTAGGTCTCTAAAACAAATAGGTTTTTAGTGGGCAGTAGGTGAACACCGCTGACCTCTTGGGCATCGCCTCTGAGAACTGGAAAATCAGTCTCATAATGCAACTCCGGAGCACTACATGCACGGTTTGACCTACATCTTTCGCTCTCAATTTATATAGCACACCTCTAAATGCCGCTTGAGGTCGAACCCTTGAGTTCTCTGTTAGGATGTGTCTCAAGGCAGACCTCCTACTTCCAAAGAAAATAAAATGAAGGTGTTACTATTTCTCTTCACCCAAGATTGCACAAAGCGCAAGGGGAGAGGCTAACTACCTTATAGAATTTACAATGAACAAATAGTGCAAACTAGAAGTGTTTCTCTTCACCCAAGATTACACGAAGTGCAAGGGGAGAGGATACACACTTGCTAGTCTACCAAACATGGAAAACAAAGCACACTCTTGTTCCTTTTAGGTGCACCAAAGATAAATGTGAGTAAATTTTAAAGCACTAAATGAAGTGTGTAAATTGTATTGTTCTGTTTAAAACCCAAACAAAGGTGAGATTGTGTGGTTCACTTTTAGGCCCAAATTGAAAATGAAAGTTGAGTTGTTTAGTTCTTAAGCCCCAAAGTAAATGTGAGATTCTAATCTAAAACTCTAAAGTTATCCTTCACATAAGTGTTGATAAACACTTTGGAATTTGATGAACTCCATACTTGATTCCTCACCTATTTTCTGCAAAATGTTAGTCTTAATAAAAAACCAAAAACATAGAACAAATTAGGGTTAGATATAAAATCAAGTTGAAATTCAAATGAAAACTCTAAAGTTTTACTCTCTATTTCACCTGCAACTGCACCGGCCAGCCACTGCAACTGTGTCAGACTGTCAAACAAGTGTGTCGCTCTTCCTCTCTACAATGTGTCACAATTTTTAGATGTGTCGCTATGCTAAACTTCAAATGCGTCAACATAATGCAAATGTGTCCCTCTGCAAAAACTTGCTAACAAAAAGAAAGAAATCAAGCAAGTGTGCAAACCTTTGACTTGTATCTGTGTCACAATATTCAAGTGCATCGTAATATTTCAACTACATCACTCTGTAAACTTGCAAGTGCATTGCCCTGCTTCCTGTTCCTTTAAAGTCTAAGAAAACTCAAACAAAATTGTTAGCTAGGGACGTAGGGTCCCACCGTGCGTGCCATTATGTGAATGTATAAAACTGATTGATCAAATGACATTAATTAAACCAAAATAGCTAAACAATTGATCAATTAATCATACAATCCAATGAAATTGTTCACAAAACCAAAACTAGAATTCAAAAGCATGAAATATTTAAAGTAAATCAAATTGATTTCTAACTAAGAAATGCAAACATCAATCCCATTGTGGGATTATGTCCAAGTTGGATGTGGAGTGCTTCAACCTAAACAAAATCCATGATTATCCAAAAGCAATTGATGAATGAATGAATTCAAATGTCTCACAAGTGCTCTCAAATTGATCAAATTGGAGATTCAATTCAAGAGAGTAAGTTTACTCAAAGCTTGTGGATGATTATGGAAAAATGTTCACTATTTATAGATTTTTGAAATGACAATCAATGGTGAAGATCAAAAAGACTAATCAATGGATGAAATCGAATAAGAGGAATGAGCATGGATCAAGGATAGATCCAACGATTAATAATCCAAGAGGCATGGATCAAAGATCAAATCAATGGTTTAGGATCTATGAGGGACTCAACTAATTCCCTAATTTTTAGGAATTGTGTTGGAGATATTTTCATTTGGAGGGAAATGTTTGAATTTGAAAATGAAATATTCCAGGGCAATATTCATTGTACAAGTGGGAGAAGTTGGAGGATTTGGAAAGAAATTAGCCAATTAAACAATTAATTAAAATCATTTAATTATGCAAGTGAATGGGAGAAAGACTTTAATTAAAAATAGTCATGAATTATTTAATCAAAATGTGATTATGACCATTAATTAAACAATTTGCATCATTTAATCAAATGATAATGAAATTAGTAGGGAGAAGAATGCATTAACTAAATAAAATTGATTTATTTAATTAATAGGAGAAAATATGAATTTAACTAAATAATTGACATTATTTAATTAAATGGATGAATTAGGTGAAATAGACTATAAATGGTGTTAGTACAAGAAATCAGGTATGCGATATTATTAGGATAGTTTTAAGTGTCTACAATATTAATATAATAAATACATCTTAAAATAGTCCTAGAACTATAATAATATTAATAGTTTTAAGATAAGTATAGTTATAGAGTTATACTTTTATACTATAATAAAAAATAAATGTTTTAGAAGGATATTTGAAGCTTATGATATAATATTAATAATAAAATAATATTAAAATTAATATCTTAACATGAATATATTTTTTTTTTAAACAAAGGGGTAAATTTTTTATTGAAACTCAAAGAACATTACAAACTAATCAAGAGACCAAAGTCCCCAGGAATATCCTGACCACCAAGCAGGCAAAGACAATCAACACCATCAACCATCACCTTCTCCCTCCCTGTCTTCAGCAAGAATTCTCTCAAAATCAGGACGAAGCGCCAGAGAGACCATTTCCCACTCCTCAATTCTCCATCCCTCAGCATACTCTGACGCCCATTTCGCTAAGCAATCAGCAACCCTATTCCACTCCCTTGGAATATGAACGAAAGTCACCAACTCCATTAATGAACTAACCCGCAAAATCTGTTGCACCACCCCAGCCAACTGCCAACTGACATGCTCCACTTTCTGCTTAATAAGTAAATTGATCAAAACCTGGGAATCAGATTCACAAACAACCCTTCTCCATCCCAAATCATAAGCTTTCTCAAAAGCACAAAGAATTGCCAACCCTTCCATAAGGTTGACAGTATGAACACCCTCATAGACCGAAAAGAGGAAAACCACCGAACCCAAATAGTCCCTACCAATCCCCCCAATACCAGCCGGCCCCGGATTGCCTCTGGAGGAACTGTTAGTATTGATTTTTAGAACCCCAAAAGGGGGAGGCTGCCAGAATCCAGACCTTTGAACTCTCTGCTTCAAATGCTTACCACGCTTTACACATGTCGAGGCCAAGGACAGCCCCTGAATCCCCAATCTCTCCGCCACTTCAGCATCCCTTTTCCCCAAGGGGAATTCCAACTCACACTTAGCCACCACCGTCTCCTGAACCATGCCCAAAGTTCTTTGCCAAATTTGTTGCACCAACTTCTTTTCTCCACGAAATATTCGCCGGTTCCGCTCCAACCAACTCTGCGACAATATGAAGATAGGACCCACAGACCACACCACCTGTAAAAAGGAGGCCATAGAGGGAGGCCTACCCAACCTCTGCCAAAACTCAATCAAGGAAGAAGCATGAACACAGGGACTCTTCCAAACCCCCCACCAGAAGTGCCAAATCTGGAGGGAGAAAGGGCAGTGAAAAAACAAATGAGCCGAGTCCTCCTCGTTAGCTCCACACAAAACACAGACCGAGGGACCCTGGAAGCCACGCTTCTGAATATTATCCCAGGTCAAACACTTATTCCAAGCCAAAATCCACACAAAACAATTACATTTTGGCCAGGAAGACTTGTTCCATATCTTCTTCCACCACTGAATTTCATCCCCATCCACCCTATGGGACAATAACTCCCGATAGCCAGAAGCAACAGTATATTCCCCTTTAGGATTAGGAGACCAGGCAAGCACATCATCATACTGGAGAGAGCTGCAACGTCTACTGGAAAGGATACTATATAGCTCACCACATTCTTCTGGCAACCCAACATCAGGCCATTCATCCGGAGACTTCCATCCAGCCACCTCCAACTGGCCACGAGAGGAAAATGACTTAAAGTCACTTACCCGAGTCCAGCCAATCTCACGAAATCTCTGACAGAGATTTAACAAGTGAGGAAACTGAGAAATGATGGGGGGGTATCCATCCCACGAATCGGACCAGAATTGAACCTCAGTCCCCTTGTTACCAATCCAAAATAAACCATCCTTAATAAGAGTAGCCCCTTTCTTAAGCGTACTCCAGATCACTGAGCCCTTTCCAAGAAGGGGGTAGCGAGGCATTTCCAACTGAGGGATTCCCTGAAAATACTTCTGAGAAAGAATCTTGGCCCAACTCTTATCCTGCTCCTTACACCACCTCCAATATAGTTTCGCAGCCAAAGCCACACCAGTCAAAGCCATCTGCCGCAGACCCAAGCCACCATATTGCTTTGGGCTGCACACCACCTCCCATCTAACCAAACTCCATTTGGAAGACTCCAAGCAACCAGCCCATAAAAATTGTCGTGTCACAGAATCCAAATCCTTAACAAAACCCAAAGGGGCAACCTGTAGCATGCATCTGTAAATGGGCAAAGCCTGTACCACCGACTTGATAAGCTGAACACGACCAGCAAAGGATAACCACCGGTGAGTCCAGTGATTAACCTTCGCCCTAAATTTATCTAAAATGCTCTGCCATGACTCCCGAGGCAATCTGCCCACCGAGATAGGGAAACCAAGATAGGTCAAAGGAAGTGTCCCGATCTGAAATCTCAATGTTTGAACAATCCTCCTCTGAATGGGGCGCAGAGTGTTGAAGAAGAAAATAGAAGACTTATCCTCATTGATTTGTTGACCTGAGGCAACCAAGTAAACATCCAACACCCTACGTAAATTAGAAGCCTCTCGCATTGTAGCCATACCCATCAGAGCAGTATCATCCACAAATTGTAGATGAGACTGCGGAGGTAAATTACCTCCCCACTGCCAACCCTGTATGCTACCCATCTCCACGTTCCTTCTAAGCAATCTCCCCAAACCTTCAGCAAGGAGGATAAACAAGTACGGAGAGAGAGGGTCCCCCTGACGAAGGCCCCTAGAAGCACCGAATAGCTCAGAATGACTCCCATTAATAAGCACAGAGAAAGAGACTGAGGTGACACAACTCATAACCCATTGAATCCACTCCGCCGCAAACCCAAAAGCAGCTAGAACCTTCCACAAGAAGGACCATCGAACTCTGTCATAAGCCTTCGCCATATCCAATTTGATAAACATTGCCTTTTCCTTGGAGTTGGCCATAGAATGGATGACTTCGGTTGCAATAACAATCCCATCCAGAATCTGTCTACCTGCAACAAAACCACTCTGTTCTTCGGAAATCAACTCCTCAAGCCCCTTTTTCAACCTGTCAGCAATTACCTTAGAGATGATTTTATAGATGACATTGCAAAGAGAAATGGGTCGAAATTGGCTTAACCTATCCGCCCCCTCACACTTGGGAATAAGAGCAAGGAAAGTAGAATTTAAAGCCCTTAGCATCTGCTTGTTCCTTTGAGATTCTTGCACAACCTCCAGGAGATCCAAATTGATAATATCCCAAAATTCTTGGAAAAACTCGATCGGGAAGCCATCAGGACCTGGCGCCTTCCCCTTCTGCATCTGGAACACAGTTCCTTCAAGTTCTTCCAGAGTGATATCATTCATAAGCTGTTGGTTCAGCTCCCTAGACACAAGATGAGGAATACAAGAAAGAACCTGAGCCTCCTCGGGAGACCCCCCTTGCGAGTCCTCCCTAAAGAGAGAAGCAAAGTATTGTCTTACCTCATTAGAAATTTCAGGGAAGGAAGACAGATGTTCTCCCCCATCGTTCACAAGACCAGAGATAGAATTCCCATGCCTCCGTGCTTTCACCGAATTGAAGAAAAAAGACGTATTTTTATCCCCTTCCTGCAGCCAAACTATTCGAGCCTTCTGTTTCCAATATATCTCTTCCCTCAGCTCCCATTCCTCCAAGGTTCTCACAGCTTGAGCTTCAGCCTGAAGAAGCTCAGGCGTCACTCCAACCTCCCTTAACCTCCTTGTGATACTATCCAATTCTTCCTGAGCCACTGCCTTTTCCCTGAAGACATTCCCAAAACACTGAGAGTTCCAGCGCTTAAGCTGATATTTAACATGTTGAAGACGCTTGGAAAAAATATACATTGCCGTCCCATAAGCAGGTCTACCACTCCTCCACCATTCTGCCACATAATCCTTCAGAGAAGGGTCACGCAACCACATGAGCTGGAACCTAAAAGAAGGCGTACGCGGAGCACAAGTCGAATCAATGACAAGCTTGATAGGCCAGTGATCTGAACCTTTCCAATCCAAGATCTCAGAGCGGGAAGACCACATCCCCCCAACCCAGTAGCAGGACACCAGAAAGCGATCCAGCCTTTCTGCGATGCAATAATCCCTAGCTCGACGGTTGTTCCAAGTAAATTGGCCATTACTAGGCTTGATATCAACAAGGTTTAAAGAGTTGATGCTATCCCGAAGCAACAAAGCAGAGGGCTCCAGCCTCCCAGAACCACCCCGCTTCTCAGCCAACTCGCAAATAGCATTGAAGTCTCCAGCCATAATCCATGGATGGAAAGGTGCCATAGATCGGACTAACCTGATATGAGACCACAAAGCTTGCTTACCCCGGATATCAGTAGGAGCATAGATATTAGAAAAGAGAATAACCTCCCCTGTCTCAAAGCTAGAAGTAATCATAGACATAGTGGATTTAGAAGACACCCACCAAAGAGGTCGAATTTTCTGAGGATTCCAAAAACAGGCCACACCCCCAGAAGATCCATGAGCACCGATACATTGACACTCACCACATCTCCAAAGCCTAGGTGCCAAGTCAAGCATACTCTCAACAGATAACTTAGTCTCCTGAAGAAAAAACACATCAGGACCATGCTTTCGAACTAAATCATGAACCGCTTTTTGTCGAGGGCCGCTGTTCAAGCCCCTTACGTTCCATGAAAGAACTCTCATTTCAAGGGGCTCGAAAAGTGAGAATCCAGAGTCTTTACTGACCCTGACTCAACCAAGTTCTCGCCTGTCAATTTGATCTTTTCCACATCCTTCTTTCTACCTGGTTTAGCAAATTTCTCTGCCCCACCTTTCTTAATATCTTTTTGCAAAATACCCAATTTTGGAGGCTTAGATTTCTTAGCAGAATCCAGATCTGTACTTTTCCCAAGAGGAGAAGAATCCTCCCCCACTGCTGGAATAACGGCCAAAGAAACAGGAGCCTCCAGACCTTCTGTCGGCATAGCAGCATCCGTGAGCACACCAGAATCACCTTGTGGTTCCATAGAAGAATCGAGAGCAGGTCCCTCTTGAGCAAACACCTCAATCCCCTGCTCCAAGTTTACCAAACCTGGGTTAACTTCCTGGTGACTAAGGTCGTCCAAAACCTCAAACCTGTTAAAAGTGCCCTCTTCTTGCCTTTTGCTGAAAGGCCTCTTTTGCCCCCTGTTCTTATACCGAGCCTTGACAGGAACAAAACCATCATTATCTACCCCCGCAGTAGGGCCGTTGCCCTTCCCCTTATCCGCCCTGGGAGGCTCCCTAGAAGGCTGAGAAGGCAGGGGATCCACCGACTTGTATCTTGGACACTTTCTCAGCAAGTGGCCATATTCACGACAGAGCCTGTAGCGGAAAGGAAGGGTCTCGTAGTCCAATTGCTGCACCCAAGAATAAGAACCCGCACACATATCTATTGCATTGGGCAGAGGCTTACTTAGGTCAATTTCAACACAAATGCGTGCAAAAGTCATTACCTTTTTACCCAAGGTTTGAGATGAAGTTCCCACTGGTTTTCCGACAAACAAGCCAACAAGTGCAACACATCCTCTCGGCAACATTCCACCGGTAGCCGAGGTAGACGAACCCACACTGGGACGTGATTTGGAAGCTCCTCAACAGGGTTAAATCCTGCATGCCAAGGCTTGATAAACAACCCCACCTTATTATGAAAATAAGGTCCTCCCTCAAATATCCTATTGCGATCAGCAATGCAGTTAAACGTAACCATGAAGTAATTGTTAGCCAACAACATTATCTCCATTTCTCCCTCCGGCTCCCAAGTTCTTTGGGCCCAAGTCTCCAGAAACTGTAGCGAAACCCTCATCCCCAAAAATTTGCAATATAAAGAATGATTTGAGTAGTATTCAATATCCTCAGCAATCATCTCAGACGGAACAACAAATTTCGGTCTCTCCTTGCAACGCTCCAAACAACCATTAATCTTTGTGATCCGCGCTCCAGAGGACAGCCCCGCACCATCCGTCCCAAAGTACGAAGCAAATAAATTGTTATTAAATGTCGACATCCGTTGCTTTGGAGACTTCGAGCCGATTGCTGCTCGGAAATTCAAATCAGAGATAACCCCAGAGGCTTCACCCTTAGAAAGGCCATCAAGCCCTAGGCCGTTTAAATGAACCCCAAAAGGAGATGAGGGGACTAATCCCACTCCACACTCGCCGCCCGATCTCGGCAAAACCCTCCACTCCAACCCTACCAACCCGCACCAAGCAAGGAGGGAAAAATAACACCAGAAGAAACCAGCCGTGGGTTCCTTCCAAGCTCCTCTCACTAAGAAAGCCGCTCCAAACAAGCACTAGCCCAAATCCCATAGCTCACCCAAGCACACCTACACGCGGATTTCAGATCCTGATCTCACCAAAAGCACATAAAATCGCAGAGCCTTTGCCAGCCGATCCTCCACACAGCCAACCACACCACAAAGAAGAACAACCACGCCCAGAAACATAGAGGACACCCTCCCCAGACAGCGCAGAAACAAGGAAAGCAGCCACGAGCTAGGGCGCGGATGCCCTAGCTCGACCCTCGCAGGAGCAGACGCGATCCATCCTCCATATCTTAACATGAATATTATTAATATAGTATAGTAACATTTAATAATAATAAAATAATCATAATATAATAAATAAATTTATTCATATAATAATAAAAAGAATAAAATAATAATAATATGCTAATAAGAATAATATAATACTAATATTAATAATAATTTATAATAATTTATTGATAATAATATAATATAACAAAATAATAATATAATATAACAAAATAATAATATCATATAATAATGATAAAATAATAATATAATATAATTCTAATAATATAGCACTCATATTAATAATAATATATTAATAAAAATATAATAATATAATATTTTAATATCATAATATTATATAATAAAAATCATACTCATAGTTATATAGTAGTACTTATCTAATAATATATTATAATAGTATAGTCTAATCTATATACTTTTCCATTAATATAATGTCCATATCTATAAATAATATTCTTACAAAAAACAAAAAAATATAATGAAGAAATGAATGCTTGGAAAATGATATATCTTGATGTTTTTTATATAGATTATTGAAATAAATAAATAAATATATACATATACATATATAATTTTTTTAAGTGTTATGTTTTACTTTTATAAACTATAAATTTGTAATTGTTGTTTGTATTTTTAAAGTTGTGTTTTTGAAGGTTATTGTCTCCATGTTTGTTGTTTTCATTAAAGTTTCAATTTGTAGTTACAATTTTTTTTTGAGTGCAAAATTCACTTACCATGGTATGAAAATTAATATGGTAATAAAGCATCTTCTAGGTTTGTGTATAGAGTGTGCTACTACTTGTGAAGGGGGGAGTTGTTGGAGGATTTTAGAGCCCTTGCTTTAGTGATTGACGTGATCTAGATTTGTGAAAGGTCATAGGATGTGAGCCCTCAAGTGATTCAATGATTGAAGTGTTGATTTGCACTTGCCACAAGTTGATATAAAATTTTCTTGGCTGATTTGTCTAGTTTCAATGTGTTTCAAATGTTGTAGTCATTACTATTCTTGGTATCATAGAGTGTGACCATCTAGATAGTGCTTCCAAATTTACACCCTGGAAGTGTAGATCACAAATGCTTTTAGAAATTTTTTTTCCTTGATATTTTGTAGAAATTAAGGTCATATCTCTTCTTGTTGCTATTTAATTGACCAAACATAAAAAAATGGTTAAAGTGAAGCAAATCATCTTAAATTTAGTGAAGAACCATTTGATCCCTCACAGATCACAAAGAAGGCAACAAAGGAGATGTATGGTGCCTTGCTCACTTTGTATTAGATTGTGAACATATTTGGAAAGATGTTGCAAAAGAAAAAACTTAGTACTACACATATGAGTGATAAACATAGTGGCCACTTATCTATGAAGGTCAGTAATATTTGTGACTAGTTTGTTGCAATTGAGGTAAAGGTGGACGATGATGAGTTGGTACCCATAGCTATAAGCAAGCTCTCTTCATCAAGTGACCCATGTGTTGAAAGTGTTTGCAATTGTGAGATGCTTCCCAATTTTGAGAAGCTTTGGATGATTCTATTTAAGAGGAAACTAGATTAGAGACTATTTCAACCAAAGTGGAAGAGAATCATAACCAACCCTTATTTCAAAGATGAGAAAATGTGGTAAGAAAGGAATTGTGACAGGTTAAAAAGGAAAGGATTCAAATTCTTCTCAATAAGGGAAGAAAAAATTGAGCCATATCAAGTGTTTCAAATGCCCAAAAAATGGCCACCATGCTTATCAATGTCCTAAGAAGAAGGGGAAGGGAAAGGGAAAGTAGTAGGAGTAGCATAAGTAGTTTGTAGGGAGTGCAAAAGTTTCAATAATGGATGAGATATCATCTAGGATTGAGACAACCTTTACTACAATGATAAGTCTATCAAATAACATTATTTTTGGGGTAGGGTGGTTTGTGGATAGTGGAGCATCAAAATACATGACCTTCAATAAGAAGGCTTTCAATAGACTCTAGGAACAAAAGATAGGTGTACAAGTGGAGCATGGTGATGATGCTACATATCTTGTTATAGGGACAAGATTTGTTTCCTTCACATGCCTTTAGGTGATTTTCTTGAACTCCATGATTTATTATATGTGCTTGGTTTAACTAAGAACCTACTTTCAATTTTAGCCATCACAAATCTTAAGTGCATGGTTGGGTTTGATGATTAATAAGTCATTATTAGAGATTGAATTTAAGATCTTGGTCAAGTATTGGATAGAGGTATGCAAGAAAGTGATCTTTATAGATCAACTGATACTTCAATGACGACACATGGAGCCTTGATACATGATAGTTAGAAATTGTGCAAGCTTTGGCATAATAGATTTGGTCACTTGCACTATGGAATACATACAAATAACAATGTTGAGTGTAATAATTTCAATTTAATAAATTATAAATTTTAAAGTATGTTGCTTCTATTTTTTTACAATGTATGTTTGCAAGTTACTATATTTAAATTTGCTATTTTGATTGAATTTTCAATGTTGTCCATCTTAAAATAGTATTAAACATATTAATAAAATTTAATATTTAACATATGGAATTTATAGTCGAATCCATAATAAATATTTAAATTAAATTTCCCTCATTGATGGAATAATTGCTAACTTATTTGAGTATAATGTTGTTTATTGAAAATTGTCTAACAAAGACTTTTATAAATTAAACTTTGATAGAGTAACTAGAGGTAACCTTGATCAAGTGTGTGTTGGTATTGTAATTCGTTCTCCTTCAACTCTTTTTTATTAGATGCAACTCTTTTTTCTTAGTATCAAATTGAATAATGAAGTACAAGCTTTTTTTTGTTGGTCATGTTGAATAAGTATGCAGGGGTAATCGAGTATGAGTTATCAGAAGGATTAGGGTTCAGGTCAATGCCATTTTGGTTTTACTTACCCACGAACATAATCCTCTAGTTTCTCTTGTACCAGAGGCACTAGAAAATGAAGTTGTTTCGCATCTGTGTCACATTAATGTGGAATTGAACTTGAATGCATTGCCACTAGTGCAATTTGATGTGGGTAATCTTGAAGAGGGATATGAAGCAACACAACTTGAAGTGGGTATTCTTGAAGAGAAACAAGATGAAAATGATGTCTAGGTGGTTCCGATGGAGGAATAGTATATCAACTCAATTTCATTTTTGCAAAGCGTTACTGTAGGCACTCTCCAGGGTTATGAAATTCAAACTTTTCTATATGTAAAGTGATGATGTAATGTCCCTTTTTTGCAAAATTCAGCTTCTAATCTTTCAACTTGATTGGGTAGACAAGCCAAATATTTCTGTTGTTTTGGCTAATAGGTGGGATCAGGGTTTGATTTTGGCTTATGAGCCATGAAACTTTAATATGTGCTATTGTACATCTATATATATATAGGCATACTACCTTTTTCTCAAAAAAAAAATGAAGTAGAAGTTTTGGCAATTTTAGCTCTCAAATTGACTTTTCATCTTAGAAGTGAAAGGGGAGTTTGTGCTAATTATCCAAAGAATGTTAAAAAAATCAATGAAAAATTGGAGATTAAGAAAGATGAGTGAAAAATCAAGTTTGATTGCTTAAAGATTTGAGACCATTTCTTTTGAACATTATTATATGAAATGTAATTAGATTGTTGATTGTTTAACAATAACCAATATTCATTTATGATAAAAATTAATGATATTTTTGATGAATAGAACATTATTCCTTTGTTAAAGGTGGAGTCCCCTCTTCAAAAAAATGACAATTCCCTCTTTTGCTTCCCATTGTTTATATGATGGAAGCATTTGATTTTTATTATTATTAGCATTTAAGTTTTGAATGACGTTGCCTTTCCTTCAAATAGTTTCTTTCCATGCATATGTAATTATTATGGATTTATGAATAGGCATGTCATGCATCATGTGGGTAGGCTTTTATGCTTTACTAAATAATTTGAAGAGAGTATTTCATGCCACTCACCACTTTTTCTTGGAGCTAGACATTAAGGTGGAAATATAATGAGGAATCAATGTTGAGCCCTACAAGTTGATGCTCTCCCTTTGTTAGGGTTTTTTTTTTGTAGTTGGAGACTTTTTCTATTTCTAGTAGGTGTCCCAATGTTTTTTTCCTTAGTAATTTTAGTATTTAAGGATTCTAGTTGTTATTATGGCTTTTTTGTTTGTTTATCTAGTCGTTATTGTGTATATTTTCTTTAGATGAGGCACTTATAAAATCCTCAATTGATCTATATAAAAAAAATATTAATTTGAGAGGATGAAAATGCATCTTAAATAGGTGTTGCCTCTTCTAAATAATGTTAATCTAGATAAACAAATAATTAAATAAATCTAATTTAAAATAGAATAAATTAACAAAGCTTAATACAAGACATGTAAAACATAATTTTGAAACAAGTACCACGTAGTGGTTAGTACTTTCCTTTGTAGTATTGTAGTTAGAGGTTTGTAGAGTCAAATAAAATATATGTAAATTTAATGAAGGTGAATAAAATTATAGGTTCTTTTTTTTTTGTTAATTATTGTATTTTAGTTTGATTTAGTTTTGTTTGTTTAGTAGTGATGGTTGTTTTTATTTGTTTTGGTTATGTAATGTAAATATCTTGTTTAATGTTAAATATTTAAAATAAAAATAAACTAGTATATATGTTTGTTGTTTGATGTTTTTTTTAATAAAATAAAATAGAATAATTTTTTTTTTGGATCGACAATAAGGATTTACTTTATTAATAATATAAAATATCATTAGAACTATTATAAGGGTTTCACCACCAAATCCCTACCACCCACAACCACCTAACCCCAACCAAAATACTGCCAAAAAGGAACACTGCAACCCCTTCCAACATTTACAACATCAGAATCGCCATTAAGGCCATTTACACATTATTATCAAATGGAGACAATTGAAAAGCAAAAATAAATCGACGACCATTGAGCAGAGTTCTACATTCATAAGAAAAGATTGCACCGGACCTTTGCACAAACAAAACTTCAACCACCATTCATCGCTGTCCTCGATCCATCCCGCCGATGCACCTCCTCGCTTCTAGCTTAGGTTCCAAAACCATAATGCCACGATCCCAGCCCAAAGCAAAAAACCTTCCTCCAAAAAAATTTTCCCAACACAAAAAGGAAACAACCCCACACCATTAAACTTCTCCTCTTCCCGCCCTCCCTCTCCGTATGGTGACATCCCCCTGCCGTGCTGCAGCTTCTTGTCGACGTAGGACCAATTTCAAATTCTCCCAAGCAACCAAGATTTCCAGTTTGTAGGCGTCCTGATCAGTTCTCCTCCGCCACCTCACAAAGGGATTTAACCCAAAATAGAATAAATTTTAATTTTATAAATTAAACATAAATATAGAATACATTTGAATACTTATATATAATTTATATTATAGTCTAATAATTTTAACACTTTTACCTTAATTATTTGCTTTTTAATAATCACTATATATGAAACTATTATACTTGTCATTATGTTTGCTTGATCTCATATTGGTAAATTAAATAAAAGGTAAAAGGAAATTTTGTAATATGATAAAAAGATAACAATAACAAAAAATTCATAATATAAGATATAATTATGAATGTTATCTTCACAAAAATCTATCTCGAATCTTTATAACATTTATTTTAAAAAATATTAGAAAATCTTGTATATTTTAAATAGCTTTTATACTAGTAATATAATTCTAATGTAATATAGTATAAATATAAATATAAAATAATTTAAATATAATATAATACTACATTAACAAAACTTAAAGTAATATAATATCATATTAATAAAAATATTATATATTATAAAGATATTATAAATATGAAACTAAATAAAAAATAATCAAATGATTATAAAAAATGATAATTATATAAATATAAAATTTATTTAGCTGTTAATTTTTTTTATCAATGAACCTTACAAAATCTGTGAAAAGTAGCCTCAAGACCTTCCGTCATGTCCCCGTTAATTTCATGCCCTGCTTCCTCATCAATGGGACGTAGCCTTCTTGTGGATGGCCGTCTGACACAACAACAGGCGAAGCAATTTCCATCGACAAAAAATTCCAGGGTAGCCTTTTCCATGAAAAAATTCACCAAAGAGATCCTCAAACACGTCAATCCTAGCTTCCAATGTTTCAACAAAAAAATAAGGCAAAATAATAGTTCAAATTTTTGAAAAATAGGCAAAATAATAATTAGCTTTTACTTTTCCTGAAAATCTGTCAATAACACACAAAATTTTTTGACCAATAATATTCACAAAAAATAATATAAATTAAATATTTTGTAACGCCCCACCAGGGAACCCAGAGAACAACACTTAAAGAACTAAAATAACTGAACAATTTTTTTTTTTAAAGTTTTTCGATTACAGTAAGAGTAAAAGAACATACACATAAATGTTCTAAGGATTCCATGACATCATTGCTTAAACATTTACAAATAAGAACATCACAACATAATATCAAAGTCATCAAACATAAGTATATATCATATTCATGAATGATCCAATTTCATAAACTTTATAAGGTCAAGTTACATAACTAGATTACATCAAGAGAGATTATAATAAATCTCATATCAATTATAATATCATTACAAAAGTTCTCTTTAGACATCAAGAGAATATACAATAAAGATGAAGATCATTTCACGTTGCTAGTCACGTTCATGAGTACGCTCAACGTCTAACATCACGAACATTGTAGGATCAGGAACTTGTTCCACGGACAATGTTATCCAAGTATAGTAATATTTGTAAGAGGATTCAAAGTAGGATATAGCCCGGTTTCCTCCCAACCACATGGAATCCAAAGGTCCACTCCCTCTGTGCTAGGAGATAATGACAAGTCCACAAAACAAGCAACAAACAACAAACAACAAACAACAAAGAATAAACATTACATCACATGGTTGACAAAGACATAATGACATTACAGAATCAAAATTACATGAACACTAATAAACTCCTAGAGGCATCAACAAAACCAAAAGTGTCTCTACACAAGAGACCTCCAAGCATGCATAAGGATAAGAGTGTCATCACACAGTTGTTCTAGGTTACCTTGGTGAATCTTCCTAGATTATCGGCCCTTGTCCTGAGTTACCCTAGCAATCTCTACCAATTCCCGACCCCTAAACAAACTTATGTGGAACCAAAACACTTTTCAAGAGGACAAAGTGAATGATCAAGCCATTCCAGGCCATCTCAACCTACCCTTAATCTATACAAGCATTAAGGCACTAGGCAAGGCATTCCATTTATCTGAATTATATAATGAACCCTAGGTATATTTATTAAGGTTTTCACTGAATTACATACTTCCGATAGGTTACCCTGGCTACCACTTAAGGTCCCGACCCCTATTGAAAGCCACTCTTCCTACATACACTAACATAACTTAACATCAATCACAAAGGACAACCATCATGCACAAGAAAACAAAGCCAAGAATGTTTTCATCTCAATCATGAGAAAGACCATATAATTTCCAAAATACCTTAAAGGTAATAACAATTTGTGCAAAGCTAAGTCCCAAATAATATCTTTGTAATTGAACAACAAGGTATAAACATAACCAGTTACATTACAAGCTTACTTCCCTAGCCTTTGGAACTAAAATTTCCATTTCACATATCAAATAAACTTTCACTTGATAATTCCAAACAATCAATCCCACAAAAGCTTCCTTATACACCATTCAATACTAAAAGAATAATTCAAAGTATGATTCTGTTAAATCACAATTTAAATGTCTAATTCATTTAAAAAAAACCAAAATCTTAAATTTTATCTTTTCATTTAAAACAAAACATCATGACTACTTATCACATACAACTCTTAAATCTTCTTGAACTTAAAATTATAATAGATAATTCATTTCCACAATTAAAAGTCTTATTTTAACAAAATAAATCTATGATTATTCTTCATTAAGAATAATATAAATTCTTGACATTAATTAACCAAACATTTATAAACCAATCTATTTAAAAAATATATATATTTAAAAAAAAAAATAGATGACAATCAATAATACAAGAACTATTACCAAATAAAAGAAATTAATAAATCTTATTCTAAATTTACATTTTAGAATACTCATTACTATCATTACATGCAATTGAATTAATCTCTCTTTTCATAGTCATATCCCTTAATATAACCAATTCTTTCAACCATCACTTAAGTAAATAAGTTTAAGTTCTCTATTTGATTTCCTAGACCCTTATCAATCTTCCACAATTAGTAAGCAAAAAATTCTTTCACGGTATTACTATCACACAATAAAATCCCAAGTGCTACAAAGAATATTAATGAAATCCCAAAATAATTCCAACAAGAAACTGAAGAATAGGGAACTGCTAAAGGAGCAACATCGACACACAGCCAAATACGCTGATTAATACACAGTCAGTGTAATATCAAATACATAGCCAGTACTATGTAACATATACAGCCATAACAAGGTAACACACGCAGTCAAGAAATTGGATGAAACGCAGTCAAGACCAAATAATATACGCATTCACGACAAGGTAATATTCGTAGCCAATACAATGACTACCTTGGAGATCAGTAATTACATAACAACCATTTGGAATTGATGGTATAACAAGGGCGATTTAATCTTAAGCAAACATAAGAAATAAAGAATTTCCAAAAAAAATACAGAGGACGGCGCCAGGGATCATGAGCAGATCGACTCAAGCAAACATTATCTATAGCTTTTGGCTCAAACAATATAGCATGCAAGAATGGAAACTCAGTGTATATATCCTACACAACCACCAGATATTAAGATGAAAGGAATGCTAATTAAAGATAATTTGAAAATCCCAGACGCTGGCTTGAAAATAGATTTATGTCGATTGAAATCATAAAACGAATCTCATCTAATTTCCAAGGATTCATATTGTTTGCTACGTTTTTCTTTAAATTGAAAAGATGTTCTAATTATTTCTCTGTTGCATGTGTAGGTCTGGTTGGGTGAAAATTTTCTACTGGCAGCATAAACGTTTTCCAGTAGAAACCAATTTCAATCATCTCAAGGTTACATGCATTCCAAAATTGATCAATCAGTTCTATTTAATAAATATTTAAGATATTATTTTTTAACTCAAGCTCAAGTTTTTAGATATTTATAAATTATTGAAACAACTCTTTTAAAATATCAACTTTTCACAAGAATTCAGTTTGCACAATTAATTCAACAATTATATTTAAATAATCACCTTTCCATAAGATTAACATTCACCTTTAAAATAAATAACTTGTTTAATTTAACTTAATAAATCAAACCATAGTCATAATTATTTAATTTGACATCTTGATAAAATTACATTTAATCAAATAAATTAATTTCCAATGAATCAACACAAACAAGATCGACACAACAGAACCAGACAACAAACAACAATGGGTGACAAACAGATACTCGTTCAATTAAGAATGATGGCTAAAAATGAGGACCTGACACTATTTCCGAATCAACATATTTTTCATTGGGTTATGGCATGCTCAAACCTGACAAGCAGGTGGAGTCGATGCCTGTACCTGCAAACTGCAATAAAATAACACTATCAACCATACAAACATATATCAACAAACACATCGTGAAAAAGAGTCGCAACATAGCAAGGCACTCACGAGTAAGTAATGCTACACTATCTTCTTCACTAGGACTGATGAGCATTATTATATCATAAACATCAAATACATCATGATAACCTCATAAAATCTCAGAAATAACATAAATCATAACATACACATGTCTATCATATTATCATCACACAAACATAACCAAATGATCATGATGTCCAATGTGTCATCAACACAATATAAAATCCACATAATGTCAGAATCATATCAGAAAATAAACAACATAGTATTAAAAGCAACTAGAGCAACTATCAACTGAACAAAGACAAACTAAAACCAGTGTCACAACTAGAGGGACACTACATATTTTGCAAGTTCACTTTATAAAATTGAATTTTGTTTTTTTTCAAAAAACATTATTGCTTTTGATTGGTTGAAAGTTAAATTATTAATAACTAATTAACTAAGAAAAATAAAACTCATTGCAATAGTATTGCCTAACGACAAGTACTAATAAAAGAGAGGGGTCATGTAGCTCCTCTAAGGGGGTAATATGGGAATTGTATATGATTAGTCAATTATTAGGTTTCTATAACTAGAAGCTACCAACAATTGTTAGATCTTGTCAAATAGATGTATCCTTGAACTTTACAACTCGGCATGACATAATTGTCGGTGTGATTTTTTCTCTTAACAATTATGGTCTTATCCTTTTATTATAATTTATGTGTTATTATTTATCCTTAGATTTCACTTCTACTCTTGAATCTACACTAAATGTTAAGGCTCTGTTATTTATAAAAAACTTGAAAGGGAGCTACTATGTTAAGATGTGGAAGTATAAAAACTTCCCCCTAAGCCTTGGTCAAGTCCTTTGTTCTTGATTTTATAATGTTGGACAAAAAGATGTCAAAATGAAAGGCACTGGATGTAAAGGCGTCCCTAATTTGATTATGCTCCTTTATTGGTATTTACCACTATAAGTGAAATGCGAATAATGTTAATTGCTTGCTTTGATGGATCTTCTAATGATTCCTTAGGCTTTATCTTTAAATAGGAAATCCTAAGAGCTTAATTGAAAAATAGGGATGGCTTAGGAATCAAGGAGATGAGTGGTAATCAAGATGGAAAAAACCACATTGGAGATAACATTTGGGATAGTTAAGGGTTTAGATTAGAAATAAGTCCAAACCACTAGGGATAAAAATGATAAATGGAAAATCTAAGGTTAATATCGGTCGAATTGTGTTTTGTAACTCTAATATTAAACAATAAGACAACATATTTATCAACAATACTAAAGTGAGGAATATGCCTTGGACTTGGGTTATTGACTATGAAGGTCTTACCTTTTATTGCAAGTGTTTCTTCGCTTCTATGCAACTTGCTTTTGCTTGTCCCTATTCACATTGTGGGAATGTTGGTTCTACTTTGTGGTGGCATGACACTCTCTTTGAACACTTGATGGTCGATGTTCCTAATGGTTCAAATTCTCTAAATGTTGCTCATTATTTGGTGGTGGGGCTCAATGAGTCTACTTCAAAGTCAAGTATGCTCGATTATCTTTCTCTTGCACTTGTTCTTAATCCTATTGCTCCTTTGGCTCCTATTGTGAGCCACATCCATCTTCTACTCTAATTTCTCAACCTCCCTCATATTTGGTTTAGCCCCAACCTTCTCTTGTGGAAATTGTTCAATGTTTAGATACTTTAACTCGACATGTTTTTGATGTACCCTTGGTTGAGCCTTCTGTGGAGGATTCCTCATATACTTATCCTAGGTCTAAGGAATTGGAAGCTAATTTTTGGATAATTGTACAAAGGAGGATTTGTTTTTCCCAAATAAATCTCTCAATCTCATACAAGAGTGAAGGACGTGAGATTGAATAGGTTCTAGAATTTTTTAAGCTAGACCCTTGGGTTATTTTGTTTGTATTGTTTTTTCTTTGTAACTTGGAAACCTATTTCCCATTTTAATCTTAAGGAAAACAAGACTTTAAAGTAGGTAAGATAAGAGATAAAAAGTGTGAAATATGGTTTTTTCTACTCTACATTTCCCTCAACTTCAGTATGCATGCAAATATATCATGAACCATACACAATAAAGTAAAACATAATAATATGTAAGAAATTTTCCTAAAGGATACATCTTGAACAATAGTCCTTTCTTTTCTTTGTTTTTTTCCATGATGCTCCAAATCTACACACATGAACCCCACAAATTTCTCATAGAACTTACACTAAAATTATAATAATTATTAAAACATCAAATTCTCTCATTTACATGAATTCAAGACTAAATGCCATCAAATTTAGAAAACTTAAAGAAAGACAAAGTCATGGACTTATAACTAGTGTGGCCCCGATGAAACCATTAAAATAAAGTATGAGAAGGGAAGACACCATATTTTATAGTTTGTTAAGGATTAGTAGTTGAGTTGTTCCCCTCAACCTATAAAAGTTATGTCCAAGGGGATGAAAACATGTTCCTATGGTTGTTGAGGAGTTGGAACTAATGTGGCCACCTCAACTTATATAACATGAAGTCATGGAATTTTAAAATAAGCAATGTACTAATGCATAGGGGTGTTGAGGAGTTAGAATCAGTGTGGCCCACTCAATTTGTGTACAATGTACTTATATATTTTGAGGAAAGGAAAGAGTGAAAGATGACTACATATAGAAAATTTGATTTGGCCTAAGGATGTAGAAATATATGCATGGAGCACATGTAGCAAATGGGGAATAAATGAGTCACCCTCAAAATTTTCTCCCAAGTATGAGGTTAAAAAATATAAAGATATCATAACAAAGGATCATATACCATGTGATATAGAAGGTACACATGGAATCAAGACATAACTGTGAAAGAGAATATGAATATAATGTAGATCTCATAATAGTAATGCAAAAATATTCCATCATATGAAGTGGATGGGAAGTTGTACCATAAAAATAGTAGTATGATAACAACATGGTAAATCAACATTTAGGTCTCCTAGGATGAGAAGAAAAGGGAAATGCCTCTTGATTCAGGGAGAAAATAACATGCATCATAGATAAAAGTATATGTGAAAACCATAGAAGTAGAAAAAACATAACACACATGGAATAATCAAAAGGCTCAAAATAAATGATATAAATAGAGAAGGTGAAAAGATGATAAGGAATAAAAAGATAGGAACAAATAAAAGACCAAACAATGTCAAAAGACAAGAGAAGAGAAAGGGGAGCATAAAAAGTGTGGCTTTGGAAAAAGTTCAAAGACATAAAACACAGAAAATAAATTATATTTTTGGTCAACATGATGAGAGTGTTTGATGAGCACTCGATAACTTTATATCGTCCAAAATATAAGATAAAACACAAAATGGTGCAGGAGCACCTGCCAAAGTGCTTAAGTGCAAACTTATTTTCAGGGTTTTTGTTTTAATTCCTTTTTGTTGTTTTGGTAAGGTCTCAAATACCATTTAGATTGTGTTTGAGGACCTTTTGGTTCTTAGATTAAGAGTTAAATAAGGTTTGAATCCTTATTGTGGTTGTTTCCTAAACTTTTGCCAAAAATTTGAAAACACACTGTGTTTTACAAAAGCAAGCTTTTGGCCATTCTTAGGCTAAAAATGAAAACCTAACTGTTTTCTAAGCATGGTAAAAGGTGGTTCTCGATCCTTGAAGGGAGTTAGAAGTTTGAATGTTGACAGTTTTAAGAAAAAAATAAAAAAGAAACAACAATTTTTGGCGTGGAAACTCTGTTTACTGTTTTTGTTTTCTGTAGAAGCTACTTGAATGAATTAAATGAGGCATTTTGTGGATTCTTTTAGCACATATTGAAGCCTCTGGAAGTTCTGTTTGCACCATTAGATAGTTGTTATATTGTTTTCTTCCTTTCTTGTAATTTCTGAGTTTTCCTTTACTTGCTATTTTGACTGGCAAATGGAATAAAGATGGAGCTTTAGCCCGCACTCCCACTGTACCAAGAAGTATGGGAACCTTGGGAATGTGGCTAAGCTCCTTAATTATATATATGTTAGCATTATGAATTTTTAGGAGTTCATATAGCATGCCAAAGGTCTATTCCTAGGCGAGCAGGTCATGCCCAATTAGGAAAGACTCAGCAAAAGTGTTTCCAAATGTGCAGGGGTGACTAACTATTGGAAACCCAAGGTGTGTAAAGGTTGCAGGGGACCTTACAAAGGTCTGACAAGAGGCAAGAAAAAATACCAATTCATCTGGTGGCTGAAGAAAGAGAACAGTCCTTTGTGTGTCCAAGAAAGGCTTAAAAAGCCCTAAATTTCTCAAAATCTGTGTTAGCCCTGTGTACGGCCTAAGAAGGTCCAAAACCAAGAAAATATTGAAGTGCTCCAAATTTGAGCCAGGGTGACAAAAGCAAGTTTGGCCTGATAAGGTGAAGGAGAGGAGTGATAAGCATTTTTCTTGTGTGAGGAGACCTAATCCTAGTAGCCCTCCTAAAACCCTAACCTAGGGTATAGTGGTAGCGATAGAAGAAAGAAGAGTTGAGCTTGGAAAAGGAACATTCCTAGACTGTTTTGAAGCCAAGAAAACCTATGCACACCCCTGCACACATTGTTAGGAGGATTTAGAGGTTGTATAGTCTTTAAAAGAATTAAGGGCTAGATGGAGAAAGTGAGGAAAAGCATCAGGAATGGCTTGATAGCAGCAAACTGAAAATTGATAGCATGGTTGGCAAGTGACCAGGGGTGCCTAAATACCTTTAGGACCTATAGGTTGATTGGTGTAGTGAAACACCAAGGGTTTATCTATTGGAGACCCAGAGCATTGGGATTTTGTTTATCTCAATCCAACCCTGTCCCTATCAGATTGGTATCAGAGCAGTGAAAGATTTGGGAAAGAAATCTTGCATGTCAGACATTGAGTCAAGTGATTCTTCCACCATGGTGACTAATGTAGAACTAGCAAAGATGGTTGAAGAACAAGAAGACAACAAGCAGTTGAGGGAAAGAATAGCTCAACTTGAAGCAACAGTAAGAAGTGCACAGTTTGAGGGAAGAATTCCAAAAGAAGAAGAGGTTGTAGAGGAGGACAAGACCCCTGAACCTGACCCTGTTCTTAAGGAAGATCCTTTCTTGAAGGCATTGAAAGCTTTGAGTGGGAAAGCACTTGAAGGCATCCCACTGTTCAGTGGAAAGATGGAACTTGATCTAGTCATGGACTGGATAGAAGGCATGGAGAATCACTTTGAGTGTGATGGAGTCACTGAAGCTCAGAAGGTGAAGGTAGCTAAATCAAGGTTGAGAGGATAAGCCTTGACATGGTGGAAGTTCATCCAGACTGAAAGGGAGAAAAAAGGCAAGCAACCCATATCAACCTGGAAAGGAATGGTTGCTAAAGTGAAAGAAGCATATATGCCAGATGATTATGAGATCCAACTTCACAAGAAGAGGCAGAGTTTAAGAAAAAAAGATCAAGATGTCAACACCTATACTGAAGAGTTTCATTAGCTTTGCTTGAGATCAAATGTGGAAGAAGAGGAAAGCCTAAAAGTGGCTAGGTACCTTAATGGTTTGAAGTGGAACATACAGGAAGAGATGGCTTTACTCAGCCCCAAGACAATCCACCAATGTTATCAGCTGGCTATAAAGATTGAAGAGAGGAATAAAAGAAAGCATGATTAGTCCTCTAAGGGCAGAGGAAGAGGTAGAGATCAAAGAGGACAACGTGGAGGTTACCAAGGAAGAGGTAATGATCAAAGAACCCAAGTAGAGTCTAAGCTTATTGAGCATGGAGGTGAAACATCATCAAGAGGAGGATTTAATAGAGGAAGAGGACCTCAAGGAGGTTCAAACAGAGGAAGAGGAGCAGGCAGAAGTAACTCCTACTTTGCCACCATGAAATGTTATCACTCTAATCAGCTAGGTCATCCAGCTAATAGATGCCCAGAGAAAGCTTCTTCATCTATCAATGAGAAAAGAGTAGCTTATGCACAAGAGGACACCATGAGTGTCAAATCACCTGAGATCAGCCATATAGAATCAGAAGTAGGTGAAAATCTGATGTTTAACAGGGTTTTGATCAGACAACCGGTCAAGGAAGAACCCAAGCAAAGGAGAGCTTTGTTTAGAGCAAGGTGCAGGATATTGGGAAAGGTATGCAAGGTCATTGTAGATTCTGGTTCTACAGATAATATCATCTCTGAGGAGGAAGTAACTAAGTTAAAATTGTAGAAGGTACCTCATACCAACCCTTACAAAGTCACATGGTTGAACAAAGGGCAGAGTGTTCTAGTGAATGAGCAGGTCACAGTAGAATTCTCAATTGGAGGCTACAAAGACAAGCTGATTTGTGATGTACTAGCCATGGATGCATGCCATCTTCTTCTTGGAAGGCCATGGAAATATGACAGAGGTGCTATATATCATGGAAAGGAGAACACTATAGAATTCAAGAAGGATGGAAGAACCTTCAAGCTGCAATCATTGACTGAGGATGATGAAGGGCAGTCTAAGGTACCTAAAATTATGTTGAGCAGTGGCAAGGAGTTCATCAAGGATATACACCAAGGGAATGAAGGTTATGTGGTCTTAATGCAGTCCAAAGAGGAAGAAAAGGCTAAGAAGACAGTCATACCTGAAACAGTTCAAAGGCTACTAGAAAAGTACAAGAGTATAGTGAGTGATGGAACACCTGCAACTCTACCACCAAAGAGAGTAATACGTCATCAAATTGACTTCATACCTGGAGCCTCATTGCCTAACAAAGCAGCATACAATCTTACACCTGAGCAAAACCAAGAGGTGGCTAGGCAAGTGGAAGAATTGTTAAATCAAGATCTAATTCAAAAGAGCATCAGCCCTTGTGTAGTCCCAGTTGTTTTAGCGACAAAGAAAGGAGGTAAGTGGAGACTTTGTACTGATTCTAGAGCAATTAATAGGATCACCATTAGGTATAGATTCCTAATACCTAGAATTGAAGATTTAATGGATTTCCTTGGAGGAGCACAGTATTACACCAAGCTAGATCTTAAGAGCGGGTATCATCAAATAAGAATTAAGGAGGGTGATGAATGGAAGATAGCTTTTAAGAAAAATGATGGTTTGTATGAGTGGAAAGTGATGCCATTTGGCCTCTCAAATGCCCCTAGCACATTCATGAGACTAATGAATGAGGTGCTTAAGGATTTCACAGGGTTTTTTTGTAGTAGTCTATCTTGATGATATATTGATTTTCAGTAAGACAGCAGAAGAACATTTGAAACATGTAGAGATGGTACTTAAAAGGCTGCAAGAAGAACAATTAGCAATCAACCTTGAGAAGTGTGAGTTCTTCAAACAAGAACTTGTGTATCTAGGTTTTGTAGTATCCCAAGGAACCTTGAAGATGGACCCAAGCAAGGTGGAAGCCATCCTAAACTAGCCTACACCAACCACAGCAACAGAGGTAAGAAGTTTTCATGGTTTAGCTTAGTTTTATAGAAAATTCATCAGGAATTTTAGTGGTATATGTGCACCAGTGCTAGATACTATTAAAGGTGGTCTAAAAGAAAAGTTTAAATAGACAGAAGAAGCTGATAAAGGGTTTGAAAAGTTGAAACAAGAGGTAGCAACCGAACCTATACTTTTGTTGCCTAGTTTTGATAAGTTATTCACAGTTGAGTGTGATGCAAGTGGAGTAGCAGTAGGAGGAGTCCTTAGTCAAGAAGGTAGGCCTGTAGCCTTCTTTAGTGAAAAACTCAATGAAGCCAAGCAAAAATACTCCACCTATGATCTGGAACTTTATGCTTTAGTGCAATCCCTTAGGAAGTGGAGGCATTATTTGTTACCCAAAGAGTTTGTGGTTTTCACAGATAACTAGGCACTCAGTTACATCAACACCCAAGAGAAGTTAAGCAATAGACACTTGAAATGGATGGAATACATCGAATATTTCACTTTTACCATCAAGCATAAGAAGGGACAAATGAATAAGGTGGCAGATGCATTAAGCAGGAGAATGTTGATAGTCCAAGAGATACAACTGAAAAGCATTGGATTGGAGAGTTTCAAAGACCTCTATGGTGAGGATGAAGATTTCTTAGAAGCCTACAAGGTATGTTCAGATTTTGAAAATCACTTTCATAGTCAATATGCTGAGTATACTCTACAAAATGGACTGTTGTTTAAGGGTAATCTATTATGTGTCCCAAGAGGGTCAATGAGGGAAAATCTGATCCAAGAGAAACACAATGGCAGTCTTAGTGGGCATTTTGGTATTAACAAAACTTTAGAGCTAGTTCAAAGGTTCTATTACTGGCCTAAGTTAGTAAGAGATGTCAGAAGGTATGTGGAACAGTGTGTTGTTTGCATGAAATCCAAAGGGGGAGCTAGCAATGCTGGTTTGTATCAGCCCCTGCCTATTCAGTGCAATAGTTCTTCTGATATTTCAAAGAAAAAGCCTTTGGATTCTTCATCCTCGCCATTAGATCTAGCAGTGAAGAAGTCTATTGTTTGTACATCTGATGGTCATTCATTCTGGGTACCTAAGGGTGCAAATGCTTTGGAGATGAAGCTTCCAACAGAGAAGACAATGTTATGGCTCCAAAGACTTGGTCATATTGGTGAGAAGGGTCTTAGAACCCTGAAAAATAAAAGCCTTGTTGAGGGCCTTAATGATTGTAATCTCGAGTTTGAATTTTGCGAACATTGTGTATATGGTAAACATAACCGTGTTTCTTTCTATTCTAGTTCTCATAAGTCTTCTAGGGTTGTGGACTATATTCATTCAGATGTGTTTGGTCCTGTGAATGTTCCTTCGTTAAGAAAATCAATATATTTTATCTTTCATATATGATTATAGTAGAAGCACATTTGTTTATTTCGTTAGGAGTAAATCTGAAGTCTTTAATCGATTTAAGGAGTTTAAGGCTTTGGTTGAAAATCAAACTGATAGAAAGATTAAATGTTTGAGGACTAACAACGGTGGTGAGTTTTGTTTGGAAAAAATTGATAAGTTCTGTAAGGAGCATGGGATTGAGAGACATAGGAAAACTCCATACACCCCACAACAAAATAGAGCTGCAAAGAGGATGAATATGAAACTGATGGAGAGGGCTAGGAGAATGCCAAGTGGTGTTGGCCTTGAGCAGAAGTTTTGGGCTGAAGCTGTAGCCACTGCATGTTATCTAATCAACAGATCTCCTACATCAACTCTTGCTGAAAAGACACCCATGGAGGCATGGTCTGGTAAGAAGCCTTCGATGAGACATCTCAGAGTTTTTGGTTACAAAGCTTATGCTCATGTTACAAGTGTAAAGAGATCTAAGTTGGAGAACAAGGCAATTAAGTGTATCCTCATTGGCTATGGTGTCAGTGTGAAGGGATACAAGCTTTGGGATCTAGTGGCTAAGAAGGTTCTCCATAGAAAAAGTGTAACATTTCAGGAGTTGAAACCTTCCACAGTTTAGCTGTAGCTAGAGAAAGAGGAGAAGCAAAAGGAGGTAGTTCAAGTTCCACTTATTCCGATGAAAAGTGAACTACGTACTCCTATTGAACTTGGTGATGAGGAGAGCTCCTAGAAGCTCTGAAAGTTTTGAAGAAGAAGAACTATAAACCTTAACAATTCAAGAGGTCTACATGTGATAGGAGGCCACCAGAAAGGTTTGATTATTCACCAGAAAGATTTGGTTATTCACTATTCAACAATTCTGTGGAGGATTGTCCAAAATATCCTACTGAGATGGAGGACATGACCAGAGTACGATATGCGAGAGTTGTTGGCAAGTTGATGTATGCAATGGGTTGTACAAGGCCAAACATTTTCCAAGTAGGGTATGTGCAGGATCATCATAGAAAAAACAGGCCCTTAAGTGGCAAAAAATTTAGAAAAATTAGAGTTAAGCAACTTGACGTAAAAATTTGAATAAGTTATCTATATTATTTCAAAAATATGTTATAATAGAATTTGTAGAAAATTGAATGTAGTTTCTAAACTACTAGGTTTATTTAAAAAATATATATCTATTTGGTGAAAATTTGAAATTTCAATACAGCAGTACTTAAATTTCAGGGAAAAAATAAGAAGCAGTGTCTGTCTGACCACCCTAACCACAATAAAATGATAATATTTTTTTATAAGATTTTAGACATAAGTAGAGGACTCATGTCCAGATGTGATGCATATTTTTTTGTAATTTTTATCCAAGTAAACAATTAATTATGAATTTATTATTACAAATTTTAAAAAATATAAAAACTTGTATGTCTAACCACCTTAACTTGGTCAAAACTTCATGAAATTTAATTTTTCTTTTTTTAATCCTATAGTATGCGAAGCGTAGAATGTGATGCATGTTTTAGATTCAAAAAATATGATACCGTTTGAAAGATATAGATGTTTTTCAATCAACCTATCAATCAAGACTTTAGTCATAATTCAAATATAAAATGAATAATAATAATTTATTAAATTCAAAGTAAAACATAATTTATATTGGTGGAAAGTTGAGAATCTCCTTTAAAAACCCTTTTCATTTCATCAATTTTGGGTTAGAAAAAGTTGTCAGCCACATACCCTACAAAATACCCATCATATCGCCACTTTTTGGCCCATCATGATCCTGCACATACCCAGTAATGGGAGTCCTTAGTTGATATATGGCTAATCCTGGACAAGTACATTGGGATGCAGTAAAGAGAGTGTTCAGATATTTGCGGGGTACTTTCGAGTATTCCCTATGTTATCATGGTTATCCTACATGTTCTTAGCATTCTATAAGTATTCGTGGATATGTGGATTCAAATTGGGTAGGTGACATTGACATCAGAAGGTCCACTATTGGATATGTGTTCACGTTGAATGGTGATGCGATAAGTTGGATGAGTAAGTGGCAGGCTATAGTCGCTTTGTCCACAATAGAAGCAGAGTACATGGCAGCTACTCATTCTTGTAAGGAAGCCATTTGGCTTAAGAGGTTGTGTTTGGATATTGGTTTTGATGCAGGACATATTACTATTTTTTGCGATAGTCAGAGTGCCATTTGTTTAGCAAAAAGTCCCACTTTCCATGCCAGAACAAAGCACATTGATGTTCAATTTCATTTTGTTCGTGATATGGTAGAAGATGGAAAGGTAAATTTTGAGAAGGTTGACACTTTGAGAAATGTTGCAGATGCACTGATGAAGCCAATGAGTATAGAGAAGTTTAGATGGTGTGCTATTTCAATGGGCCATTGGGCCCTAAGCAGTTGATTACAAATGACTTATGACAGGTCTTCGACAAGTGAGAGATTGTTGAGATAACTAGTTGTCTCTACCTGTTTGCATGAATGGTGGAGTGCATGGAGATAAGATCAATGCAGACAATGGCGAAGGACTTAACTATATCAACTTGAGCGCATGAAGGACTACAATTCAGTGAGTTAACAATTCAACACATAAGGAGATTAGCAGTGGTCACAAGTTAAATGCATGAAAAATATTTTGCATTGTTTGTAACCACATTGTGATATCTCTGTCAGTTGTTGTGATTGGATGTAACTTAAACTTAATACTTTGAGTTATGTTTCAAATATTGCATGATACATGATATCTCTATTATGTTGTTAAATAAAATATATTATGACATTGTGTATTGAGCAGAGAGAGAGTTAGAGAGTTTTTTGAGACACTATTATGCTTTCAGAATTATCCTAGATTCTTGTTGAAGATTGGTGAACACCCGGAGAAGCTTAATGTTGCTATTGTATTGTAATTGTTGTTACTGATAATACAAAGTACTGTGCTTTTGGTGTGTGGGGGTTTTTACCTAGAAATGTTTTCCCCACGTAAATCTATGTATTATGGTGTTATTCTTTTATGTGTGTATTTGAATATGTTTCCTTTATTGTAACAGTTTAATGATTTGTATGAATTTGCACCATCTCCCCCATGTAGATTAGTGTTGGAAGTGTTGTTCCGCACCTTTGCTTCCTTCCTAAGTGGTTGTCACTATGATAATCTGGGATGATTCAGGGCCTACTAGTCACACACCCAAATAAAATTGGTCTTTTGGGTTCAATTTCGTTAATGTTAGAATCTAGAAAGCCAGGACAAAACGACAGTTTGACTCTCAACCCCATCGAAATTGAATCGTCCAAAGAAAACTCATCCTCGTTTCTCAAATCCTCATGAAAGAAGCAAAAATAATTCACATTTTTAAAAACAATGGCCTGAAAAGAATCCCTCTTTTGAATATTTACGTAAACCCACGAGTGCCTATAACCGGCACAAAAGTCGAGCATAGAAACTTACCGAGTGCGTCTCCAACTTGAAGTTTATACTGTCAGCCCAGTTGTCGTATTGATTATTGTCAGCGAGTATAGTCCACTCGTAGCTGCCTGCACCGACAGTGTAACTCGTCCTTGATACGACTGTGATAGTTAACTTCTGCCCAGCGTTGTAGTGACCTGTAACGCCACAGATGTAGTAATGAGCGCTTGATGTTGTGAGAGAAACAATGGCAGGTCCATTTGTGTAGGTTTGCAAGGGACTAGTCCCAGTACAACTATCGTAATTTTCCTTAGTCACTTGAAGAACATCATGCTGATTTGTAGTGAAGTTGAACACTGCAATTTAAGTAAAATTAAAATTTGTCATATGAATATATACATAACTTATTGAATTAATAAAATGTTTCAAGTTACAATTTCATGTAAATTCAATTAAGCCAACAAACCTTCCATAATTTCATTGAATTTATTTTAAAACTGCCCATCTATAAAAACAATCTCTTTAACGAGTAAATACATTTTACTCCATCCGATCCATAATACAATCTGCTACACAACTAAGGCATTTTGACACTTGGTTTGTACACCCGACGTAGGTGGATTAGAAATGTTAATAATAAAAATCCTCTAATTCGTACAATAAAGGCCATTGTTACTTCAAAACTCAATGCAATTTGAAAAAAAGCATACCAAATTTTGATAAAGAGAAACGCAAACAGGTTTAGGTTGAGGATTCTAGCTCGAGTGGAGAACTCCATTTCAAAATCAAATTAAAATTCACCAAAACTAGGATCAGGATGAACCAAAACTCAAATCAATGTAGCAGATATCCTATGTCCACCTCTGTCTATATTTCAAATACAACCCTTCCCTGTTCACTTAGAGCTTTGTGTTGAAGGCTCTGCTTAATCAAGGGGTCATAAAGCAGAGTGGTTGTCACTATGATAATCTGGGATGATTCGAGACCTCCTGGGCGCACACCCTTCATCACTAACACGAGGAAGAAAATGGGTCTCGTGGGTCCTATTCTATTGATGTTACAAGCTAGAAAGCCAGGACAAAACGAAAGCTTGAGTCTCAACATCGTCTCGTCTGTATCCTTAAAAATATAACCCATCCTGTCTCGTCTGTATCCTTCAAAAATAACCCATCCTCCTTTCACAAATCCTCATAAGAGAAGCAAAAAGAATTCACGTTTTGAAAAACAGTGCGAAAAGAATCCCCTGTTTAGAGTATTCGCCTAAACCCATGACTGCATATAACCGACACAAAAGCCGAGCATAGAAACTTACCGAGTGTGTCTCCAACTTTGAAGGTTCTACTAGCAGCCCAGTTATCGTATAGCTTATTGCCACATACTCCCAAAACCAGCATAGCCCGTGTGCTTAGAAGAGCCATGTTGCTAGGTCGACCCACTTCACAAAACAAGCTCAATATTCTTTAAAAAATGCATTTTCGCCAGAACACAAAACAAAATCTGCGGCTATTTGCAGGAAATAGAAGAACAAGACCTGTTTTTATATCAAGAAAGCGTGAGAATATAGCCTAAATATAACGCGTGGAAGAGCTTGTTCGAACGGAATGCGCGTTTTCTAGAAAGAAAATTTCGATCAAAAGAACGGTAAAAGGCGTAAAATTTAATTTAGAGGAAATATTAAATGGTAAGTGAATAATTAGGATTACATTTTTAGTACCTGTCACAAGCAAATTTCAAATAGGGGTTAATAATCTGTGGGAATGAGGTGTATGAATTATTTTGTGGGAATGAAATTTGAGGGCTCTGTTATGTTTTGAGGGGTTAAGATGCAATTTTTTTAACAAAACATATTTTAAATGGCAATTATCAAGGATTTGATTTGAGAAGGTTTGACTCATTTTGCAACTTTCGTGTAGTTCGAAAGAGGCAATCACTTTTCAATAATAAAAAAAGACTTTTTCAGCTGTAGTGTGCAATATCAAGTAGTTTTTAAGTAATACACTATTCGAGTCTTTAATGTTTTCTATACTAGATGAGGGTTGTTTAGTACGTTTTATAGTACTATTTAAGGACATATAATAATTAGGAGGCATTAATGTAAAGTGGTTAAAAAGACAATTTGTAGGTGTTTGTTTGACTAATCGAATGTTAGAATTTTTGAGTGTTAAGCATTATTTGTTTGATTTGGATTAAAAAGATGCGAGGTTTTTAAGGTCGTCGAAGCTTTCACCTTGTCGATGTGCTCGCAAATCATGAGCTTTCTTGTTTGAGAAGCATGGTTTGGTTTCAGTGTGCGCAATGCAAACACGTGTCGATCATTTCTGCTTTTTCTTTAAAATCAATAAATCTAAATAACAATTTTGGTGTGAATTATAAATATTTATATTATTATATTTTGATATTGTTATAGTGATGTAAATTTACATATTATGGTTAGACTATTTTATTACAATGTGTTATGTTATTAATGCCACTTCTTGCGATTCTCTCACTTGTGCCTAGCATAGTTTTGCAACACGGTCAACTTTAGAAAATGCATTTTGAAGGCACACACCACAGCAATGAAGACCTGCCACTTGTGATCACTTCGTTCATCTTGGGCCACAACATTTTAGCTATGCATTCTAACTTGTTTTTCATATTCCAGAATCCTTGTTGGCTAGTGACAATTGTCTATCTTTTGTAGTTTTGCAAACCTTTATGCTCTCCACAAAATTCTTGACACGAAAGCGCGGAAAGCAATGAGGACCACTTATTAGGCAAGCAACATAAGTGACTACATTGCAACATGTGCAAAATTACCTTTTAATGTGAACCTTTCTAGACCAAAGGGGGCAAGCCAAGGCAATAATATAATATAATCAAGACTTTGATAAAGATTCAACCAAATTGTTAATAAAATATGTAGGAGCGATGAAGGCATGGGATCGATACATAACGGGCACAAAATATTCTAAAATAAAATACAAATTTTAAAATAATTACATTTAATGGTTTTCTAAAATAGAGACAATGTATCTTGATACTTTTTGAAAAAACTAGGTATATATTATATATTATTTTAGGATTACAGTAGTATGATGTATTGTATTATTATTAAAAGAGTAAATTTGAATGAAACATTTGGTCTAAAATTTAAATGCATGTATTATTATTATATTTTGATATTGTTGGAGTGATGTATTATATATTATGGTTAGAATATTAAATAACGTGAGTTATGATGAATTTTTTTTAGATTATGTTATTATTGTTTTTTGTAATATTTTTAATGATTTTTATTTGTGGAAATGTTATTGTAGCGCATGTTTTGTATGCATGGAAATTTAAATTTTTAAACACTAAAGAAAAGTGTGCTAGAATGAAGTGAGTGATAAAAAGGCATGGAAGGAAAGAAATGAGAATTAAGCCAACAAACCATCCATAATTTCATTGAATTTATTTTAGAACTATCCATCTATAAACATAATCTCCTCAACAAGTAAATACATTTTAATTCTTCATATCCATAATACAAGTTGCTAAGGAAGAAGGGCATTCAAACACATGGTTTGTACACCTGATATAGGCACATTAACAATGCTTACAACAAAAATCCCCTATTCTTACAATAAAGGCCAATGCTACTTCAAAACTCAATGCATTTAATAAAAAAAAGCAAAACTAAAATCCGATAAATAGAAACCCAAAGAGACTTAGGGAGAGGATTCTACTTTGATAGTAGAACTCCATTTTAAACTCAAAGTAAATTTCACCAAAACTGGGAGCAAGATGAACAAAAACTCAAATCAATGTGACAGATATCCTATGTCTACATGTGTCTATCAAAGCCAACCCCTCCCTCTTCACTTAGAGCTTTGTATTAAAGGCTTTGCTTAATCAAGGGGTTATAAGGCAAAGTGGTTGTCACTATGATAATCTGGGATGATTCAAGACCACCTAGTCACACACCCACCATCGTTAACACAAGAAAGAAACTGGATCTTTTGGGTTCCATTCCGTTGATGTTAGAAGCTAGAAAGCCCAGACAAAACGAAAGCTTGACTCTCAACCCCATCTATATTGAATCCTCCAAAGAAAACTCATCCTCGTTTCTCAAATCCTACGTGAAAGAAGCAAAAATAATTCACATTTTGAAAAACAATGGCCTGAAAAGAATCCCCTCTTTAGAATATTTACCTAAACCCATGAGTGCCTATAACCGACACAAAAGTCGAGCATAGAAACTTACCGAGTTCGTCTCCAACTTTGAAGTTTATACTGTCAGCCCAGTTTTCATATATTCCATTGCCAGAGGGTATCAACCACCCGTAGCTGCCTCCCACAATGTAACTCGTCCCTATTGAGACTGTGATAGCTAACTTCTGCCCAGCACCACAGTGACCGGTAACGCCACAGATGTAGTAATGAGCGCCTGATGTTGTGAGATTAACAGTGGCAGGTCCATTTGTGTAGGTTAGCAAGGGACTAGTCCCAGTACAGCTATCGTAATTTGCCTTAGTCACTTGAAGAACATCATGCTGATTTGTAGTGAAGTTGAACACTGCAATAAGTAAAATTAAAATCAGTCATATGAATATATACATAACTTATTGAATTAATAAAATGTTTCAGGGCAATTTCATGTAAATTCAATTAAGCCAGCAAACCTTCCATAATTTCACTGAATTTATTTTAAAACTGTCCATCTATAAAAACAATCTCCTTAACGAGTAAATACATTTTACTTCATCCGATCCATAATACAATCTGTTAGACAGTAGAGGCATTTTGACACTTGGTTTGTACACCCGACATAGGCAGATTAGAAATGTTAATAATAAAAATCCTCTAATTCGTACAATAAAGGCCGTTGTTACTTCAAAACTCAATGCAATTTGAAAAAAAGCATACCAAATTTTGATAAAGAGAAACCCAAACAGGTTTAGGTTGAGGATTCTACCTCGAGTGGAGAACTCCATTTCAAAATCAAATTAAAATTCACCGAAACTAGGATTAGGATGAACCAAAACTCAAATCAATGTAGCAGATATCCTATGTCCACCTCTGTCTATATTTCAAATCCAACCCTTCCATGTTCACTTAGAGCTTTGTATTGAAGGTTTTGCTTAATCAAGGGGTCATAAAGCAAAGTGGATGTCACTATGATAATCTGGGATGATTTGAGATCTCCTGGGTGCACTGTGAAAATTCTATTGTAGTTACTGATTATTAATCTCCTATCTAATATAGATTATTTGACTGCCGAAAATTAATTCATAGCAAATATTGAAAAATAACACAACTACAACTTCACAAATAAACTCACAGGAATAGAGAAGAAAACATGCACACAAATTGTCCTTGGAAAAACCTCGAAGGGAAAACCAGTATTGCAGATGAGGAATTTAATTAAACTTCAGCAAATTAAGAGATACATAAACTGCTTGCCTCTTACTAGCAAAGCTCTGGCAATATTCTTCTCCAAAAATTCTTCCCTCAATTTCTCTTAAATTTCACTACTACTATCCCCAATGCAAATTTATTTGCTATCACTTTTCAATTTTTATTTAACATAGGTTTTTCACCGAACATCAAGTTCTTCATTCTACATAGGTGGAAAAACTATGTAAACCATTTGAAACGTAGAAAAATGGGTGTTTTATCAAGAAGGGGTGATTGAATATGTTATGCACCTATCTTTCTAATTTCATTAGGAAATTAGATCCCCAAAGGTAGGATTGACTTTCAACCCTAGGTGAGTAACCCTATTGGATATCTTGAAAATTTTCTTATGACAAGATGGGGTAAAATATGCCTAAACAAAACTTTGGGTAGGAAAACTAAAAAATAGTAAATGAACTCAATTATGCAATGTGAAACTTGAATCATCAATTTAAAGCATAAAACAATCATAAACAATAGACTTCCGATAGATCTGAGAAAGGTAAGTTGATGTGTACCAGTCACCAAAATCTATTGTTGAGTGTCATCTTAGGACAAATTCACCCTAGGGCGAATGGGTCTTGCTACAAGGATCTAAAATATTATTTCACAATCCTATGCCCTTGGATCTGCACTCTTGATTTCTTTGGATCTCGCTGTCGAAAACTTAAATTTAAATTTTTCAAGTAAGATTCTATGGCTTGACAACTTTGACAAATTTGCAAAATTGCACTTTTGATCAATCTTCAATCCTTCTTCACCTACAAATCTACACATATTAAGAGACAGAGAAATTGATTATTTTTTCTAAATGGGGGTTTGCCTTGGTCAAACCTCATTTTGGTAATTAAACCTTGAAATGAAATAAAACATGAATGGAAGAAATGATGAGTGAACAATTCTATGTTGCAACTCACCAAACCCTTGAATGGAGATCCTTAGAGGATTGGAGTCTAACACATCTCTCGAAGGCCTTTATCTTGCATGAAATGGCTTGATTGGATGTTGATCTTGATGCTTGAATTTTGGCTTGAATGCTTGAAACCTACATCACAGTGTTAGCTCCAAAAACATACATATATGAAAATAACTTTGACATGATGCTTGAGATCTTGAATGCTGATGTAGATGATTGAAAAATATGCTCTTGAATGCTCCTAACAATAATATTTTCTCTTGTGAAATTTGAATTATGCAACTTCTTGATTCTAGGTTTGAATTGATAAAAAGACCTCATATTTATAGGCAATTTTCTAATTTCCTGACAATTAAACATCAAAGGCCGATAATTGCAATTTGAATTTGACTCATAAAAATGCCGCCAAAAACATATTAAAAATTAAGATCCTCAACTTAATGGGGACCCATTTTCCCTTGGGCGAATGGGTCCTACGACCTAAATCTAGGACACTCAACTTTCAAGGCAATTTAATTAATGTTTGCAATTGTTTAATACAAGTTTCCCTTTTGAAAAAAATGGATTAATTAGGCTTTTAAATGCATAATTGGGCCAATTAGAGGATTAATTAAGTCTAATTTAATTAGGGGACTCAAACATAGTGTGAAAATGTAAAGGTGTACATTTTTCTATACTACACCATTGTAAAAAAATTAAAAAATACCTTTGCACTAGGTATTGATGTCCTTGTTTCACCAAAAAAAAATGAATTTCAATATATACACAACAAGTTATGCTTGATGACATACACCTGTGTCCAAATTATAGTTACAATGACTTCAAAAATAAATTTAAAAAATATGTAACAAAAAATTACAAAAAAATATCTATGCACTAGAGATATTTATGTTAAAAATCTATATTTTAAAAATTAGAATTTTATCCTTTCTAGAAAAAAGTTATGTTGGACAACATAAAGGTTGCTTTATGAAAATGTTGTTTAATATTAAAAACAAGTTATTAAAGGGGATGTTGAAAGATTCACGATTTATGTGAATATATATATATATATATAGAATCTACACATAAATCACCACAAATCACTAGTTTGCATTACCTTCAAATTCACAACAATTTAGTTGCTACAGGTCCTAGAAAGTGAAGATTCAATTAAAAATGTTGATATAAATATCCATCTTGGCCAAAAAATGGGACTCATTATTGTGGGATTACCCTATGGTGTGGAAAATTTTGTGAGGAAATCCTACTTGACTGTTTCCCAATCTTTATTATGGTTTGGGTAGTTCTTTTGATACCATTGCAATGTTTCTCCACAGATGGATCCAACAAAGTCAAATACTTTTATATCATCTCTTGTTAGGTTTTGTCTCTGTCATAGAGACTCTAGAATGAATACATGTTTAGTTGCTTCAATCGTGTCTTTTCCAAACATGAGCAATTTCATGGTAGTATTCATGACTAGTTATTCTTTTGAATCACTATCTATGTATCTGATATCAAATTCTTGTTCATTCAATGTATTTATATTTTCTTCTTCTTATTTTCGTTCACCTATGCTTTGTTGTTCTAGATTTTGTTCTACTTCCTCTATTCAAATCCTTCTTTCTTTTATTGGTATTATGGGTGAATCCTAGTCCAGGGTCGCATCTATTCAAAGTTCCTCTTCATTGTTGGAGGTGTCCATTTATTTGTTAGTCATTTGATTATTGGATGGTGTCATTTTTTTAAAGGGTGTTAACTTCGTATAATTTTCCTTATTTTTTAATGCATCTTCGCTTATCTTCAATACACTTTTTGTTTATATTAATTCATCCAAGTAATTGTTGTCAAATATTGTATTGCACAATTGTTGTATCAAAGTTTATAGTGATGCCCACTCCTCATTTATTGTTACTTAGTTGTTTGTCCATTTTGGTTGTACAACTGATGTCTTTTTTCAAGGAGGTGTCATAATTCTTATTACTACTTGTTCCATTTCTTTTTTGGAATTCCCATATTCTTCAATTTTTCCTTTTATATTTTAAATAATTTTCCTCATCTTATTTATGCTATAATCCAAGTGTGGGATCTCTTCTCTATCCTCTCTAGCAGCACCCACAATGGTGAGCTCTTCATCTTCTCCTTTGGAAATGCCCACATTGGTGTGCTCAGAATCAACATCAATGGTGTGCTCACTCTCTTTGTTATGGTTTCCTTTCACAAATTTTGAGTCTTGTTCCTTAGTCCTCTTTCTACTTCTTCCATTCTTTTGCGATATCTTTCTTGTATTTTCTGAATTTGTTTTAACCTCCTTTCTTCTGCATTCATTTCCATTCCCAACTTAATTATCTTGGTTATCTCTTTTCTCCTCTTGTGATCTCATGTTCCTATATATTTTCCAAGATCGGACAAGTCCATTAGTCCTTGTAGATATATCTCATGGGTAAAAAAATGTTTGAACAATTGCATCTCTTCAAGGGTCTTTTTAGATCCCCTCCCCCTTTCTATCTGTCATCCCCTAGTGGCCTACCCCCTCTCATAGAGGTGGCCATTAGGGTCTGACACAAACCAGTCTTCTGCCAATTTATTTCCTTCTTATACTTTATACTTTCTTTACTATTCTCTCTAGAGTCCCAACAATGGAACTAATGTTGGCAAGAAGGATGGGGATGTACAGTTTAGAGATTTGTACCCTAGGACCTCTTATGTAGTCAATTTATACCCCAAATGATACAATAAGAGAAATAAGCATATGTGTTAAGATATTAAGGTGAATAGAGCATGTAAACTATACTAATCACAAGAAAAAAAAATCATTCATTCATAACACATGTATAGGTAGTTCCTTATATCTCCTTATATTATATTATATTATCTATCCTTATTCTTATCCCTATCTATATCTCTATCTCTATATCTATATATTTCTCCACATATTATTTGCATTGCATGTATATGGGCATTCCCATGAAGGTACATGTCTCCTAGTTACAACTAATGTCTCTTTTATCCTTTGTGGACCCTTTGTGGTAACCTGCAGTAGGATTTGTTTTGGCCTTTGACCTGCTAACAATTATCAACATTGAATTTATTTTCATGGTAATTCACTTAGTAGAATGAATAACTAGGAAAGAGAAAAATTTCTACACTTTTAATAACACTTGTGATCATCTAATCAAGAAAGAAAATTAAAAACTAAACATTTACATGGGTAAAGAAAGGACAACTGATTACATAGAAAGACATCATTCATATAATAATGGTATTAATAAAGAATGTGAAAACCTTTCTTTTTTTACCTTTTCTTTCTCTCCCAATCAAAAAAATATTGTCATATGAAGATAAAGAAATGACTGCATTATATTTAGAATATTTGTTAGAACTAAAAGAGGTAATTAGTGGGTACACAACTCTAGGATTTAGCCATCATTTAATGTATCTTGTTGAGACTATGCAAAAGAGATTTGGAAAACTAAACCTACTAAAAGAGGAACAAATAAATAATGACAAGTCAAATGAAGCTCAAAAATATTTTTAATCTCACAAATTTTTTTATTTCAAGTTGGTTCCTTAAACCTTTAGATGATGAATTCCTTTGTGGTTAAGATTTCATTCCTACTCCTATATTGGTTATAGAAGAAAATATCTCTATTAATGAGTCCAAGGGTACATATGTGTTATCCTTTTCTCCTCCAACATCATTGGACAAAGAATTTTCTCACAGTGAACAAAGATAGAATCATTTTAATTAGAGGTGACTCGATGCTCCTTGAAATTGCTATTCATGAAATGAATTTATAGCCTAAATTGTTAAAAACTTACTCACTTCACAGTTTATGCAAATAATATTCAACTCATGGGTTGTCCTTGTCAAATTCAAGTGGTCAATAATACATCCAAGCATCAGACATCAATACACCTCATATGATACAAATAAATATGATTAATGGTACACATGATGATGTTGAAGTGGCTCAAGAGGCTTCTAAGTCCTATAATGAAGAGTGGTTGTTCATGTATGATGCATTATTCATAAAACTTATGCATTTAAAAAGCTTTGAATCCCTCATCGTGAAAGGGAAATAGAAATTTGGTTCATGGGTGCTTTATAGATATAGTTCATAGTTTTGCACAAGTGTATATTTTTGAGCTTATTATGGGTTCACATAATCTTAGTGAAGCAATTGAGGTAGGGGTCTCCTATATTGTACATAGGTTACCTAAGATTTTTTGTCATCTTTGTTTCTATTTTAGTGTGTGTCTTTTCCCTTCTATTTAATTTTATTTGTGTCAAATCCCTCCCATAATTCTTGTTACATTATGTTAACTATAGATACTATACCCAATCAATAAGATAGTGGTATTTTGCTAGAGATTCTAGGTTCATATTGTGACTACAAGGTCCTTGTCCCTGGTTACAGATCTAGTTGTTACCTATATTTTTGACCTTGTAAAATTTCAAAATTTTTTGTTCATTAAATTGACTAGTCCTTTATTTGTCATCCCATCTATATCATTTTCAAATCCTGGTTCATATGTGAATTCCCTTTCTTTCCTTAAGTTTAATTAAATCAAAAACATTAGTAAATACATCAAGAAGTTTTGTTTATAAGTGTTCCATGTTTTGAAATATCAAGTTGCATATCAATTCAAAGTTATCAAAGTTGGTCATAGTTGCAAGTGCTTGTTACCAAGTTCAATCTCCACGTAAATCTAGTGTTCTATTGTGCATGGTGTTGATGTGTTTTAGTTATTGTTATTTTCTTTCATGCTAAATCATTCTAACAGATTAAGGGTTAATTAAGTTGATGTACATCTGAATGTTTATGAGGGTTTTGTGAGGTTTTAATGTACAACTGATTCCCCCCCCCTCAGTAGCCTTGTGTGCATTCAACATGGTTTAGTTTGAGTCACAACTTCCCCATTAATTTGATTCACATGAAGATGATTAAACAATTAAACAATCCTAGTGGCATAAACATGGGTTTTCAACATAGTTTGTAGTTTCATAAAATCACATAATAACTCAAAAGGTTGATTATAGGTTCTGACTAACCCTCCTCAAGTTTGGGTATGTCAATTTTAGAATATGTTAGTTAAGTTTGGATATAGTAATAATTGATCCATGGGAATGAATTTATGGTTTTGACATGTAGAGGTGAGTTATTACATAGTGTACAAAGCTCTTTAAAAGTTAAACAATTGATTAGCAATACTTTAATTCAATTGTTAAAAAAAAAAAAAAAAAAACTTTAATTCAATTGTGTTATTAACTAAATCATTCAATTGACAAGAGTATGAAGACATAATTCTTAATTACATTTGTAAAAAAAATCATTAGTGAATATCAAGAAATCAGTTTATGCATTCACAATATCACAGATAGAATGCCTTCAAATTAGACAAATTTTATAATTCTCAAATTTTCACAATTTTATTTTTTATTTTTAAAAAAGTTTAAAATTTGGAAATAAAAATTAATCACTGATCTTATTTAAATCCATGGAAATTAAAAAATTGTAGCAAAATGTAAGAAAAATATGCGGACAAAGAATTCTAAAGGACTTGCAAAAATCCAAAGTGTATCGACTTTCTTTTATCCTTGCTAAACGCTCAATCTTGCAAAGTAACAAAGGAAAAGCAACAAGTGTTTAAAAATCCCTTACAATTGTGGAAAAGTAGAACCTATTGGGATGTGAGGAAATTCCTCCTTAAATCTCTATTCCATGCATATATCAAATGTCCACAAACCTATGAATATAAAGAAAACAAATGAAGACAAAGGGAAACTTGCAAACTTTTGTTCTACATGCAGGCTTTCCAAGTTCCACATAGACCTCTACCTCCCACAAGGTGTAAAATTAAATTCAATGACCTTGGACTGCTCTTCCATGACCATGCCTACAACAGTGTGAAGCATTTTACAAAGGAAAATTTCTATGTGACATTTTAAATGCCTAAAGGAAATGTCATCTCATGGAACAGAAATGTGCATGTTATGAAAGGTTTAGAAACTTCCAAGCAATTGTAATTGGAAGGTGCAAAGCCAAATTCCACAAACTTTACCAGCATTACCTACTACGTGTATGCCATCAAATGGATGATTTGATATAGAACATGGGCATCCCTCCTCAGGAGATAGGTAAGTGGAATGAGGAAGCCAAGACAAGCCATATAAACTATTTAACAAAAACTTCTAGAAGTAATACAGTATTAGCATGTAATGCATTAATGGATTTCTTGAACAAACCTTAGAAACTTTCAAGATAATTGTAATCGGTAGGTGCCAAACTAGATCCCACAACTATGCTAGCATTCTCCCTGCCTATGCTGAAATGGGAGCTTTGAACATAGTATAGAAAACCATAAAAACTTTCAATCAAATGCAGTAGAAACAATAGTTGTGGATATGCATCCATGCTGCTACTTTTCATGGTGCATTTGATGCTTTCTATTCCACTCGTTAGATACAGAATGAAAATAACGGAAGAAAACTCGTGTGCTTCATGGTCTGTTCAAGGGTTTTGAAACTATTACAAAAGATATTGCACCCTATTTCTAGGTTAAATAACAATGTTGAAGGGCATAAATTTGAAGGTTCTTTAGACTTTAATGGACTACCAGTTTCCAGAAATGTTCATCTTCCATAAGCATATCTTGCAGAGAATGCTAATAAGTTTTCACTGAATGGTTTTTTTGTCTATGGATGTATGTGATCGTCATGATACCCTTGCCATGCAGAAAATTTTCTTCCTAATGTCTATTCTTGAGCTAAAGGTGTTTAGACTCAACGGACCTATACTATGGTATCTTGTGAAGTCAAGTCAAATGTTAGTAATAAATTATTAGATTCAAAGTTGTGTAGAAAGTGTGGAACTGAAGAAATCAAGAGTAACTGTGATTACACCTCCTCTTTCAGTCTATCCAAAGAAGGTTCTCAAAGGGCATTTAGTACCTTCTTTTAGAACAAGTAAAGAAGGTGACCAAAAAAGGAAGTTAGCGTGATCAATGGAATTAGATAGTTTAAAATCAATCAGAACTTCTTTGAAAGATGATATCCTATAACTCTTACACAAATTGTAGATGATTCTACTTCACAAAGTTCAGAAATCTTTCCAAATTATAGAAATACAGCTATTTTAGGATTACAACTTCTTAGGAAATTAAAGTTTACATTTAATAAATTAGTTAATAGTTAGTTGTTAGTTTTAGGGAGTTATTCTCATAAGAGAATTTGGAGTGATTACTCACTGGAGTGCAATGCTTTTTAAGCATTGGCAATAAACATTGTATATTGACTAGAACAAATCAATATCTTATTATTATGTGCAATGGTTTAAAAGTCGATATTTGAAGTTTGAGTGATTAGCAAGTCAAGAGTTCCATTATTACAACATTTATGTTTTTCTCACTCTTTATTATAGAAGTGGAGTAATAAGGGTTTTGGTAGGAAGTAAGTTGTTTTATTAAATGTATTCTATAAATTACAAGGGAGATATAAGGATTTATTTATTAAAGTTGAAGTTGCATATTTTGGAGAGATAAAGTTAATGTATTTTGTAAATGGGAAATAAGGTCACATTGTAAAAGGTGAATTTTGGTTGAATCGAACACCTTATTATTTTTTTATCATGGCCATACATATGTCAAATATTGCTTGTGTTTTTGGGACCATCTTTGTTACACATGACGATACTTTCAAAGACTCACATGTGAAATCAGATGAATAAAGTGTAACAATATCATATTGGAGGCTAGAGGAAATGGAGGCAAGAGGACATCTATCATCCCAAGCTAGCTTCTTGGTTAGGGATGATCTCTTGCATGAGAAGCATTTGTTTCATCTCTAGTCCTTTTAGGAGAAATATGGGGCATGCAATGTTTTGTTGGTATGTGGATAACTGAATCCACAAACTTGGTGAGTTGTTGTTGGTATGTGGATAGTTGAATCCAAAAACTATCTATGGATAATTGAGTGTGTCTCGATCCATAGTTTTGCAGATGTGTATTTGTGGATAGTTGAGTAAGGATTTATCCACAAATAGAGGAGTGTTACTGTGGATAATGGAGTGAGTCTCGATTCACATTTGGTTGGTGATTTTCTTGTGAATAGTGGAATGTGTCTCGATTCATAGGTAAACGTTGGACAATCAAAACATTTATCCAAACATGAGGAGTTTGGATTGATGTTGATGCAAAGTTGGATAATCATAACATTTTCCCAAACATGAGTAGTTTGGGTTGATGCTCAAGACATTTTCCTAGACAAAGGATTTTGGGTTGATGTTGATACAGGGTTGGCTAATTACACCATTTTCCTAGACCAAGAAGTTTAGATTGATGTTGATACAATATTTTGATTTTCTTTTTTTGTAATATAAACCTTAAGGGGGGATGTTAGGAATTTAAGGTTTACACTTTTAATTTTTTTTTGTTTTTCTTTTATGTAAACTTTAAGGGGGGGTTGTTAGGAAATTAAAGTTTACATTTAATAAACTAGTTAATAGTTAGTTGTTAGTTTTAGAGAGTTATTCATGTAAGGGAGTTTGGAGTGGTTACTCACGGGAGTGCAATTCTTTTTAAGCATTTGCAATAAACAGAATGGAACAAATCAATCTCTATTATTTGTGTGTAATGGTTTGATCTGGGTTTCTATATTTTCTCTACTGTTTTAACACAACTATGGCACACATTGTGCAAACGGGTGACTCCTCTCCATCACCTAAGGAAAATAAGATAAATGTGGCTAACTTAGTGAGGGATGGTGAACATGGTCAATATCAACATGATATTGAAAGAGTAGAATTACCAAAGATACTAGGTCACTATAAACAAGCACAAGAAATGTCGACAATTAAATTAGATGGTGTCGATAATACTTCATGGAAAATATAGAAAGGTTAAGACATTTAAATAAATCCCTTATTGGAATCCTTTCTCAAGAATGTAAAGGAAAGGAATTTTCTTTTATCAGTGTAGAAGCCACACTAAACTATATTTTGTAATACACCGGTTGATTCTATTAAAAAACCATCTTGTTGCTAGCTCAGATACTAAATAGACTTTGACAACATAAATATATGTCCAAATTAAGATTTTAGGAAAAGATCTTGGACACGAATGAACTTGATGGAGATTCCCAAAGATGTAGATTGGATTGATAAGGAATCATCTTTGAGAATGATGAGTTATATAAGGAAAATGTATGCATAGTGTGGATGTACAGGAAAATCATGCAAGAAAATATGAAATAGAGACAAGGGTAGCAGGTTGTACAGTTTTCTACCTAAAATAAGTGTGTTCTTACATTTATATATACAAGTTATGGTGCATATACACATGATAAAATTGGTATAGAAGCAAATGCAATTACCTTTACCAACATCCTTTATACCTTGAAAATATAATGCCAATAAAAATAAAAATTATTATTTAAGGTATAAATGCATAGCTATTGGATGAACCATTGATTAAGAATTAAAAGAAAGTATTGTTATGAGTGATGAAACTCTTAAATTTGGGAAGATGACTTCAAATATTAGTATCTATGATTTTTTTGGTAACTTTCGACAAGCAAGAACTATTGTTTTCCAAATCTCTTAATGAGGTGAATAATCGATGTACCTTTCAACGAATGATGTTGGTGAATTATTTCATGCGAGTGAAATTTGGGGGTTTGGTTATTTCTTGAGGGGAAAAGATGCAATTTTTTTAACAAAACGCATTTTAAAGGGTATTTATGGAGGATGTGATTGGTTGTGAAGGTTTGAATCATTTTTGCAACCTTCACATAGTTCAAGAGAGGCATGTACTTTTGAACAATTAAAAAATGCGTTTTTACCTGTGTTGTGCAATATTGAGAGGTTTTTTAGTAATAATATATTCGAGCCTTTGTTGTTTTTTGTACTACATGGGGGTTGTTTAGTACGTTTTATAGTACTTTTTAAGTATGTGTAATGATTACAAGGTGTTAATGTAAAGTGCTTAAAAAGGGTGTTTGTAGGTGTTGTTTCGACCAATGGTATGTTATAATTTTTGAGTGGTAGGCATTATTTATTTGATTTGGATTATTAAGATGTGAGGTATTTAAGGGCGTGGTAGGTTTGAGCTTCTCGAGGTGGTGGTAGATTGAGAGCTTTCAATGTAAACATGGTTATTTTGGTGCAGTTTTTTGTACGTTTTTAGTATTTTGATTGGCACCCCAAGCCCGCATATATTAAAATATTGTCTAAAATGTTAGTGTGAGTAATCACGAAGTTTTTACATGTGTTTTGGAGTGGGTGGTTCTTTGTAAAGGTGGACAAGTGTCATTATGTAGATAGGTTTCTGTGTGTCACTAACTTGCGGAGGGAGGAAAGAACAAAAATATACACTCGGTGATAAAAGAATTGTCAGCACTTGTCACCATCTTGCTATTTCGTAGGAGCGAAAGATTAGTCCCACCATAGTGTCGTGAAGGCCTAAGCTCTTGCGACAGGATTTAGCATATGCTAAATTAACAACTCAATGTTCACTAAATTAACAAAAAGGCTCAGGAACATACAAAATAAAACATTTTACAAATGACTTTAACCCTCTGAAATATTTTGACATGTGTCACCATTTGTTTTATGATAGTAGGTGGGTCCTTTTTGCTACATGTCTACATAGTGCAAGATTCTGGAAACAATAGTTTTGTTAGGTTTTGTGCATTGTGCGATTGGCGAAGAAATGGTTGATGAGAATAATTTTAAAATTCATCAATGAATATTATATAATGATAGAGTTGATGATTATTATTATTTATGATATTTTCATCACAATTAATAATATAGTGTTGTTATTGTGTAAATTTAGGTGATATATAGTTTATATATATTGGCATATATATATATATATATGTATGTATGTATGTATGTATGTATGTATGTATGTATGTATGTATGTATGTATGAATGTATGTATGTATGTATGTATGTATGTATGTATGTATGTATGTATGTATATGTATATGTATATGTATATGTATATGTATATGTATATGTATATGTATATGTATATGTATATACCAGATAAAATTCATGGTTATATTAATTTAATCAATTTACTGTGCGGCATGTTTATTTAATGTTGGAGTGTGTGAAATTAGATTATATGTCTTTTCTATTTATTTTTTTGTTGCTATGCATATGGTTAATAAATACGATTTGAGGGGGGATATAATGATGCATGTAAATAGAGATGGTACTTTGTTTTGGGTTAGAATACATTTGTAATGAACGTTTTCTGATTTGAATGTTTCACATGTAGAGGAACCATGACAGAAATTTGTAATATTGTTTTGGGTTGGAGGTTTCAAAGGTTAGTTTTGGCATAAGTGTTTTTTTGTTTAAATTTTACCTAATTATACTTTTAAAATCAATAATACATGGAACATAGTTTAAGACTAGAAATGTTTTTAGTGGAATGAAGCCTTTTGTTGGTTTTTTATTTTTAGTTATCTTGTATAGTGGAGACATATGACAGTGGATTGTATGGTTTGTTGTAAGTTTTTTGTTGTATAGGGGAAGCTAAGGGACGGTATTTAAATGTTTTTAGTAGGTTGTGGTAATTACTTAGGCTTTGATTAAATATAAAACTTACAAATGATTATTTTGATTAGTTGTTTTCTGTTATGGATCTGCATAGAAATCCATAGCAATTGGACGTATGTATAACTGATCTTTTGTTTTATTTCATGTGGGTATGTGGGTGGGCATGTAGAAGCATGGAAGCTGGTATGTAAATGTTGAACATTGTTTCTAGGGTTATTTGATAATTTGGTAATGAAAAATTGGATGCAGTTCAATAGATGATGATGTCATGGATGCACTTATGAGTTGAAACAAGATTTGTTGTAGATTGCATATCATTTTAGTGGGTTGCTTGTTAGCTTGAGGTGAAGTCTACATGTAGCCAAGGGGTGGGTTGGTTTTTGGCTTGAGGTAGGGCCTACATGTGGCTAGACGTCGTTCAAAATAAATATTGTAGGTCCAAGTGGCTTTGGCATGATTAAAGTTGGTTTCTTGGTTAGCACGAAAAAGGGATAGTGGAAGGCTTTGCTATTTAGTGCAATTTTTAGAGTGGGTGTGATCAATATAAGTACTTTGACAGAGAGTGTGGTTACATAAGTATTGTAATCTTCCTCTTGCAGTGAGCCTTTCCTTTTTGCATAATTGTAGTCAGTAAGGAGGATGGGTACAGTTTGTATGTTATCAGCTCTTGTTTCCCCAAGATTACAAGCAAGGTCTATGGATTTTGAAAGTATTTTGGGTTGTTGTGGTGTGTTAGATTGAGCATATTATGTAATATATTTGGTGTTAAATGTGTTAACACTTGGCTTGTGCTCTAGAATAGTGGAGCAATCATTTGTGAGTTTTTATTCATTTCTATAAAAAAAAATTAATGTAGTGTCATTAGATGCATTGATGGATTTAGTGTCTGGCGAGTTTAGGTTTTTAATAATTTTGACTATCCTTTTTCACTTTTTGTTCATACGGATGATAACACATCATGCTGTCATTCGTTTTCTGAGTTGTCCTCTAGTAGAGAGATATTCGAGGTATAGTTTAAGTTCCAGAAACCTGCTCACTTAGTCCAAACTTAACTCTCGGGTTAGTAGAGTGACAGAAGCTCTAAGAGTGCTCTTCATTCTCTATCCTCCAATTCCCTAAACACTTGCACAATTGATGCAAATTAGGGCAGCCTTCAACTCTCTGCTCTCTATGACCTGGAGTCATTGAGTGGTCGATCCCCCTCCTCTACATACATTAAATAATATTATATGTTGCAACCAAATGTTCAAAATATTGAATATGAAAAAATGTACACTTTATTGATTTTTAATTATTTTATTGGTCTAGACCTTTATCTATGTTCTCTAGTAACTATATATCTATTTTTGTATATCTTTATTTATGATTTTCAAGAACTTCTATATTTGATTTTAATAACAACGTTCCATTTTTTTTTTTGTAAGCAAAAGTGGCAAGCCAGTATAATATTATATATATATATAAATACGATAATACAAAATCATGGTTCAGAAGAGCATACCGGCAGGAAAGAACCAGGAAGAAAACCTCCAGTTATAGCTCAAAAAGATGCAATTCTTACAAAAATATCTCGATGATGAGGATCCATATCATATGTTTACAAAATTGACAGCTTGATACTGTTCAAATGCTACCCATCAAAATCTATAATGCTAAAGTGCATTATGTATTTCCCTGGCTAGCTTTTACGACCCATGCTTTAATAATTACAAACCCAAAATGCTTATAATAAGTCCCATACAGCAAAATACATTAACAGTGGATTGAACCCTTACAAAATTTATCAACAACAACAAAATTTTTGAGAACTAGATTCAATCAACAATAGAGAAATGATCAAAACACCAAAGTGAAGACACTGAAGACGCTGGCATTATTCTTCCATTTGCTTGCCACCCTATACCGAGTTCTCGTCTTGGCCCTCGAGAACTTCCTACAAACCCATATCATTAGAAAAGAAATTATAATCCCCCAGTGGTTCCTTGTCTTTCTTCACTTCCTGCACTAGTTGAGCCCTAGCATAGAAACCTTGATGGCCATCGATAACAAAGACTTTGTTGGAAACTCAAGGGCAGACAACTGAGAGGGGGGGTGAATCAGTTTTCACTGAATCTCAAACTTATTAGACTTATTAACCTTAATTTCAGATCTGATCATAAATCATGAAAGCATAAATGAACAACACATCAGAAGCACACATAACACCAAGATTTTTTACGTGGAAACATTGTTAGGGGAAAAACCACGGTGGAGGTCAATCCACAAGATTATACCCTATTAAAAGTATAAGAAAATATGAATGGGGAATGCACATGCATTCAGGCACACTGCCTAGAGCTCATTGTACAATGCCAAGGAAGACACACTATCTTATAGAAAGATTCAGATTAAAACCATCCAGATTTGAACTAAGAAAATAGCATATGCTAATGCTTGGTTACAGTTCTGGTTAAGCACATGAACACTTCTTTACTATTCTTCACTCTTCTTCACTCTTTGTTCTGCCTTCGAATGATCTGAACTTTATTCACACACAGGACTCATACACTTCGCATTCACACTCACACTCATGCATTCAAATGATAAAACAATCGCTCTTATATATCTACAATAAGAAATTACATCACTATAAGTTGGCCATAAGAAGATAATAAAATAATTACAAACAGTTGGCCCAAAATAAATAAAGATTATTCATGTGAATCAACCAAGGTCAGCCATAACATAGTGAAGACCGAAAACAACATCTCCAACATGAAAACACTTCAATTAATTTCTCCTCAAAGATCCACAACACGCTTCAACACCTTGTTGACCAAGAACATGAAAAACATGAACATGCAAGAGAAAATCTCATATCACGAGCACAACGATCAATGCGGACATGCCACAAAGATATAAAATGAACTAGAAACATCCAAAAGCATCATGAAACACTATATAAGCATCCATAGCAACTGAACTTATTGAAATCACAAATCTTCAATTAGGAACACTAACTGAAGCGATAGAAAAACTGTCAGAATGAAAATCACCATAACTTGATCAAATCTTCATGTGGATCTTTGAAAATCAACATGGATAAACTAGACATACTCAACAAGAAACCCTTTAGTCCACAACCTCATAACAGCAACGTACTGAACACACCAACAGAAAGAACTTCACTTCACCACTGAACACCTATAACACTTCTTATTACAATTTTCTCAATATCCTCAACATATACAGCTTCTAATAAAACAATGCTAATAGTTTTTACATCAATGAAAACCACATATCAGAAACACAACCACAACATCCAACAATCTCCCCCTTTGGCATTGATGGCAACACATGATGTGAAAAATACCATCAACACAATTACACTTACTCTTCCTTTAAGTTCAGAATTTTCTTTCCTCAACTCTTTTCCCCACAAGGCTCTTCTCCCTAGATAATTAACAGTTTTTTTTTCACATTACTCTTCTCCCCCTTTGACATCAATGACAAAGATCTCTTCAATACAAGCTTTGAACCACATATCTAAACTTCTGAACATCTAACTACTCCCCCTGAGTAGCAACCACCACAACATCAATCCAGATCAAAATATGATCATGAAATGCATGGATTGATGCAATGCAATGCATCCTTAGTTCTAATTAGGAGGGGTAATCACCCCTAAATTCCCTATGAGATACTCAAAAGTATCCTTAGGGAACGGATTTGTAAAGATATTTGCAATTTGCTCCTTAGTAGGCACATACTCCAATCTGACTTCCTTTTCACTTACCTTCTCTCTCAAAAAGTGAAATTTTATAGATATATGCTTGGTCTTTGAATGTAGCACCGGATTGTTAGAAATGTTAATAGCACTTGAGTTATCACAAAATATAACAATAGGCTCATCATACACAACTCTGATATCCTTCAGCATTTGTTTCACCCACAGTACTTGAGTACAATTATTAGCAGTAGCAATATATTCTGCCTCTTCAATAGATAAAGAAATAGCATTTTGCTTCTTACTCAAAAATGAAATCAGCTTCTTTCCCAAGAAAAATGCCATACCACTAGTACTTTTCCTGTCATTCACATCTCTTTCCCAATCAGCATCAGTAAAGGCACTCAAAGTAATATCATCATCTTTAGGATACCATAGACCAAAATCAATTGTCCCTTTCAAGTATCTGAAAATTCTCTTCACAAAAGTCACATGAGATTCTTTAGGATCAGCTTGAAATCTAGAAACAATACATACAACATTCATGATATTAGGCCTATTTTGATTCAAATAAATCAATCCACCAATCATTGATCTATATCTTGTCTGATTTTCTTTCGGGGAATCATCATCAGTTGTCAACTTGCATCCGGTCACCATGGGTGTACCAACGACCTTTGAATCTACCATACCGAATTTCTTCAGCAATTCCTTCACATACTTGGACTAAGATATAAAAATCCCTTTATCTAACTACGTAATTTTTAATCCCAAGAATAATTTCATCTCTCCAATCATTGACATCTCAAATTCATTATGCATCTCATTAGCAAACTTCATGCACAATCTATCATCTCCTCCAAATATGATATCATCAACAAAAACTTCCACAATCAAATCTTTATCATCATTCTTGAAATACAAATTACTATCAGTAGTACCTAAGTTGTTAAGTCCAAGTTTCACCAAGTACTTATCCAATCTGGCATACCATGCTCTAGGGGCTTGCTTAAGACCATACAATGCTTTCTTCAATCGACACACCATATCTTCCTGATCAGTCAATTAGAATCCATCAGGTTGCTCAACATATACTTCTTCCAATTTTACATTTAGAAAAGCAAACTTTACATCCATTTTGATAAACCTTGTAGTCTTTATAAGCAGCATAAGCAAGAACAATCTCACAGCTTCAATTCTAGCAACAGGGGCAAAGGTTTCTTCAAAATCAATACCTTCCATTTGAGAATATCCCTTACAAACCAATCTTGCTTTGTTTCTAACCACTTCACCTTGTTCATTCAGTTTGTTTCTAAAGACCCATTTAGTTCCAATTACATTCTTATCCTTAGGTTTGGGAACAAGAATCCATGTATCATTTTTCTCAATTTGCTGCAGTTCCTCTTTCATTGCTTCAACCCAATGCTCATCTTTGCATGCTTCATTCACACTGTTAGGCTCAATCTTTGAAATCAAACAATACTCTTCTGCAATCTTTCTCCTAGTCTAGACACCTTTGTTCTTATCACCTATGATCTGATTCTCTGAATGATTCAATCTCACATACCTCAGAGTCTTCTTAGAATGTTCTTCAACTTCAGGCTCTTCTGATCTCTCTTCTGTTCTTCCATCAATTTCTCCTTCTTCTTGATTTTCTTGATTCACCGAAAGGATTTGAACTTGACTTGTAGTCTGACCTTTCTTTCCTTTGCTTGTAATGTCATTTTGATCATCAAAATCATATCCACAGGTTCTGGATAGTGTACCAAAGTTTTCATCAACCTTAACATTTGCACTTTCAACCATTTTCTTCAATCTCTTATTGTAACACCGGTAGGCCTTACTTTTAGTAGTGTAACCTAGAAAGATTCCTTCATCACTCCTAGCATCAAAATTTCCTATATCTTCATCTCTTTTGATATAACACTTGCTTCCAAAGATTTTGAAATATCTAACAGTAGGCTTTTGATCAATCCATAGTTTAAAAGGAGTCTTACCAATATCTCCTTCGATTTGTACCCGGTTAAGTGTGTACACAGTAGTACTCATAGCTTCTCTCCAATAGATATGAGGCACATTTCTTTCTAACATCATGATTCTAGCTGCATCTAGAACTATTTTTTTCTTCCTTTCCACAACTCCATTATGTTGAGGGGTCCACGGTGTAGATAACTGTCTCTTTATTCCATGCTCTTCACAAAAAAATTAAACTCATCAGAAGTGAATTCACCACCTCTATCCGATCTCAGACACTTAATCTTCCAATCAGTCTATGTCTCAACCATAGCTTTAAAGATCTTGAACTTTTCCAAAGCTTCAAATTTCTCCCTTAAGAAAGTAGCCCACATCATCCTTGAATAATCATCAATAAGCAACATGAAGTATCTGTAACCTTGTAAACTTCTAGTTCTAGTAGGACCACACAAATCAGTATGCACAAGTTCCAACAATCCATTTGAATTTTTTTGTTTACTCCATAATGAAATTCTTGTTTTCTTTCCTAACTGACATTCTTTGCATATGGCATTAGTAGGTTTCATCAGCTTAGGAAGATCTCTCACAGCCTTAGTGGAACTTATCTTGACAATGTTATCAAAGTTAACATGACACATTCTCCTATGCCATAACCAACTCTCATCAACTTGAGCAATCAAACAACTTTTACTAGCACCATTGAAATGAAAGATATTACCTTTTGTTTGTGTACATGATGCAATCACATTTCTAGAATTTCCCAATATTTTGCACTTACCATCCATGAACTGAAGATTGTATCCCTTATCAACCATTTGACCAACACTCAAAAGATTGTGCTTCAAACCTTCAACATACAAGACATCATCAATGTTATGCTTACCATCAAGAGAAATGCATCCTCTTCCACGGATTACACCAATTGTGTTATCACCAAATCTCACAACACCACCATCATACTTCTCCAAATTCACAAACTTATTTTTATCTCCTCTCATATGATGAGAACAACCATTGTCAAATACCTATTCATCTTTCTCTTCAACTCGAGCAACTAGGTATTTCTCCACATTTGTACAACTAGAAAATTCAGTAGACGCGGATTATTTTCCTTGATAGCAATAAACACAAATTCATCTTCACTTGCATTTCCTCTGTCAAATTCATCTTCACTTGCATTTCCTCTGTCAAATTCATCATTTTTTACACCTTCATCAGCAGCATAGTAACACTTCTTTTGTAATTTAGGCTTGTTAAATCTTGGCATGGAAACTCTCTCAAGACACCTTGATGCAAAATGACCTATCTTATTGCAAGATAAACATTTAATAGGAAACTTTCCCTTATACTTACCTTGTCCTCTGGCTTCTCTTTTCACAATCAATGCTTCAAGTTCTTCAAGCTCTCTTTCTTCTTCATCCAGCTGTTTCATTTCATCCTCATACTTGAATGTCTTTCTTGATGAACTTTCACCTAGATCATATCTTTGTCTATCTCTTCTAGAAGTATTAGCCTTAAATGCATATTCAACCTTAGGAAAGGCATCACCAAATTCACTCAACTCAAAAGCAGTAAGCTTACCAATCAACATATCTTTGGTAACATTTGTCACAGTTTAGAGTTCTTCAATAGCACTAGCCTTGACTTTGTAAGAATCAGGAAAAGATCTAAGCACTTTAGCAACAATCTCTGATTCATCTATTTGTCCATCAGCACATCTGATACCACACACAAGTTCATTTACTCTTTGCATGAAAGTAGTAACATTTTCATCATCACCCATTTTCAACTTTTCATATTTTCCTTTTAGACTTTGTAGCTTAGCAATCTTCACATTTGCATCACCTTCATACAAGTTCTCCAAATTCTTCCAAATCTCATAATAAATCTTCAAATCCATCACATTTTTCATCTCAGTATCAATCAAAGCACTCAACAACACCTCCTTAGCCCTGATATTATATTCAGCATCCCTAATCTCAACAGAAGTAGTAGAACCATTATGTGGAATAACATATATATTTTTTGTAATGCTCCAATAGGGTTCACCAATGCATCTCAGATGGCACTCCATTCGAGCTTTCAACAAAGAATAATTTGTTCCGTCAAATCTAGGACTATCCTTCTTATGAGTCACCATCCTGGATCATCACAAGTTGTTAAATTTCTTCCAAGGAACCACAAGCTCTGATACCAATTGTTGGCAACTCAAGGGCGGACAACTAAGAGGGGGGGTGAATCAGTTGTCACCGAATCTCAAACTTATTCAACTTATTAACCTTAATTTTAGATCTAATCATTAATCATGAAAGCATAAATGAAAAACACATCAGAAGCACACATAACACCAAGATTTTTTATGTGGAAACCTTGTTAGGGGAAAAACCACGGTGGAGGTCAATCCACAAGATTATACCTTGTTAAAAGTATAAGAAAATATGAATGGGGAATGCACATGCATTCAGGCACACTGCCTAGAGCTCACTGCTCAATTACAACAAGGCTCACTACCCAAGGAAGACACACTATCTTATAGAAAGATTTGGATTAAAACCATCCGGATTTAAACTAAGAAAATAGCATATGCTAATGCCTAGTTACAGTTTCGGTTAAGCACATGAACACTTCTTTACTCTTTTTCACTCTCTGGTCTGCCTTCGAATGATCTAAACTTTATTCACACATAAGACTCATACACTTTGCATTCGCACTCACACTCATGCATTCAAATGATAAAACAATCGCTCTTATATATCTGCAACAAGAAATTACATCGCTATAAGTTGGCCATAAGAAGATAATAAAACAATTACAAACAGTCGACCCAAAACAAATAAATATTATTCATGTGAATCAACCAAGGTCAGCCATAACATAGTGAAGACTGAAAACAACATCTCCAACATGAAAACACTTCAATTAATTTCCCCTCGAAGATCCACAACACGCTTCAACACCTTGTTGGCCAAGAACATGAAAAACATGAACATGCAAGAGAAAATATTGGATCACAAGCACAATAATCAATACAGACATGCCACAAAGATAGAGAACAAACTAGAAACATCCACAAGAATCATGAAACACCAAAGAAGCATCCGCAGCAACTGAACTTACTGAAATCACAAAATATTCAATCAAGAACACTAACTGAAGCAACAGAAAAACTATCAGAATAAAAATCACCATAACTCGATCAAATCTTCATGTGGATCTCTAAAAATCAACATGGATAAACTAGACATACTCAACAAGAAACCCTTTAGTCCACAACCTCAGAACAGCAATGTACTGAACACACCGACATAAAGAACTTCACTTCACCACTAACAACTTGTAACACTTCTTATTACAATTTTCTCAATATCCTCAACATATACAGCTTCTAATACAATAATGCTAATAGTGTTGACATCAATGACAACCACATATCAGTAACACAACCACAACATCCAATGGACTTGACCTACGTCCAATTCCTTTCTTCTTTCAACTGGCTTAGACGATGCATTCCCAGTGGCCAATTCCACTGATGAAGGGTTTCTAGGATGGTGGGGAGCATGCTCACGCAAGAATGAGATTGAATAATAATTTTCTTTGATGTCAAATGCCATGGTAGCACACATTCTCCTACAATTCTTCCTCAATACTTTTAACATGACACTATCATTCCTAAATTTCAAAGTAAGTCTAATTGACTCAAAAATTTCTTCAAAACCCTACCGATTTTTAATGTAATCCCTTGGAAATAGAACCCCCACAAACCCATCCCCAGTAAAGAAATTATAACCTTGTACTGTGTGCAACAAAGATTCATTATCCAGTAATTGGGGTTTGACAAATCTTGACACAATTGCTTCAAGTTCAATTAGGGATTGAAAAAGATCCAAAACGTTTGACAAGAAGACCGATAGTACCTGAGATGGGAAAATCAAATGCCTGGCTCTAGGACATGTAATTTCAACTCCTAATATCGATCTCACAGATTCCTCCACCCTAGGAAACTCTATATTAAAAATCAGAGCCAAATTTTCATGCGTGAGTTGTTCTTCAAATGGTCGTTCCCACTGGCGGACATGGCAATTCACTCTCAGGTTCTATGGCCTAGCCATCATCTTGACTATGATTTGCACCCACAGACGCAGATGCCAAATTTTTGTTCCTCAAATATTTTCAAAGAAGAAGAAAATGCTCTTTTGAGTGCATTAGGTGATGAGGACCATTATTTAAAGCCAAGTTAAATATAATGAAAGTGGCTTTGCAAGCAAGCCACCAAAAAATCGACAAGATTTTCATCACATTCTCACTCATGTAATATCCCCAATCCTATAGGGATGATAAATTTTTCCATGCTTGAAGTACCTACAAAATAAACCATTTATGTGCTACTGAGGAGATACGTGGTTGTTGCATGTCCTTCCTCCCTTCCTGAAAACTTAAACTTTGAGTTGGAGAAATTAATGAAAGGTGTGTCGGTACAACATTAGAGCTATGATAATCATTACTAAGCCTTGCCAACTTTAGTAGCACGAAACTGAGAGGATGGAACAAGCATAATTTAGTAAAATTTCCCACTAAATGTTGGAGTCTGAATGTTAGCAGATGTGGTCATTCAGCTTGTGTTAAGTCTTTTGTCTTGAATATTTCTTAAATATTCTCACCAGATAAAGGAATATAAGTACCTTCAAATAAACTACATGTTAGAGAGAATAAAAGAGATGAACAAGTGTCCCTTTGCGAAGGCTCATGGCTACTCCATGATGTGTCCTTTAACTGATAAAATTGAGCTAATATGATGTCAATATTGTTACATCAACACAGGTAATCATCACTTGAGGAAAAACAAATATTGAGCCTGGGTTGTGAATATAAACGTGTCTAGAGAGGCTCAATTATACACGAGCAGCAGTTATAATTTATAGTCCCCTGAATTAGAAAACTTGTTGAATGATGACTAAACAAATTTGGATTTCCCTATTTTACCTTACTTCCCTCGTGTGATGTTATTTTTACTTGCAAATTTAAATCATTCATTTGAATGATTTCCTCTTGCCTCTTGTTTGATTAGATCGATCAATTGAGGGAATGCACTTAACTAGCTTGTGTCATGTAATACCTTTATCTCCATAGCCTCACACCCCAAGTTTGCAAGAAAGTCTACTATCTTATTGCCTTCTCTGTAAGTGTGAGATATTATGGTGGCAATAAAATTATCTATCATTTTCCATGCTTTATGTAAAATATAACTTAAGTTCCAATTTTGAACCTTTCTTACTCTGCATGCATTTATAATTATCATAGAGTTGCCTTCTATGTGAAGATTTGAAATCCCCATTTGTGATGCCAATTCCAATCCCAATTTAATAATGCTTGTGCTTTTGCACTATTATTCATGCCTTGTTTTAAATAAATTGAAGAGGCTGCCAAAATATCCCCTAATGAGTTTCTTATGCAAATACTTGCTCCTGACTGTCCTGATTCACCTTTAGACGCCCCATCAAAATTTAATTTAGCAAAGCCCTCTTCAGGTGGGATCCATTTGACTAAGCTTCTATCAACTTTGTTGGCACTATTTTTAAGCAAACTGCCATCAAATGGTAGCTTAATATCCTTCCAATTCATCAAAATGAAACTGTCCCAATTTGTGAATTTCTCTTTGTAAACACAAGTATTAACCCCTTCTGATATTGCTTTTTCAATTTTCAACATTGACAGCTCAACTGGAGATTTTTTTTTCCTGAAGATTCTCATGTTTTTTCCCACCAGATGTTCCATACAACAATCATTGGGACAATATGGCAAATACATGCGAAGAACGAAGTTTGGTATAGTAATGGCCAACTTTGAAATAGATCCCATATTGTATTTGGGAGAGGATTATAGAGATCTAACTTGTTTTTAATGAAATTCCAGCACTGATTGGAAAAATTGCATTGAAGAAGAAAATGATCAGTTGTTTCAAACTCTTCTTTGCATACCAGGCACTTGAATGTGTCTGCAATCTTCAATTTGGCCATATGATCACTTGTTAGGATTCTTTTTTGTATGGAAAGCCACACAAAACTACCCGCTTTTGGTAAGACTTTGTTATTCCAACAAAAGGTAAATGCTCGTTGGGGTTGTGAAGTATGATTAGATTGGCTTAGAACTGCATATCCTTCCTTCACAAAATATATTCCAAGTTTTGAGGCTGCCCATATTATTTTATCTCGTTTTGTAGATAAATACACTATTATTTCCTTCATAATGTTATAGAAAATATTAGACTGTTGTGGAGAAATAAGACTGATTGGAGGTTTTTTCCACACTACTTTCCTAGTAAGAGAACTCAATTACTGCACATAGTCTAGCAAATTTTCACCCCAAGCTTCAGATAGAATTGTTCTTACCTCATGTAGATCCTGATTTTCTGACAGTGGTGGTTTTCCATTCCATGAGTTTTCCCAAAACTTTACGCTATGCCCATCATTTACCTCCCAGGATGAAAACTTCATTATGAGATTCCTACTATTCAAAATGAAATTCCAAATAGCAGATCCCTTTGGAGGATCCCCACTGTTAAGATTCTTGTTGGATTTTCATTGTCTAGATATTTGACTTGCATTATTCTAGACCATTTAGCCTCTTGATTAGAATACATTTTCCATGCAAGTTTGGCCCCAAATGCTTTATTTCTCCATGAGATATTTTGAACTCCAGCTCCTGCTTGTTTCTTTCCTCTTGCCAGGCCTTGTAGGGAAACTAGGGGTACATTTTTCTGCTAATCAATGTTACCTTTCCAGAGAAAAGATTATTATCTTTTCTATTTTAGAAATTACTGATGCAGGAGCTTTAAGGACAACTAGGAAATAGTTTGGAATTGAACCTAAAACTGATTTGATTAGGAGAATTCTGCTTGACAGTGATAGCCATCTAGCTTTCCATATCAAAATTCTCACTTTAAGCCTATTAATTACCTTATCCCAATAATGTGCTTTATTTGAGCCTTTGAAGAACAAGATCCCTAAGTAGGTTCAAGGCAATTATGCTTCTTGAAATCCCAAAATCTTCACTATTTTCTTCTTCAGGTGATCAAGAGTATTTAAAATATAAATCTTTGACTTAGCTGAATTAATTTTTTGCCTATATGTTGATGAATATTTGTTGAGAACCTCTTTGACCTATTTAGCTTCTGATAATGTTGATTTATTGAATAGTAGAGTGCCATCAGCAAAGAGGGAGTGCATGACTGAAATACTTGAATTTTCTATCTACACTCCTTGCCATAAACATTGATTATGCTTTAGTAGGATGAATATACTTAAGGCCTTTGCCATAATAATGAAAAGAAATGGTGAAAGTGGATATCCTTGTCTAACTCCTTGTGAAGCACTAAAGAAACCTACTGGGTTTCCATTTATGATCGCTGAAAACTTGGCTCCAGATAAACAAGACATTATCCACCTATGCCATTGAGAGAAAAATCTGAATTTTGATAGAACCTTATTAAGAAACTTCCAATCAACCTTATCATAAGCTTTCATCATGTCTAACTTCATAGTGAAGGAGGGAAGCTTTGGTGTTGATATTGTGTGCAGTACTTCATGTGAGACAATTGCTCCTTCATGTGTCTCCCTTCCAGAAAAAAACCTCCTTGCTCCTGAGAAATAATCCTTGGTATGAGCAGTTGCAGTCTCAGGTAGATTGCTTTCGTGAATATTTTGTAAATTGTATTGCATAATAAGATAGGCCTAAACTTAGAAAAAAATTTAAGCTCTTTAACCTTTGGTAAAATTGCAATGTTGGTTACATTAAATTGCCTAAACATGGATCCAGTTCTTCTAGACTCTTCAAGTGCCCAGAGAAGCTCAAAACACAAAAATTCCCAACATTTTTGAAAAAATAAGGTTGTGAATCCATCAGGACCAGAAGCCTTATCAGGTGGAAGTGAGAAAACTACATATTTCAGCTCTTCCATGGTGAAGGGTCTCATGAGAAAATTATTGTCTTTGTTACTGATAAGATGTGGAATTGTGATCAAAATTTCTTGTTGATCATTAATTCTACTGCCATCTATGCTTAGCGGGGCAGATAGAAGTTTTGAGAAAAAACTTAACACCTTCATTATTAATGTCTTCTTCCTTTGAGAGCCAGTTTCCTAAGGACAACTCCTGAATTGAATGAATTGATTTTGTTGCCTTTTTTATCTATGCAGAAGCATGAAAAAAATTAGTGTTACGGTCACCCTCTTTTATCCATAATTCTCAAAACTTTTGTCTCCAATAGACCTCTTATCGTGCACATAACTCCTCCCATTCCTCTTGCAACCTTTTATGTTTGTCATATAGAGTAGCATCCAGACCATTTTGAATTATACTCTCATGGACTATTGTTAATTCTTTAAACACTATATCTTTCTGCAAGAAAATATTTTTAAATACTTGCTTGTTCCAGATCCTTATTTGTTGCTTCACAAAATTCATTTTTTTATTAAAATGAAACATCTTGGTCCCTTGTTCATGTGGAGCATTGACCCACCACTATTTCAAAAGGTCCATAAACTAGGGGTGCCTAAGCCACATGCTTTCAAATTTAAAAGATGACTTTTCTCTTGGGAGATTATGTTCGATATGGTCAAACAAATTGCATAATGATCCGAACCAGGATAAGGAAGAATTTTTGAACTTAGATTATGCGAGAAAGTAAACCAATTAGGAGATACCAAAAACTTATCTAATCTTTCTGTTATTTGAAGAAAACCTTTCCTTTTGTTGGTCCAGGTGTATTTTCTTGAGATTGGTTGAATATCCCTTAGAGCATTGGATGCTATAAACAGACCGAAATCTAACATCACCCTTGGTGGTGGACTTATTCCTCCACTCTTTTCTTGTAGAGATGTTATTGCATTAAAATCCCTTGCTAATATAATTTTCCCACTATGGATCAAACCTATTTTCCTTGAAATTTCATCCCACAGATTCTTCTTTTCCCAAGTAGATGTAGGACCATAGACATTTATAAGCCAAAAATGTAGTTCAAACTTTGTCACTTCTACAAGCTGCCAATAATTCTCATTTTTTATGTGATTTAACGGTTACCAACTTTGGGTTCCACAAGATGACTAGACCTCCTGATGCCCCTTGAGATGGTGAGTGCATTGATTCCCATCTGGCCCACTTTTTTATTGAGGATTCAAATGCATCAATTGAAGACTTTGTTTCTTGTAGAAGAAAAATGTCTTCTCCACAAGCATCTATTAGTTGCTTGATGTGCTCGAACACTTGTCAAGGGCATTAATTCCCCTAACATTCCATGATGAAATCCTCATTGTACCTAAGGAGAGAAACATGTTGTTGCTCTCCTCGGTCTCTTATTTGACATGGATTCAAAAATTGTTTTCTGCACTCCTACCTCTATTTGTTCCTTCATCTTAGTGAGGTTTGATTTTCTACCTCTTTTCCCAGGGGATTTCTTCACTAAAGGTTGAAATAAGGATTGTGATAATATAAGATGTTTCATGCAATCTATCACTTTAGGCATCAATCCTTTTGTTTCTAGCAGGTTATCCCTTTGTGTTTCTTCCTTAGATACTTGGCCTTCCACATCCAACAGATACTGATCATTCAAAGTCTTTGCAAAAACCTCTTTCCCTCTCATTTCCTTTTGTTTCCAATGTAAACCCAGGGGACTGTGTGCACCCTATAGATCTAGCAGAGTGCTACTTTCCCAAAAATCCTCTTCCACTGCAATTTCATCAAATAAGTCTGCACCAATTGAAAACAACATCTTATCTGCCAAATATTTAAGGTCGACATCATTTATCCTCTTTGTAGTACTCAATGGGAGCCATTTGTCTTCCCCATCAAAAGGAGACAACTCTTGAGTGATTAGTTGACCCTGTTGTGTGTTATCATTTAATGACCAAGCAGCTAAATAATCCTTCATGCCTTGAAACATTAGCTTCTTCACTATTTCCTATAGTTGTTTCTCTAAGATTATTTTTTCCTTAGGAGAGTATAAGCTAAGTGATAAACTAGATAAAGTTTGTATTAGATTCCATACATTTTTTGGCACTTTAAGTTGTAATGCAACTTTTTTATTTTCTCTTGAATTTGTAAAAAGCCCCTATTATGTTCCAACTCCTTCCCTTTTTCTCTTGTGCATGCGATTTTTACTATTATTAACCTCTTGATCTAGTTTTTCTTGAATATTTTGCTCATTATGTGTACATACACCTAATTTTGGAGCTGATGTATCGATCTAACTGTGTTGATGCAGAGCACTTTTAGAATTTACCATATGATTAGAATTTGATGAGAAAGGTCTTGACGTGCACTGGGAAGAAGTATGGCCTATGATGTGACAATGAGGACAAGTAGTTTCAGGGGATTCAAAGAAAATTTGTAGGTGCCATATGTTGAACTTTGAGATTAATTATATATGTCATGGAAATTCCTTGGTCATATCTATGAGAGCACAAGTTCTAATGGGTTTTGAGGGGTTTTTAAAAAAAACCTTATCATGCATGAGGAAAATTCCCACGTGATTAGCTATTGACTCAACCAAATTTAGTTCCCTATATTCCAATGGTAATTTTGGCATTTGGAACCAGTAGGGAACAAATATAAAGGAAGCTTCTTCTGATTTGAAATTTGGAATCTAAGGTTGCATGCATAACCCTGACCCTTGGAAAACCCATGATTTGATTCTAAATGCTTCCTCTTTATGAATTTTACTATCAAATATGACTACAAATATGCCCTTTTCAAAATTCAAATAAAAAACTTGTTGCACCCCTTCCTAGTCATCATAAATCAAATCTTTTAATTGATTTAAAGGTAGATTTAGGTTCCAAAACTTACAAATTAGGGCTTTATCCCTTAGATCTTGAATTTGAGCTTGCAGGATACTTTCTGGAAAAGTGATTTTGACCACATCTCGTTCTCCTAAGGAAATGGTTTTTGCCTCCTAGTGATTGATCTTGTTAGATGGTTCATTTTCTTCCTCCTCTGACACCTTATGCTTCCAAACTTGCTTATGTACTCCTTTTTTCTTTGACCCCTTCTTCTTTTTGTTTGATTTTTTCTCTTTTTGAACCATCTGAACTTGAGCACCTTATTTAACACTCTTTTGCATGGGAGACCGGTTGTGTGGTTGTGGATTGAAGGGGGTGCCTTGGTGGTTTGTAGTCATTGCACCAGGGCCATGTTGTTGTAATGTGTTCTTTGGCAGCAGGGCCTTAAACCCTATAGTTTCCCCTTGTAGATTAGGGTTCCTCTAGTCTAGAACATTTCTTAGTTTCGTAACTACCCCAGACTTTTGAATTTCTAGGTTCTTAGCTTGCAAGTCTTTTGAACCCTTATTTTCCTATTATGGGCACCCTTCTCTTTTAGCTTGCACTTCTTTTGAGCCTCTATTTCTAAATGACTTGAGGTCTGCCTCTACTTCCCAATAAACCGTTGCAAGAAAGTTGATTCTTTCTCATAAGCTTTTTCCTGGAAATTATTGTTAAACAAGGTATCTCGTTCACAAATATCTACAATTGGTTGACCATTTCTATTCAAAACCCTATGGGGTGGAACTAGTTCCCAATTGGGACATGAAAAATGGTGCCTTCTTTTGTGCACTCTTTTTGCATGATACCTTTCTAGATCACTCATGGGTCCCCGAGGTTGATAGTTCTGGTTTCAGTGAAAATTTCTACCACGAGGACAGTATAATCTGTCATTTTCTACAATATAGCTATTAGGATACCATTGTTGCTTCAAAGCCATTGATCCTGATATAAATTCTACCATTCCACTTATAAACTTGTTATTACATACAAGAACTCAATAGTTGACTATAATTACCCCTTCTCCATTTTTCACATTATTTTGATTGTATTCAATGAAAATTCCTCGGATATTATTGAAATAACTATGTTCAACTCTATTGGGACTAATTATCTGAATTGAATGATTTCTTTATATCCAATGTTTGTATATCTATATGCACCATACACATTTAGCAACACTAGTTCTCTTGACACATGAAATCTAAGATAATTATAGTGGTAATAGTTGACAAAATTATTGGTAAGAAAATCAATCCAGTAAAAAAACTTTTGCAAATATGACCATAATAATAATGCTCAAGAAGGAAAACACTGAAACTGTACAAGCAGTAAGACTACAACAATATACACTTGACAGCACCACAACAATATGTCAAGGTATGCACTTCTCTTTCTATCTACAGTAAGTAACAACAAATTTTGTTTACAATATGGATTCAACATCAATTTGATATCATTCATAACTCATTTTGATCAAACACAAAGATTTACGATTCTCATTTGTAACCCACAAACTGGTTTACTTTCGTCATGTGATGCATATCCCCTAACAACTTTTCTACTATAAGAATAAATGTGTCATACTTAATCTTGTAAAGACTACCTACATTATAATTCAAGATATCCATATCTAAATCCTTATTAGTATTCATTTCCCTAGTCATGCAACCAATTTTTTCACAGAAATCAGCTCTCCACTCATAACATGTTTTCAAGTCACCATTTGTTGACCTTATCAAAGGCATACTAAAAACTTCCATCTTTTCAAATGCCTTTAATTGATCAAACATCCATTTCCAAAAAAAATATGATATAGAACAACGATGTCTAATAAATCACATCTTGCAACAATATCTGATACGGCTTCAACTGTGGCATGATCTAAGTTTCCATGCTTTAAAACTAGTTTCAACAAACTTATTTGCATATACTAATTTAGATGTACACACTTTAACCTATTTCCCATTGCTATATGATTTTTCAATCCATCCCTTAATCATCTTAATTGTCCCATACTCTTTCAATATCACTAAGAATACAAGTTAACCTATACTCCAACATTTTTTGAACAATTTCAGAAGTTTTTTCATGTCTTTCACTTTGTATACTTTTATCTTCCTTTCTCATTTTAACAATTTCTTCTTTCAACTTCTTATTCTAAACTCTCAACATATCTCTTTCCTGACACAGTATATCTTCTACAATTTTCTCCCTTTCTATAATCAACCCTCCTCCACTCCTGCAATTAGGATGCAATGCCCTATTTTCTTCTTTTAGTTTTACAATTTCAACTTCCATACTACTCATAACAAATCCTACACCCTCACACCTATTAAAAAATTGTTAATAAGTTCAACAGTTGATGCATTATCTCTTTCTTTGTCCTCTCATCTTTCTCCATTCTTTTCAGAATGATACGACATTTTCTGGAACAAGTTCTCTCCTTCTCTTGTCTGACTTCCCAAATCTAGTTCTCCCAATTGATAATCTTCTTTCCTCATCTCGCACTCAACCTTTTCCACTTTTGGGATAGCAATTTCTACTATTCTTTTTCCATCCTTATCTATTCTAATACACATGACAACCTTCTTGATTTTTTCAGTCGTAGTCTTTCCAGTTTCAAAGTGGTTGCATTGATTCCATTATCTATTTTCTCTTCCAATACATATCTATTTCTCTTCTTTGCAAGACTTTGTGTCAACCATCCTAGATAGGTAGTGTTTCCTTTATTCTCCAACAAATCCATTACTAATCTGGTGCCTGAAACCTCTAAACCCTCGTCCTCTATTGTGTATGTTACTATTCTTGCATTTGTGCTACAAACTCTATATTTTCTTCCAGAAGACTTTGTGTCAAGAATTGTCTCCTTTTTTATGTGACTTTTTTCTTGCTCACAAAATTCAGATGTACCAACCTCATCTACAACATAAACTAGAGCAGACACAATCTCAAAAAAGAAAACCCCAACAACAATGCAAAATTGCAGAAAACAACAAAAAAATTGTTTACAAACATCATTTCCACAAAAATAGGACTCACCAGCTAAACAGGACTCTACAAATGGAAAAGTTGGAAATGAATTGCTCCCAAAATAAATTCCTCTTCCTTTTCTTCTTTGTAGATGAAACTCTTCCTTGTCCTCGTCTTCACTAATTTCCAATATGACTAGTTCTATCTTCTTATACTCTGTCGATCCACTATGCACAGAAACAATATTTTCATTGTACATAGTGTCGTGCCATTAATATTTTCTCTTGTTTTCTTTTTGTTATTCTTATATAGCTTCTAGCAATTTCATCATTACAAAAGAAAGTTCAATCCACTTCTTCGACAATTCCATAACTCTTGTTCCTTTGTCTTCAATACTTGCATTCTCCACAATAAAACAATCAACATTACAGATTCCTTCCCTAGATACATTTTGGGAATAGTACCCTAGATCTAGAACTTCGCCAGTGTCCTTTAATTCTTTTGATACCCTCCCTACATTGCAATGTCTAATCATATCTACTGTCAATCTACATAAATCTTTGATTCTTACTTCATATTCATCTTGGCAATTACACCAATGATCTTCCAGTGCAGGTTCATGTTTATAGAATGAACCAATAACCCTGCTAATTGTTCCAACTTGATCAAATCTACCTCTTGGTTCATTGTAAACGTCCATTGCATACAAGTTCAACTCAGTGCAAGCAGTCTTTGCATTTTTTATGCTACCATAGGAATATACACTAATCTTAATAGGGAACGAGTAAACTGATTTATATTTGCCACTAATGAATTTGTGAACCTCGATCACTTGCATGCATACTTCCATTAGAAGTATTCTATCAAATGGATACCTAGGCAGTTTCGGTGGAGCTTTATGAAACCCTGCTACCCTGATGTAGGAAAACATTTTAAATTGAACATACCAATTACCCCAGTTCTTTAATTCATGCATTTCCTCTATTGACATTCTCTTGGAATAATCACCTTGCAATCCTTGGATTATTGTATACAGAAATACATCATTCACTATGCAAAAAAAAAAAATTATTGGCATTGAGCTCTAATTGTTGGTAATGTTCATATACTTTTGTTTTGCCTACTTGTAAATATCCTTTTGATGATAGGCTAGGAAACACTTGTTGAGAAGCGAGAAAATATACCAAAAAAGAAGTCATGTAGAGTTTTCTAGTGGTCATCACTTCCTTTAATTGTTTATCTAAGCTATTGCTAATGATAGTTGCCCAATCAATTTTCTTCCCTTCAACTATTGTCAAAATATGTAGGCACATCCATGGTTCAAATTTTGTTACATGAGAATAACCATACACCCTCTTCAACAAAGTAATATAGTCTCTAATATCCTCTTGAAACTTAGTTTTTTGCTGCACCTTTGCAATTTTAAGTAGCACTTTCCTAGGATTAAGTAAAAGTTGAGTTTTCATAAAATTAAGACATGTGCCATTATTCCTATCAAAATAGGCTAATCCCTTTCTTAGGTCAATCTCTTCATATTTTGCACATGAGGAAATCCCAAAAACTCTTTCAATAATCTTTTCACTTAAATCAAACACTGTTTCACTAGACTCTCCTACTGTTTTCCTATTTTTATCATCATAGAACTCAACACAAGCTAATACCAAACTGAAATCGGATTTGCTACTGCCTCTAGCAATCCTGATTTAACCAGATAACTTGCCATTGCCAATATACCTATTATATACCCAAGCCTATTTCAAATTTCATTAATATCTATGTCACCTAACTTTGTATCTCCAATCTCTACATAAGGCGAGCAAATTTTCAAACCAATGCAATAACCCTTGTATTGGTGCTTCATGTTCTTGGCTTATCCTTTGTGTTTACTCATGTGCTCAACACATCACAATAGGCACAAATTCAATTCGTTGCTCAACACTAACAATACTAAAATCCTCTACACCACAAACCAACAAAACCCTAATAATTAACCTAGATCTATGCTTCTACAAACATCAAACTGGTAACATTTTTCATAAAACTACTTATAATATATGCTAACCAACACTTGAAAAACAACTCACAAAAAAATAGAAAAATAAAACAACAAAACCACAAATTCTTGCATAAAACAACAATTTGTGAGCTACATACAGACTTACTAGCCAGTAGGCTCCACCATGCAAACAAGAACAAGATTTTCTTCCCCTGATGTACCCAAATGCAATCAATTCTAGTAATAGAATCAGAGAAAGCGACACCATGTACATGCAGACCACCTCCTTGTTGAAAATTGATGTGTTTTCTTAGCTTAATACTTTGTAAAACTTTAATATTTATGATCTAAATAAGATTTTCCTTTGTTACATATTCTTTGTGGGTTATTATCTTGATTAATCCATTTTATTATCTATAGAATGTAGACAGAAGTTGATAGAAGAAGTAGACAGGATATTTGAAAGATTACACAAGCATGTACCGTGGAGAAACCCTTTGGGGAAAAAACTCCACTAATAATTATTCTATTATTCAATCTCTAAAGTAGATTACAATAGCTCCAATTCTTGCTTGAGAATGCCTCTTTTGCCTTCACCAAAACTTCTTCACAACCTGCAATAAAACTAATCCAAACTCTCTTCAACTTGCTTGAGATAAATAGGCTTTGAATAACTTTGTAAACTCCAACTGAGTTACAATTACAATGCTCAAGCCCTATCCCTAAAAGGTACACCTATCTCATGCAAATAGAGTTATGTCGTGAAGAACAATGTCAAATCCTCATCTTCATGCATTTTGGCGTCCCAAACTGAAGTAGCAACTCAACCTCTCTTCTATAAATATCTTCAAGGCTTCATCCTCAAAGTAGGTGCCCTAAAGAGGTCCCACGTCTTAACTTAGCCTTCTAAAATATCTCAACATGCAAAGGAGTTAATTCCAAGAAGCCAACTTTGGCGCCCAAGTTGGGTCCAAGTCATTTATTGTTAACTGAAACATTTCTCAACACCATTCATGCAAGAATGGTCATCACATGTTAACTAGAAGTAGTCCATGTTATCTATCATGCAACTCAAGTCATTATCCATGCATTCCAAGTTAACTGAAGTCAACTAGCATTCAACTAAAACTAACTAAAAATAACTGAACTGAACTGAACTGAACTGTATTGAACTGAACTGAACTGATTCTGAACTAAAATAAACTAAACTAAACTGATTCTGAACTAAAATCAAGGTGAGTGTCACCTACCATGTGGGTGCCCCATGTGCCCCTATTATTTAGGAACTCATAATGGACGCCCTCACATGCTCCTAATATTTAGAATTAATTACAAATGTCAATTAACATGATTATTTCATCAAATATTAATCTCTTTCTAATCCTAGTGTTGATGAACACATTCCAAGGACTTAGGAGATAAATGAAATAAATAATGTTTAGGATTTCAATTAAATGGCATCCTATTTCCAACACTCCTCAGCATAAAACCCTAAAACCGCGACTTGCATAACACACCACAAATGACGCTTACACAATGTCTGAATCATATTTAAACATATGCAACACATGACACTAACCCCATCCATTCAGTACACTAAAACATATGCCTATTATTATTAATAGCTATTTACTAAATATTACATTAACATTGACCTTTACACAAAGTAATCATGAAAAGATATCAATATCAATAACTTTGACACGTTAAATGCATACTAATCAAGTAATTGATTAGTATTAACTAAATATGAATGATTTCCAAATGCACAGCCCTAGAAAATGCATTGTCAAATGACTAACCCATCAAATACAGACACGCCATTTACAAAGCCTTCACAAATTCCTCAACAGCTATGCAAAGAACTAAAGCATTTAGATTCAGCTTATATACTAAATTGTATTGTTCAAAAAATGATGCACTCATATATTATGCGACTACAAAATGAATAGGTAGGCGAAAAACTTTTTTTTGGATTTAGACACTTATTGTTGACTTGTTTTCATACCAAATATTATCATTGGAATTGTACAATGTGGCTTACATTACATGCTTTTATTTTCCCAACATTAACTTATGATTATTTTCTTTTGCAATATTTTCAAACTATTTAATTGTGTTTTTCAATTGTTGCTATATTAATCGCATTGTATCAGATTTCTTGTCCACAACCTTTTTCCAATCATTGCAGACATATATTTAATACCATTGTCATTAATAATAATCTAAAAATATATTTTAGTATATTTAAATCAAGAGTTAAATATTTCCCCATCAGTCTTCATACACGCTCCAGTGACATGTGCTTTTCAATATACACATGTTAGTACTATGCACTTAGCAAGAGAGGGTAAGACCAAGCACTATGCCAAAGCTGCAATTCAATGACAAATGTCATCTCTAAACAACAAACTGATCCACACCATAAGCAGAAAACTATTGACCATAGATAGATTTTACTCCATAGTTAAATATTATCCCATCGGTCTTCATGCATGACCTAGTCACACACACATTGCAACATAAATGTGTCACTACTGCACTTTTTTAAACATAGAGTTAGGCCTAGCACCATCCCAAAACTGCGGTTCAATGACATGTGTCTAGGCAAAAAAATGATCCATAATATTAGCAAAGAGCTTTCAATCATAGATAAATTTTAGAAAATAAACTAATTTCTCTATTACCTACAACATCTAAGAACTACAATAAACCGATGACTCTTAAAACTCTATCATTATATATAATTTATTCATTGTCAAATTTTAAAATTATTCTCATCAACTCTCTTCATCAATCATGCAATGCACAAAACCTAACAAATGTATGATTCTCATAATCATGCACTATGCAGACATGTATCAAAAAGTATCTACCTACGTTTTACCAAACATAAAATCTCTCAATCTTATTTATTATTCATTCATAATAAATATACAATATATCTCGCGTCCCCTTTTCTTGCTAGCAAGCTCCCTATTAATACTTTTTTATGATTCAATTAATTGCCTCCCTAATGATTTTGTGTTATTCAAGTGGTCTAGACACATCTCATCATATCACACTATCCTTTGGTTCGTGGACTCCAATGTTAGTGGCCTACTGGGATTCACGATACCTGATGCAATATTGAGAGGAAGAAAATCACTATCTCAATCTCTTTAAGCAAAATTCAAAACCTTCTTTGTTTGTCTTTGCAAATAGGACTCAAATCCTCTTTACAAAACCTTGTTCCATAGTACTCAAACTGGGTTTCAAGCACCAATCCACTTGTATATTCATTAAACACCCTATTCATCATCCAAGAGACAGGCCTAAAACTCCCTTACCACACAAATATCTCAAGAATAAGGACTTCCAAAATGGACAGACCCAACTGGACTATTAGGCTTCCATACAACACTCAGTCCTACATATTAGGCGTACAAAAAATAAGGAAACTCTCAACATGGACCAAAGGAATTTTTTTTAAAGACTCCACAAACAAACACTCTTCAATGATTTCATGGTCCTTCAATGTAAAAGATGACAAGGTATGTATTTGTTGTCCTCACTAGGACTGTATCAACTCTGTCATGTTGGACAATCAATTAAATAGACTTCAAAACCATTTAGAAGCACCAATCCCTATCTGAAATGGGATAAACACATGCCCAAGTATCCCTCCTAAATCAATACACTCATGAAAGACTCAAAAACCACATGCAAGATTCATAAAACCCTTTTGTAGGCAGATTTTACCAGATTTTTATGTAAAAATAGTCCTAGGGATCTCTTGAATCTGCCCCAAACCACCTTCTTTCGCTTTAAAACTTAGGAAACTGTTAGAATATATCATAAAATCCTTCCACACAATTTTTTATCAATTTCCATCGGATATAATTGAAGATATGCAATTTTGAATACACTCAGGTACCCTAGATCAGGGTTTCTACCCGTTTTCACTAAAACTTGAATATCTCACTAAAAATGCATCAAATTACATGAAACCAGAAAAAAATCAAAGAATATTCATAGGGCTATCAAATTATATGGAGGAGGAATGGATTTTTTCTCAGCAAATGGTTGTACAATGGCCTGAAATTAGGAATTTACAGAAAATTAATTGAAAACAAAACATTTCATTGAAACCTTTGCTTTTACATCAACTTCCAACCTTCCTCAAAGTATGAAAAGCTCCAAATGAATTTAAATAAACACTTCCAATGCATAAAACCAACTTTCTAACTTCCTAACTCTTCACCTTCCACTATTTTTCTTTTTATTGCATTTTTACAATTTGTGCATTGACAACAAATTGTCAAATTTTGCAATTCTACATTTTATGCCCAAATGAACCTAAATTAACCACCTAAGACCTATTACATGTTTATTGAGGATTTTTTAGACCTTATTACAAAATGAGAATACCTATACAAAATCAAAATCCTAATTTTTCCTCATGGAGGAATGATCTTGCATGGCTGCTCCTGCACCAATACCCCAAAATGATGACACGCGTCCAAAAACTTCACAATGCTAAAGTCCTTTGTCAAGTGTTTTATTTTTATACCATTGATCCTTTTTGTATCATTGATTAAAACTCCCCCTTTTACCTAGTCAACCTAAAGTTGTTAATTTAGCATATGCTAAATTCTATTGCAACAACTTAGGCCTTTAAAGAACTGTCGCAGGACCAATCTTTCGCTCCTGTGAAATAGTCAAATGGTTCCATAGACTCTTGTGCTCTCCACAAAATTCTTGATGTGGAAACATGGAAAGCAGTGGAGATCACATAAACATAAATATTTTACAGTATATGGTAGATAAATTAGTATATTTATTTATTTAACATTAATTTACTTTTCTTCTGTGATTCCACAATATTGACATGTGACCAACTAATATTATCGTTAATATTTATCATAATATATGAATGATTATTTTATGATATATTTATATAATGCTATATACTATATTCGCCACTGGTTAATAATAATAATAAAATATTAAGTAATAATTAATATTCTCAAACTCTATTTAATATTATATAATATTTCATATTATTAAAATAATAATAGATTTTATTATCCAAAGGATAATAGATGGCATTCTTCGTTTCCAAATTGGTTCGCTCCTCAGGTAAGTGCAAAAATATGGGGGGCCAAAAAGTGGCCAATTTACTTTTTCATCCCAAAATAGCAAAAATGTGAGCATGTTATAGTAAAATGTGCTCGTGTTATGGGTTGATAGTGACCAAGACTAGGCTTGGTCATTACCAAGCCATAACGCGAGTGTGTTATAACGCGCTCACATTATGGTTTAAATTTCAAAAAATGCATGCATTTTGAATTCAAAAAATGTGCATTTTTTGAAATCAAAAAAACATTTCCAAAATGCGAGCACATTATAATGCACTTACATGTTGGTCTACATTGAAATTTTTTTCTTCTTTTTTCCTTGTCTCTTTCTTCTTGTTATCTTTCAGGGAAACTATATACATGAAATAAACATTCAAGTATAAGTTGACATTTACATATGGACATTTACTCTCTTATACTTTAAGTTTTATTTCTACTTGAATGTTTATTTCATGTATATAGTTTCAGAATGTTTGAGAGTGATTTCATATCTCTAGGAGTTATAATTCAAATTCTAGTTTAATGAAGATCTTACAATTTTTCAGACTTAGCCAAATTTCAATAATCAGCATGACAAATATCTATAATCAGGAGATCAAATTTTAGTATCAACAAGTTGTATCATCTTTCTCGCTCTATCTCACTCATTGTTTATCCCTTATGCTCTAGACCTCTCTCTCACACTCTCTCCTTCTCTCTATACTTATATCTATCTCACCTCTCTCTCCCTCCATCCCTCCCTCTATTCCTCCTTCCCTCCTACCCTCTCTAATTTTCTCTATATCACCCTCTCTATCTCCCCCCTCTCTCTTCCTCCCACCCACCTTCCCTCTCTACTTCACTCTATCTAACCTATCCCTCTACCTCTCTCTCCCTCCCTCCTCTCTCTCTCAATCTCTCAACCTTCCTCCTTCCCTCTCTCTACTCTCTCTTTATCTAACCCATCTCTCT
>VDFB02109042.1:12155453-12168715 GCA_007258455.2 Sequoia sempervirens
TCAAATAGTTCATTGCCTTGTTGTTATGGCTAAAATCCTAAAACAAGTGCTTTCAAACAAGCTATGGATGCTTGGCTAAAAGCCTACAGATTTTTAAAAAATTGGGATTAATTGGATTTTTTGCAGATTTTTGCTTTTGTGGCCCACATTGCCAAATTGTCACACCCATAAATGAGTTTGAAACTCCATAATCTTTCCTCATTTCTAAATAAAAATTAGCACTATCGGCCTAACAATTCCTCATTGGCGGAACCCCCATCATAGCCTCGTTGATGGCCCAATGAAAGTAGTTAATAACCTTGTATCGGTGTAACAATACCCTATCAGGCTAACTCCTAAGGCATCCTCCCGATAGACCGATAGAGTCAACAAAAGCAAGCACATCATTGTAACACATGAACATCGATGGAATGAATTTTTGCATTCCCCCGATGAAACCAATTAATAACCTAGTATCAGTGTAACAATACCCTATCGGGCTAACTCTTAAGGCATCCTCCCCAATAGACCGATAGAGTCAACAAAAGCAAGCACATCATTGTAACACATGAACATCGGTGGAACAAATGTTTGCATTCCCCCGATGGCCCGATATAACCATGGATTATCAAGAATTAATATATATTGGGGGAATCAGTCTTGTTTACCTTGTTCGTGGGCCAAAGGTGTATTAAGGGATTGGCACCCCTTATGGTTTGAAAACCTGCACTTCTGAGACCTAACAGATCATTCATTGATCTCATAGCTATTTTTTCATAAAACTCACAGTCACAACATTTAGGACAGTCACAATGTATTTCAATGAAACAAAAGGCAAAATTTCATAGATTCACTGTTCTATAAATGATCATAATACTTGGCCTGGAGATCACGAGAGTAATTTTATAAAGGCATGTTGTGGAAAACATTTATGAAATTTGCAGACATCTTTAGAATACAATATAAAGATGATATAGTTGAGAATCAAAATATTGAGGGATAGCCTCTTTCCTGATCTGAACCCGTGGAATTATGGTCATTCCATGCAGAAACTATAGGCTTAACAGAGGTAGCCAACTACGAAAATTTCTCAGTGAGACAGTTTAAGCAATTCATTATATGTTGGTAGTCTTCATTTGAGTTGACATGATTTGGAGAGGCTCTTACTGGGTGTTCAAGTGAAATCTTTGTTGAAAAACTAGATTTCCTCTTGATACTAGTATTAGATTTAGTACGATCTAGTGCTACCATATAATTGACAACATCTTGTACACTTGCTTCTGTACTATTGTTTTCCACCCAAAATACAATGTCAATTTCAACATATAGTCAGTTCAATAAAAAATTGAAATAAATAACACAATGTAAATTGAACCAAAAATCCATACACTTACTCCACATTTGTCCATTTTGGCCTGCAACCCCCCTCGGCCAAATGTATATTCAGTCCTCACATTATCTCTTGCTCTCTTGCCTCTGTTACTCTTTGTCAAATATTCTTCGGAACGCATACTTTCTTTCAATGCCTCCCACTATTTGGGAGATAGAGTGGAATCTAACATCTCTTTTCCCTCCATGATTGTTTTTCTGCAATTATATCTAAAAATGTTCATCAGAAGTCTCATCTTGTGCTTATAATATTTTCTAGATATTTTTCCACCAACAGTGTCAAAGGCATTTTCCATTTTTTGTATAACATATTCCACATTTCATGGATCTTGCTCTGCAAAATTTGATTTACAGATATCCAAATGGGCCCTACATCTTACGCCCAACTCAGAGGCCCACCTTGCAACATTTTTCCCAATGGGTTCACCATCTCTTGATACCTCAACCAAGAATGGCTTATTCCCTTCTAATATTCCTTCTTTTGTGTTCCTCTTTGTAGATCTGTATGAATCTTGACTCAATCTTTGTCTTTTAACATAAGTAGGAACATCTTTTGTTTCACCACTACAAATATTTCTGGCTGATCCACTAATTCCTTCAAAAGTTGTAGATGTGACAAGTGCACTCTCAGGCACATCAGATGCAAAAGGACTCTCTTCATGACTTTGATTAATCGGAAATTCATGCTCCTTGGCCACATCATGTGTGGCATGAGTAGGTAGATCAGTAGTGGTCTCTACAAATTTCACTTCATCATAACTATTTTTTTCACCAACTTCATTTGTTGAATCACAAAAGTGTTGGCTTCTATGAGCTGGCAGCACTGTATCTTTACTTTCTTTTTGTTTTTTCTCTGCATTTTCTCTGCTCTCTTTTTCTTTCCTATAAAACAAATAAACAAAAAATTCATATCATGTCTTATATACATAAATCTCTTGCCTATAAAATTTCATTAAACAATATTAAACAAATAATTTACTACTTAGTGGACTTACAACTTTCCTGTTTGACGTCAAACCAAGACATGATAGATACTCATTATTCTTGGCCACACGTTCTTCACGAAAGCGCTCATAATTTGTCACTGTAATTTCAACATTGTGATCACCATCATCTAATTTGTGCCTTAAATTCTTTTTCTTCATTTCTTGATGTCCACAAAAACAATAATGTATAAATTAGCAACTTGATACAGAGATAATTAACTATAACAGAAATTGCATAAATACAAGTTTATGAGGTCTCAGTTTTAATGAACAGTCATTAAAACACGTACAAAGTCTAAAGAACTACAAACAACAACAATCATTAGATGTTGTGGGTATTTCAGTCAATGGATATTAAATAATGGTGCCCTGCAGAAATGTGAGTTACATAAAAAACTTAGCAATGTATTTGAATCAATCCATCAAATCTTTAGCAATAATGTTTTCATTCATGGTTCAATAAAAAAATATGTATTACCAAATTTTAACTAGACATGAACTTGTAGCATGGAAACCATTTTGTACAACTAAACCAATGCTTTGCTTAGGTGATAGCACCATCACTAAGAAATGTCTATGGTATTTGGTGATTCTTACTTCTTTTGTTCAGTTACATAATAATTTGTTCATAACATCCAGATACATTCATGAAGGGGTAGATTTCATGAAAAAGAATAGATATGTTGGAGTGGACAGTGAGTTACAAACAAGGAATGCCATGATTTGAGGACTAAGTAGTCAAACAGCAGTGAACTTCAAGATAATGCAAAACAGTGAAGAACATTTGATCAAAGCAAAAAAAAGCAATGACCTTACAGTATATAAAGATACATATGAGATAGTGATTTCTAGTGCATAAAGTCATAAGCACAAATGTTGATAATAGTGGTATCACTGTTAAAAAGAATGTGAAGACAACAAAGGATGTTAGCAGCATGTAATGCCAAAATAGTGGGGATATAATGAGGAAATGCTTCTGTTGCAATGGGGAATCACTATATTGATGCCTTGAGCATTGACAAAAAAAATAGTGATCAATCATCAAGGATTGTATACTGCTGCTATAAACAGTGAAGGAATAGAGAAAAAAATACCATATCAGTGAGGAAACGAGTGCCACAGTGGGTGAAAGATCCAAGAAATGAAGACAACAATGAGAAATACTTTCATGGCAGTGAGTAGTCAATGTCAAGTAGTTCATAAGGCAATGGTATACAATAATATTACAAAATAGGGCTAAATATAATGCATATGTAGGGAAGACAATGCTATTTTAGTAAAAAAGTGTAAAAGAAAACATAGAAGCAATGTTTAACAATGCTTCAATGATGGCTTTTATAAAGGATGCTAAAACAATGATAGTGATAAAGAACATATATAAAAGCAGTAAATAGTCTATAGGAGTTGTCAAGAAAAGATCATTGTCAAAGTAAAGCAATGATGGTATACATATTCATATTGCATTCATATTGCATACAACATTTATATATGAAAACATATTCATATTGCATCCTCATTTTTATATGAAAAAATATTCATATTGCATTCATATATTTGTTCAACATTAAAGCTTTGAAACAAGTATTACTCTAAAGGTTTGTGTCCTTAAAACATAAAACAGTCTTAAAACAACATAAAAGGCTTACATAAAAGGTCATAAAATGGGGCTCATCAATAATCATCTACATTTCCAGCAAGATCAGAATCTTGATCACTTGTGCCTGCATCTACTTGATTTTCTTCCTCATCCTCATTTGTGACATGCAATACATTATCTCTCCCAATTTCTTCATTGGTAATGAAAATATCTTCTTCAAACAGTCCCTCATTATCTTCATCCACTTCTTCAAATGTTTCTTGTAAATTAACATATTTCCCATCAAGCATTACATCAACAACTTCCATGAATTTTCATCTCGAATGAGACTCTGTTTGAATGACATATGACCAACCTAGGCTTCCTACATCATCAATTAGAAATGATTGGTTAATTTGAAGAGGGGAAACATACGACTCATCTGTCTCTGATAAAAATTGTTGTGTATTTACACGTACAAATCCATACTCATCAAATTATACTGTGGATGGTCAAATCCACTTACATTTTAATAATATAGGACTATTTTCACCTAAATCCACTTGAATAATTTCTTGGATGAATCCAACATAAAATTTCTTCTCAATTTCATGAAGAAATTTAGCACTAACAACACAATCACAATTTGTCTTTCCTTTGTCTTTTTCTTCCACTCTTAAATGACTACCATAGGTCCACATTCCACTAAAACGCGCAGCCCATAAATGTGGAGGTCGTGAAAGCTCACTTTTCTTTGTTGTTATATCTTGACCTTATTCTTTTGCATCACTGATTGCATTAGCAATCCATTCTTCAAATTTTGGAAAAGAATCAGCTCCAATCAAATCATGACGTCTGCGCCTTTTAGGTCAATGTTGCATCCAAGTTTGATTCTCTTCTTCATATTTTCTACATAGAATAATGACATACAAATAGTAAGATTAATAATATAAATGTGTAAATGAAATTGAGTAAATAAATTATTGTGTAATTTTTTTTACCCATGCCACTTATTGAATGAAGATGTGTTTTGAAGAATAAAGGCATGTATTGTACTTCTTTCTTGATATGATAGCTTGAAGCGACATCCATTGCCTTCTAATACTTCACCTACAACTCTCTCATCTTCATCATCATCTCATACACGCCGATTGACATTTTTAAAATCCTTCATATATTTTATGGAAAATCCCATAGCCTCTTGCATTGAATATCGCTCAAACATGTCACCTTCTGGTTTTTCCCTAGTACGGACAATTTTTTTCAAAACCTTCATATACCGTTCTATAAGATACATCCATCTCATTCTTACTGGGCCACAATGCTCTAGTTCATATTCTAGATGTATTAAAAGATGCATAGAAATGTTAAAGATTGTTGGTGGAAATTCTCGTTCCAATAGACAAAGGACTTCAACAACCTCCTCCCTCAAACTATCAAAGTTTGAAGGATCTAATACATGTAAACTCATTCTCTTTAATATTAGGCCCAACCTTATAATTGCCAATCTTGGCCCCTTTTTCCAAACTTGATATATTTACCACAATAGGTAAAATATTCTCTATTATGACATGATAGTCATGGGTCTTGAGGCCTCTTAAGCTATTAATGTCAGTTTGGCTTCTGATGTTGCTACTTACATATCCAGTGGGAAAGCGAGTCTGAGACATCAACTGTAAGAATTGTGCATGTTGTTCCTTTGTCCAAACATAAGGAGCACTAGGTTTTCTATATTTTTCATTATCATATTTTTCAACCCAAAGATTTCGACAAATCTTTATTTCTCGAAAGTCTTCACGTGATGAAATAGTATCAAGAGCACCAAAAAGAGTTTCTATAATAGCATAAGCTATATTTTTCTCAATATGCATAAAGTCAACAGTATGCCTAATGGCTATATCCTTAAAGTATGGAAACTTATACAATATGCACAACCGTTTTACACCGCTTTCATTACATGGATCATATCTATTGCCAGCAATCCCATCATTTTCAATAAATGACATTCTTTTTTGTCCATTCTCAATAATGTAATCACCTCTTATTAGCAATGGCGCTTCATGATTCTCTTCTTGACCATTGAAACATGTTTTTTTTTACAATATGGATGATCCATTTTAAGGTAAGCATGATGTCCATAATAAATACACTTGCACAAAATTCTTGAGTGCCTCACAAAATCCTTAAAGTTGCAAGCAGGACATGCATGGTATCCATGAACAGAGAGACTAGACAATGTGCCATATGCAGGAAGATCATGAATCGTAAACAATAAGGAAGCTCTTAAAGTGAATTTGATTGAATGACCATCCCTTAAAGATTGAATTGCTTCAATTCCTTTCCACAATTCCATTAGCTCATGATATAATGGCTCTAGATAAGCATCTATTGTATCTGAAGTCACACTTTTCTTTCCTGGTATAATCAATGATAACATTAAGAAAAATGGTTTAGTTGCTAACCATGGAGGAAAGTTATAATTTATTAGAAACACTGGCCAAGTTGAACATTTAGTACTTTGATCTGAGAATGGGTTCACCCCATCTAGATCCAAACCCAACCTTATATTACAAGGATCTTGAGAAAAATTGAGTCATCTGTTATCAAATTCCATCCACGTCTTAGAATCAAGCACATGTCATTGTTTTCCATCAGTGCTCTTATTTTGAGCATGCCACTGCATAAGTTCAGCAATGTCTCTACACCTATACATTCAGAGTAATTGTGGGATTATCGGAAAGTGGCGAAGAACCTTTCTAGGAACCATAGCTAATTTCAACCCTTGTTTATACCTCAGTTCATGACATTTCAAACATTCACTCTCATTTGCAAGATTTTTGCGAAATAGTACACAACCATTCACACATGTGTGGATGTTTTCATAACCCAAGTGGAGCTTACCGATTTTCTTTTTACATTGACTTAGTTTTGTTAGCAATGTGGAGTCAGCTGGTAACAATGAACTTAATAATGCCAATAACTAATCTACACTCTCATTTGTCCAACCATGCACCACTTGCAAGTTAAGAATTTAAAGGATTGTTTTCAAATGACTTAACTTGCAATTAGCATACACAGGCTTTAAAGCATCATCCATTTACTTGGCCCAATCATCATTTAGACCCTCATTCAACATTCTATCAACTTCAAACCCTTCATCAAACATTTATACCTCTTCATCTATGTTTGGTGTCACTTCATCTGTGTTTGTTGCCTCTTCATCTCTCATAGTTTGACATTTTATCATATCTTCATAATAATTGTAAGTCCAAGGGCTTATACCACTATGCCCATATCTTATCATATGTCGATAAATCATATTATTTTTTCACCTTTCCACCAAGACAATTTTTACATGGACATGGATATTTTTCAATGTCCCTCTCATCAGCTACTCTCTCATCATATGCATGATATTGATCCGTAGTCAACCTTTGACGCTCATCCATCTATAATATTCTACATTCCCATATTAATTTAGTTTCTGATTTAAAGAAAAACACATAAATTTGAAAACAGAGATGCCAAAACATTGTTGAAAGTAGTCACTTTTAGTGCAGACCATAACAGAAAGAAGAGGATATAATGAGTCATTGTTCTAAGATCTATCTTACATTCATTTGAAGTTTAGCTATTGAGAATGGAATATGCATATGTTTCCTATCAGCTTACTTTCGGCAATGAGGGTTTCAAATTAGCTTTGAATTCACTGTAGAGGGCCTCGTTGACTTCAAATTCGTTGCAACAAACTCCGAATTCCTTTCCCACCTTTTCAAAAGTCTCCAGGTCCTATCCAAACAAGCTTTATCGCCCATGCAAGTGCCTCAATACCTGTCCATGAGAATAAAAAATGTCAACAACAATCCAATTTCATTCCCATGCCAACAATTATACATTTTACAAGTTGTCTGACTTATAAATGTAGACAAGTTATGTAAACCACTAGATAAATAGCATTTAAACATTTGTCGTCTTTGACTTATAATCTGTTTTTTAGTTCAGCTAATACAACTATTGTTTTTGGTTTCTTTTCATGGTTGTTACTCATGTAACTTGTACTTTCATATCCCTTTGAGCTGATTTGTATATTTATTTCTTCCACATTGGTTGTGTTATGAAAGTAAAACTTGAAAGTGCCCCTGATGATAAGATTTGAGTCTTTAGTTGTTTACTTTTTTTTGTGATATTTGACTTTTGAGTCTTAATATATAAGTCCATATGTTTATCTAGATTGATGTGGATCTTGCAAATTCTAGATACTTAAAGCCAAAACATGATTGAGCCTTGAAAGTGGATTGATCCACAGATAACATTATGGTGAGTGCTAGAATGTAATGTTCATTGTGGGTCATGAATGAGTGGAGGTGATACAAAATATTTAAATATACCAGTAACAGTCATATGGTGTTAATCAGTTAATTAACATAGCCATACACTCATAATTGATTTTGGAACGCAAGTGTTTGTGTTCAAAATCATCTCTTAGAAGTACATGATATATATCTTCTAAAAGTATTTCAGCACGCTGCAAGTATTTCTTGACAAGCTTATCTCTAGGTTCACCTAATTTAGAATTACATGCCAGATGCTACTATGTTTTTTCCTTGGTGAGTTAGCTTTGTTCCTTTTTGTTCATAAGGAACATCTTTATAATTAATGTGGGTTTGTCTCTTTTGATGTGCATCCATTTCAGGCCTATAGTCAAATGGATTCCAAAGAGGCTGTGTTTGGTTGAGGCTCATTAGGTAATATTTCAGAGTAATTCTTTAATTGGAAAATATATCCTTATTTTCTATAATTTCATTCTATTTGGTAGAGTGGCTCTGGGGATAAGGATTTTAAATGTTTACATAACTCTATGAAGAATTCATGCTTTCTTTATAAGAGTGTCTCCAAAATTTACTTCCAAATTACCATGAGAAATCCCTTGAAAATTGTGGTTATAAGAGGGTGTGGGAGGTGTGCTCAGTGAATATGATGTATATGTTGTCCACAAAAGAACTGAGTTGGTTCCTGCATAAGTACTTTGGACAATTTGACTGACTAGATATGCATGCATTAGCAGTTTCAAGTGTAGAAGAGCCTATTCAATCATGGGCAATGTTAGGAGATTCATTTGTCTCTCTAACAAATAATTTTTTCAACCATTGCAAATTTGCAACTAGCTTGAAACGGTATCTTCATTATTCAAGAACTAGCATTCGTCTTTTCATAATTCTTTGGTAGAACTGTAGTAACATGGGGATACTGTAAAGAATATTATAAATTAAAGGATTAACATTGATCTAGTCAAGCTAGGTAATGAACACCATATATATGTGGTATTTGTCTTCTTGGAGACAACAAGCTTTATTCAGTTATACATTACTAATTCTTATTCTCTCTTATTTTGTGTATGATCTATGCATGTTATTTTTCATTGTGCTAGTTGTTAGAATTGAAAATTTTCACATTTTTCACTAGCCTCCACCCACCAATTCTCCACATTCCACAGAAATCCATCACATTTTAATTTTATGATCAACACAAATTGTTGAAATTTGTGTGACAAGATCCATTTTGTAGCCCACATTGCCAAATTGTCACACCCATAAATAAGTTTGAGACTCCATAATTTTTCCTAAGTAAAAAATAGCACTATCGGCCTAACAATGCATCATCGGTGAAACCCCCATCATAGCCTCGCCGATGGCTTGATGAAAATAGTTCATAACCTAGTATCGGTGTAACAACACCCTATTGAGCTAACTCCTAAGGCGTTTCCCCCGATAGACCAATAGAGTCAACAAAAGTAAGCAAATCATTGTAACACATGAACATCGATGGAATGAATGTCTAAATTCCCTTGATGGCCCGATATGATCATAAATTATCAAGAATTATTATATATCAGGGGAATTAATGTGTATCGGGGTAATATATTTTGGCATCCCGCCGATAGACCGAAGGAAAATTGTTCATCGGTTGAGAGGGTGGCTATCGGTGGAATAAGGATTGCAATCTCATCGATACAACGATGATGATTGATTTCTAACTGATGTGACATCTCAAGGCATCATCCAGATATTTAAAAATAAATGCTTCCCCCCCGATGACAAGACTAAAACGGCTGGTGTATTTATGAGCCAGAGTTGAAGTGAATTATATCACAAGTTGATCGCATAATTGTTGCATAGTCTAGAAGATTTCACTAAGGACAAAAGCAGAAAGGAAAAGCTAGGAGTTCTTACATAGCAAAAACTAGTGGAGGTGAGACCCAAGTAAGTACACCAATCTCGGCTGAGAAGTTGTATTTTTCAAAGGATTAAGAATTCGAACAATGGAGGAAAATGTAGAAAAACCCAAAGCTAAGAAATAGAAAACTGAGAAGAGACTCTTGAATCATGACCTGATAGATCAATGCCTTGGGTCAGGGCCAAGACCTAGGAGGGTTTCTCAAATGAATCCTTCAATGGATAGATTATTAGATAAACATAAAGGCTTGGGGGATATTTGGACACCACAACGCGGGTATGAGCTTTTCATGTATCATTACAGGAAACAATTTAGGTTTCAGCTAGTCTACAACCCATGGAGGTTGAACTTGGGAAGACTTGTGGTGCCCAATGTGTTCATAAATGTAGAATTAATTAAAGCTCCGGCTAGCATTTATGACCCCAAGAGGAGAACTATCCAAGCACATAATGGGGCTGACATGCTTGTTATTTCTGAGGATTTAATTTCTAATGTGTTTCAGTTGGAGTGCCCTATGAACTTTCCATTCACGATTAGAGATCTATTAACAGAGTATCACCATATGGGTACCAGCTATAAACGATGGAAACTACCCTTGCATAGGCCTAAGAATGAAGGAGGCCAACTCAGGAGCTTTTTGAGTAATGAAAACCCTCCTTTTCATGAGGACTTGTTTGAAAAATATTTCAGATACACTTATTATTCTGCTGGTCAGTTCTTGGGGGTAGAGGTCCCACCCCTCATGTCTATTGACCCAATGGTCTTAGCTATAGACATACAAAGAAATGATGCCAAGTCATTCAATTATGCTAGATACTTGGCCAATGACCTAAACCAAGAGCTTGAAAAGATTAAAAACAATAGTGAATATATTCATTTCAAACATTATTCTTTGTTCATGCATTTGCTCATGCATGAGGGACATGTTAGAAGGGTCTGGAGTCAAGAATTAAGAATAAAAGATACAAAAGAAAATGGAAAACTCAACCCTGTACAAATGTGGACTTCACTGTGGGATAGTCGATTTGGTAGATCTCATTATCTTTATTTTGAGGAGTTTTTCATGAAACCATTAATGGAGTGATTGGGATATCCATGTGATTATAACTTATCCCCAAAAGTGTAAAAGTTTCTAAGACCAAAGGAAAATGACCCAAGGAAAAATTTGGATCATAATTGGGGAGACTGGTATGCTTTTCCTAACTGCACAATGATTAGGGTTTATGGGTTTGAAGGAACTCCACACTTGTTTCCACGAGTAGTTCCTAATAGAATTGCCTACTTAGAAATTGTGAAGCAATTGGCAAAATCTTATTCCAAAAACCTCAAAGGACATAACAAACAATCGATCATGACTAGTACCTTATGTTTTGGAGACTTTATAGTGGTTGCAAATGAGGGATATGAGGAAATTTATGCTAAATTGGCAGAATATAATCTCCCTCTAGGTAACAAAAGGAAAAATTTTGATGTAGAAGGCTTTATTCACAAAGCAAGGTTATCACAGGTGTTATTAAGATATGAGCATGTATTCTCAATTGAAGATGTAATCAAAAACCATGATGAAGCCTCTACCACTAAAAGAATGACTGCATATAATAGGGTTATGCTTGCAGAGGAATGGAAAAGAAGAAATGTCCCATCTTATTCGAAGGCATTTGGTGAAATACAGGATCCTCTAGCAAGGATTGAGCAACTCATTGCTCGTATGGATGAAGTGGTAAAGAATGTTCCTTCATTTGTCTTTGATGCCCCTCATGCAACCTATTCAGGAGTGCAGGATAAAGATATAGAGCCCTTAGATGTGAGTTTTTTTATAGATACTAATATGAGTGAAGAAGAGGAGAGTGATGAGGAAAGTGATGAGGAGGAAGAGCAAGTACAACAAATAAGTGCTCCTGTAATTGTACGGTCCTCCTCAGGAACATAATGTTGTAATATTTGAAGCATCAGATGAATTATCAGATGATGTTAGGGTCAAGGCTGGACAGGAGTTCATTTCTGATGCATATTTTTTTAAGCCTCTTGAGTTTAAATCATTTTTTTACGAATATAAAGGAAAGAAAATGAGACAAAAGATGCAGGATGTCACTCCTGAATGAGAAGTTGTTGTTTTGAAAGAATTGAAAAAAGAAATAGGCAAAGAGATGGATTCCATCACTCCTAAGAGAGGGAGAGAGTTACTCCAAGAAGCTGGAGTATTGCTTTTGCCCGTATGGGATATAAGCTCTGCAATTGTGTTTGATAGTTTCAGAAAGAGAGGAGATAAAACAATGAATTTAACAGACGAAGCAAGTGACAAGATGTATTCAGAATCTAGATACAATCCAGATGAGGCCACCTTGCTTATTTGGTCACTATACCCCCCATGACAAAAGACTAGTTGTGATTGATAATCCAAACCAATTTTTTGGACATCTCTTGGTTCAAAGAGTAGGGGATACCAACCCCATGGAGACAACAGAGTTGAATGTCAATGTGGCAAAGTTCACCAAGGCATAGATTGGTAAGTTGATTAAATAAAATGACAGGTTGAAGAAGGAATTAGCACATCAAAGCGAAAGATCATCTTCCTCTTGCACACCAGAATTGTATTCCCCATGGCTTGAGAAAGATAAGAGAGTGGGTGTGTGCAAGAAGTTGAGTCCACTTTTTGGCCAAAAAGTGGAAGTGTTTTCCCTGATTTTCAGAATTTGACACATTTGACCTTAAAATTTGAAGCACTTAGAGATGGAATCTTCAAAAAAGTTACTAATCATAAAATGTAGTACTCGGAGTCTAGTTTCCAAATATGTAATTTATTTCAATACCCAGATTGTAAAAAATTGTGTTTCAATAGGCGTTTCTAAAAACCACTGTTTAAAAGTCACTTTTTTATACCATACCATGCACGTGTACGACATCCATATTTTGACCTAAATTATCATATTTTTCTAAATCCTTCTGGGAAAATATTTGTGACTCACTAAATCTTGTTTTTGATATTTTTTTGTAATTTTTTATTGAATATTTTTTTTTATTAAAATATTTTATTAGGCATATTTGTCATTTTGAAAAATGCGTCGTTAATGCGACATGCATGAATGACCTAAACTTAT
>VDFB02109042.1:12168815-12226464 GCA_007258455.2 Sequoia sempervirens
TTAAATTGCCTCCAATATTCATCTACACATTTCATCATCTTATTGAATATTCCCTTGATCATTTCGGATGCAGTATTATACTTGATGGTTTTGACTTCCTTCTCCAATTCTTTATATTTTTCTTGAGATTTCAGGTGGCACTGCTTCCAATAAGTTGTATCATCCATTGCATCCAATACTCTCTTATCTTTCTCAAGCCATGGGGAATAAAATTCTAGTGTGCAAGAGGAAGATGATCTTTCTCTTTGATGTGCTAATTCCTTCTTCAACCTATCATTTTCTTTAACCAACTTATCAATCTGTGCCTTGGTGAAGTTTTCCACATTGACATTCAACTCCGTTGTCTCCATGGGGTTGGTATCCCCTACTCTTTGAACCAAGAGATGTCCAAACATTTGGTTTGGACTATCAATCACAAGTGATCTTTTGTCATGGGGGTATAGTGACCAAATAGACAAGGTGGCCTCATCTGGATTGTATCCAGATCCTGAATACATCTTGTCACTTGCTTCATCTGTTAAATTCATTGTTTTATCTCCTCTCTTTTTGAAACTATCAAACACAATTGCAGAGCTTATATCCCATCCAGGCAAAAGCAATACTCTAGCTTCTTGGAGTAACTCTCTCCCTCTCTCAGGAGTGATGGAATCCATCTCTTTGTCTATTTATTTTTTAAATTCTTTCAAAACAACAAATTCTCATTTAGGAGTGACATCTTGCATCTTTTGTCTCATTTTATTGCCTTTATATTCGTAAACAAATGATTTAAACTTAGGAGGCTTAACAAAATCTCCATAAAAAATGAACTCCTGTCTAGCCTTGACCCTAACATCATCTGATAATTCATTTGATGCTTCAAATATTACAAAATTGTGTTCCTAAGGAGGCACATACCATACAATTATAGGAGCACTTATTTCTTGTACTTGCTCTTCCTCCTCATCACTTTCCTCATCACTCTCCTCTTCTTCACTCATATCAGTATCTATAGAAAAACTCACATCAGGAGTTGGCTGTGAAGGGATATAATCTAAGGGCTCTATATCTTCAGCCTACACTCCTGAATAGGTTGCATGAGGGGCATCAAAGACAAATGAAGCCACATTCTTTACCACTTCATCCATATGAGCAATGAGTTACTCAATCCTTGCTAGAGAATCCTGTATTTCACCAAATTCCTTCGAATAAGATGGGACATTTCTTCTTTTCCATTCCTTTGCAAGCATAACCCTATTATATGTAGTCATTCTTTTAGTGGTAGAGGCTTCATCATGGTTTCTGATTACATCTTCAATTGAGAATACGTGCTCATATCTTGATAATACTTGTGATAACCTTGCTTTGTGAATAAAGCCTTCTGCATCAAATTTTTTCCTTTTGTTACCTAGAGGGAGGTTATACTGTGCTAATTTAGCATAAATTTCCTCATACCCCTCATTTTCAACCATTGTAAAGTCTCCAAAACATAAGGTACTGGGCATGATCAATTGTTTGTTGTGTCCTTTGAGGTTTTTGGAATTAGATTTTGCCAATTTCCTCACAATTTCTAAGTAGGCAATTCTATCAGGAACTACTCGTGTGGAGTTCCTTCAAACCCATAAACCCTAATCATTGTGCAGTCAGGAAAAGCATACCATTCTCCCCAGTTATGATCCAAATTTTCCTTGGGTCATTTTCCTTTGGTCTTAGAAAATTTTGCACTTCTGGGGATAAGTTATAATCACGTGGATATCCCGACTACTCCATTAATGGTTTCACAAAAAACTCCTCAAAATAAATATAATGAGATCTACCAAATAAACTATCCCACAGTGAAGTCCACATCTATACAGGTTTGAGGTTTCCATTTTCATTTGTATCTTTTATTCTTAATTCTTGACTCCAGACCCTTCTAACATGTCCCTCATGCATGAGCAAATGCATGGACATAGAATAATGTTTGAAATGAATATATTCACTGTTGTTTTTAATCTTTTCAAGCTCCCGGTTAGGTCATTGGCCAAGTATCTAGCATAATTGAATGACCTGGCATCATTGCTTTGTATGTCTGTAGCTAAGACCATTTGGGCAATAAACATGAGGGGTGGGACCTCTACCCCCAAGACCTGACCAGCTAAATAATAAGTGTATCTGAAATATTCTTCAAACAAGTCCTCATGAAAAGGAGGGTTTTCATCACTCAAAAATCTCTTGAGTTGGCCTCCTTCATTCTTAGGCCTATGCAAGGGTAGTTTCCATCGTTTGTAATTGGTATCCATATGGTGATACTTTGTCAAGAGATCTCTAATCATGAATGGAAAGTTCATAGGACACTCCAACTGAAACACATTAGAAATTGAATCCTCAAAAATAACAAGCATGTCAGCCCCATTATGTGCTTGGATAGTTCTCCTCTTGGGGTCATATATGCTAGCTAGAGCTTTAATTAATTCTACATTTATGAACACATTGGGCACCACAGGTTGCAGACTGGATGAAACCTAAATTGTTTCCTGTAATGATACATGAAAAGCTCATACCCGCGTTGTGGTGTCCAAATATCCCCCAAGCCTTTATGTTTATCTAATAATCTATCCATTGAAGGATTCATTTGAGAAACCCTCTTGGGTCTTGGCCCCGACCCAGGGCATTGATCTATCAGGTCTTGATTCAAGAGTCTCTTCTTAGTTTTCTGTTTCTTAGCTTTGGGTTTTTCTGCATTTTCCTCCATTGTTCAAATTATTTCCTTTGAAAAATACAACTTCTTAGCCGAGATTGGTGTACTTACTTGGGTCTCACCTCCACTAGTTTTTTCTATGTGAGAACTCCTAGCTTTTCCTTTTTGCTTTTGTCCTTAGCGAAATCTTCCAGACTGTGCAACAATTATGCGATCAACTTGTGATATAATTCACTTCAACTCTGGCTCATAAATACACCAGCCGTTTCAGTCTTGTTATCAGGGGGAAGCATTTATTTTTAAATATCTAGATGATGCCTTGAGATGTCACATTAGTTAGCAATCAATCATCATCGCTATATCGACGAGACTGCAATCCTTATTCCACCGATAGCCACCCTCTCCATCGATGAACAATTTTCCTTTGGTTTATCAGCGGGACGCCAAAATATATTACCTTGATACACATTAATTCCCCTGATAGATAATAATTCTTGATAATTTATGATCATATTGGGCCATCAGGGGAATGTAGACATTCGTTCCACTGATGTTCATGTGTTACAACAATGTGCTTGCTTTTGTTGACTCTATCGGTCTATCGGGGGGAACACCTTAGGAGTTAGCCCGATAGGGTGTTGTTACACCGATACTAGGTTATGAACTATTTTCATCGGGCCATCGATGAGGCTATGATGGGGGTTCTGCCGATGATGCATTGTTAGGCCGATAATGCTAATTTTTACTTAGGAAAAATTATGGAGTCTCAAACTTATTTATGGGTGTGACAATTTGGCAATGTGGGCTACAAAATGGATCTTGTCACACAAATTTCAATAATTTGTGTTGATCATAAAATTAAAATGTGATGAATTTCTGTGGAATGTGGAGGATTGGTGGGTGGAGGCTAGTGAAAAATGTGAAAATTTTCAATTCTAACAACTAGCACAATGAAAAATAACATGCATAGATCATACAAAAAAATAAGAGAATAAGAATTAGTAATGGATAACTGAATAATGCTTGTCTCCAAGAAGACAAATACTACATATATATGGTGTTCATTACCTAGCTTGACCAGATCAATGTTAATCCTTTAATTTATAATATTATTTATAGTATCCCCATGTTACTACAATTCTACCAAAGAATTATGACAAGACGAAAGCTAGTTCTTCAATAATGAAGATACCGTTTCAAGCTAGTTGCAAATTTGCAATGGTTGAAAAAATTATTTGTTAGAGAGACAAATGAATCTCCTAACATTGCCCATGATTGAATAGGATCTGCTACACTTGAAATTGCTAATGCATGCATATCTAGTCAGTCGAATTATCCAAAGTACTTATGCAGGAACCAACTCAGTTCTTTTCTGGACAACATATACATCACATTCACTGAGCACACCTCCCACACCCTCCTATAACCACAGTTTTTAGGGGATTTCTCATGGTAATTTGGAAGTAAATTTTGGAGACACTCTTATAAAGAAAGCATGACTTCTTCATAGAGTTGTGTAAACATTTAAAATCCTTATCCCCAGAGCCACTCTACCAAATAGAATAAAACTATAGAAAATAAGGATATATTTTCCAATTAAAGAATTACTCCGAAATATTACCTGATGAGCCTCAACCAAACACAACCTCTTTGGAATCCATTTGACTGCAGGCCTGAAATGGATGCACATCAAAAGAGACAAACCCACATTAATTATAAAGATGTTCCTTATGAACAAAAAGGAACACAACTAACTCACCAAGGAAAAAACATAGTAGCATTTGGCATGTAATTCTAAGTTAGGTGAACCTAGAGATAAGCTTGTCAAGAAATACTTGCAGTGTGCTGAAATACTTTTAGAAGATATATATCATGTAATTCTAAGAGATGATTTTGAACACAAACACTTGTGATCCAAAATCAATTATGAGTGTATGGCTATGTTAAGTTTGTCCTCTTTGACAATCAGACAAAATACTCTTGGCCTTCAACTCACTTATATACAATAAATCCTTATGTCACATTTACATTAACTGATTAACACCATATGACTGTTACTGGTATATTTAAATATTATGTATCACCTCCACTCATTCATGACCCACAATGAACATTACATTCTAGCACTCGCCATAATGTTATCTGTGGATCAATCCATTTTCAAGGCTCAATCATGTTTTGGCTTTAAGTATCTGGAATTTGCAAGATCCACATCAATCTAGATAAACATCTGGACTTATATATTAAGACTCAAAAGTCAAATATCACAAAAACAAGTAAACAACTAAAGACTCAAATCTTATCAGTAGGGGCACTTTCAAGTTTATTTTCATAACACAACCAATGCAAAAGAAAGAAATACAAAAAGCAGCTCAAAGGGATATGAAAGTACAAGTTACATGAGTAACAACTATGAAAACAAACCAAAAAAAATAGCTGTATTAGCTGAACTCAAAAACATATTATAAGTCAGAGACGACAAACCTTTAAATGCTATTTATCTAGTGGTTTACATAACTTGTCTATATTTATAAGTCAGACAAATTGTAAAATGTATAATTGTTGGCATGGGAATGAAATTGGATTGTTGTTGACATTTGTTATTCTCATGGATAGGTATTGATGCACTTGCATGGGCGATAAAGCTTTTTTGGATAGGACCTGGAGACTTTTGAAAAGGTGGGAAAGGAATTTGGAGTTTGTTTCAACGAATTTGAAGTCAGTGAGGCCCTCTACAGTGAATTCAAAGGTAATTTGAAACCCTCATTGCTGAAAGTAAGCTGATAGGAAACATAAGCATATTCCATTCTCAATAGGTAAATTTCAAATGAATGTAAGATAGATCTCAAAACAATGACTCATTATATCCTCTTCTTTCTGTTATGGTTTGCACTAAAAGTGACTACTTTCAACAATATTTTGACATCTCTATTTTTAGATTTATGTTTTTTTCTTTAAATTAGAAACTAAATTAATATGGGAATGCACAATATTATAGATGGATGAGTGCCAAAGGTTGACTACGGATCAATATCATGCATATGATGAGAGAGTAGCTGATGAGAGGGACATTGAAAAATATCCATGTCCATGTAAAAATTATCTTGGTGGAAAGGTGAAAAAAATTAATATGATTTATCGACATATGATAAGATATAGGCATAGTGGTATAAGCCCTTGGGCTTACAATTATTATGAAGATATGATAGAATGTCAGACTGTGAGAGATGAAGAGGCAACAAACACAAATGAAGTGGCACCAAACATAGATGAAGAGGCATAAATGTTTGATGAAGGGTTTGAAGTTGATAGAATGTTGAATGAGGGTCTAAACGATGATTGGGCCAAGTCAATGGATGATGCTTTAAAGCCTGTGTATGCTAATTGCAAGTTAAGTCATTTGACAACAATCCTTCAAATCCTTAACTTGCAAGTGGTGCATGGTTGGACAAATGAGAGTGTAGATCAGTTATTGGCATTATTAAGTTCATTGTTACCAGTTGACTCCACATTGCCAACAAAACGAAGTCAATGTAAAAAGAAAATCAGTAAGCTCCACTTGGGGTATGAAAACATCCACATATGTGTGAATGGTTGTGTATTATTTTGCAAAAATCTTGCAAATGAGAGTGAATGTTTGAAATGAGGTATATACATGGGTTGAAATCAGCTTTGGTTCCTAGAAAGGTTCTTCGCCACTTTTCGATAATCCCACGATTACTCCGAATGTATAGGTGCAGAGACATTGCTGAACTTATGTAGTGGCATGCTCAAAATAAGAGCACTGATGGAAAACAATGACATATGCCTGATTCTAAGATGTGGATGGAATTTGATAACAAATGACCCAATTTTTCTCAAGATCCTCGTAATATAAGGTTGGGCTGGCTCTAGATGGGGTGAACCCTTTCTCAGATCAAAGTACTAAATGGTCAACTTGGCCAGTGTTTCTAATAAATTATAACTTGCCTCCATGCTTAGCAACTATACCATTTTTCTTAATGTTATAATTGATTATACCAGGAAATAAAAGTGTGACTTCAGATACAATAAATGCTTATCTAGAGCCATTATATGATGAGCTAATGGAATTGTGGAAAGGAATTGAAGCAATTCAATCTTTAAGGGATGGTCATTCAATCAAATTCACTTTAAGAGCTTCCTTATTGTTTACGATTCATGATCTTCCTGCATATGGCACATTGTCTAGTCTCTCTATTCATGGATATCATGCATGCCTTGCTTGCAACTTTAAGGATTTTGTGAGGCACTCAAGAAGTTTGTGCAAGTGTATTTATTATGGACATCATGCTTACCTTAAAATGGATCATCCATATTTTTGAAAAAAAACATGTTTCAATGGTCAAGAAGAGAATCATGAAGCACCATTTCTAATAATAGGTGATTACATTGTTGAGAATGGACAAAAAAGAATGTCATTTATTGAAAATGATGGGATTGCTAGCAGTAGATATGATCCATGTAATGAAAGCGGTGTAAAACGGTTGTGCATATTGTATAAGTTGCCATACTTTAAGGATATAGCCATTAGGCATATTGTTGACTTTATGCATATTGAGAAAAATATAGCTTATGCTATTATAGAAACTCTTTTTGGTGCTCTTGATACTATTTCATCACATGAAGACTTTTGAGAAATAAAGATTTGTCAAAATATTTGGGTTGAAAAATATGATAATGAAAAATATAGAAAACCTAGTGCTCCTTATGTCTAGACAAAGGAACAATGTGCACAATTCTTACAATTGATGTCTCAGATTCGCTTTCCCACTAGATATGTAAGTAGCAACATTAGAAGCCAAACTGACATTAATAGCTTAAGAGGCCTCAAGACCCATGACTATCATGTCATAATTGAGAATATTTTACCTACTGTGGTAAATATATCAAGTTTGGCAAAGGGGCCAAGATTGGTAATTATAAGGTTGGGCCTAATATTAAAGAGAATGAGTTTACATGTATTAGATCCTTCAAACTTTGATAGTTTGAGGGAGGAGGTTGTTGAAGTTCTTTGTCTATTGGAATGAGAATTTCCACCAACAATCTTTAACATTTCTATGCATCTTTTAATACATCTAGAATATGAACTTGAGCATTGTGGCCTAGTAAGAATGAGATGGATGTATCCTATAGAACGATATATGAAGGTTTTGAAAAAAAATGTCCGTACTAGGGAAAAAATAGAAGGCAACATGCTTGAGGGATATTTAATGCAAGAGGCTATGGGATTTTGCATAGAATATATGAAGGATTTTAAAAATGTCAATCGACGTGTATGGGATGATGACGAAGATGAGAGAGTTGTAGGTGAAGTATTAGAAGGCAATGGGTGCTGCTTCAAGCTATCATATCAAGAAAGAAGTGCAATACATGCCTTTATTATTCAAAACACATCTTCATTCGATAAGTGGCATGGGTAAAAAAAATTACACAATAATTTATTTACTCAATTGCATTTACACATTTATATTATTAATCTTACTATTTGTATGTCATTATTCTATCCAAAAAATATGAAGAAGAGAATCAAACTTGGATGCAACATTGACCTCAAAGGCACAAACGTCATGATTTGATTGGAGCTAATTCTTTTCCAAAATTTGAAGAATGGATTGCTAATGCAATCAATGATGCAAAATAAGAAGGTCAAGATATAACAACAAAGGAAATTGAGCTTTCACGACCTCCACATTTATGGGCTATGCGTTTTAGTGGAATGTGGGCATATGGTAGTCATTTAAGAGTGGAAGAAAAAGATAAAGGAAAGACAAATTGTGATTATGTTGTTAGTGCTGAATTTCTTCATGAAATTGAGAAGAAATTTTATGTTGGATTCATCCAAGAAATTATTCAAGTGGATTTTGGTGAAAATAGTCTTATATTATTAAAATGTAAGTGGATCCGACCATCTGCAATACAATTTGATGAGTATGGATTTGTACGTGCAAATACATGACAGTTTTTATCAGAGACAGATGAGCTGTATGTTTTCCCTCTTCAAATTAACCAATCATTTCTAATTGATGATGTAGGAAGCCTAGGTTGGTCATATGTCATTCAAACAAAGTCTCGTTCGAGACGAAAATTCATGGAAGTTGTTGATGTAATGCCTGATGGGAAATATGTTAATTTACAAGAAACATTTGAAGAAGTGGATGAAGACAATGAGGGTCTATTTGAAGAAGATATTTTGATTAAAAATGAAGAAATTGGGAGAGATAATGTATTGCATGTCACAAATGAGGATGAGGAAGAAAATCAAGTAGATGTAGACACGAGTGATTAGGATTTTGATCTTGCTGGAAATGCAGATGATTATTGATGAGCCCCATTTTATGACCTTTTATGTGAGACTTTTATGTTGTTTTAAGATTGTTTTATGTTTTAAGAACGTGGACCTTCAAACTAATACCTATTTCAAAGCTTTAATGTTGAACAAAGTTGCTATATGAATGCAATATGAATATGTTTTCATATAAAAATGAGGATGCAATATGAATATGTTTTCATATATGAATGCAATATGAATATGTTTTCATATATAAATGTTGTATGCAATATGAATGCAATATAAATATGTATACCATCATTGCTTTACTTTAACAATGATCTTTTCTTGACAGCTCCTTTGGACTATTTACTGCTTTTATATATGTTCTTTATCACTGTCATTGTTCTAGCATCCTTTATAAAATCCATCATTGAAGCATTGTCAAACATTGTTTCTATGTTTTCCTTTACACTTTTTTACTAAAATAGCATTGTCTTCCCTACATATGGCATTATCTTTAGCCCTATTTTGTAATATTATTGTATACCATTGCCTTGTGAACTGCTTTGACATTGACTGCTCACTGCCATGAAAGTATTTCTCATTGTTGTCTTCATTTCTTGGATATTTCACCCACTATGGCACTCGTTTCCTCACTGATATGGTATTTTGTTCTCTATTCCTTCACTGTTTATAACAGTAGTATACAATCCTTTATGATTGATCACTATTTTTTGTCAGTGCTCAAGGCATCAATCAGTGATTCCCCATTGCAATAGAAGCATTTCCTTATTATATCCCCACTATTTTGGCATTACATGATGCTCACATCCTTTGTTGTCTTCACATTATTTTTAACAGTGATATCACTGTTATCAGCATTTGTGCTTCTAACTTTATGCACTAGAAATCACTGTCTCATATGTATCTATATATATTGTAAGGTCATTGCTTTTTGCTTTGATCAAATGTTCTTCACTGTTTTGCATATATCTTGAAGTCCACTATTGATTGACTACTTAGTCCTCAAATCATGGTGTTCCTTACTTGTAACTCACTATCCACTCCAACATATTTGTTATTTTTCATGAAATCCACCCCTTCATGAATGTATCTAGATGTCATGAACAAATTATTACGTAACAGAACAATAAAAGTAAGAATCACCAAATACAATAGACATTTCTTAGTGATGATGTTATCACCTAAGAAAAGCATTGGTTTAGTTGTACAAAATGGTTGCCATGCTACAAGTTCATGTCCAATTAAAATTGGTAATATAGATTTTTTATTGAACCATGAATGAAAACATTATTGCTAAAGATTTGATGGATTGATTCAAATACATTGCTAAGTTTTTTATGCAACTGACATTTTTGCAGGGCACCATTATTTAATATCCATTGACTTAAATACCCACAACATCTAATGACTGTTGTTGTTTACAGTGCTTTAGACTTCGTACATGTTTTAATGGCTGTTCATTAAAATTGAGACCTCATAAACTTGTATTTATGCAATTTCTGTTACGGTTAATTATCTTTGTATCAAGTTGCTAATTTATACATTATTGTTTTTTTGGACATCAAGAAATGAAGAAAAAGAATTTAAGGCGCAAATTAGATGATAGTGATCACAATGTTGAAATTCCAGTGATAGATTATGAGCGCTTTCATGAAGAACATGTAGCCAAGAATAATAAATATTTATCACATCTTGGTTTGACAAACAGGCAAGTTGTAAATCCACTAAGTAGTATATTATTTGTTTAATACTATTTAATGAAATTTTATAGGCAAGAGCTTTATGTATATAAGACATGATATGATATTTTTTTGTTTTACAGGAAATAAAAAGAGAGTAGAGAAAATGCAGAGAAAAAACAAAAAGAAAGTAAAGATATAGTGTTGTCAGCTCGTAGAACCCAACACTTTTGTGATTCAACAAATGTAGTTGGTGAAAAAAATAGTTGTGATGAAGTGAAATATGGAAAGACCACTACTAATCTACCTACTCATGCCACACGTGATGTGGCCAAGGATCATGAAGTTCCAGTTAATCAAAGTCATGAAGAGAGTCTGCTTGCATCTAATGTGTCTAAGAGTGCACCTGTCACATCTACAACTTTTAATGGAATTAGTAGATCAGCCATAAATATTTGTAGTGGTGAAACAAAAGATGTGCCTACTTATGTTAAAAGACAAAGATTGAGTCAAGATTTATACATATCTACAAAGAGGATGCAAAAGAAAGAATATTAGAAGGGAAGAAGCCATTCTTGGTTGAGGTATCAAGAGATGGTGAATCCATTGGGAAAAATGCTACAAGGTACCGAAAGCTACGAAGACGTAGGGGTCTATCTGGGACATTCACAACCCAACCTTTAGGAGAGCAAGATCCACAAAATGTGGAATATGTTATACAAAAAATGGAAAATGCCTTTGACACTTTTGGTGGAAAAATCTCTAAAAAACATTACAAGAACAAGATGAGACTTCTGATGAACAGTTTTAGATACAATTGCAGAAAAATAATCATGGAGGGAAAAGAGATGTTAGACTCCACTCTATCTCCCAAACAATGGGAGGCATTAAAAGAAAGTATGTGTTCCAAATAATATTTGACAAAGAGTAACATAGGCAAGAAAGCGAGAGATAATGTGAGGTCTGAATATACATTTGGCCGAGGCAGGTTGCAGGCCAAAATGGACAAATGTGGAGTAAGTGTATGAATTTTTGGTTAAATTTACATTGTGTTATTTATTTCAATTTTTCATTGAACTGACTATATGTTGAAATTGACATTGTATTTTAGGTGGAAAACAATAATAGAGAAGCAAGTGTAGAAGATGTTGTCAATTGTATGGTAGCACTAGATCATACTAAATCTAATACTAGTATCAAGAGTAAATCTAGTTTGTCAACAAAGATTTCACAACCATCTATTGAATGCCCAATAAGAGCCTCTCCAAATCATGTCAACTCAAATGAAGACTACCAACATATAATGTGTTACTTATACTGTCTCGTTGAGAAAGTTTCACAGTTGGCTGCCTCTATTAAGCCTATAATTTTTGCATGGAATGACCATGATTCCATGGGTTCAGATTAGGTAAGAGGCTATCCCTCAATATTTTGATTCTCAACTATATCATCTTTATATTGTATTCTAAAGATGTTTGCAAATTTCATAAATTTTTTCCACAACATGCATTTATAAAATTACTCTCATGATCTCCAGGCAAAGTATTACGATCATATATAGAATAGTGAATCTATGATATTTTTCCTTTTGTTTCATTGAAATAAGCATTGTGACTATCCCAAAGGTGACTACATGAGTTTTAAGTGAAAATAACTATGATCAATGAATGACTATAGGGTCTCAAAAAAGTGCAGGTTTTAAACCATAAAGGGGTGCTTAATACACCTTTTTGGGACCACTTAATAAGGCAAAACAAGACCGACTTCCAATACATAATTCCCTCGACAATCCATGGCATTTCCGCCACAAGGAATGCAAACATTTGTTCCAACATGTTCATGTGTTACAACGATATGCTTGGTTTCTATTGGACTCTATCTGGGCTCATTGGGAGGACGCCTTTAGGAGTCAACCCGATAGGTATTGTTGATAATCATACTAGGTTATTAACCGGGCTCTCATTGGGGAAATGCAAACATTCATTATGGTATTGGGCCATCAGGGGAATCCAAAACATTCATTCCATCGATGTTCAAGTGTGTTACAAAGATGTAATTGATTTTGTTGACTCTATCAGTCTATCAGGGAGGACGCCTTAGGAGTTAGCCCGATATGGTATTGTTGCACCGATACAAGGTTATTAACTACTTTCATCGAGCCATCAATGAGGCTATGATGGGGGTTTCGCCGATGAGGAATTGTTAGGCTGATAGTGCTAATTTTTATTTCGGAACGGGGAAAGATTATGGAGTTTCAAACTCATTTATGGGTGTGACAATTTGGAAATGTAAAACAATAAAAAATTTGCAAAAAATCTGATTAATCCCAATTTTAAAAATCTGCAGGCTTTTAGCCATAGACAGAAGGCGGGGAATTGTTTGATAAAATGCTTTGATAGACATGTATGAAAAATATGTTAGCATAGACAAGGCAGTGAACTCTTTGAAAAAATGCCTCAAAGAAATGAGGTCTCATGGTGATGGAATGCCATGACAATCAAAAGCAATTTGATTGTCATGGCATTCCATCACCATGCGACCTCATTTCTTTGAGGAATTTTTTCAAAGAGTTCACCGCTTTGTCTATGCTATTGCTTACTATTATGCTTTTGATAGATTTTTTCCAAGCATCCATACCTTGTTTGAAAGCACTTGTTTTAGGTTTTTAGCCATAGCAACAAGGTGGTGAATTGTTTGAAAAAATTCTTTGGTAGAAATGTATGAAAAATGTGGTAGCATAGACAAGGAAACGAACTGTTTGAAAAAATGCCTCAAAGAAATGTGGTCTCATAGAATGCCATGACAAGCAAATGCAATTGGCAGCTGCTCCTAGTTATTAGTTATACAATGTGAAGTAATTGCATAACTCCTTAGGTTGACTTTGTCAAAACTATATTGTAATTGAAATTCTCTCATCTATCAACATCTAGTTAATAGTTATGCAATGTGAAGTAATGCTTTGAGTTTGAAAGATGTGCAATGCAATGTAATCAATGATATGAATATAAACTACAAAAATCTATTTTTTACAATTCATTAGTTAAACTCTTTATTTTATTTGCTCTCTATATCTCTATGCTATGGAAATGCCTTTCATTTTCAAAAAAATAGTTTTTATCTCTTGTTCTACAATTTTTACCTTTTTTTTAAATCCAAAATTTTCCTAATTTTTTCTAGACTTTTTCCCGATTTTTTCAAAAAATCTTATACTTTTGGTTTGCCGATTTTTTCCCCAAAAGATTTTTGCTGCTATGGATCATAAAGCAATAATAAAACTCTTGAAATTCTGTTCTTTTCTCAGAAATTTCTGATTATTTGCAGTTCCAAGCTTCTGTACTTGCCTGTACAGGGTTTCCTTGTTCTCTTTTGCATTGAATTAGGTGGCTGGGTGAGTTAACTTCAATTTGTTTCTAATTTGGTGGATTCTTGAAGAGTTTTGTGCATTTTGTAGTTAAATTGCTGAAACGGGTTTGTAAAGACAAAGTTGAGGGTTTGTGAGTCTACAAAAATGGATTTTCACCCATTCCACCTATTGTGACTTTTATGCTTAGAAAGGCTCTGTTGACTATTTTTTTTATGAATTACTCATTTGGATATATTTTTTTGCTTGATGGTTAAACTACATGTAGAGTAATTTTATCAAAGCAACACGAAAACAAAAATGCCTTTATGTCAATCATAGTTGTGTTGAAGTTGAGGTAATATAATAGTTGTTGTGGACCAAAAATTATAGCTTTTGCATTCTTTACTTGACTTATATTAACTTTGCATGATGATTAAACCACATGCAGGACAATTATATGAAAGCAGAACAAAAAGGAAAAGACCTTGTCAATAGAGCTCTTCGCAAAGCTACACAACTTCAGGACAATGTTGACAGTGATTATGTTGAATTCAAGGAGTATATGCATGATATTGATAGTACTACTGGTGCTGAACTTGAGGTAAGTGCTATGAAACGTTACTTTTCCTTGATTCTGAAACCCTTCATGTATTAATGACTGTTATGATCCCAAACAGTGAACTATCTTATAGAATAGTGAATAGACAACTAAAACATTGAATGCAACCCGTAGAACAATCATTGTACCTACTTTGTCACTTTTTAGTGGGGATTGCTGGAACTTCAATACTTTATGATGCTTGACTGTGTTTTAGGGCATTGTAATTGACCTTGTCAACATCTTGAACTTAGTGTGTTGCTTCTTTCATTTGATGATACCTGCTATTCTTTCTTTCACGAATCTGCTGCTAACTCTTCATTATGGTTGTTTTTATTAAAAAAAAGTTTCTTTTGATATTCTTGTCACTTTATCTTAATGTCTTCTTTCTTTTTAGTAATGATATTTGCTGCTCGATCCATTAAACTTGTTGTTACAACCATAAAACTCACTGCCCTTGTACTAAACTCAGCTATAGCCATGAAACTCACTGCTACTACTACTTGTTCATTGGACATCATTCTTGACTTCTTTTTGCATACTCTTACACTATTTTCTAACAGTGAAAGAATCTTTCTCTATTATTTATGTGACCTCTACCTCCAACCTTATTTGTTACTCCTTTACTGCTGCTATGAAAGCCATAGAGAAATACTGCATTGTTTCCTCAATGATTGCTCTTAATGGTTGTCACATGTTGCCTTGATACATTTTGTTCTTTGTTCTTTTTTTATATGTCATCATTGACAGGGTTATGTTGACTGCATGGGGTTATGTTTCAGAGCTTTAATACCACTATTTTTGTACATCCCAATGTATTTCACCTTCACCTGGCAGCAGCAGTAGTAGTGCTCTTATATTGCATTCTTTGTTTTTGTGCATTAGCTACCTTTTTTATGTGTAATAGTGTTGTCATAACCTTATGTGTCTGGTATGTGTGCATGGTAATGTAGTGTTTATATTTGTGGCATTTGTATCTGATTAGCATGAAGCTAATAGTAACATTGTAAGCACTGCTATGAGTGTTGGTTTTTTAGTAAATTAGATCATTGCAATTATTTTTGAAAATTTTATTTTTCAATTATTTTAACACACATGCAAGTACTATTTAAATAAGTAATGGTTGTTTTATTATGCAAACAAAGGTGATCATTACCTATCTATTTTTTTTTTTTCAGAAATGTATTAATGATAAACTCAAAGAAGGGGATAAAGTTAAGGTGTTGGATCCATTTGATGGTGATGCTATGGGCATTGGGTGGATTCACTCCCTATCTATTGTACATGGAGTCAACTTGAAAGAAACATGAGACGCAAATGTAAATATTTTAAAGGTCACAAGTAACATACCCCTTGTTTATGAAGACAAAATAGATGAAGTTGTTTGTCTAAAAGAGAAAGAGGGAATCTTCACACGGTGGCCACTAAAATATTTGCAAAAAATGACAGTTGAACATGTTTATCATGTACTAGTTAATGTTAGACATCTTGGCTCACTGCTTTATGTAGTATTTTGAATGTGTTGCTCAAGGATCTTAATTATCATGGTGTATTTGAAAGAGTTAGAAACTCTTAGACAATTTTGACATTTGTAACTTGATATACATATATTTGCATTAAATTTTTATTGCAGATTACCTTTATTTATCATGATGTTGAATCAATCTTTTAATTCTAGCATGTTGTAGCTTGTTCATATATGTAATATTTTTATTTGCTTTTATGTTTTAGTTCAAGTTTAATATTATGTTAGTTTTGCATTATAAAATTTATGGTATTTAATAAATTATTCATTTCATGATTATATTTACTACCAATTAATGGAAACCAGTAAATAAAAAAGACTAAATTAATGACTAAATATATGACTAAAGTAATGACTAAAATAATGACTAAATACATGACTAAAGTAATGACTAAAGTAATGACTAAATATATGAGTAAATATGACTAAATATGACTAAATTAATGAATAAATATATGACTAAAGTAATGACTAAATATATGACTAAAGTAATGACTAAATATATGACTAAATTAATGACTAAATATATGACTAAATTAATAACTAAATATATGACTAATGTAATGATTAAATTAATGACTAAAGTAATGACTAAATTAATGACTAAATATATGACTAAATTAATGACTAAATATATGATTAAATATATGACTAAAGTAATGACTACCATGACTAAATAAATGACCAGTTAACAACAATCAATGACTAAATTAATGACTAAATATATGACTAAATTAGTAACTAAATATATGACTAAATAAATCACTACCATGACTAAATAAATGACTAAATTAATGACTAAATCAATGACTAAATCAATGACCAAATCAATGACTAAAATCAATGACTAAATAAATGACTAAAATTGTTTAGTCATAAGTTTAGTGGTGTTATAAATGACTACAAATAAACCACCAAAAATCACGTGACTAAAGTTAGTCATTTATATGCAATTTTTAGTAGTTTATTTAGTCATCATATATTGCTATTTATGTACTAGTGCAAACATTGTTTCCTCATTGCCAACCGCTTGGATTAACCAAAATTATGCTCATTAATTTTCAAATGGAGGGATAAAAGAGAAAATGACTTGAAACTATTTACCAATCTTAGGTGAATGTAGATTTACAGTAAGTACTCAGTATTAAGATTAGAATGATTTAGGATTGTAAATTAATGGAGACCACTCTATAGAAATACCTTCAACATGCTTAGTTGCCGCTGTATGTAATGCCCCGCCATGCAACCCTAGAGGAAGTTGCAATTGACTACTCAAATGAACTAATTTTTTTGTTTTGTTTAAATGTAAATAACATGCAAGTTCACTACCCATTTCAACAGCCTCTAAGGTTATGAGACTGGGATTACTTTAAAGCCCAAACAAGAAACATGAATTGAAACCAAAATATTTAATTACTTATCAAATTAAATACACATACATTCCATACATGATAAAATTACATCCAAGCATAAGCGATTCCACATGTTTCCAATAACAATAATGTACAATACGATTACAACTCTTATTCCCCGAATGAGGTAAATCCAATAAGCAAGGTTACAAATTACATCATCCACCTCGATACAAAGAGGGGTAATAAATCACAATAATAACTAAAAAGAATAAAGCATGAAAGTACTGGATCCCACGAGCTCTCTAACTAGAAATATCATCCACACGAACAAGAAGACAACCCAACAGATTAAGGTGCACGTTCTACCCAACCATGTAATACCCGAAGGCTCACCCCCTGTGCTAGGAGATAGTAACAAGGAATTCCTATACAAGACCATCCACCCCTAGACACATGGTAACTCACACTGACACAACCAATCACATGAACCATACAACCATAAGGATAACACAAGTACAACTCTAACATCACTGACATAAGTCACATTGCTTCCAGAAATAAAACAGATCGAGTATGATAAGAAGACCATACACATAAAACCAAATACCAACTGTTGTCATAGAAAGAGTGTCATCACATAGCTCGACATGGGATATCCTTTGGGAATCTTCATAGGCTCTGGCCCCACCTATGGGTTATCTTGGTGGCCTTAACCGAATCCCGACACCCATACTCACTCATGTAGAATCAAATACCTCTCGTAAAGACAAGATAGATGACCTTGCCATTCTAGGCCTTCCCAATCATCCCAAGTCTATACAAGCACTTGTGTCCATGAGTGAGGCTCAATTATCTTAATTAGTGCGAAATACTACCTAACTTCTAAGTACATTGATTTAGTTATCACTTGATTAAACCACCTCCGAAGGTTATCCAGTTTACCTCTTTGGGCTCTGGCCCCTAATAGAAGCCACTCTTCTACTTGACAACATACCAAAAAAAACCAATCACCAAGGGAATCCCAAATGCATACCAACAAGATAAGACCAATCCAACTCTAGGAGGGACATATAATGAAAACCCACTCCAAACGCTGGAGGCAACAAAAGTCAAAATCCTCTCCAAACACTGGAGGCAACAAAAGTCAAAACCCTCTCCAAACACTGGAGGCAACAAAACACATAATCCACTCTTTCCAAAGGAGGCACAAATTATATAACCCACTCCTAATCCAAGGAGGCACAAACCACATAATCCACTCCTAATCCAAATGAGGCACAAACCATCTCCATTCGTGAAAACCGGGTAAAACAACAGGATACAACTATACGGACTACCCAAGACAATACAAAGGTTGACTAACAAAATACAACAACCCCAAAAGTTAAACCCCTTCTGGAAGACTTAACAACCCTTCAAATCAAATTCCCCAAAGCGCAAACAAAAGAAGTGAACATTCAAGAAGGGCAACCAAACAGGAATTAAATCTATATTTGGATCTCCTAAACCCACTTCCTTCATTAACATTTAGTAATTTATTGCCTTAATAAAAACTGACTTAATAACGTCTCTTTCAGACAAAAGATGAAATTTAAACCATATGTTCAATTCCTTATTTGCTTTTAAATAACAATAAAATAAAATAGTTACTTTTTCTATTCAGAACAAATCAATAAATCATTTCTTCTTTTGAAATAATAATAATAATAACCATTTCTTCTTTTCAAAATAAATCATTTAAAAAAAAACAATTAATTCCTTTTGCCCAACATCAAGAATGAGAGAGATCATGACAAAGGGACAAGTTAGGCAACTTATTATCCTACTTTAGGATTTCCTAGATCCAAGCAAGGCGATAACATATTGCATGTAATCGAATAAGAATAATTAACATTATTTGTGACTACTCAAAAGTAATTAAAATTACATTTGCGACATTGAGAAATTTAAACTAACAATTTAATTCCACTTTCACCAATTCCACATCATAATCAAAATCAACTTTTCAATAAAGTCAATTTTATTCACTTTATGATTATAGAATAATCATTTTAAAATCCATATATATAAATATTTTAAAAAATCATTTAAATATATATATATATATATATATATATTTAAAAATAATCATTTTATATATTCTAATTAATTAAAAAAAACATTCCAATTATTTAAAATATATATAAATATATTATATAAATTTAAATAATATATAAAAAAATACATTTAAATAATAATATATATATAATATATATATATATATATATATATTATATAATATATAATATATAATTAAAATTTATATAAATGAAAATAAAAATAAAAAATTAAATAAAACTTTAAAGTGAATTTCATTCGTTGCCCCACGGCCCCCCAAAGGGGAGAAAGGACGCAGCCAAGGCTACGTCCAGCCTCCCCTGTGGAGGCCGGCGCTGCTTGGGCAATGCCCTCCCCATGGGCTGTGGGGAAGCGTTGCCTCAACAACACCCCTCCATGGGGTGCGGCTGTGGCAGCCAGGGCTGCGCCCACCTCCACATACTAAAAAATTATATATATATATATATATATTTATTTTCAATAAAATTTAAAAACCCTCTCCTCATGCATATTTGCACAGAATGAATTTTATTTTCCAAATTTTTTCTATAGGAAAAAAAAACAAACCTTCCAATATAAAACAGATCCAAAAAGCATGAACAAAAAATATATATATATATACATAGAATCTCCATTTTATAGTCAAATTGGGCAAGTTTTCAATAGGAAATTTACAATAAAATTAATTTTCAACATGATTTCCTGATATGAATTTCTGGAAATACCCAAATCCAAAAGAGAGGTTTCTAATTTCTTTTGTTTTCTTTCAATTTATCTATTGTTAAATCTTCAAAACTAATTTCTTGATTTCAAATTTTGTTAAAGAATTTGCATTTTCCACAAGAATCTAAGATTTTCCATGTGTTCAACAGAGTTTTCAATTTTTTTTTCAAGCAAGTTTTTAATTTGAAAAGAACCAGATTTTCAAAACAATAAACAAAAACAAGAAGGAACCTGATGGAAACTTGAAGAAGAAGATTGAAGTTGAGCTGCACTTTCCAATGCTTCCAAAATCTTTCCAAACCTTCACTCCCATTTCAAAATGCATTCCCAAAACAAGCAAACCCTCTTTCCTCCTCCTAGCAAATTTTTTTCTCCAAGCATGAATAATCCCCGAAATCCTTTCATTTTCCCCAAATTAAGTCAATGCCCTAAAATATCCAAGATTTTTGCCCAAGATATTTTCTTTTTCCAATTATAGATATCTTTCAACAATATAGATATTTTCATGCATTTACAAAATGTTTGCATTTTAATACTTTAAGACACAATTTAAATTTCAAAATAGATTTAAATCATTTACTTTATTATAAAATTTCTATTTCAAAATGAATTCAAAACTTTTAATAATTTCTTTTCAAAAAACATTTAAACTTTTAAAATTTTCTTTTCAAAGAATTTAACACTTTTAAATTTTCAAAAAGAATAGCTTAATTCAATTCCACACAATTAATTTAATTAATCAATAAAATAAATCTAACCCAAGATTAGATTATTTTATTAATTAAATTAAATTAATCAATAAAATAACTAACATTTCAACGTTGCAACCAGATATATTTAATCATCATTTTAACTACACAAGCCATTTAATAACCTTTATAATTTGAAATTAAATAAAACCCAAGGTGAAATGGACAACATTAAAACGACTAAACCCGACTACAACCCAACGATACACTATGACTAGGGTGATGACTTGGCACATAAAACCTAGCTACTATCTCCCAATTGATTACCGTTGGTCAATGGACACACTCAACCTCTGAAATCAGGTGGAGTCGATGTCCTGTACCTGTCAACCTACGAACAAAGAGTATATCGAACATGCATATATATGATATAATAAAACACACTGTGAAGAGGAAATCTCAGAATCGTAGGGCACTCACAAGCGAGTGATGCGATCTCGTCCCCTTCACCAATACACTCATCATAGACTGACAGTTCCATCATAAACAAATATCTCATGCAATAACATGTTACAATAACTAATCATCATTACACCAATTAAAACATGTCAAATAAAACATCAGATAAGATATATCACATCACACAAATAGACTATCACTCTATAAATAGTGATCAAATAACACACACATGATAAAGTATCTCAATAACCAAAAAGCACATCCAAGCAAACAAGGACACACTGTCTAGCCAAAAAGCAAAACAGAGGGGTATTACATTGTAACTAAGGATTACCTCACCCTCAAGGAGTTATTTGAAGTGCTTAGAATACAAGAGATGGATCTCTAGTAACAAACCAATTCTGCTTTGGAGAAATGGATCAAGATCTAGAGGAATCAACTTTTGTCCACACTTCACACTAAAATTCCAAGCAATTAATTTGATTTTAATGATAAGGTTTTGGTCTGCTTTAGAATATGTTATGGGGTGGGATCTTCCACCAATATGATGGGTAAAGTCTGGTAATTCTGATCTTTACTCATTCATGGCTTAACTACTGAAACTGAAAATCAGATTTGTGTAGATCCTTGGATTTACTTGGCTAGACTAATCAACAACAATACCTTTCTTCAGATTGAAGATGTTGAAATAGGGACTGTTTGGAGCTAATAAGCAGTGTGATAAATTTTAGCAGACTTTAATTAATCATCAATTTGACCCTGTTGAGGGTCTCCCTATCATGATCTTGCATCAGGTCCAGCCTTGTTGAATTTTTTGTTCAATTCTTTGGAAGGATTTGGTAAAGGGAGATTACATTGGGCCACTTTCTGGTTTGATTCATTCCTAGCATATTCTTTTCTGGTTTGATTCTATGTATTATCCGGGTGATATCTTTTTCTGTGGCTCCTTGGTTGTTTGTGATTTTGAATTATTTCCAACATTTTCTTCATTTGTATTTATATGGATGTTTTCTATGGCTCTTGAATGAGTAGGGCATGATCAAGATGGGTGTCATGGGAATGGAAAAGCCAACAGTGAAATGTAATGCTCTTGTAATCATTGCATTGCTCCTATTCAAGACCACCTACTTTCAAGATTAAGATAAACACAGACAAGCCTTGTTATGAATCCCTGGTTTCAAAATAAGCTTGGTCAATATAGTAAATTCACCTATGCAATGAGCAATAATTTTTAACATAATAAAAAATGGTTTGACCACGTACAAATTTGAAAAGTAAAATTAACTGAAACCATGGAAAGTGACTTACCACAAGATTATGCACAAATCGTGTCCGATGCAAACAAATGGGCAGAAGTTGCAACCCTAAATTAGGCATCATGCTTTCACCTCTCCATTTTGGCGGGCTACCTTAAAAATAAGGTTTCGACTTTCACTTCTCCGTTTTGGCAGACTACGATTGAAAATAAGGTCTTGACGAAGGTTTTAGAGTATGTTTATTAAAATGAAAATTATGGCCAAGATTTTAATAATGATCACATTTCGAAATGTTAAATACATATATAAAATTATTACTAGCAATTGCACCTTGGTGTGCAATAGGTACGCTGAAGAGGTATGAAAGGTCAATTAGAGAAATTTTTTGTGTATTGACATATGTGTAGTACATGAGGTCAATTGGTAGGTCATTTAAAAAATGATGTTGTTTATGTAACAAAGGTCTCAATTAGCATTCACTCAATAAATATATATTTTAAATATAATTTTTCATTAGAAAAAAAAATATATTTGTAATAGTAAATTTATTACAGGAGTTCAGTTTATTTTTTCTCTATCCACCTCTCTATATCTTATCTATATCTCCCTCTCCATTTTATGTCTTTCTCTCTCTCAATATCTTATCTCTATTCCCCTCTCTCTTTATAAGTTTGTATTTCTATATCAAACGCCATGCTACCTTGAGCATAACTCCCCAAGGACACATACCATTCTTGGATTTTTGGCATGAAACAAGTAATCAAAAGTTAGTTTTTCTTTTCTCTATCTCTCTTTCCCTTTCTATCTCTTATATTTCTATCTCTCTTGTATTATCTCTCTTTTTTCTTTTCCTTTCTCTTTCAATCTTTCTCTTCATCTATATCTCTATTCCTCTTTATCTCTCTACCTCTATATTTCTTTGTCTCTATCTCTTTTTTTTATTTTTTATCTCCATATTTATCTCTTCTATTATAATTTAACTAATTTATATAATCATACATGTAACTATTTGTAATATCATTATTTTTCTCTAGTAAATGTAGAGTATGTAAACTTATTAGTAGCTTAGTATATATTTGAGAATTGTATGCATATTTATCTTCCACACTACATAGTTGGGCCCTTTGAGGAGTTGGTTCTTCAATTTAGAAGAAAATTTGGTGTTCATAAGATGACACCACAAAACAAAATATTTATTCCACAAAAAATATTTATTAGTAATTCTATTTGTAATATTTTATTATTAATTATGGCGGGCTACGATTGAAAATAAGGTCTTGACGAAGGTTTTAGAGTATGTTTATTAAAATGAAAATTATAGCCAAGATTTTAATAATGAGCACATTTATTTAGTCATTTTATTTTTTTTGATATTAGTCATTTATTTAGTCATTTTTATTTGTCTGATATTAGTCATTTAGTTGTGATTTTACCCAATGACCAAATTAGTCACTTATAAATGACCAAATTAGTCATTTATTTGCCAAATTCTACTAGTGTTAGTCATGTGACTAAAAGTTTTAGTCACCTAGTCATTTATTTACCAAATTCTACTAGTGGTGAGACCTCATTTCTTTGAGGCATTTTTCATACAACGAGCACTACCTTGTTAATGCTACCGCATTGACGCATTGATAAGGTAGTGAGCTTAGTGCTCATTGTATGAAAAAATGCCTCAAAGAAATGGGGTCTCACAGTGATGTACATCACCATGAGACCCCATTTCTTTGAGACATTTTTTTATACAATGAAGACTACCTTAAATCACCATGTACATCACCGTGAGACCCTATTTCTTGTACCCATTTTTTCAAACAACCCACTAGGTTGGCAAGCTAGTGGGCCCACTAGCTTGCTAATTCAGGGAAATTTACAAGGTAACTTGGGTTGTTTGAAAAAATGGGTCCAAGAAAATGGGGTCTCCTAGTGATTTACATCACCGGGAGACCCCATTTCTTGGACCCATTTTTCCAAACAACTCACAAAGTTGCCAATTTCACTGAATTAGCAAGCTAGTGGGCCCACTAGCTTGCCAATTTAGTGAAATTGGGAATGTAGTGGCCTATTTGAAAAAATAGGTCCAAGAAATGGGGTCTCCCAATGATGTACCCCATTTCTTGGACCGATTTTTTCAAATAGGCCCACTAGCTTTCCAATTCAGTGAAATTGGCATTCTTGGACCCATTTTTCAAACAGCCAAGTTAGGTTGCCAATCTCATGAAGTTGGGAAATGTAATGGCCTATTTAAAAAATGGGTCCAATAAATGGGGTCTCCTGGTGATGTTTGGTCTCTCTCTCTCACACACACACATTCTCTCTCTGTCTCCCTCTGTCTCCCTCTTCCCTCTCCCTCCCTCTCTCTTCTCTCCCTCTCTTTCTCTCTCAACCCTCATCCCTCAATCCTTAAACCCTTAATCCCTCAACCCTTAATCCATAAACCCTTAAACCCTCAACCCTTAAACCTTTAAACCCTTAATCCCTTGTCCCTTAAACACTCAACCCTTAAACCCTTAGTCCCTCGACCCCTAAACCCTCAACCCTTAAACCCTTAATCCCTCAACCCTCTAACCTATATATTAAACTAGGTCAACCCTCAATTCTCAAACCTCTAGCCTATATATTGGACCCTCAACCCTATACCCTCAAACCCTTATCCCCTCAACCCTCTAACCTATACATTAAACCAGGTCAACCCTCAATTCTCATACCTCTACCCTATACATTGGACCCTAAACCCTATACCCTCAACCCTCATGGCTCAACCCTTAAATCCTTAATCCCTCAACCCTTAAACACTTAATCCCTTAACCCTTAAACCATTAATCCCTCAAACCTTAAAAACCCTAAACCTAATCCCTCAACCCTATATCGTCAACCCCATTTCTTTGAGGCATTTTTTCATACAATGAGGGTTTAGGGTACAAGATCTAATGTAGGGTTTAGGGTTTATTCTTATGGTTAAGGGATAATTTCAAGGTATAGGTTATAACGTTGAGGGTATAGGAATAAGGTTTGAGGATGTAGGGTTTAGGGTATAGGGATTAGGATTTATGATATTTGATATAGGGTTTGGGAGATTAAGAGAGAGGGTGAGATGGAGAGAGAGATAGGGGATATGTAAAGAGGGAAGGAGAGAGAGAGGTGATAGAGAGATAAGTAGAGACAAAAGGAGGAAGGTGGAGAGATTGAGAGAGAGAGGAGGGAGGGAGTGAGAGAGAGGTAGATAGGGATATGTTAGATAAAGAGAAGTAGAGAGGGATGGTGGGTGGGAGTAAGGGAGGGAAAGGGGGAGATGGATAATATTAGAGAGGGAAGGAGGGAGGGAGGAAGGGAGAGAGAATGGTGCTTGATAGAGAGTAGAGAGGGAAGGAGAGAGTGGGGGAGAAAGATAGAAGAGAGAGAGGAGGAAGGTGGGGTGATTAAGAGAGAGGGAGAAAGACGGAAGAGGAGGAGGGAGGAGAGGCAGATGAGAGGGACATAGAGAGGAATCATAGGAAGGAGATAGTGAGGGAGAAGCAGATAGAGAGAACAGATAAAGAGAGAGGAAAGAAGGAATGAGAAGACGGAGAGGAGGAAAGCTAGGACTGAGAGGAGAGACCAGGAAAGAGGGAGAGAGATGGGAATGAGGAGCCAGACAGGACTGATCAGAAAGAGGAAAGAGATAAGTACATAGGGAAGAGAGATGACAGAAGGGAGGAGGGAGGAGAACTAGAGAGATATGGAGAGGAGGGAGAGATGATCGAGAATGAGAGATGGAGAGAGGGCCGATGAATCATGGAGATCCGAGAGATGAGGAGGAGAGATGAGGACAGAGAAGGAAGGAGGAAGAGAGGTGACATAGAGAGAACTGAAGGAGACATTGAGACAGAGACAGGGAAGGACATTGGGAGAGAGAGAGATGAGATGAGAGAGGAGAGAGAGGAGAGAGACCGGACGAGACAGAGACAGAGAGGAAGGAGAGAGCAGAGACCAAGACGTGGAGAGGAGAGAAACACAAAGGAAGTGGACGAACATGGACATGGAGGTGAGGAGGAGAGAGATCCAGGAGGACGAGAGAGAGAGAGAAGGAGGAGAGACACAACGGAGAGACAGAGGAAGGAGGAGGAAGCAGACAGTGGTGGACAGGAAGGAGGAAGGTGAGACAGAGAGAGTGAGTGAGTGGTGGAGGAAGGAAGTGAGGGAAGGTGGGAGGAAAGAGTGGAGGGGGAGAGAGGTGGAGCAGGAGAAATGAGGGAAGGAGGAAGGGTGGATGGAGAGAGGTGATAGATGGTATAGAATGGGACCGAGAGAGAGGTCTAGAGCATAAGGGATAAACAATGAGAGATAGAGTGAGAAAGATGATACAACTTGTTGATACTGAAATTTGACCTCCTAATTATAGATATTTGTCATGCTGATTATTGAAATTTGGCTAAGTTTGAAAAATTGTAAGATCTTCAATAAACTAGAATTTGAATTATAACTCCTAGAGATATGAAACCACTCTCAAACATTTTGAAACTATATACATGAAATAAACATTCAAGTAGAAATATAACGTAAAGTATAAGAAAGTAAATGTTCATATGTAAATGTCAACTTATACTTGAATGTTTATTTCATGTATATAGTTTCCTTGAAAGATAACAAGAAGAAAGAGACAAAAAAAGAAGAAGAAAAAAATTTAAATGTAGACCAACATGCAAGCGCATTATAATGCGCTCGCATTTTGGAAATGTTTTTTTGATTTTAAAAAAATGCACATTTATTGAACTCAAAATGCGCGCATTTTTTGAAATTTAAACCATAACGTGAGCGTGTTATAACACACTCACATTATGGCTTGGTAATGACCGAGCCTAGTCTTGGTCACTATCAACCCATAACGCAAGCACATTTTACTATAACGCGTTCACATTTTCGCTATTTTGGGATGAAAAAGTAAATTGGCCACTTTTTGGCCCCCCATCTTTTTGCACTTACCTGAGGAGCGAACCAATTTGGAAACAAAGAATGCCAGCTATTCTCCTTTGGATAATAAAATCTATTATTATTTTAATAATATGAAATAGAGTTTGAGAATACTAATTATTACTTAACATTTTTTTATTATTATTTAGTGGCGAATGTAGTATATAGCATTATATAAATATATCATAAAATAATCATTCATATATTATAATAAATATTAACGATAATATTAGTTGGTCACATGTCAATATTGTGGAAGCACAGAAGAAAAGTAAATTAGTGTTAAATAAATAAATATACTAATTTATCTATCATATACTATAAAATATTTATGTTTATGTGATCTCCACTGCTTTCCATGCTTCCACATCAAGAATTTTGTGGAGAGCACAAGAGTCTATCAAACCATCTAACTATTTCACAGAAGTGAAAGATTGGTCCCACGATAGTTCTGTAAAGGCCTAAGTTATTGCAATAGAATTTAGCATATGCTAAATTAACAACTTTAGGTTGACTAGGTAAAAGGGGGAGTTTTACTCAATGAGACAAAAAGGCTCAATGGCATAAAAATAAAAAACTTGACAAAGGACTTTAGCATTGTGAAGTTTTTGGACGCGTGTTATCATTTTGGGGTATCATGAAGCCCATCAGGCCACTAACACTAGAGTCAATGAACCAAAGGATAGTGCGATATGGTGATACGTGTCTAGACCACTTGAATAACACAAAATCATTAGGGAGGCAATTAATTAAATCATAAAAAAGTATTAATAGGGCACTTGCTAGCAAGAAAAGGGGATGCGGGATATATTGTATATTTATTATGAATGAATAATAAATAAGATTGAGAGCTTTTATGTTTGGTAAAATGTAGGTAGACACTTTTTGATACGTGTCTGCATAGGGCATGATTATGAGAATCATACATTTGTTAGGTTTTGTGCATTGCACGATTGATGAAGAGACAATTGATGAGAATAATTTTAAAATTCGACAATGAATAAATTATATATAATGATAGAGTTTTAAGAGTCATTGGTTTATTGTATTTCTTGGATGTTGTAGGTAATAGAGAAATTAGTTTATTTTCTAAAATTTATCTATGATTGAAAGCTCTTTGCTAATATTATGGATAGGTTTTTTGCCTAGACACCTGTCATTGAACTGCAGTTTTGAGATGGTGCTAGGCCTAACTCTATGTTAAAAAAAGTGTGGTAGTGACACATTTATGTTGTAATGTGTGTGTGACTAGGTCATGCATGAAGGCCAATGGGATAATATTTAACTATGAAGTAAAATCTATCTATGGTCAATAATTTTCTGCTTACAGTGTGGATCAGTTTGTTGTTTAGAGATGACATTTGTCATTGAATTGCAACTTTGGCATAGTGCTTGGTCTTGCCCTCTCTTGCAAAGTGCGTAGTACTGACACGTGTATATGGAAAAGCACATGTTATTGGAGTGTATATGAAGACTGATGGGGAAATATTTAACTCTTGATTTGAATATACTAAAATATATTTTTGGATTATTATTAATGACAATGGTATTAAATATATGTCCGAAATGATTGGAAAAAGGTTGTGGACAATAAATCTGATACAATGCAATTAATATAGCAACAATTGAAAAACACAATTAAATAGTTTTAAAATATTGCAAAAGAAAACAATCATAAGTTAATGTCAGGAAAATAAAAGCATGTAATGTAAGCCACATTGTACAATTCCAATGATAATATTTGGTATGAAAACAAGACAACAATAAGTGTCTAAATCCAGAAACAAAGTTTTTTTGCATACCTATTCATTTTGTAGCAGCATAATATATGAGTGCATCATTTTTTGAACAAGACAATTTACTATATAAGTTGAATCTAAATGCTTCAGTTCTTTGCATAGTTGTTGAGGAATTTGCGAAGGCTTTGTAAATGGTGTGTGACGAGGGTGCAACTTGAGACATAGAAAATAACTCACAAAACAAGAGAATAATTTTATTATTTAGAAAATGGACTTCTTACATGTAGAGGATCTCAAATCCTTAAGTTCTACAACATATGCGAGTTACAAAAAATTACAGAATAACCCTTTTCGCAGTGTGCGAACTTGTCCCCTTAAAAGCTACCCAAAAATAAAAAACCCCCCATAAATAGAGCTCCCTTTTGATTTTGGAGCCAAAACAACATTCAAATTTGAGTTTTGGCAGTTTGGCGCTGAAAATTACAACTTGAAATTCAAATTTCAAAAGAACATTCAAAAATTAGTATCCTCTAGAAAGTGCGCCAACTTCTGGGATCCATAACTTTTGATCCGGGACTCTATTTTTCGAACCGTTTGAACCGTTGGAAAGGTATCAGAGTCAAGAACGTGCTTAAAATCAATGATTCTAATTTTGACAAGTTTTGGGGCCATTTCAGGACCGTTTAGTGCCTCAAATCTGACGTGGAATGTTTTCAGGTGCAATTTTGGGAGACTAAAACTGCAATATCTTCCAACTCGGGAATAGAAAAGAAAAAACGTAAGTTGGGGATTACATTATGATGAAAAGGGTATCCAAAAATGCAAAGACATCAAAGAAACTACCAACATGAAATGAAACTCTTTTTTTTTGGGTGATGTAGGATTGCCCTTACACCACTGGATGCCCCTGCATCAGACACCTAGGGTAATTTGAGAAGTGACCTCGTCACGTCTCAGATGGTTGAGGAAAACCGAAATGGTCAACCTCTTCCTTAGAAAGCCAAGATGAATCTTCCATAGACCTTCCTCTCCATTTCACTAGATATTTTTCATACTGCTTATTTCTAGTACTCCTTCCCACACGACTATCCAGGATTGCTTCAATCTCCTCCTCTGAAGTAGGTGCTTGAATGCCATACTGCCCTATTGCTGGTGCCTTTTCTATTCCACCTTCATGATACTTTGTCAAATCTGAAATGTTGAACATAGGGGAAATGTTGACTCCATCTGACAACTCTACCTCATATGAATTCCCTGAATCATGCTTCTTCAAAATCTTGTAGGGACCAAATTTCTTCATCTTCAGTTTGTTATAGGTTCCCACTGGAAACCTTTCTTTCCTCAAGTGGACCATTACTTCATCACCAATCTGAAACTCCTTATTCCTCCTTTTCTGATCTGTCGTGGCCTTCTACTACGTATTCATCTTGTTAATATGTTCTCTTACCTTCTCATGTATATTCTTGATGTGCTCTGCAAAATCTTCGGCTTCAACACTTATCTTCTTCTCTTGGTCCATATTCCTCAATTCTGGAATTGTTTTGGGGTTGCTTCCATACTTAATCTAGAATGGTGATCTACTAGTGCTTCTGTTGACATAATTGTTGTAAGCAAATTCTGCCTGGGGTAAGATCAAGTCCCATCCCTTGGGTTTATCTCCTACCAAGAATCTCAATAGGTTACCCAGAATTCTATTCACAACCTCTGTTTTCCCATCTGTCTGTGGATGGTGTTCAGAACTGAACTTCAACTCTGTTTTCGGCTTCTTCCACAAGGACCTCCAAAAGTATCCCACAAATTTGGTGTCACGATCTGAGACAATACTCTTTGGCAGACCATGTAGCCTCACCACCTCTCTGAAGAACAAATCGACAATGTGGACAACATTGTGGGTCTTCTGGCATGGAATGAAATGTGCCATCTTCGAAAACCTGTCAACCACCACAAAGACTGAGTCATTCCCTCTTTGTGTCCTTGGAAAACCAAGAACAAAGTCCATACTTATATCCTACGACAACCTCTCTGGTACAGGTAAGGGCTGATACAACCCTATATTCTGGCTCACTCCCTTAGCCATCTGACATACCCTGCAACTCTACACAAACTTCTTCACATCCTGTGACAACTGAGGCTAATAATAATGCTCACTGATAATGGCAATGGTCTTATCCCGACCAAAATATCCTACCATTCCTCCACTATGCTTCTCCTTTATCAGGTTCTCCCTTATGGAACTCCTCGAGATACATAATTGACTTCCCTTAAACAACATGCCACCTGGATTATGAAATCCAACTACCTTGTTCTATCCACTGTAATAGGCTCCTTGCAAGCTTTCCAAGCCTCTGCAAAATCAGGATCTTCAGGGTACAAGGTTTTGAGTTCATTGAATCCAACCACTTCGATCTGCATCTCTATCATCAATGTATGCCTTCTACTTAAGGCATCTACAACCCTATTAGACCTCCCACTCCTATGCTTTAGAACAAATGTATAGCTCTACAAAAATTCTACCCATTTCATATGCCTTTGATTTAGTTTTCCCTGACTATTCAGGTACTGCAATGCTTGATGATCAGTATATGGAACAAATTCCTTTGGCAACAAATAATGCCTCCATTTCTTTAATGCTTGAACTATTGCATAAAATTCCTGATCATATACAAAATAATTTCTCTTGGCATCATTTAAATTTTCACTAAAATAGGCAATGGGTTTACCTTCTTGGCTCAACACTGCTCCAATGGCGCAACCACTGGCATCACAATCCACCTGAAACACCTTGTTGAAATTTGGGAGGGCTAGAATAGGTTGCTCTGTCACCTTCTACTTCAACAGTTCAAAAATTTTTGCTGCTCCAGTGGTCCACTTGAACTCTTTTCTATCCCTTCTCATTGTTTTAGTTAGGGGTCCACAAATACTACCGAACTTTCTAATGAACTTTATGTAAAAACTAGCCAAACCATGGAAAGATTTCACCTCAATAGTAGTTCTTGGGGTAGGCCATTCCAGAATAGCCTTCACCTTCTCTGGGTCCATCTTGAGATCTTTTTCCGAGACAACAAACCCCAAGTACATTAATTCCTTCTTCACAAAACTAAACTTCTTTAGATTAATCAACAATTTATCCTCTCTTAACTTCTCAAAGGCTCTCTGAATATGCATCAAATGCTCATCCAAAGTTCTACTAAAAATAAAAATATCATCTAAATACACAATGAAAAAATTTCCCAGAAATTCTTTTAGTACCTCATTCATGAGCCGCATAAATGTGCTCGGTGCATTGGTTAGCCCAAAAGGCATGACTAACCACTCGTACATGCCCTCTTTGGTCTTGAAGGTATTCTTCCATTCATCTCCCTCTCGAATCCTGATCTGGTGATATCCACTCTTTAGGTCAATTTTGTGAAGTATTGAGCTCCACTCAAAAAATCCATTAGGTCATCCATCCTTGGCAGGGGAAATCTGTACTTGATTGTTATCTTGTTTATGGACTAGGAGTTTGGACACATCCTCCACTCCCCATCCTTCTTTGGTGCTAGTACTACAAGTATTGCACATGGGCTCAAACTTTCCCGTATCAAACCCTTTCTCAACAACTCCTGAACTTATCTATTCAACTCCTCATTTTCTACTTGAGTCATTCTGTGAGCTACCTTATTTGGAAAACTGGCTCTAGGAATCAAGTCAATCTGATGACTGATCTTCCTTACTGGTGGTAAACCCTCAGGTACATTATCAAAAACAATATCCTAAAACTCATCCAACAACCCAAAAACTTCTACTGGTACCTTCTCACTATCCTCCTTACCCATTCTAGGAATCAATGCATAACACACACGCTCATGCTTCATACCTTCTAAAAATTTCCTTCCATCGACATAATAGATTCTAGCACTACTGCATACCTTTTCTTCGATCTCCTTCAGGGGTTTCAACTTATGGCGAACCCCATCCTTCGTCAGGGAATAAGTGTTTGAATGGCCATCATGAATAGCCCGCTTGTCGAACTACCACGACCTCCCCAACAACATGTGACATGCATCTATGGGGATAATATCACAGAGTACCTCATCATGGTAGCTCCCGATCTTGAACTTTACCAGGAACTGTTCATTGACCAGAACTTTGTGGTCTTTCTGCAACCAGGAAATCCGATATGGGTGTGGATGCCTCTTCCTCTTTAGCTTTAACATTGTAACCATCTCTTCTGACACTAGATTATCGGTGCTCCCACTATCAATAATGACATCACAACATTTTCCTTCACACTTGCACCTTGTGCATAACAGATTCTTCCTCTGTTATGGCTCCTTCTCTTTAGTCACCAAGGCTCTTCTAATCACTAGGGCTTCTCCCCTTTCAGCATCATCTGAATGTTCAGATTGGGCCTCCCCATCTACATGCGCAACCCTTCCTCGACCTTCTGGCCATTTGTATGCCCTTCCTTGGTGTTGTGGACATTCATAGGCTTGATGCCCTTCTTCACCACACTGGAAACATGTTCCTTTGAAGCCACCTCTTCCAAATCCTTGTCCAAATCTCCCTTGTCCTCTGCCTCTTTGATCACCACTATTTTGATCATGAGAGCAGTAGAAGTTATCGTTCTTCTGGATTTGGCTAGTGCCCACATCTTCATTTTTCTTCTCATTATCATTTCTACTTCCAAAAGATCTTCCACTACCATTTCCACTTTGATTTCTTTGACCTTTTTGCTTGCTGTCAAATCTTTTGTTCAACTTCTCTTCAACTTTCAGAGCAAATTGGTACACATCCTCAATGGTGGTCATTCTGACTAGGCTTAGTTCCTATTGAATGCTTGGTTGCAACCCATTAAGATAACGAGCTACCTTCTCCTTGTTGGCCTCTGCATGGCCCGTTTTGATGATCATCTTGTAAAAATATTCTGTGTACTCTTTCACAGATCTGCTTCCTTGCTTCAACTCTTGCAATTTCTTCAACAGATCTAACTCATAGTCCACTGGTATGAACTGCTTTTTCAGCTTCTCCACCATGAGATCCCACCTGATGATATTGCCTTTTGCTCTTCGATTCCTCTCCAATTGGGCCTCTTTCCACCAAATACTGGTGTGGCCCTTTAGCTTCGTTTTTGCAAACTTAACCTGTTCTAGGTCCTCTATTTCCTCATACTCAAAATAATCTTCCAGCTAGTTAATCCAGTTGATCAACTCTTTTGGGTTTAGACTTCCAAAATAACTGGGGACTTTTGCTTTGGGTCTTTCCTGATCTTCAAAATGGCCCTTATCAGCCGCATTTGGTCTTGATCAATTGCTTCTTCTTCCTCTTCTACATATGAATCTTCCTCCTCTTCTTCATCCTCACTTTCTTCTCTCTTTCTTGGGTTTAACCCTCTTCTCAACTGCTCCTGCAACGCATCAATTTGTCTTTGGAGGGCTCTAAAATCCTCGGATTCCAATGGATCTCTTCCACCAACATTTCTACCACCTCCGCCACCCCCATGCCTACTAGGCACCACTCTTGGAGGCATCTTGAATATCTTGAACCCAACTACGGTCCTCGTGCAAACTGCCTCATGATCGGCGATCTGTCCACACGCTCAAGAAAACTCGCTCTGATACCACCTGATGAGGGTGCAACCCGAGACATAGAAAATAACTCACAAAACAAGAGAATAATTTTATTATTCATAAAATGGACTTCTTACGTGTAGAGGATCTCAAATCCTCAAGTTCTACAACATATGTGAGTTACAAAAAATTATAGAATAACCCTTTTCGTAGTGTGCGAACTTGTCCCCCTAAAAGCTACCCAAAAATCAAAAACCCCCCCATAAATAGAGCTCCCTTTTGAGTTTGGAGCCAAAACAACATTTAAATTTGAGTTTTGGCAGTTTGGCGTCAAAAATTATAACTTGAAATTCAAATTTCAAAAGAACATTAAAAAATTAGTATCCTCTAGAAAGTGCACCAACTTCTGGGAGCCATAACTTTTGATCCGAGACTTTGTTTTTCGAACCGTTTGAACCATTGAAAAGGTCTTGGAGTCAAGAACGTGCTTGAATTTAGCAATGCCTATTTTGGCAAGTTTTAGGGCTGTTTCGGGACCGTTTAGTGCCTCAAATCTAACCTGGAAGGTTTTTAGGTGCAATTCTGGGAGACAAACTGTAATATCTTCCAACTTGGGAATAGAAAAGAAAAACTATAAGTTGGGGATTACATTATGACAAAAATGGTATCCAAAAATGCAAAGACATCAAAGAAACTACCAACATGAAATTAAACTCTTTTTTTTTTGGGTGATGCAGGATTGCCCTTACACCACTAGATGCTCTCGCATCAACATGTCTGTATTCGATGGGTTAGTGTTTTGACAGTGCATTTTCTAGGGTTGTGTATTTATAAATCATTCATATTTAGTTAATACTAATCAATTACTTGATTAGTATGCATTTAATGTGTCAAAGTTATTGATATTGATATCTTTTCATAATTACTTTATGTAAAGGTCAATGTTAATGTAATATTTAGTAAATAGATATTAATAATAATAGGCATATGTTTTAGTGTACTGAATGGATGGGGTTGGTGTCATGTGTTGCATATGTTTAAATATGATTCAAACATTGTGTAAGCGTCATTTGTGGTGTGTTATGCAAGTCACGGTTTTAGGGTTTTATGCTGAGGAGTGTTGGAAATAAGATGCCATTTAATTTCAATCCTAAACATTATTTATTTCATGTATCTCCTAAGTCCTTGGAATGTGTTCATCAACACTAGGATTAGAAAGAGATTAATATTTGATGAAATAATCATGTTAATTGACATTTGTAATTAATTATAAATATTAGGAGCATGTGAGGGCGTCCATTATGAGTTCCTAAATAATAGGGGCACATGGGGCACCCACATGGTAGGTGACACTCACCTTGAGTTCAGTTCATAATTAGTTTAGTTCAGTTCAGATCAGTTCAATTCAAAATCAATTTAGTTTAGTTTAGTTTAGTTTAGTTATGGTTCAGTTATCTTCAGTTAGTTTTTTTTTAATGCTAGTTGACTTCAGTTAGCTTGGAATGCATTGCTAATGACTTGAGTTGCATGAAAAATAATAGGGACTACCTCTAGTTCACAAGGGATGACCATTCTTGCATGAATGGTGTTGGGAAATGTTTCAGTTAACAAGAAATGACTTGGACCCAACTTGGGCGCCCAAGTTGGCTTCTTGGAATTAACTCCTTTGTATGTTGAGATATTTTAGAAGGCTAAGTTAAGTGGGACCTCTTTAGGGCGCCTACTTTGAGGATGAAGCCTTGAAGATATTTACAGAACAAAGGTTGAGTTGCTACTTCAGTTTGGGATGCCAAAATGCATGAAGATGAGGATTTGACATTGTTCTTCATGACATAATTCTATTTGTATGAGATAGGCATACCTTTTAGGGATAGCGCTTGAGCATTGTAATTGTAACTCAGTTGGAGTTTACAAAGTTAATCAAAGCCTATTTATCTCAAGCAAGTTGAAGAGAGTTTGGATCAGTTTTATTGCAGGTTGTGAAGAAGTTTTGGTGAAGGAAAAAAAGGCATTCTCAAGCAAGAATTGGAGCTATTGTAATGTACTTTAGAGATTGAATAATAGAATAATTATTGGTGGAGTTTTTTCCCAAAAGGGTTTCTCCACGATACATGCTTGTGTAATCTTTCTAATATCCTATCTACTTCTTCTATCAACTTCTGTCTACATTCTATAAACAATAAAATGGATTAATCAAGATAATAACCCACAAAGAATATGTAACAAAGGAAAAGCTTATTTAGATCATAAATATTAAAGTTTTACAAATTATTAAGCTAAGAAAAGACATCAATTTTCAACAAGGAGGTGGTTTTCATGTACATGGTGTCACTTTCTTTGATTCAATTACTAGAATTGATTGCATTTGGGTACATCAGGGGAAGAAAATTTTGTTCTTGTTTGCATGGTGGAGCCTACTGGCCAGTAAGTCTGTATGTAGCTCATAGATTGTTGTTTTATGCAAGAATTTGTGGTTTTGTTGTTTTATTTTTCTATTTTTTTGTGAGTTATTTTTCAAGTGTTGGTTAGCATATATTATAAGTAGTTTTATGAAAAATGTTAGCAGTTTGATGTTTGTAGAAGCATAGATCTAGGTTAATTATTAAGGTTTTGTTGGTTTGTGGTGTAGAGGATTTTAGTATCGTTAGTGTTGAGCAGTGAATTGAATTTGTGCCTATTGTGATGTGTTGAGCACATGGATAAACACAAAGGATAAGCCAAGAACATGAAGCACCAATACAAGGGTTATTGCATTGGTTTGAAAATCTGCTCGCCTTATGTAGAGATTGGAGATACAAAGTTAGGTGATATAGATATTAATGAAATGTGAAACAGGCTTGGGTATATAACATGTAGATTGGCAATGGCAAGTTATCTGGTGAAATCAGGATTGCTAGAGGTAGTAGCAAATCCGATTTCAGTTTGGTATTAGCTTGTGTTGAGTTCTATGACGATAAAAATAGGAAAATAGTAGGAGGGTCTAGTGAAACAGTGTTTGATTTAAGTGAAAAGATTATTGAAAGAGTGGGATTTCCTCATGTGCAAAATATGAAGAGATTGACCTAAGAAAGGGATTAGCCTATTTTGATAGGAATAATGGAAAATGTCTTGATTTTATGAACACTCAACTTTTACTTAATCCTAGGAAAGTGCTACTTAAAATTGCAAAGGTGCAGCAAAAAACTAAGTTTCAAGAGGATATTATAGACTATATTACTTTGTTGAAGAGGGTGTATGGTTATTCTCATGTAACAAAATTTGAACCATGGATGTGCCTATATATTTTGACAATAGTTGAAGGGAAGAAAATTGATTGGGAAACTATCATTAGCAATAACTTACATAAATAGTTAAAGGAAGTGATGACCACTAGAAAACTCTACATGACTTCTTTTTTGGTATATTTTCTCACTTCTCAACAAGTGTTTCCTAGCCTATCATCAAAAGGATATTTACAAGTAGGCAAAAAAAAGTATATGAACATTACCCACAATTAGAGCTCAATGCCAATAAAAAGAATTTTTGCATAGTGAATGATGTATTTTTGCATACAATAATCCAAGGATTGCAAGGTGATTATTCCAAGAGAATGTCAATAGAGGAAATGTACAAATTAAAGAACTAGGGTAATTGGTATGTTCAATTTAAAATGTTTTCCTATATCAGGGTAGCAGGGTTTCATAAAGCTCCACTGAAACTGCCCAGGTATCCATCTGATAGAATACTTCTAATGGAAGTATGCAGGCAAGTGATCGAGGTTCACAAATTCATTGGTGGAAAATATAAATCAGTTTCCTTGTTCCCTATTAAGATAAGTGTATATTCCTATGGTAGCATACAAAATGAAAAGATTGCTTGCACTGAGTTGAACTTGTATGCAATGGACGTTTACAATGAACCAAGAGGTAGATTTGATCTAGTTGGAAAAATTAGCAGGGTTATTGGTTCATTCTATAAACATGAACCTGCATTGGAAGATCATTGGTGTAATTTCCAAGATGAATATGAAGTAAGAATCAAAGATTTATGTAGATTGATAGTAGATATGATTAGACATTACAATGTAGGGAGGGTATCAAAAGAATTAAAGGACACTGGCGAAGTTCTAGATCCAGAGTACTATTCCCAAAATGTATCTAGGGAAGGAATCTGTAATGTTGATTGTTCTATTGTGGAGAATGCAAGTATTCAAGACAAAGCAACAAGAGTTATGGAATTGTCGAAGAAGTGGATTGAAATTTCTTTTGTAATGATGAAATTTCCAGAAGCTACAAAAGAAGAACAAAAATAAAACAAGAGAAAATATTAATGGCATGACAGTGTACAATGAAAATATTGTTTCTGTGCATAGTGGATCAATAGAGTATAAGAAGATAGAACGAGTCATATTGGAAATTAGTGAAGATGAGGACAAGGAAGAGTTTCATCTACAAAGAAGAATGAATTTATTTTGGGAGCAACTTGTTTTCAACTTTTCCATTTGTAGAGTCCTGTTTAGCTGGTGAGTCTTATTTTTGTGGAAATGATGTTTGTAAACAATTTTGTAGTTGTTTTCTGCAATTTTGCATTGTTGTTGGGGTTTTATTTTTTGAGATTGTGTCTGATCTTGTTTATGTTGTAGACGAGGTTGGTACATCTGAATTTTGTGAGCAAGAATAAAGTCGCATAAAAAAGGAGACAATTCTTGACACAAAGTCTTCTAGAACAAAATATAGAGTTTGTAGCACAAATGCAAGAATAGTAACAGACACAGTAGAGGACAAGGGTTTAGAGGTTTCAGGTGCCAAATTAGTAATGGATTTGTTGGAGAATAAAGGAAATACTACCTATCTAGGATGGTTGAAACAAAGTCTTGAAAATAAGAGAAATAGATATGTATTGGAAGAGAAAATAGATAATGGAATCGATGCAACCACTTTGAAACTGGAAAGACTACAATTGAAAAAATCAAGAAGGTTTTCATGTGTATTAGAATAGATAAGGATGGAAAAATAATAGTAGAAATTTCTATCCCAAAAGTGGAAAAGGCTGAGTGTGAGATGAGGGAAGAAGATTATCAATTGGGAGAACTAGATTTGGGAAGTTAGACAAGAGAAGGAGAGAAGAACTTGTTCCAGAAAATGTCGTAAGTATCATTTTGAAAAGAATGGAGAAAGATGAGAGGAAAAAGAAAGAGATAAGGCATCAACTATTGAACTTGTTAAAAAATTTGAATAGGTGTGAGGGTGTAGGATCTGTTATGAGTAGTATGGAAGTTGAAATTGTAAAACTAAAAGAAGAAAATAGGGCATTGCATCCTAATTGCAAGAGTGGAGGAGGGTTGATTATAGAAAGGGAGAAACTTGTAGAAGATATACCGTGTCAGGAAAGAGATATGTTGAGAGTTTAGAATAAGAAGTTGAAAGAAGAAATTGTTAAAATGAGAAAGGAAGATAAAAGTATACAAAGTGAAATACATGAAAAAACTTCTGAAATTGTTCAAAAAATGTTGGAGTATAGGTTAACTTGTATTCTTAGTGATATTGAAAGAGTATGGGACAATTAAGATGATTAAGGGATGGATTGAAAAATCATATAGCAAGGGGAAATAGGTTAAAGTGTGTACATCTAAATTAGTATATGCAAATAAGTTTGTTGAAACTAGTGTTAAAGCATGGAAACTTAGATCATGCCACAGTTGAAGCTGTATCAGATATTGTTGCAAGATGTGATTTATTAGACATCGTTGTTCTATATCCTAACAAATTTTGGAAATGGATGTTTGATCAATTAAAGGAATTTGAAAAGATGGAAGTTATTAGTATGCCTCCGATAAGGTTAGCAAATGGTGACTTGAAAACATGTTATGAGTGGAGAGCTGATTTCTGTGAAAAAATTGGTTGCATGACTAGGGAAATGAATACTAATAAGGATTTGGATATGGATATATTGAATTATAATGTAGGTAGTCTTTACAAGATTAAGGATGACACATTTATTCTTATAGTAGAAAAGTTTTTAGGGGATATGCATCACATGGCGAAAGTAAATCAGTTTGTGGGTTACAAATGAGAATTGTAAATCTTTGTGTTTGAGAAAAATGAGTTATGAATGATATCAAATTGATGTTGAATCCATATTGTAAACAAAATTTGTTGTTACTTACTGTAGATAGAAAGAGAAGTGCATACCTTGACATATTGTTGTGGTGTTGTCAAGTGTATATTGTTGTAGTCTTGCTACTTGTACAATTTCAGTGTTTTCCTTCTTGAGCATTATTATTATGGTCATATTTGCAATTTTTTTTTTACTGGATTGATCTTATTACCAATAATTTTGTTGGCTATTACTACTATAATTATCTTAGATTGCTTGTGTCAAGAGAACTAGCGTTGCTAAATGTGTATGGTGCATATAGATATACAAACATTAGATATAAAGAAATCATTCAATTTGGATAATTAGTCCCAACAGAGTTGAACATAGTTATTTCAATAATATCCAAGGAATTTTCATTGAATACAATCAAAATAATGTGAAAAATGGAGAAGGGGTAATTATAGTCAACTATTGAGTTCTTTTATGTAATAACAAGTTTATAAGTGGAATGGCAGAATTTATATCAGGATCAATGGCTTCAAAGCAACAATGGTAGCTAACAGCTATATTGTAGAAAATGACAAATTATACTGTCCTCATGGCAGAAATTTTCATCGAAACCAGAACTGTCAACCTCGGGGACCCATGGGTGATCTAGAAAGGTATCATGCAAATAGAGTGCACAGAAGAAGGCACCATTTTTCACGTCCCAACTAGGAACTAGTTCCACCCCATAGGGTTTTGAATAGAAATGGTCAACCAATTGTAGATATCTGCGAACGGGATACCTTGTTTAATAGGGATTTCCAGAACAAAGCTTGTGAGAAAGAATCGACTTTCTTGCAACAGACATATTGGGAAGTAGAGGTAGACCTCAAGTTGTTTAGAAACAGAGGCTCAAAAGAAGTACAAGCTAAATGTGAAGGGCACCTAGAATAGGAAAATAAGGGTTCAAAAGACTTGCAAGCTAAAAACCTAGAAATTTAAAAGTCTAGGGTAGTTACGAAACTAAGAAATGTTCTAGACCAGAGGAACCCTAATCTACAAGGGGAAACGATAGGGTTTAAGGCCCTGTTTCTGAAGAACACAAGACAACAACATGGCCTTGGTGAAATGACTACAGACCACCATGGCACTTGCTTCAATCCACATCCACACAACCGGTCTCCCATGCAAAAGAGTGTTAAAGAGATGCTCAAGTTCAGATCAAGCAAACGGTTTAAAAAGAGAAAAAATCAAAGAACAAAAAGAAGAAGGGGTCAAATAAAAAAGGAGTACATAAGTAAGTTTGGAAGCATAAGGTGTCAGAGGAGGAAAAAAATGAACCATCTAACATGATCAATCACTAGGAGGCAAAAACCCTTTCCTTAGGAGAATGAGATGTGGTCAAAATCACTTTTCTAGAAAGTATGCTGCAAGCTCAAATTCAAGATCTAAGGGATAAAGCCCTAATTTGTAAGTTTTGGAACCTAAATCTACCTTTAACTCAATTAAAAGATTTGATTTATGATGATTGGGAAGGGGTGCAACAAGTTTTTTATTTGAATTTTGAAAAGGGCATATTCGTAGTCATATTTGATAGTAAAATTCATAAAGAGGCAGTATTTAGAATTAAATCATGGGTTTTCCAAGGGTTAGGGTTATGCATGCAACCCTGGATTCCAAATTTCAAATAAGAAGAAGCTTCCTTTAGATTTGTTCCCTTCTGGTTCCAAATGCCAAAATTACCATTGGAATATAGGGAACTAAATTTGATTGAGTCAATAGCTAATCACGTGGGAATTTTCCTCATGCATGATAAGTTTTTTTTAAAAACCCCTCAAAACCCATTAGAACTTGTGCTCTCATAGATATGACCAAGGAATTTTCGTGACATATATAATTAATCTCAAAGTTCAGCATATGGCACCAAAATTTTTTCTTCGAATCCCCTAAAACTACTTGTCCTCATTGTCACATCATAGGCCATACTTCTTCCCAGTGCACGTCAAGATCTTTCTCATCAAATTCTAATATGGTAAATTCTAAAAGTGCTCTGCATCAACACAGCCAGATCGATACATCGGCTCCAAAATTAGGTGTATGTACACAGAATGAGAAAAATATTCAAGAAACACTAGATCAAGAGGTTAATAATAGTAAAAATCACATGCACAAGAGAAAAAGGGAAGAAGTTGGAACAAAATTGGGGCTTTTTACAAATTCAAGAGAAAATAAAAAAGTTGCATTACAACTTAAAGTGCCAAAAAATGTATGGAATCTAATACAAAATTTCTCTATTTTATCACTTAGCTTATACTCTCCTGAGGAAAAACTAAGCTTAGAGCAACAACTAGAGGAAATAGTGAAGAAGCTAATGTTTCAAGGCATGAGGGATTATTTAGCTGCTTGGTCATTAAATGATAACACACAATAGGGTAAACTGATCACTCAAGAGTTGTCTCCTTTTGATGGGGAAGACAAATGGATCCCATTGAGTACTACAAAGAGGATAAATGATGTTGACCTTGAATATTTGGCAGATAAGATGTTGTTTTCAATTGGTTCAGACTTATTTGATGAAATTACAGTGGAAGAGGATTTCTAGGAAAACAACAATCTGTTAGATCTACAGGGTGCACAAAGTCCCCTGGGTTTACATCGGCAACAAAAGGAAATGAGAGGGCAAGAGGTTTCTGCAAAGACTTTGAATGATTAGTATCTATTGGATGTGGAAGGCCAAGTAACTAAGGAAGGAACACAAAAGGATAGCCCACTAGAAACAAAAGGAGTGATGCTTGAAGTGACAAATTGCATCAAATCTCTTACATTATCACAATCCTTATTTCAATCTTCAGTGAAGAAATCCCCTGGGAAAAGAGGTAGAAAATCAAACCTCACTAAGATGAAGGAAAAAATAGAGGCAGGAGTGCAGAAAACAATTTTTGAATCCATGTCAAATAAGAGAATGAGGAGAGCATGTTGCTCTCCTCAGATACAATGATAATTTCATCATGGAATGTCAGGGGAATAAATACCCCTGACAAGTGTGCTCGCATCAAGCAACTAATAGATGCTTGTGGAGAAGACATTTTTCTTCTACAAGAAACAAAGTCTTCAGTTGATGCATTTGAATCCTCATAAAAAAAGTGGGCCAGATGGGAATCAATGCACTCACCATCTCAAGGGGCATCAGGAGGTCTAGTCATCTTATGGAACCCAAAGTTGGTAACCATTAAATCACATAAAAATGAGAATTATTGGCAGCTTGTAGAAGTGACAAAGTTTGAACTACATTTTTGGCTTATAAATGTCTATGGTCCTACATCTACTTGGGACAAGAAGAATCTGTGGGATGAACTTTCAAGGAAAATAGGTTTGATCCATTTTAATGCAATAACATCTCTTCAAGAAAAGAGTGGAGGAATAGGTCCACCACCAAGGGTGATGTTAGATTTCAGTCTATTTATAACATCCAATTCTCTAAGGGATACTCAACCAATCTCAAGAAAATACACCTGGACCAACAAAAGGAAAGGTTTTCTTCAAATAGCAAAAATATTAGATAGGTTTTTGGTGTCTCCTAATTGGTTTACTTCCTCACATAATCTAAGTTCAGAAATTCTTCCTTATCCTGGTTCAGATCATTATGCAATTTTTTTGACCATATCGAACATAACATCCCAAGAGAAAAGTCCTCTTTTAAATTTGAAAGCATGTGGCTCAGGCACCCCCAGTTTATGGACCTTTTGAAATAGTGGTGGGTCAATGCTCCACATGAACAAGGTACTAAGATGTTTCATTTTAATAAAAAAGTGAATTTTGTGAAGCAACAAATAAGGATCTAGAACAAGCAAGTATTTAAAAATATTTTCTTGCAGAAATATATAGTGTTTAAAGAATTAACAACAGTCCATGAGAGTATAATTCAAAAGGGCCTGGATGCTACTCTTTATGACAAACATAAAAGGTTGCAAGAGGAATGGGAGGAGTTATGTGCGTGAGAAGAGGTCTATTGGAGACAATTTTTTTGAGAATTATGTATAAAAGAGGGTGACCGTAACACTAATTTTTTTCATGCTTCTACATAGATAAAAAAGGAAACAAAATCAATTCATTCAATTCAGGAGTTTTCCTCAAGAAACTGACTCTCAAAGGAAGAAGACATTAATAATGAAGGTGTTAAGTTTTTCTTAGAAATTCTATTTGCCCCGCCAAGCATAGATGCCAATAGAATTAATGATCAACAAGAATTTTTTATCACAATTCCACATCTCATCAGTAACGAAGACAATAATCTGCTCATGAGACCCTTCACCATGGAAGAGATGAAATATGTAGTTTTCTCGCTTCCACCTGATAAGGCTCCTAGTCCTGATGGATTCACGACCTTATTTTTTCAAAAATGTTGGGAATTTTTGTGTTTTGAGCTTCTCTGGGCACTTGAAGAGTCTAGAAGAACTGGATCCATGTTTGGGAAATTTAATGTAACCAACATTTCAATTTTACCAAAGGTTAAAGAGCCTAAAACATTTGCTGAGTTTAGGCCTATCTCATTATGCAATACAGTTTACAAAATATTCATGAAAGCAATCTACCTTAGACTGCAACCACTCATACCAAGGATTATTTCTCAGGAGCAAGGAGGTTTTGTTCCTGGAAGGGAGACATATGAAGGAGCAATTGTCGCACATGAAGTACTGTACACAATATCAACATCAAAGTTTCCCTCCTTCATTGTGAAGTTAGACATGATGAAAGCTTATGATAAGGTTGATTGGAAGATTCTCAATAAGGTTCTGTCAAAATTCGGATTTTTCTCTCAATGGCATAGGTGGATAATGTCTTGTTTATTTGGAGCCAAGTTTTCAGTGATCATAAATGGAAACTCAATAGGTTTCTTTAGTGCTTCACAAGGAGTTAGAAAAGGAGACCCACTTTCACCATTTCTTTTCATTATTATGGCAGAGGCCTTAAGTAGATTCATCCTACTAAAGCATAATCAATGTTTATGGCAAGGAGTGTAGATAGAAAATTCAAGTATTTCAGTCATGCACTCCCTCTTTGCTGATGAAACTCTCCTATTTAATAAATCAACATTATCAGAAGCTAAATAGGTCAAAGAGGTTCTCAAAAAATATTCATCAACATTTGGGCAAAAAATTAATTCAGCTAAGTCCAAGATTTATATTTTAAATACTCATGATCACCTGAAGAAGAAAATAGTGAAGATTTTGGGATTTCAAGAAGCATAATTGCCTTGTACCTACTTAGGGATCCTATTCTTCAAAGGCTCAAATAAAGAACATTATTGGGATAAGGTAATTAGTAGGCTTAAAGTAAGAATTTTGATATGGCAAGCTAGATGGCTATCAATGTCAAGCATAATTCTCCTAATCAAATAAGTTTTAGGTTCAATTCCAAACTATTTCCTAGCTGTCCTTAAAGCTCCTGCATCAATAATTTTTGAAATTGAAAAGATAATAAGATCTTTTCTCTGGAAAGGTAACATTGATGAGCAGAAAAAAGTACCCCTAATTTCCCTACAAGGCCTGGCAAGAGGAAAGAAACAAGGGGGAGCTGGAGTTCAAAATCTCTCATGGAGAAATAAAGAATTTGGGGCCAAACTTGCATGGAAAATGTATTCTAATCCAGAGGCTAAATGGTCTAGAATAATGCAAGTCAAATATCTAGACAATGAAAATCCAACAAGAATCTTAACAGTGGCGGATCTTCCAAAGGGATTTGCTATTTGGAATTTCATTTTGAATAGTAGGAATCTCATAATGAAGTTTTCATCCTAGGAGGTAAATGATGGGCATAGTGTAAAGTTTTGGGCAGACTCATGGAATGGAAAACCACCACTATCAGAAAATCAGGATCTACATGAGGTAAGAACAATTCTATTTGAAGCTTGGGGTGAAAATTTGCTAGAATATGTGCAATCATCGAGTTCTCTTACTAGGAAAGTAGTGTGGAAAAAACCTCCAATCAGTCTTATTTCTGTACAACAGTCTAATCTTTTCTATAACATTATGAAAGAAATAATAGTGTATTTATCTACAAAACTAGATAAAATAATATGGGCAGCCTCAAAACTTGGAATATATTATGTGAAGGAAGGATATGCAGTTCTAAGCCAATCTAATCATACTTCACAACCCCAACGAGCATTTACCTTTTGTTGGAATAACAAAGTCTTACCAAAAGTGGGTAGTTTTGATAGATTTCCATATAGAAAATAATCCTAACAAGTGATCATCTAACCAAATTGAAGATTGCAAACCCATTCAAGTGCCTGGTATGCGAAGAAGAGTTTGAAATGGCTGATCATTTTCTTCTTCAGTGCAACTTTGCTAATCAGTGTTGGAATTTCATTAAAAACAAGTTAGATCTCTATAATCCTCTCCCAAATACAATATGGGATCTATTTCAAAGTTGGCCATTACTATACCAAACATCATTCTTCACATGTATTTGGCATATTGTCCCAGTTATCATTGTATGGAACATTTGGTGGGAAAAAAACATGAGAATCTTCAGAAAAACAAAATCTCAAGTTGAGCTGTCAATGTTGAAAATTGAAAAAGCAATATTAGAAAGGGGTTAATACTTATGTTCAGAAAGAGAAATTCACAAATTCATTATTCACAAATTGGGACAGTTTCATTTTGATGAATTGGAAGGGTATTAAGCTACCATTTGATGGAAGTCTGCTTAAAAATAGTGCCAACAAAGTTGATAGAAGCTTAGTCAAATGGATCCCACCTCAAGAGGGCTTTGCTAAATTAAATTTTGATGGGGCATCTAAAGGTGAATCGGGACAATCAGGAGCAGGTATCTTCATAAGAAACTCATTAGGGGATATTTTGGCAGCCTCTTCAATTTATTTAAAACAAGGCATGAATAATAGTGCAGAAGCACAAGCATTATTAAATTGGGATTGGAATTGGCATCACAAATGGGGATTTCAAATCTTCACATAGAAGGCGACTCTATGATAATTATAAATGCATGTAGAGTAAGAAAGGTTCAAAATTGGAACTTAAGTTATATTTTACATAAAGCATGGGAAATGATAGATAATTTTATTGCCACTATAATATCTCACACTTACAAAGAAGGCAATAAGATAGTAGACTTTCTTGCAAACTTGGGGTGTGAGGCTACGAAGATAAAGGTATTACATGACACAAGCTAGTTAAGTGCATTCCCTCAATTGATTGATCTAATCAAACAAGAGGTAAGAGGAAATCATTCAAATGAATGATTTAAATTTGCAAGTAAAAATAACATCACACAAGGGAAGTAAGGGAAAATAGGGAAATCTAAATTTGTCTAGTCATCATTCAACAAGTTTTCTAATTCAGGGGACTATAAATTATCACTACTGTTCGTGTATAATTGGGCCTCTCTAGACACGTTTATATTCACAACCCGGGCTCAATATTTGATTTTTCCTCAAGTGATGATTAATTGTGTTGATGTAATAGTTTTGAAATCATATTAACTCAATTTTATCGGTTAAAGGACACATCATGGAGTAACCACGAGCCTTCGCAAAGGGACACTTGTTCATCTCTTTTATTCTCTCTAATGTGTAGTTTATTTGAATGTACTTATATTCCTTTATCCAGTGAGAATATTTAAGAAATCTCCAGGACAAAAGACTTAACACGAGCTGAATGATCACATCTGCTAACATCCAGACTCCAACATTTAGTGGGAAATTTTACTAAATTATGCTTGTTTCATCCTCTTAGTTTCGTGCTACTAAAGTTGGCAAGGCTTAGTAATGATTATCATAGCTCTAATGTTGTACTGACACACCTTTCATTAATTTCTCTAGCTCAAAGTTTAAGCTTTCAGGATGGAAGGAAGGACATATAACAACCACATATCTCCTTAGTAGCACATGAATGGTTTATTTTGTAGGTACTTCAAGCATGGAAAAATTTATCATCCCTACAGGATTGGGGATATTGCACGAGTGAGAATGTGGTGAAAATATTGTTGATTTTCTAGCGGCTTTCTTGCAAAGCCACTTTCATTATATTTAACTCAGCTTTAAATAGCGGTCCTCATCACCTCGTTCACTCAAATGAGCATTTTCTTCTTCTTTGAAAATATTTGGGGAACAAAAATTTGGCATCTGCATCTGTAGGTGCAAAGCACAGTCAAGATGATGGCTAGGCCATGGAACCTGCGAGTGAATTGCCCAGTCCGCCAGTGGGAATGACCGTTTGAAGAAAAACTCACGCATGAAAATTTGGCTCTGATTTTCAATATAGAGTGTCCCAGGGTGGAGGAATCTGTGAGATCGATATTAGGAGTTGAAATTACGTGCCCTAGAGCCAGCGTTTAATTTTCCCATCTCAGGTACTATCGGTCTTCTTGTCAAACGTTTTGGATCTTTTTCAATACCTAACTAGACTTGAAGAAATTCTGTCAAAATTTTTTAAACCCCAATTACTGGATAATGAATCTTTGTTGCAAACAGTACAAGGTTATAATTTCTTTATTGGGGATGGGTTTGTGGGGGTTCTATTTCCAAGCGATTACATTAAAAATTGGCAGGGTTTTGAAGAAATTTTTGAGTAAGTTAGACTTGCTTTGCAATTTAGGAATGATAGTGTCATGTTAAAAGTATTGAGGAAGAACTGCAAGAGAATGTGTGCTACCATGGCATTTGACATCAAAGAAAAGTATTATTCAATCTCATTCTTGCGTGAGCATGCTCCCCACCATCCTAGAAACCCTTAATCCATGGAATTGGCCATTGAGAATGCATCGTCTGAGCCAGTCGAAAGAAGAAAGGAATTGGACGTAGGTCAAGTCTGTTGGATGTTGTGGTTGTGTTGCTGATATGTGGTTGTCATTTATGTCAACACTATTAGCATTATTATATTAGAAGCTATATATGTGGAGGATATTGAGAAAATTATAATAAGAAGTGTTACAAGTTGTCAGTGGTGAAGTGAAGTTCTTTCTATCAATGTGTTCAGTATGTTGCTATTCTGAGGTTGTGGACTAAAGGGTTTTTTGTTGAGTATGTCTAGTTTATCCACGTTGATTTTTAGAGATCCACATGAAGATTTGATCGAGTTATGGTGATTTTCATTCTGACAAATTTTTCGTCACTTCAGTTAGTGTTCCTGATTGAAAATTATGTGATTTCAGTAAGTTTAGTTGTTGCGGATGCTTCTCTAGTGTTTCATGATGCTTGTGGATGTTTCTAGTTCATTCTATATCTTTGTGGAATGTCTACATTGATCTTTGTGCTCGTGATCTAAGATTTTCTCTTGCGTGTTCATGTTTTTCATGTTCTTGGCCAACAAGGTGTTGAAGCGTGTTGTGGATCTTCGAGGATAAATTAATTGAAGTGTTTTCATGTTGGAGATGTTGTTTTTGGTCTTCACTATGTTATGGCTGACCTTGGTTGATTCACATGAATAATCTTTATTTATTTTGGGCCGATTGTTTGTAATTATTTTATTATCTTCTTATGGCCAACTTATAATGATGTAATTTCTTGTTGTAGATATATAAGAGCGATTATTTTATCATTTGAATGCATGAGTGTGAGTGTGAATGCGAAGTGTATGAGTCCTGTGTGCAAATAAAGTTCAGATCATTCAAAGGCAGAATAGAGAGTGGAGAAGAGTGAAAAAGAGTAAAGAAGTGTTCATGTGCTTAATTGGAACTGTAACCAAGCATTAGCAGATGCTATTTTCTTAGTTCAAATCTGGATGGTTTTAGTCTGAATCTTTTTGTAAGATAGTGTATCTTCCTTGGGAAGTGAGCCTTGTTGTAATTGAGTAGTGAGCTCTAGGCAGTGTGCCTGAATGCATGTGCATTCCCCATTCATATTTTCTTATACTTTTAACAAGGTATAATCTTGTGGATTGACCTCCACCATGGTTTTTATCCTAACAGGGTTTCTACATAAAAAAATCTTGGTGTTATGTGTGCTTCTAATGTGTTCATTTATGCTTTCATGATTAATGATTAGATATGAAATTAAGGTTAATAAGTTGAATAAGTTTGAGATTTGGTGACAACTGATTCACCCCCCCTCTCAATTGTCTACCCTTGAGTTTCCAACAATTGTTATCTAAGCTTGTGGTTCCTTGGAAGAAGTTTAACAACTTGAGGTGATCCGGGATGGTGACTTATAAGAAGGATAGTCCTAGATTTGATGAAACAAATTATTCTTTGTTGAAAGCTCGAATGGAGTGCCATCTAAGATGCATTGGTGAACCCTATTGGAGTATTACAAAAATTATATGTGTTATTCCACAGAATGGTCCTACTAATTATATTGAGATCAGGGATGCTGAATATAATATCAAGGCTAAGGAGGAGTTGTTGAGTGCTTTGACTAATACTGAGATGAAAAATGTGATGGATCTAAAGATTTCTTATGAGATTTGGAAGTTGGAGACCTTGCATGAAGGTGATGCAAATGTGAAGATTGCTAAGCTACAAAGTCTGAAAGGAAAATATGAAAAGTTGAAAATGGGTGATGATGAAAATGTTACTACTTGCATACAAAGAGTAAATGAACTTGTGTGTGGTATCAGATGTGTTGGTGGACAGATAGATGAATCAGAGATTGTTGCTAAAGTGCTTAGATATTTTCTTGATTCTTACAAAGTCAAGGCTAGTGCTATTGAAGAACTCTGAACTATGACAAATGTTACCAAAGATATGTTGATTGGTAAGCTTACTGCTTTTGAGTTGAGTGAATTTGGTGATACCCTTCCTAAGGTTGAATCTGCATTTAAGGCTAATACTTTTGGAAGAGACATACAAAGATATGATCTGGGTGAAAGTTCATTAAGAAAAACATTCAAGTATGAGGATGAAATGAAACAACTGGATGAAGAAGAAAGAGAGCTTGAAGAACTTGAAGCATTGATTGTGAAAAGAGAAGCCAGAGGACAAGGTAAGTATAAGGGAAAGTTGCCTATTAAGTGTTTCTCTTGCAATAAGATAGGTCATTTTGCATCAAGGTGTCTTGAGAGAGTTTCCAAGGCAATATTTAACAAGCCTAAATTACAAAAGAAGTGTTACTATGTTGCTGATGAAGGTGTAACATATGATGAATCTGACAGAGGAAATGCAAGTGAAGATGAATTTGTGTTTATTGCTATCAAGGAAAATAATCCCGTGTCTATTGAATTTGCTAGTTGTACAAATGTGGAGAAAGCCCTAGCTGCTCGAGTTGAAGAGAAAGATGAATGGGTAATTGATAGTGGTTGTTATCATCATATGACATGAGATAAAAGTAAGTTTGTGAATTTGGAGAAGTATGATCTGGTGGAGAAGTATGATGTCTTGTATGTTGAAGGTTTGAAACATAATCTTTTGAGTGTCGGTCAAATGGTTGATAAGGGATACAATCTTCAGTTCATGGATGGTAAGTGAAAAATATTGGGAAATTGTAGAAATGTGATTGTATCAGGTACACAAACAAAAGGTAATATCTTTCATCTGAATGGTGCTAGTAAAAGTTGTTTTATTTCTCAAGTTGATGAGAGTTGGTTATGGCATAGGAGAATGTGTCATGTTAACTTTAATAACATTGTCAAGATAAGTTCCACTAAGGCTGTGAGAGATATTCCTAAGCTAATGAAACCTACTAATGCCATATGCAAAGAATGTCAGTTAGGAAAGAAAACAAGAATTTCATTTCAAAGTAAACAAAAAATTAAAATGGATTGTTGGAACTTGTGCATACTGATTTGTGTGGTCCTGCTAGAACTAGAAGTTTACAAGGTTACAAATAATTCATGTTACTTATTGATGATTATTCAAGGATGATGTGGGCTACTTTCTTAAGGGAGAAATTTGAAGCTCTGGAAAAGTTCAAGATATTTAAAGCTATGGTTGAGACAAAGACTGATTTGAAGATTAAGTGTCTGAGATTGGATAGAGGTGGTGAATTCACTTCCAGTGAGTTTAATTTTTTTGTGAAGAAAATGGAATAAAGAGATAGTTATCTGCACCACAGACCCCTCAACAAAATGGAGTTGTGGAAAGGAAGAACAAAATAGTTCTAGATGCGGCTAGAAGCATGATGTTAGAAGGAAATGTGCCTCATATCTATTAGAGAGAAGCTATGACTACTGTTGTGTACACACTTAACCGGGTACAAATCAAAGCCGATACTGGTAAGACTCCTTTTGAAAAATGGACTGGTCAAAAGCCTACTATTAGATATTTCAAAATCTTTGGAAGCAAGTGTTATATCAAAAGAGATGAAGATATAGGAACTTTTGATGCTAGGAGTGATGAAGGAATCTTTCTGGGTTACACTACTAAAAGTAAGGCCTACCGGTGTTACAATAAGAGATTGAAGAAAATGGTTGAAAGTGCAAATGTTAAGGTTGATGAAGACTTTGGTACACTATCCAGAACCTATGGATATGATTCTGATGATTAGAATGACATTACATGCAAAGGAAAGCAAGGTCAGACTGCAAGTCAAGTTCAAATCCTTCCGGTGAATCAAGAAAATCAAGAAGGAGAAACTGATGGAAGAACAAAAGAGAGATCAAAAGAACCTAAAGTTGAAGAACATTCTAAGAAGACTCTGAGGTATGTGAGATTGAATCATTCAGAGAATCAGATCATAGGTGATAAGAACAAAGGTGTCTAGACTAGGAGAAAGATTGCAGAAGAGTATTGTTTGATTTCAAAGATTGATCCTAACAGTGTGAATGAAGCATGCAAAGATGAGCATTGGGTTGAAGTAATGAAAGAGGAACTGCAACAAATTGAGAAAAATGATACATGGATTCTTGTTCCCAAACCTAAGGATAAGAATGTAATTGGAACTAAATGGGTCTTTAGAAACAAACTGAATGAACAAGGTGAAGTGGTTAGAAACAAAGAAAGACTGCTTTGTAAGGGATATTCTCAAATGGAAGGTATTGATTTTGAAGAAACCTTTGCCCCTATTGCTAGAATTGAAGTTGTGAGATCGTTCTTGCTTATGCTGCTTATAAAGACTACAAGGTTTATCAAATGGATGTCAAGTCTACTTTTCTAAATGGCGAATTGGAAGAAGAGGTATATGTTGAGCAACCTGATGGATTCCAATTGACTGATTAGGAAGATATGGTGTGTTGATTGATGAAAGCATTGTATGGTCTTACGCAAGACCTAGAGCATGGTATGCCAGATTGGATAAGTACTTGGTGAAACTTGGACTTAACAAAGGTACTACTGATAGTAATCTATATTTCAAGAATGATGATAAGGATTTGATTGTGGAAGTTTTTGTTGATGATATCATATTTGGAGGAGATGATAGCTTGTGCATGAAGTTTGCTAATGAGATGCATAATGAATTTGAGATGTCAATGATTGGAGAGATGATATTCTTCTTGGGATTACAAATTACTCAGTTAGATAAAGGGATTTTTTATATCTCAATCCAAGTATGTGAAGGAATTGTTGAAGAAATTTGGTATGGTAGATTCAAAATCTTGTTGGTACACCCATGGTGACCGGATGCAAGTTGACAACTGATGATGATTCCCCGAAAGAAAATCATACAAGATATAGATCAATGATTGGTGGATTGATTTATTTGAATCAAACTAGGCCTGATATCATGAATGTTGTATGTATTGTTGCTAGATTTCAAGTTGATCCTAAAGAATCTCATGTGACTGCTATGAAGAGAATTTTCAGATAGTTGAAAGGGACAGTTGATTTTGGTCTATGGTATCCTAAAGATGATGATATTACTTTGAGTGCCTTTATTGATGCTGATTGGGTAGGAGATGTGAATGATAGGAAAAGTACTAGTGGTGGAGCATTTTTCTAGGAAAAGAAGCTAATTTCATGGTTGAGTAAGAAGCAAAATGCTATTTCTTTATCTATTGCAAAGGCAGAATATATTGCTACTGCTGATAATTGTACTCAAGTACTGTGGGTGAAACAAATGCTGAAGGATATCAGAGTTGTGTATGATGAGCCTATTGTTATAATTGTGATAACTCAAGTGCTATTAACATTTCTAAAAGTGCTACATTCAAAGACCAAGCATATATCTATAAAATTTCACTTTTTGAGAGAGAAGGTAAGTGAAAAGGAAGTCAAATTGGAGTATGTGCCTACTAAGGAGAAGATTATAGATATATTTACAAAGCCATTGCCTAAGGATACTTTTGAGTATCTCAGAGGGAAGTTAGGGGTGATTACCCCTCCTAATCAGAACTAAGGATGCATTGCATTGCATCAATCCATGCATTTCATGATCATATTTTGATCTGGATTGATGTTGTGGTGGCTGCTACTCAGGTGGAGTAGTTAGATGTTCAAAAGTTTAGATATGTGGTTCAGAGATTGTATTGAAGAGTTCTTTATCATTGATGTCAAAGGGGGAGAAAAGTAATGTGAAAAAAAAATTGTTGATTATCTGGGGAGAAGAGCCTTGTGGGGAAAAGAGTTAAGGAAAGAAAATTCAGAACTTAAAGGAAGAGTAAGCGTAGTTGTGTTGATGGTATTTTTCACATCATGTACTGCCATCAATGCCAAAGGGGGAGATTGTTGGATGTTGTGGTTGTGTTGCTGATATGTGGTTTTCATTGATGTCAACACTATTACCATTGTTGTATTAGAAGCTGTATATGTCGAGGATATTGAGAAAATTGTAATAAGAAGTGTTACAGGTTTTCAGTGGTGAAGTGAAGTTCTTTTTGTTGGTGTGTTTAGTATGTTCTTGTTTATGAGCTTGTGGACTAAAGGGTTTCTTGTTGAGTATGTCTAGTTTATCCATGTTTATTTTTAGAGATCCACATGAAGATTTGATCGAGTTAGTGTTCCTGATTGAATATTTTGTGATTTCAGTAAGTTTAGTTGTTGCGGATGCTTCTCTAGTGTTTCATGATGCTTTTGGATGTTTCTAGTTCATTCTCTATCTTTGTGGCATGCCCGCATTGATCGTTGTGCTCACGATCCGAGATTTTCTCTTACATGTTCATGTTTTTTATGTTCTTGGACGACAAGGTGTTGAAGCGTGTTGTGGATCTTCGAGGAGAAATTAATTGAAGTGTTTTTGTGTTGGAGATGTTGTTTTCGGTCTTCACTATGTTATGGCCAACCTTGGTTGATTCGCATGAATAATCTTTATTTATTTTGGGCCGACTGTTTGTAATTATTTTATTATCTTCTTATGGCCGACTTATAGCGATGTAATTTCTTGTTGCAGATATATAAGAGTGATTGTTTTATCATTTGAATGCATGAGTGTGAGCGTGAATGCGATGTGTATGATTCCTGTGTGCGAATAAAGTTTAGATCATTCGAAGGTAGAATAGAGAGTGAAGAAGAGTGAAGAAGAGTAAAGAAGTGTTCATGTGCTTAACCAGAACTGTAACCAGGAATTAAAAGATGTTATTTTCTCAGTTCAAATCTGGATGGTTTTAATCCAAATCTTTCTGTAAGACAGTGTGTCTTCCTTGGCCTTGGGCAGTGAGCCTTGTTGTAATTGAGCAGTGAGCTCTAGGCAGTGTGCCTGAATGCATGTGCATTCCCCATTCAAATTTTCTTATAATTTTAATAGGGTATAATCTTGTGGATTGACCTCCACCGTGGTTTTTCCCCTAACAGGGTTTCCACGTAAAAAATCTTGGTGTTATGTGTGCTTCTGATGTGTTGTTCATTTATGCTTTCATGATTAATGATCAGATATGAAATTAAGGTTAATAAGTCTAAAAGTTTGAGATTTGGTGACAATTGATTCACCCCCCCTCTCAGTTGTCTACCCTTGAGTTTCCAACAAAGTCCCTGTTATCGATGGCCATCAAGGTTTTTGTGCCAGGGCTTGGCTAGTGTAGGAAGTGAAGAAAGACAAGGAACCACTGGTGGATTATAATTTATTTTCTAATGATATGGGTTTGTAGGAAGTTCCCAAGGGCCAAGACGAGAACTCGGTATAGGGTGGCAAGCAAATGGAAGAATAATGCAGCATCTTCAGTGTCTTCACACTATTGGATTTGACACCATTTTCTAACAGGCGTTCGTCGGTCATTCGGCAAATCTTTGTCGAAGAACGCAATGGCGAAAATCTTTCCGTCACTATTTTTTTTTCGAAAGGTCGATGACAAATTAAACGTCGAAATAACGGAAAAGAATCGTCGGTCGACGACATTGTGAAATACCTCAGGATTTCGTCGGAATATCAACGAAAACTTTGTTTATCCATCGACGAATTACACCAGAAGTTTATCGCTGGTTCGACGAAATGGGCAAGCAGTAGCGTCAAAACAATAGAAGACGTTGATCGAAATTGCGATGAAATAGGCAAGTAGTAGCGTCGAAACAACACCAAAAGTTTGTCGAATGTGCGACAAAATAGGCAAGTAGTAGCGTCGAAACAACACCAAGAGTTCGTCGACTTTGCGACAAATTAGCAAGGAGTAGCGTCAGAAGAACACCAAAAGTTCGTTGAAAGTGCGACGAAATGGGTAGGGAGTAGCGTGGTAGCAACACCGAAAGATGGTCGAAAGGGTGAGGAAATGGGTAGGGAGTTATGACGAAATCTTCGTCGCAGCTATAGCAACTTCGTCGAGCCTTTCTATTGATTCGTCGGTGGTTGTCGTCGAAATTGCGACGAAGAAGCAATTTTTTTTTTTTAAAAA
>VDFB02109042.1:12226564-12335469 GCA_007258455.2 Sequoia sempervirens
CCCCCCATATCCAAAAATTCAAATTTCCTGACTGTTCTTTTGAATCTACAATTTGGTTATGGTTAGTTGAGGCCTTAACAACATCCTTATGCATAGGAGTTGAACCACCACTAGATCCAAGAGATGGTGGTGGTGGAGCCTTAGAACCACTATCCCCAACCAATTTTTCTGGGGCAGTGTGGTAATTTTCCACTTTGCTAGTGCTAGGATTGGTTCTAGGAAAATTCATCGCTAGCAATTCACTGATGGAAAATTCACCGCCAACAATTCACCGATGGAAAATTCATCATCAGCAATTCACCATGGGAAAATTCATTGTCAGCAATTCACTATGGGAAAATTCACTGCCAAATAAAATTCACCACCAGCAATTCACTGAGGTGGAAAATTAACTGCCATTAATATTTTTTAATATATATTTGAAAATTTTGTTTTTTTTTCAAAAGAATAATTTGATTTATGATAATAAAAAATTAATTGCATTAACTTTAGAGAATTTGATTTATGATAATAAAAATAAAAATATTTTTCAATATATTTTATTTTATTAGTTATCTATAATGATAATAAAAAAAAATATTTTTAAAAATATTTTTATTTTTTGTTTGCACATATAGATGAATAGAAATTACATTCATATCAAAATAAACATAAAAATAAATATCAATAATTATTATTGAGATGAATAGAAATTACTATGGGTAAAGTATTTTTATTGTTTGCAAATATGAAGATGAATATAAATTACATTCATATCAAAATAAACATCAAAATAAATTGTAACAGAGGTGAAAATTATTATTTTTTTAAAAAATTCAAAGTTATAGAAATATATATTAAAAAATATTAATGGTAGTTTATTTTCCACCTCGGTGAATTGCTTGCGGTGAATTTTACTTGGCGATGAATTTGTCATGGAGGTGAATATTCCGTTGGTGAATTGCTAGCGATGAATTTACCGTATGCTGCTAGGATCATATTTTTCCACAAAATAATGATGGAGGGATGCACCACTCCACCATGTAGCATGGACTTCAAATTTTCATTTGAAGCAGTGGGTAGCCATATGTCCTATCATGTAGTATCTTTGACAACTGAATGATAGGCCCTCATAGCAGAACCATTTGTGACTAACTCCCACTCACTGTTTGGAGCGAAATTTCTTCCAACATATCTTTGGAGATGTTGATCTCCATGAGGATGCGAGCATGTGTGGTGTGTATGTAGCTTGATGAACCCTCATCAATGCCTAAGAATTTTCCCAAGGAGTTACCCATTGCTTCAAAATAGGAATCAAACCAGAATTACAACTATAGATTCAAAAATATTGTCCATATAGGAATATATGCAAATGATTCAATGGAGGGGTTAAAATCATGATACCATGGTTTCAACACCAAAAAATGTTCCTCCCAACTCCACTAAAATTCACACAAAATAGTATTTCTATCCTTCACATTATCACATACCACCACAAAGAAGCCCCATGCACATGGATAGATTTCAAGCTCCCCATCAAGATTTAGTTTCCATGTCTCTAAAATCCATTGATGGACTTAACAAAGGCTTGGTCTAAATCCTCTAAACCTTCCAATCATATCCTTCTCAGAAAAGTAGGCTTCATTTTTTGAGATCTCGCCTTATTTCATCTCCAAATTTTACTTGTGATGAGATCTTGGTGCACAAGAAAGGGTGTAAAGTTCCATTAGAGAGAGCATCTATATTTCCAAAATTCCACCCATGTGTGTAGAGGGGGAACTAGGTAGATCTACGTGCAACTTCCTCCCCTTCATTCATAAATATTCTTAATTTTTAAATATTTTTAGTATAATATTATAATATTTAGGTATTATATATTTAATATTTATATATACTATAATTTATTAAATATAAATATCATAAAGCTTTTTACATATATTATTAATTAAAATATGAAATATATTATAAGTTTAATATTTATCTATATTTATTTTTTAATTAATAATTTCTATTAATTTTCAAAATATTTATTATTATTTATATTTTATGGTATTTATTTTTTATTGTAGATTATAAAATATAATTTTCTAGAATATTCTTAATTTAGTACTCTAAAATAAAATTACCTTTTATATATTTAACTATTTTTCATAATATTATAATATTTAGATATTATATATTTAATATTTATATACACTATACATTATTAAATATAAATATAATTTAACTTTTTACATATATTACTAATTAAATATATTGTAAGTTTAATATTTATCTATATTTATTTTTTAAATATATATTATATTTATTAAAAATGATTAAAATATTAAATATATTAGAAGTTTAATATTTATCTATATTTGTGATTTAGAGGTTCTATTGTAAATTGCGATTAATGATTCAGCTTCACATTAGGTTATCAGGTTGACATTGTAACATAAAAAATTATTAGATAGTATATACATTGCATTAGTTCAATCTTGCATGTGTAGTTTCGATCTAAGGTTTCAACTTTTTCCCACTACTTTGACTTGTGCACTTTTAATCTTCGTAAACTTGTTCACCTTTGACATATGAATTGAGCAGTATCTATAATGCATTGATATTCTAATTATGTAATGGATGTGCAAGTGGGTATATCTCTAAAGTGAATTAGGGTTTATCCTTTAGACAAGATTTTAGCATGCAAATTTGAATGTTTTGTGCTCAAGTTGGCAAGTAATAGGTAGTTAGAATTGAGTCAGCTTAGGCCTATTTTGAAATTTGGGGCTGAAAATCATAGCTATGCTTTAGGTTCTAAACAAAGTTTAAAACCACATTTTGTGGATTTAATCTAAGTTAGGGAATGATGAATTTGTAGATCAAATCTAGATCCTTGGATTTGTGGAGTCAAGTTTAATTAAGGTTTTAATTAATCGCCAACTTTTATGTTAAAACATGCCACTTGTATGCTAGTCATTACATTTGGGTCAAACATGTTAAAGTTTAAAATGAATGGAGAAACGTAAAAAATATGAACATTTCACCTTTCATTTTTTTTTCACTCTAACTTACATGTGAATTACTATTAATCATGCATATCAATAAACAAGTTATATACACTAGAGAAATGGTGTCCTTATAATGAAGGCTTAATTTCTATGCTAGCAAACATAAAACTCCATGATTAGCAAATAGAAATTTAAAATAGGCACTACTTCACAATGTTAACAAACAAAAAGCAAAACATAGAGAGAGAGAGAGAGAGGTGGGGGGCTATGAAGGAGCTAAAATAGCATGAAGTTATTTAGGGTTGTGAAGAAACCACCATTGCAATAAAATGATCAACATGAAGCTTTACATTATAGGGCTAAGAAGTCATCATAATGAGCATGAAATTGTATAGGGCTATGAAGTATCCATCACAAAAAATGTTAGATGCTTGATATTGACCCCCGATTTTTTGCATATGAATGATGCAATGAATTGGAGAGGATAGCACAAAGGTAATTTGCAAAAGAGAATAACAAAGCACAAGAATCATCTAATGATGTCGTGTGTATCATTGTGTGACAAGAAATAGTTAAGATAACGGGATGCAATTGTGCAAACACATGTAAGAAGGGGAAATAAGGTGTCCCCAATGCTGGGGACAATGGATAAGTAATACAACATGCTAGAAAGAAACATGTAAACATATATATACATGTAAAATGTTAACATGATAAACATAAGTACTTGGCATATAAGATGTGATTATAGATAAATATCATATAAGCATGTAAGCATAAGTATGATATCATAAGATAGCATGAAAATTATAAGCATGTGTCATACAAAATGTGAACATGTGTGCATTATATCATGAAATCATGTAAATAAATGAACTTGTAAGCATGTGAGTGAAACATCACAAAGGAGAACAAGACAAGTGACATAAGGGGATGTCCCCAAGTGGGGAAACATAAAATGGATCATGTATAGAAGAAAAGTATGAAAGACATGATAACACACGATATAATATAGGTGAAAATAGAAACACCACAATGATATAATAAAAAAGGAAAACACAAGAAAAGAGGTTTGCAACATGACTTAAGAAAAAATGTCAAAGTCAAAAAGAACATAAGACAATAGTAGACTTGATGGAGGAGGAACACAACAAACATGGATTAATAAAATACAACAAATCACAAAGCACAAGAAACTATATTTATGTTCAACTTAATGGGAGTTTTTGCCAACCACTTTATGACTTTACATCCTCCTAAAGCATAGAGGAAACACAAAATATAACATATAAAATATAAAAGACATGACATGAACCATACAACAAAAGTTTAAATTCACATGAACACAACATAGAGAATAAATTAAAAATAAAGCAAAATCTTAAGGTCTCGACCAATAATATGGGAAGAATCTTCCTAAAAACTTACTATCCCAATCATGAAACTTTGCTCACTTAGAGTGAAGCTATGAATCCTATATCATATGCTCCTCACCATGCAATATAGAACTTAACAAACATATTTGAGAGTAGCACCATTTCTAATTTCTATTTTCATAGCCAATATTCCTATTTCTATGAAAACACTTTTTCTTGTAGATTCTACATCACTTATTACCTATATCTTTCCGTGCTGGTATGAAGTAGTTGAACGACCTTTTACAATTGAAGTTAATTTAGATTTATCATTCATAATAGCCTTTTCTTTTTATTCTTAATTGTACATGTGTTATTTGTTGTTCATGAGGATTCCCTATAGGCATGTAAATATCGAACAAAGTGGAGACAACACAAAGCCATATTTGACATCAACGCCACTTCCAAAACACTGAAATAGATTATCGACTATCTTTTGTTCTGATTTTGGCTTGAATCTAATCATAAAGTCTTGGACAACAGCCCTATACTTGTTCAAAATTCCAAGCTCTTCCATTTTATTTCAAAGTTTGTTTGTAGACATAGTGTCAAATGTCTTTTTGAAGTCAACAAAACAGCGAAAAAAAAAACTTCACTCCCTTGTTTATTCCAAACTTTTTCAACCTTATGCTAAAAGTAGTGTAAAGATCAATTATTAAACGCTATGATCTAAAACCAGCTTGCCATTTCACCCTCTTATCCTCCTCATATAAAAGGAAGTCCCAGCGTGTAAATGACGTCCCTTGTTTTGAGCTCTGTGGGCGATAAGAATACGCAAAAGAGTCGAGTCAAGACAGACATACTATCACTTACGCAGGGCACATGAAAGCACGGATTTGAAATAGAGTTAAAAGTAAACAAAAGAAAATACGGCGTTAACATAAATCGGCAATCTTGCTGACTCCGATACATTCGCACTATAGTGGAGTCATATCAAGAGAGATCCATTCTCAGTACTTGCCTTTGTTATGGAAAAATATTGTTTTGACAATAATGAGAAGGCAAAATTTATAATTATAAATATTTTTGAAATAAATTTTCAGATGATTGGCTGAACATTTTTGGTTCTAAGGGCGATTATTACGGAATAGTGGACGATTAAACCATTTAAATCTTTTTTTATGGCATTTTTTTAGCCATGAGTGAATATCAGAATGGGTATTACGGGCGTCTGTTTCAATTAGTCTTAAGTTGCGATCTTGAGGGTTACAGGAGTTTTTAGTTTTTTTTCATTTTAATCTGCAATTACTTTTAAGAATGTGAAAAGGAGAAATAAATTAGTATGTTTTATGTGGGATATTCCTTAGCGACATGCCACTTCTATCATATTAAAGTCTATTTAATTTAAGTATTGGTAGCAATGGAATTAGTAATCCATTTCTTTCAAAAAGAGTGTAAAAAGTATATAATATAAAAGATTATAGTGTAAATTATAGCATAGGCAATGAATTTATTTGAATGCATATAATAAAATAGAACTTGAAGAATTTAGTGCATATTTAATCATTTATTTGATATTGTATTTTTAAACATTAGGTCATGACGATAGTTAAAATATCTACTATACAAGATGGTGTACACAGTTTGATACAAGATCAATCTTTTAGGAATTTAAAGTATATTTTAACAAAAAAATATGATTAATGAATTTTCCAAGAATAATTTCTTCACTATAAATAAAATTTCCTTTTTAATATTGATTATATAAAATTCTAAATATAAAATTCTAAATATAAAAGATATAATATAAAATTTCAAATATTAATTTCATCACAATTATTTGTATATTATCTTTGACATAATAACAAAATATAAAAGAGTATAGTTTAAACTACAACATAGACTTGAGGAATTTATTGAAATGCATATTAGTCCATTTTTAAAAATCCTACCAATGTGTTTGAGAAATTTATCCTACTTGATTAGACTTATAGTTAATCATTGCCCTAGGTTGAAGTATCTACCCAACTATTTGGGACACCAAGGTAATTTATAATATTTAAAACTAAGGTTGTTAGGTGTGAAGTATATTTTCTTGTCGCTTGTGGGATTCAAATCATTTTCATATCACACATTTGAAGGCAAGTGGCTATAGTGAAATATACATTTACAATAATAGTGTTGTGTCTATAATAACTCCTTGCAAGAACTCTCACATTCTCTTGCTCATTAAAAAATGGGAGCACCTTATATTCTTAGCATCTTTGACTCTATCTACCTGCAACATGTTTTTAAACTAGATTGCGACACCATGGAAAATGTAGCTCAAGTGATTACTAGATTTAAAATCTTTCAAACTCTTTTGTTTTTATATTATGAAGTTGCTTCCTAATTCCTCTCTAATGCAATTGACCTTGTTTAGAATATGACTCTCTTGATGATGTTGACCCTAAATAATGTCCAAGATTACATTATCCTTGAGCAAAAGCTTATGATAGCAATAGAAGGTTATGAATTTTTCCAAGGTACTACTCTCATTGGGTGCCTCTTCACACTCAAGGAACTCAAGAGGGACTTTGCAATCATATGTATTTTTAATACTATACAAGATTCTCTATAAAATGATAAACTAATCTTCATGGAAGAGGTGGTAAAAAATCATCTACTTAAGTTTGGTCCTATTTTCATGATGCTCCCTCCTACACCACATTGTACAATAACAATCACCTTCTTCAAATATTAGTGAATTATTTTTTTATTATTATAATTGTATGTAATTTTTCTATATCAATAAATTTTGATCATATTCTATGATATTTTATGATCATATTTCTTACCCATTTTGAGGAATGATCCTTTGCACCACTCTACTCTTGCTTTCCCTTTAAGTCATATATTAGAAGTTCATCATTGATTTTATTTACTAGTTGTTTGACTCTTCTATTTTGAGATTTTTTTTTTTTTATTGGAATTATATAAAAAAAAAAAATTATTAGGTTTTTAGATAAAAGTAAGATATGACTTATTTTTATATTTTTCTAGTTTTTTTTTGTTTAGTTTAACACTTTATAACATGATATTTTTTATTTTCTATTATATTTTTTTCAATTGCTTGAATCAATTTCATTCTTTCAAGAAAATTAATTTATCATTGTCTTATTTTATATGCATCATCATTATAATTTTAATTTGGAAGAAACTAGTTTTAATCTTCTAGATTACACAATCAATTAAATTGTAAATATTTTTATGATGAAATATGCATATCCATATCAATTTTTGTTTAATTTTGTGTCTATTTTGAAAGAATATCTTAGTAATATGGACAAATGGCATTGCCTTTTCAAAATTTCATTTAGAATTTGGTCAACAATAATTAATTTTTTCCACGCCACTATTTATATTTTTAATAAATTAAAAGTCTTGGCCTTGATCAAGAAATGTGATTTTGGAGGCATTGTTTAAGGCATTTCTTGATTTTTTAAAATTACACTAATATTTTATACTCTCATCTTTGAGATGAAATAGATTGTATTTTTTTTATTTTAATACATAAAACCTATTTTTTTCTATTATAAAAATAGTGGCTCCTTAACACACCTTTTTATTATTACATGTAAAGATAATCAAATTTTCAATGGTTAAGATTAATTAAATGACACTTGTTATATTATAGTGTTTGAAAGATAAAAAGTACCTATTTTATATTATATTATATTATTAATATTATTTTATTAAGGTGAGAACTATAATTAATATTATGTAAATATAATTCTAATAATATAATTTAAAATAATAATAATTAAGAATTTGGTTTAAGATTATGTTTATTATTATAATTATGATCACATAGATTAATTTAAAATTATAATTATATAAATTTTTCAATTAAATTAAGATTAAGGTTATAATTAATTAAAATACATTTAATTAATTTAAGTAAGGTTCATTTTTTAATTAGAATTAAAACTAAAATTATATAGATTATTTTAATTACAAATTTATTTAATTTTATGGTTAAAACATATATACAATATAATTCTAACTTTTTTTTTGATTTGTAAGACGCAATCGAAGCTACATAGATTATATTGATATTGTCAAAAAAATTACATCGATTTTGCCCCCATGAAGTAGTAGGGTGAAGGAGGATCTGTGGGCTTACAGTCCCAAACATTTCTCATGAAACTAGACCTTCATATTACAATACAAAAAACTAATGCTATAAAAAAACAAAAACATCCCTGTTTGGGTGCTGACCTTGGGTTTAGTCAAAATGACCACCACCACCACCCACCTTCACAATCCTCTTCATCATAGAAGTGACACGATTCCACCAGATCTACAAAATCATGAAACCACTGGATACCTTCAGCTTCATTTAACACCAGCCTTTGACACAGGAAATTGTATCCCACGGTAGCCCAGTGCCTATGGCGGGTTCGGCCAACTTCATTGAGATTGAGTATGAAGGGGGGTGATCCCACAATAGTAGTTTACAATTTTTGGCCAAACTGGACCCTGGAATTATTATTTTAACTAAATCTTCACATTCAGGCACCTACAGCGGCTAAATCGTGAGGAATTTGAAGATGATGCAAACTAGAGTCTTGTCACATTTTGTCTGTAGATTCTAAAAATATTTTTTTCAAAATTTTTGGAATCAGATTACACTTCTTTTTGCATCTCCCATGAAAAATTATTTTTTTCAAAAAATAACATTTTAAAAAAGTGACACACACCATATAACGTATAAATTTTTTTCCATGAAGGATAAAATTCTAGTTCTTTTGAAGTTATATTTGTAACTCCAATATCTAGTACTTCCACTTGGTTAGATAGTTTTTTTAATTCAAGTTTTGAGTCAAACCATTTACAATTTCGTGCATTAACAACCATATAACATGTAACCTTTTTGTATATATCGTTCAATTCAATTTTTTTGTTGGATCAAGGACTTCAATATCTGGTGCACTCATTTTTTTAATTTTTTTTGATAATTTGCTATTTTTCCCATGTGCAGAACAAAGACCTTCATTTTGATGAAAAACCTATGTTTAATAAAACTAAGAAAACAAATACATAATAAAACCAAAACATATTAAAATTATATTCGTTGGATAGCTCATTATGAGGATACCTGATTCTACGTTGGGTTTGTGAAGATTCCTCCATTTTAATCCTCAACCCGAGCTTCAAAGTGTAAAAATTTAGGTTTTTGTGTTTCAGGGGGAGAATGAGGAATAAGGGGGTTCGAGCGAACCACCCTCAATATGCATTTCCTTTTGTTATTTTTGGGCGGGAAATGTGGTCCCAATGGTTAAGTTTCTCGATCAACTCCTAGTGGCGTAAACCCACTTTTCGGTCAAAAATTTGGTTCATTCAACCCCTAAAACCAATATTTTTTCCATGGGGTCATTTTTTCTCAATTTTCCTTCCTCCATCAAATTGTAAACCACTATTGTGGCTTCACCCATGGGCGCCATTCTACTTTGAAACCCTTAGTAAGAACATCTTGTCGATGTCATTTGGACATGTGATGCCAACCCCCAACTGGGCTACTACAACTATGTCTACATCGTCCACCAAGATCGCAACCTTGAACATCATTCTGAGCAGTAGTAGACACCACACCTTTGGAAAATTCAAGTCTAAGAGAGGCGAGGAATTGTGATGATATATCAAAATTTTCTTTGGTTCGGTTGCTTGAGAAGTAGTAGCTCTTCCCGAGCACCATCTTGATTTCCTCAAGGCATAAAATGTCTTTGTTTAGACATATTTTCTTTACCCTCTGATATGTTATAAAACCTAGGAATGCTGACTATTTCTTGGAGCTCCTCAGTCTTATTGGGGTATCCATTTTGCAAGCAACAATGTCATCTCTACCGATAGATATAGGGAGTTTGCCATTAATTCCCACACACCGCCAGCTTGGAAATAATAGAAAATTTGCACAACTACTCCACTCCTGATCCATTTCATATGATTTATAGGAGGTGGCATCAAATTCTCTATAGATAATTGCACAACATTCTCTAGGTGTTCACCAAGAATATATTCCCATTGTACGCTACCATCATTGTTGAGTAAATTTTTGCTTATTCTCCTATCAAGCCACACATTTCAAAGCTGTCTTAGCCAAATTCTGATCTCTATACCTACCAAATGGCTTGAGAGTTAATGTCCTTGAATTTGGCCTAGGATATGTTACTCGAGCAAGGAGTTAATGCACCAATCCTTTGTTGAGAGAGGACGCCCGTGCGTCAAGTCCATCCAATCTCCCTTCATTTCCATGTTTTGAAATCAATCCCTCCATATGAGTACAAAGCCCTGGTGGTAGGAATGATGAATCTACCTGTGTCATCTTGTTTCCTTGGGGATAGAGATGCCCATGTGCCTGATCTAGCCAACGGGCTTAGACTATGCCAATTTAATTCTAACTTATTAATTATTATCTTGAAATTTAAAATTGTCCTCGTAATCATTTTTATCCATTGCATATTTCATATAGTCATTTGCATAAATCATTTAACCATTTGCATAATCATTAGATCATCCATTTCATTAATTATTAATCCATAATCATTTAAATACATCCATTACGTGCATTTTTATACATAACCATTATATTCATACATAATCATATTTCCATAATCATAATTGCATTTCATAAATACATTTGCATGAGCATTTGTCCATTTCATAAACCAATTTCATTAAATAATTTAAATAATATTTTATCCTTCTCCTATGCATATCATTTAATAAATTGATTATCCTTAATCTCTAACATATCACAAATTACATTTAATTAAAATGGGATAATTATCATTTCTCCATCTCATTCTTTTATCCCACATTCTTCCTAAAATGTGGATTCACCCATGAGAACATCTATATAAGTTTGCTTCCTCCTCACTTTTCAAACAACAACTCCAAAATTTTGATCAAAATCCATTCTACATAACCTATTGTGCTTTTTGCTACATAAATCTGAGAGCAAAGACAAGATCTTGTAGATAGGATAACAATGGAGTGATTTTACTTTTGAATACATGTTTTTGATTTCTTAGTAATTAGTATTTCATTTATTGCACTTGTTTTCATTTGTCAATACTTCATTGATGTGATGTTGAATGCATGTTGATTCTCCTTTGTGAATTCAATTAGTTTTCAGTTTTCAACATCAACATTTTGCTGAACTCGATGTGAATCAACTTGTTTTAGTCAACTTCTAAAAATTTGGTTTCGCAGGTGACCTCTAGAGCTCAAATAGACCTCACTGTTGTTTTGGGAGGCCTTTTTGTGAAAAAATGACTATAAATTTGTTAAATTTGGCTACAAGAATTTTTTATGAATTTTTCTTAGTTTTAGCCCCTACACAGGGGGGTATCGTACAGAGTCGTATGACCTCTACGTAGGGGTTTGGGTGAAATTTTTTGTTTTCTGGCTGCAATTTGGTTTCCTTGATTGCAACCTGTCTAAATATTTCTATTGGAGTGGGTTTTTTTTTCAAAACCTAACTATTAAAAACCCTAAAACTTTATTTTCCATTGCTCACTACAACTCCTCCACTGTTGTAGAGAAACCCCATCATAGTTCTCATCTTCCCTGCTTCGCCTTGTTCAAACCCTAATTCACATTTCCTTTTCCTACCTTGTATGATTGCTTGGCCTCATTGGTTAAACCCTTGGCCTCCTCTAATCTTCTATCATCCACCTCTGCACATAAACCCTAGGTCGTTGCCACCATCAAATCTCCTGCCACCTCTAGCACTTCGGTCACCACTGATGCGCGACTCAATCGCCTCCTAAAAAAATCCTAGTTTTCGCCTTAGTGATCCTCATCATCATCCATAAAAATCCTGTCACAGCCTGTAGTCACACCACCCATCTTGACTATACCCTACAAAAATGTCATTCCCAAGACATTTTTTGTTTTGAGCGTATCATGCAATCATAACATTTATTCCATTTTGAACACATATCCTGGCTTTCCTACTATCGACCTTCTAATTTTTCTTTAGTTTTATTTAATTTCTAAGATTAGATAAATTAGATTAGATTTAATAATATAGAGTTAATTTTAAATTAGATTAATTTAAATTAATTTAGTTTTGCTTACTTTAGATTTAAATTTAGAGTTAGATTTAGTTTTTAATTTTGATTTAGAATGTAAGTTAGTTTAGATATAATGTAATTTAGATTTAATTTTAAATTTAGATTATTACTAATTTAATTTAGATTAATTCTAGTTTAGTTTAGATTTTTTTAAAGCTTTTAATTTAGTTTAGTTTTTTTTAACTTCTCTAATTTAGTTTAGATTTCTAATTTAATCAATTTTAATTTTTTTTAGTTTAGATTTCATAATTTATAATTTTAGTTTATTTTAATTTTTTTTTTTTTTTTTTTAGTTTTTAATTTCTAAATTTAGTTTAGTTTTTTAACCTCTTGTGCTAACTAGGGTTTTGCAGCTTTCCATCGGTCCAAGACATCTTTGAAAAACTACTAATGGGTGGTTTTTCCGGTTTTCATATGTCCCAAAATTTATTCTAAAATAACTAGATCTTTTTTGTTTTAGAGTAGATCACACTTCAATTGGTGCTTAAAAAGAACAATTGTCTTCTTCCACATAGATTTAAATAACTAGGGGGTTAATAAACCACTATTTGTTATGCTCGTAAAGATGGTAGGTGCATGCTCTCACCTTGTGCAAACTCGGTGATTAGAAGCCAGACCCATCTCTTTATGTTTTTAATCCCTTAGAGGGCCTACTACCCCGCTTCGAAAGGTGGGAATGACCCAAGTGGTAATGAGCTATTAAAGACAAGTTCTTCTGAACCACTATATAATTGTGTGGTTGTGACAAAAATTGTGATCAACGGGAAGTGGTACATGATAGCTCTCCCCCAATATCTTTATGATGTGAAAATCCCTTGTTCTAAGGGTTGGGAGACCTCTTGAGGGAGTTTATCATAGTATCCCCTGAACCAAATGCCCTTACTAGACACCTCTTGTTTTTAGAAGCCTAGGAGCCTTTTGACCATTGCTTGGTATAGTGCAAGGTACAATATCATGCCTAAGGATACTAACTACTAAGTCCCTTGAGTAGAGATAGAAAATTCCTCTTTGGGGAATTCAAAGTTGGTGTGCTTGAGAAGTGAGTGCCGTGGAGGGGAGCCAGTGCCACCAAACTTCTAAGCTATCCGCTCTCGAAAGAGAGAAGTATTTCACACTAATCTTGGGGTATTTTAGTGGGTTATACCAAGTATACAAACCTTTTTGAAGAACTAGGTTGTACTTGTCTTCGAGTCAAATCAAAACATCAAGATATTGTGCTTTCATGTTTGAACTATATTATTGTCACAAACATTTTCAATCACACTAAAAATTCATCACCTATTATAACCTTTGGGTCTCATACTTCATCCATCATAATAATAATCCCTAAACCATCCATAATCTTTCCAAAATTTCACTAATCATCTTACAACATCCTCACAACATCCTAGAAATTTCCTCAGATCCTTTCTAAAATTTCCAAGATCATTTATAATCCCCTTTCAAAAAATCTCAAAGCCAAACATGCCTTCATCCCTATCTGCCACTTCATTTTCTACTAAATATTCATCTAAACCTAAACCAATAATCACACTTAAGGGAGTTCCTAATGACATTCCTCCAATAAAACCAAAATTTGTGCTTAAGGGAGCCCCTAATCACATTCAAGCACCTAAACCAATAATCACACTTAAGGGAGTCCACACACTATCCTCTCCATCATTCATGTCTAACTGCTATCCTTCATATTCATTTGTGACCCATGAACAAGACCAAAGGATTGATTATTTTGACTATCATTTGAAAGATCTTGAAAAACAACTAGAATCCCAACATTTGAATGAAGTGATGCAATCATCTCATAAGCCTTTATCCTCACCCAAAACTACATCATCCAAGCTCAATGTCCACATGACTTTCTGCAAAGGCTAAATGAGAAACCCAAATCTAAGTCCTCAAAAAAATAATAATATTGTGCAATCTTACCATATCATGCATCTATCTTCATCCCCCATAAGTCAAAATAAACCTCCTGATTCTTTCACTCCAAGTTAACAATTCTATCCAACCATCCTCTCCTATCATACCATCTACATCCAATGATTCATGTCAATGTCTTAGTCCAAAGCATGCTAGTATAGACTCCCTTGCACATCAAGATCAAAGTATTTTTTCCACTCCATCCAATGATACCAAAAATCTCCAATCCCCTCCAATCTTTGACCAAGATCCCATCTCTCAGGAACCTCATGATGATCCCCTTCCATCTTAACAGAAAAGTATCCTTCCAAGTTCTCCTTCCACCTCATCTTATGAATCCATACTATCTCATGATTCCATTGCATCCCAAGAGCATGATAGTTCTTCCATCATATCCAATGATGTCCTACCATTTGATGATCAAGATATGCTTTCCACAAAATCTCAGGATTCCCTTTCTCATCAAGATCAAGATATACCTCCATTCAAGGATACCTTTCATTCCATGATGATGTTCATCCTTTCTCATTGTTGGAAAATTGAGGTGTTTTCTTAGCTTTCTACTTTGTAAAACTTTTAATATTGTTGATCTAAATATGCTTTTCCTTTGTTACAGATTCTTTGTGGGTGATTATCTTGATCAATCCATTTTACTGTTTGTGGAATGTATACATAGGTTGATAGAAGAAGTAGACATGATATTATAAAGATTACACAAGCATGTATCGTGGAGAAACCCTTTTGGGAAAAAACTCCACCAATAATTATTCTATTATTCAATCTCTAAAGTACATTACAATAGCTCCAATTCTTGCTTGAGAATGCCTTTTTTTCCTTCACCAAAACTTCTTCACAACCTGCAATAAAACTGATCCAAACTCTCTTCAACTTGCTTGAGATAAATAGGCTTTGATTAACTTTGTAAACTCCAATTGAGTTACAATTACAATTCTCAAGCCCTATCCCTAAAAGGTACGCCTATCTCATGCAAATAGATTTATGCCATGAAGAACAATGTCAAATCCTCATCTTCATGCATTTTGGCATCCCAAACTGAAGTAGCAACTCAACCTTTGTTCTGTAAATATCTTCAAGGCTTCATCCTCAAAGTAGGCGCCCTAAAGAGGTCCCACTTAACTTAGCCTTCTAAAATATCTCAACATACAAAGGAGTTAATTCCAAGAAGCCAACTTGGGCACCCAAGTTGGGTCCAAGTCATTTCTTGTTAACTAAAACATTTCCCAACACCATTCAGGCAAGAATGGTAATCCCTTGTGAACTAGAGGTAGTCCCTATTATTTTTCATGCAACTCAAGTCATTAGCAATGCATTCCAAGCTAACTGAAGTCAACTAGCATTAAAAAAAAACTAACTGAAGATAACTGAACCATAACTAAACTAAACTAAACTAAACTAAACTGATTTTGAATTGAACTGATCTAAACTAAACTAAACTAATTATGAACTGAACTCAAGGTGAGTGTCACCTACCATGTGGGTGCCCCATGTGCCCCTATTATTTAGGAACTCATAATGGATGCCCTCACATGCTCCTAATATTTATAATTAATTACAAATGTCAATTAACATGATTATTTCATCAAATATTAATCTCTTTCTAATCCTAGTGTTGATGAACACATTCCAAGGACTTAGGAGATACATGAAGTAAATAATGTTTAGGATTGAAATTAAATGGCATCCTATTTCCAACACTCCTCAGCATAAAACCCTAAAATCGTGACTTGCATAACACACCACAAATGACGCTTACACAATGTTTGAATCATATTTAAACATATGCAACACATGACACCAACCCCATCCATTCAGTACACTAAAACATATGCCTATTATTATTAATATCTATTTACTAAATATTACATTAACATTGACCTTTACATAAAGTAATTATGAAAAGATATCAATATCAATAACTTTGACACATTAAATGCATACTAATCAAGTAATTGATTAGTATTAACTAAATATGAATGATTTATAAATACACAACCCTAGAAAATGCACTGTCAAACCACTAACCCATCGAATACAGACATGTTGATGCGAGAGCATCTAGTGGTGTAAGGGCAATCCTGCATCACCCAAAAAAAAAAGAGTTTAATTTCATGTTGGTAGTTTCTTTTATGTATTTGCATTTTTGGATACCATTTTTGTCATAATGTAATCCCCAACTTATAGTTTTTCTTTTCTATTCCCAAGTTGGAAGATATTACAGTTTTAGTCTCCCAGAATTGCACCTAAAAACCTTCCAGGTTAGATTTGAGGCACTAAACGGTCCCAAAACAGCCCTAAAACTTGCCAAAATCGGCATTGCTAAATTCAAGCACGTTCATGACTCCGAGACCTTTCCAACGGTTCAAACGGTTCGAAAAACAAAGTCTCGGATCAAAAGTTATGGCTCCCAGAAGTTGGTGCACTTTCTAGAGGATACTAATTTTTGAATGTTCTTTTGAAATTTGAATTTCAAGTTATAATTTTCGACGCCAAACTGCCAAAACTCAAATTTAAATGTTGTTTTGGCTCCAAACTCAAAAGGGAGCTCTATTTATGGGGGGGTTTTTGATTTTTGGGTAGCTTTTAGGGGGACAAGTTTGCACACTACGAAAAGGGTTATTCTATAATTTTCTGTAACTCACATATGTTGTAGAACTTGAGGATTTGAGATCCTCTACACGTAAGAAGTCCATTTTATGAATAATAAAATTATTCTCTTGTTTTGTGAGTTATTTTCTATGTCTCGAGTTGCACCCTCATCAGGTGGTATCAGAGCGGGTTTTCTTGAGCGTGTGGACAGATCGCCGATCATGAGGCAGTTTGCACGAGGACCGTAGTTGGGTTCAAGATATTCAAGATGCCTCCAAGAGTGGTGCCTAGTAGGCATGGGGGTGGCGGAGGTGGCAGAAATGTTGGTGGAAGAGATCCATTGGAAGCCGAGGATTTTAGAGCCCTCCAGAGACAAATTGATGCGTTGCAGGAGCAGTTGAGAAGAGGGTTAAACCCAAGAAAGAGAGAAGAAAGTGAGGATGAAGAAGAGGAGGAAGATTCATATGTAGAAGAGGAAGAAGAAGCAATTGATCAAGACCAAATGCGACTGATAAGGGCCATTTTGAAGATCAGGAAAAGACCCAAAGCAAAATTCCCCAGTTATTTTGGAAGTCTAAACCCAAAAGAGTTGATCAACTGGATTAACGAGCTAGAAGATTATTTTGAGTATGAGGAAATAGAGGACCTAGAACAGGTTAAGTTTGCAAAAACGAAGCAAAGGGCCACACCAGTATTTGGTGGAAAGAGGCCCAATTGGAGAGGAATCGAAGAGCAAAAGGCAATATCATCAGGTGGGATCTCATGGTGGAGAAGCTGAAAAAGCAGTTCATACCAGTGGACTATGAGTTAGATCTGTTGAAGAAATTGCAAGAGTTGAAGCAAGGAAGCAGATCTGTGAAAGAGTACACATAATATTTTTACAAGATGATCATCAAAACGGGCCATGCAGAGGCCAACAAGGAGAAGGTAGCTCGTTATCTTAATGGGTTGCAACCAAGAATTCAATAGGAACTAAGCCTAGTCAGAATGACCACCATTGAGGATGCGTACCAATTTGCTCTGAAAGTTGAAGAGAAGTTGAACAAAAGATTTGACAGCAAGCAAAAAGGTCAAAGAAATCAAGGTGGAAATGGTAGTGGAAGATCTTTTGGAAGTAGAAATGATAATGAGAAGAAAAATGAAGATGTGGGCACTAGCCAAATCCAGAAGAACGATAACTTCTACCACTCTCATGATCAAAATAGTGGTGATCAAAGAGGCAGAGGACAAGGGAGATTTGGACAAGGATTTGGAAGAGGTGGCTTCAAAGGAACGTGTTTCCAGTGTGGTGAAGAAGGGCATCAAGCCTATGAATGTCCACAACACCAAGGAAGGGCATACAAATGGCCAGAAGGTCGAGGAAGGGTTGCGCATGTAGATGGGGAGGCCCAATCTGAACATTCAGATGATGCTGAAAGGGGAGAAGCCTTGGTGATTAGAAGAGCCTTGGTGACTAAAGAGAAGGAGCCAGAACAGAGGAAGAATCTGTTATGCACAAGGTGCAAGTGTGAAGGAAAATGTTGTGATGTCATTATTGATAGTGGGAGCACCGATAATCTAGTGTCAGAAGAGATGGTTACAATGTTAAAGCTAAAGAGGAAGAGGCATCCACACCCATATCGAATTTCCTGGTTGCAGAAAGACCACAAAGTTCTGGTCAATGAACAGTTCCTGGTAAAGTTCAAGATCGGGAGCTACCATGATGAGGTACTCTGTGATATTATCCCCATAGATGCATGTCACATGTTGTTGGGGAGGTCATGGTAGTTCGACAAGCGGGCTATTCATGATGGCCATTCAAACACTTATTCCCTGATGAAGGATGGGGTTCGCCATAAGTTGAAACCCCTGAAGGAGATCGAAGAAAAGGTATGCAGTAGTGCTAGAATCTATTATATCGATGGAAGGAAATTTTTAGAAGGTATGAAGCATGAGCGTGTGTGTTATGCATTGATTCCTAGAATGGGTAAGGAGGATAGTGAGAAGGTACTAGTAGAAGTTTTTGGGTTGTTGGATGAGTTTTAGGATATTGTTTTTGATAATGTACCTGAGGGTTTACCACCAGTAAGGAAGATCATTCATCAGATTGACTTGATTCCTAGAGCCAGTTTTCCAAATAAGGTAGCTCACAGAATGACTCAAGTAGAAAATGAGGAGTTGAATAGATAAGTTCAGGAGTTGTTGAGAAAGGGTTTGATAAGGGAAAGTTTGAGCCCATGTGCAATACTTGTAGTACTAGCACCAAAGAAGGATGGGGAGTGGAGGATGTGTCCAAACTCCTAGTCCATAAACAAGATAACAATCAAGTACAGATTTCCCCTGCCAAGGATGGATGACCTAATGGATTGTTTGAGTGGAGCTCAATACTTCACAAAATTGACCTGAAGAGTGGATATCACCAGATCAGGATTCGAGAGGGAGATGAATGGAAGAATACCTTCAAGACCAAAGAGGGCATGTACGAGTGGTTAGTCATGCCTTTTGGGCTAACCAATGCACCGAGCACATTTATGCGGCTCATGAATGAGGTACTAAAAGAATTTCTGGGAAAAAATTTCATTGTATTTAGATGATATTTTGATTTTTAGTAGAACTTTGGATGAGCATTTGATGCATATTCAGAGAGCCTTTGAGAAGTTAAGAGAGGATAAATTGTTGATTAATCTAAAGAAGTTTAGTTTTGTGAAGAAGGAATTAATGTACTTGGGGTTTGTTGTCTCGGAAAAAGATCTCAAGATGGACCCAGAGAAGGTGAAGGCTATTCTGGAATGGCCTACCCCAAGAACTACTATTGAGGTGAAATCTTTCCATGGTTTGGCTAGTTTTTACATAAAGTTCATTAGAAAGTTCGGTAGTATTTGTGGACCCCTAACTAAAACAATGAGAAGGGATAGAAAAGAGTTCAAGTGGACCACTGGAGCAGCAAAAATTTTTGAACTGTTGAAGTAGAAGGTGACAGAGCAACCTATTCTAGCCCTCCCAAATTTCAACAAGGTGTTTCAGGTGGATTGTGATGCCAGTGGTTGCGCCATTGGAGCAGTGTTGAGCCAAGAAGGTAAACCCATTGCCTATTTTAGTGAAAATTTAAATGATGCCAAGAGAAATTATTTTGTATATGATCAGGAATTTTATGCAATAGTTCAAGCATTAAAGAAATGGAGGCATTATTTGTTGCCAAAGGAATTTGTTCCATATACTGATCATCAAGCATTGCAGTACCTGAATAGTCAGGGAAAACTAAATCAAAGGCATATGAAATGGGTAGAATTTTTGTAGAGCTATACATTTGTTCTAAAGCATAGGAGTGGGAGGTCTAATAGGGTTGTAGATGCCTTAAGTAGAAGGCATACATTGATGATAGAGATGCAGATCGAAGTGGTTGGATTCAATGAACTCAAAACCTTGTACCCTGAAGATCCTGATTTTGCAGAGGCTTGGAAAGCTTGCAAGGAGCCTATTACAGTGGATAGAACAAGGTAGTTGGATTTCATAATCCAGGTGGCATGTTGTTTAAGGGAAGTCAATTATGTATCTCGAGGAGTTCCATAAGGGAGAACCTGATAAAGGAGAAGCATAGTGGAGGAATGGTAGGATATTTTGGTCGGGATAAGACCATTGCCATTATCAGTGAGCATTATTATTAGCCTCAGTTGTCACAGGATGTGAAGAAGTTTGTGTAGAGTTGCAGGGTATGTCAGATGGCTAAGGGAGTGAGCCAGAATATAGGGTTGTATCAGCCCTTACCTGTACCAGAGAGGTTGTCGTAGGATATAAGTATGGACTTTGTTCTTGGTTTTCCAAGGACACAAAGAGGGAATGACTCAGTCTTTGTGGTGGTTGACAGGTTTTCGAAGATGGCACATTTCATTCCATGCCAGAAGACCCACAATGTTGTCCACATTGTCGATTTGTTCTTCAGAGAGGTGGTGAGGCTACATGGTCTGCCAAAGAGTATTGTCTCAGATCGTGACACCAAATTTGTGGGATACTTTTGGAGGTCCTTGTGGAAGAAGCCGAAAACAGAGTTGAAGTTCAGTTCTGAACACCATCCACAGACAGATGGGAAAACAGAGGTTGTGAATAGAATTCTGGGTAACCTATTGAGATTCTTGGTAGGAGATAAACCCAAGGGATGGGACTTGATCTTACCCCAGGCAGAATTTGCTTACAACAATTATGTCAACAGAAGCACTGGTAGATCACCATTCTAGATTAAGTATGGAAGCAACCCCAAAACAATTCTAGAATTGAGGAATATGGACCAAGAGAAGAAGATAAGTGTTGAAGCCGAAGATTTTGCAGAGCACATCAAGAATATACATGAGAAGGTAAGAGAACATATTAACAAGATGAATACGTAGTATAAGGCCACGACAGATCAGAAAAGGAGGAATAAGGAGTTTCAGACTGGTGATGAAGTAATGGTCCACTTGAGGAAAGAAAGGTTTCCAGTGGTAACCTATAACAAACTGAAGATGAAGAAATTTGGTCCCTACAAGATTTTGAAAAAGCATGATTCAGGGAATTCATATGAGGTAGAGTTGTTAGATGGAGTCAACATTTCCCCTATGTTCAACATTTTAGATTTGACAAAGTATCATGAAGGTGGCATAGAAAAGGCACCAGCAATAGGGCAGTATGGCATTCAAGCACCTACTTCAGAGGAGGAGATTGAAGCAATCCTGGATAGTCGTGTGGGAAGGAGTACTAGAAATAAGCAGTATGAAGAATATCTAGTGAAATGGAGAGGAAGGTCTATGGAAGATTCATCTTGGCTTTCTAAGGAAGAGGTTGACCATTTCGGTTTTCCTCAACCATCTGAGACGTGACAAGGTCACTTCTCAAATTACCCTAGGTGTCTGATGCAGGGGCATCCAGTGGTGTAAGGGCAATCCTACATCACCCAAAAAAAAAGAGTTTCATTTCATGTTGGTAGTTTCTTTGATGTCTTTGCATTTTTGGATACCCTTTTCATCATAATGTAATCCCCAACTTACGTTTTTTCTTTTCTATTCCCGAGTTGGAAGATATTGCAGTTTTAGTCTCCCAAAATTGCACCTGAAAACATTCCACGTCAGATTTGAGGCACTAAACGGTCCTGAAATGGCCCCAAAACTTGTCAAAATTAGAATCATTGATTTTAAGCACGTTCTTGACTCTGATACCTTTCCAACGGTTCAAACGGTTCGAAAAATAGAGTCCCGGATCAAAAGTTATGGATCCCAGAAGTTGGCGCACTTTCTAGAGGATACTAATTTTTGAATGTTCTTTTGAAATTTGAATTTCAAGTTGTAATTTTCAGCGCCAAACTGCCAAAACTCAAATTTGAATGTTGTTTTGGCTCCAAAATCAAAAGGGAGCTCTATTTATGGGGGGTTTTTTATTTTTGGGTAGCTTTTAAGGGGACAAGTTCGCACACTGCGAAAAGGGTTATTCTGTAATTTTTTGTAACTCGCATATGTTGTAGAACTTGAGGATTTGAGATCCTCTACATGTAAGAAGTCCATTTTCTAAATAATAAAATTATTCTCTTGTTTTGTGAGTTATTTTCTATGTCTCAGGTTGCACCCTCGTCACACACCATTTACAAAGCCTTTGCAAATTCCTCAACAACTATGCAAAGAACTGAAGCATTTAGATTCAGCTTATATAGTAAATTGTATTGTTCAAAAAATGATGCACTCATATATTATGCTGCTACAAAATGAATAGGTATGCAAAAAAACTTTGCTTCTGGATTTAGACACTTATTGTTGTCTTGTTTTCATACCAAATATTATCATTGGAATTGTACAATGTGGCTTACATTACATGCTTTTATTTTCCCGACATTAACTTATGATTGTTTTCTTTTGCAATATTTTAAAACTATTTAATTGTGTTTTTCAATTGTTGCTATATTAATTGCATTGTATCAGATTTATTGTCCACAACCTTTTTCCAATCATTTCGGACATATATTTAATACCATTGTCATTAATAATAATCCAAAAATATATTTTAGTATATTCAAATCAAGAGTTAAATATTTCCCCATCAGTCTTCATATACACTCCAATAACATGTGCTTTTCCATATACACGTGTCAGTACTACGCACTTTGCAAGAGAGGGCAAGACCAAGCACTATGCCAAAGTTGCAATTCAATGACAAATGTCATCTCTAAACAACAAACTGATCCACACTGTAAGCAGAAAATTATTGACCATAGATAGATTTTACTTCATAGTTAAATATTATCCCATTGGCCTTCATGCATGACCTAGTCACACACACATTACAACATAAATGTGTCACTACCACACTTTTTTTAACATAGAGTTAGGCCTAGCACCATCTCAAAACTGCAGTTCAATGACAGGTGTCTAGGCAAAAAACCTATCCATAATATTAGCAAAGAGCTTTCAATCATAGATAAATTTTAGAAAATAAACTAATTTCTCTATTACCTACAACATCCAAGAAATACAATAAACCAATGACTCTTAAAACTCTATCATTATATATAATTTATTCATTGTCAAATTTTAAAATTATTCTCATCAATTGTCTCTTCATCAATCGTGCAATGCACAAAACCTAACAAATGTATGATTCTCATAATCATGCCCTATGCAGACACGTATCAAAAAGTGTCTACCTACGTTTTACCAAACATAAAAGCTCTCAATCTTATTTATTATTCATTCATAATAAATATACAATATATCCTGTGTCCCCTTTTCTTGCTAGCAAGTGCCCTATTAATACTTTTTTATGACTTAATTAATTGCCTCCCTAATGATTTTGTGTTATTCAAGTGGTCTAGACACGTATCACCATATCACACTATCCTTTGGTTCATGGACTCTAGTGTTAGTGGCTTGATGGGCTTCATGATACCCCAAAATGATAACACGCGTCCAAAAACTTCACAATGCTAAAGTCCTTTGTCAAGTTTTTTATTTTTATGCCATTGAGCCTTTTTGTCTCATTGAGTAAAAATCCCCCTTTTACCTAGTCAACCTAAAGTTGTTAATTTAGCATATGCTAAATTCTATTGCAACAACTTAGGCCTTTACAGAACTATCGTGGGACCAATCTTTCACTCCTGTGAAATAGTTAGATGGTTTGATAGACTCTTGTGCTCTCCACAAAATTCTTGATGTGGAAGCATGGAAAGCAGTGGAGATCACATAAACATAAATATTTTATAGTATATGATAGATAAATTAGTATATTTATTTATTTAACACTAATTTACTTTTCTTCTATGCTTCCACAATATTGACATGTGACCAACTAATATTATCGTTAATATTTATTATAATATATGAATGATTATTTTATGATATATTTATATAATGCTATATACTATATTCGCCACTAGTTAATAATAATAATAAAATATTAAGTAATAATTAGTATTCTCAAACTCTATTTCATATTATTAAAATAATAATAGATTTTATTATCCAAAGGAGAATAGCTGGCATTCTTTGTTTCCAAATTGGTTCGCTCCTCAAGTAAGTGCAAAAAGATGGGGGGCCAAAAAGTGGCCAATTTACTTTTTCATCCCAAAATAGCGAAAATGTGAACGCGTTATAGTAAAATGTGCTTGCGTTATGGGTTGATAGTGACCAAGACTAGGCTCGGTCATTACCAAGCCATAATGTGAGTGTGTTATAACACGCTCACGTTATGGTTTAAATTTCAAAAAATGCGCGCATTTTGAGTTCAATAAATGTGCATTTTTTTAAAATCAAAAAAACATTTCCAAAATGCGAGCGCATTATAATGCGCTTGCATGTTGGTCTACATTTAAATTTTTTTCTTCTTCTTTTTTTGTCTCTTTCTTCTTGTTATCTTTCAAGGAAACTATATACATGAAATAAACATTCAAGTATAAGTTGACATTTACATATGAACATTTACTTTCTTATACTTTACGTTATATTTCTACTTGAATGTTTATTTCATGTATATAGTTTTAGAATGTTTGAGAGTGGTTTCATATCTCTAGGAGTTATAATTCAAATTCTAGTTTATTGAAGATCTTACAATTTTTCAAACTTAGCCAAATTTCAATAATCAGCATGACAAATATCTATAATTAGGAGGTCAAATTTCAGTATCAACAAGTTGTATCATCTTTCTCACTCTATCTCTCATTGTTTATCCCTTATGCTCTAGACCTCTCTCTCTCAGTCTCTCATTCTCTCTATACTTCTATCTATCTTACCTCTCTCTCCCTCCATCCCTCCCTCTATTCCTCCTTCCCTCTAATTTTCTCTATATCACCCTCTCTATCTCCCCCCTCTATCTTCCTCCCACCCACCTTCCCTCTCTACTTCACTCTATCTAACCTATCCCTCTACCTCTCTCTACCTCCCTCCTCTCTCTCTCAATCTCTCCACCTTCCTCCTTCCCTCTCTCTCTTACTGCATCCCACCCACCTTCCCTCTCTACTTCTCTTTATCTAACCTATCTCTCTCTTCCTATCTCTCACCCTCCCTTCTCTCTCTCTTAATCTCTCCTCCTTCCTCCTTCCCCCCTCTCTCTCTCCCATTATCTATATCACACTTCTCTCTCCCTTTGTCCCTCCCTCCTTCCCTTCTACTTCTCTCTATCTCTCTCCATCCCTCTCTCTCTATCTCACCTCTCTCTCCCTCCCTACCTCTCCCTCTCTCTCTCTAATCCTCCCTCCCTCCTCCCCCTCTCTATCTCTCCTTCCCTATATACTTCTCTCTAGATCTCTCTCTCCCTCCCTCTCTCCCTCTCAATATCCCAACCTTCATCCTTCACTTTGTGTTTCTCTCACACACTCTCTCCCTCCCTCCCCCATCTTGATCTCTAACTCTCTCCTTCCCTCTCTACTCTCTATCTCATCAGTCTCTCTCCCTCTCTCTCCCTCTCTCTCTACTTCTTTATCTCTTATTACCTATATACTTCTCTATCTCTCTCTCCATATCTCCCTCTCCCTCCCTCCTTCCCTCTCTCTCTCCCTCTCTCCCAATATCCCCACCTTTGTCCTCTCTCTCTCCTTCCCTATATACTTCTCTCTATCTCACCAATATCTCTCACTCCCTCACTCCTTACCTCTTTAATTCTCTCTCTATATATATATCACCTCTCTCTTCCTTCCTCCTACCCACCTTCCCTCTCTACTTCTCTCTATCTAACCTATCCCTCTCTACCTCACTGTCTCTCCCTCCCTCCTCTCTCAATCTCTCCATATTCCTCCTTCCCCCCTCTCTCCATCTCTCATTCTCTCAATCTCACTTCTCTCCCTCCCTCCTCCCCCTTCTATATCTCTCCTTCCCTATATATACTTATCTCTTTCTCTTTCTATCAATCTACATCTCGCTCCCTCCTTCCCTCTCTCTCCCTCTTTCTCCTAGTCTCTCCCTCTCTCTCAATCTCCTAACTTTCCTCCTCTCTCTCTCTCTCCATCTTTCTCTCATTCTCTTCTTTCCTCTCTACTCTTTATCTCACCATTCTCTCTATCTACTTCTCCCTCACTATCTCTCCTTCCCTATATAATTCTCTCTATATCCCTCTCTCCATCTCTACCTCTCCCTCCCTCCTCCCCTCTTCCGTCTTTCTCCCTCTCTCTTAATCACCCCACCTTCCTCCTCTCTCTCTTCTATCTTTCTCCCCCACTCTCTCCTTCCCTCTCTACTCTCTATCAAGCACCATTCTCTCTCCCTTCCTCCCTCCCTCCTTCCCTCTCTAATATTATCCATCTCCCCCTTTCCCTCCCTTACTCCCACCCACCATCCCTCTCTACTTCTCTTTATCTAACATATCCCTATCTACCTCTCTCTCACTCCCTCCCTCCTCTCTCTCTCAATCTCTCCACCTTCCTCCTTTTGTCTCTACTTATCTCTCTATCACCTCTCTCTCTCCTTCCCTCTTTACATATCCCCTATCTCTCTCTCCATCTCACCCTCTCTCTTAATCTCCCAAACCCTATATCAAATATCATAAATCCTAATCCCTATACCCTAAACCCTACATCCTCAAACCTTATTCCTATACCCTCAACGTTATAACCTATACCTTGAAATTATCCCTTAACCATAAGAATAAACCCTAAACCCTACATTAGATCTTGTACCCTAAACCCTCATTGTATGAAAAAATGCCTCAAAGAAATGGGGTTGACGATATAGGGTTGAGGGATTAGGTTTAGGGTTTTTAAGGTTTGAGGGATTAATGGTTTAAGGGTTAAGGGATTAAGTGTTTAAGGGTTGAGGGATTAAGGATTTAAGGGTTGAGCCATGAGGGTTGAGGGTATAGGGTTTAGGGTCCAATGTATAGGGTAGAGGTATGAGAATTGAGGGTTGACCTGGTTTAATGTATAGGTTAGAGGGTTGAGGGGATAAGGGTTTGAGGGTATAGGGTTGAGGGTCCAATATATAGGCTAGAGGTTTGAGAATTGAGGGTTGACCTAGTTTAATATATAGGTTAGAGGGTTGAGGGATTAAGGGTTTAAGGGTTGAGGGTTTAGGGGTCGAGGGACTAAGGGTTTAAGGGTTGAGTGTTTAAGGGACAAGGGATTAAGGGTTTAAAGGTTTAAGGGTTGAGGGTTTAAGGGTTTATGGATTAAGGGTTGAGGGATTAAGGGTTTAGGGATTGAGGGATGAGGGTTGAGAGAGAAAGAGAGGGAGAGACTTGAGAGAGGGAGAGGGAGAGAGGGAGACAGAGGGAGACAGAGAGAGAATGTGTGTGTGTGAGAGAGAGAGAGACCAAACATCACCAGGAGACCCCATTTATTGGACCCATTTTTTTAAATAGGCCAGTACATTCCCAACTTCATCGAATTGGCAACCTAACTTGGCCTGTTTGAAAAATGGGTCCAAGAATGCCAATTTCACCGAATTGGAAAGCTAGTGGGCCTATTTGAAAAAATCGGTCCAAGAAATGGGGTACATCATTGGGAGACCCCATTTCTTGGACCTATTTTTTCAAATAGGCCACTACATTCCCAATTTCACTAAATTGGCAAGCTAGTGGGCCCACTAGCTTGCTAATTCATTGAAATTGGCAACCTAGTGAGTTGTTTGGAAAAATGGGTCCAAGAAATGGGGTCTCCCGGTGATGTAAATCACTAGGAGACCCCATTTTCTTGGACCCATTTTTTCAAACAACCCAAGTTACCTTGTAAATTTCCCTGAATTAGCAAGCTAGTGGGCCCACTAGCTTGCCAACCTAGTGGGTTGTTTGAAAAAATGGGTACAAGAAATAGGGTCTCACGGTGATGTACATGGTGATTTAAGGTAGTCTTCATTGTATAAAAAAATGTCTCAAAGAAATGGGGTCTCATGGTGATGTACATCACTGTGAGACCCCATTTCTTTGAGGCATTTTTTCATACAATGAGCACTAAGCTCACTACCTTATCAATGCGTCAATGCGGTAGCATTAACAAGGTAGTGCTCGTTGTATGAAAAATGCCTCAAAGAAATGAGGTCTCACCACTAGTAGAATTTGGTAAATAAATGACTACGTGACTAAAACTTTTAGTCACATGACTAACACTAGTAGAATTTGGCAAATAAATGACTAATTTGGTCATTTATAAGTGACTAATTTGGTCATTGGGTAAAATCACAACTAAATGACTAATATCAGACAAATAAAAATGACTAAATAAATGACTAATATCAAAAAAATTAAAATGACTAAATAAATGTGCTCATTATTAAAATCTTGGCTATAATTTTCATTTTAATAAACATACTCTAAAACCATCGTCAAGACCTTATTTTCAATCGTAGCCCGCCATAATTAATAATAAAATATTACAAATAGAATTACTAATAAATATTTTTTGTGGAATAAATATTTTGTTTTGTGGTGTCATCTTATGAACACCAAATTTTCTTCTAAATTGAATAACCAACTCCTCAAAGGGCCCAACTATGTAGTGTGGAAGATAAATATGCATACAATTCTCAAATATATACTAAGCTACTAATAAGTTTACATACTCTACATTTACTAGAGAAAAATAATGATATTACAAATAGTTACATGTATGATTATATAAATTAGTTAAATTATAATAGAAGAGATAAATATGGAGATAAAAAAGAAAAAAAAGAGATAGAGACAAAGAAATATAGAGGTAGAGAGATAAAGAGGAATAGAGATATAGATGAAGAGAAAGATTGAAAGAGAAAGGAAAAGAAAAAAGAGAGATAATACAAGAGAGATAGAAATATAAGAGATAGAAAGGGAAAGAGAGATAGAGAAAAGAAAAAATAACTTTTTATTACTTGTTTCATGCCAAAAATCCAAGAATGGTATGTCCTTGGGGAGTTATGCTCAAGGTAGCATGGCGTTTGATATAGAAATACAAACTTATAAAGAGAGAAAGACATAAAAGAGAGAGGGGAATAGATATAAGATATAGAGAGAGAGAAAGACATAAAATGGAGAGGGAGATATAGATAAGATATAGAGAGGTGGATAGAGAAAAAATAAACTGAACTCCTGTAATAAATTTACTATTACAAATATATAATTTTTTCTAATGAAAAATTATATTTAAAATATATATTTATTGAGTGAATGCTAATTGAGACCTTTGTTACATAAACAACATCATTTTTTAAATGACCTACCAATTGACCTCATGTACTACACATATGTCAATACACAAAAAATTTCTCTAATTGACCTTTCATACCTCTTCGACGTACCTATTGCACACCAAGGTGTAATTGCTAGTAATAATTTTATATATGTATTTAACATTTCGAAATGTGATCATTATTAAAATCTTGGCCATAATTTTCATTTTAATAAACATACTCTAAAACCTTCGTCAAGACCTTATTTTCAATCGTAGTCTGCCAAAATGGAGAAGTGAAAGTCGAAACCTTATTTTTAAGGTATCCCGCCAAAATGGAGAGGTGAAAGCATGATGCCTAATTTAGGGTTGCAACTTCTGCCCATTTTTTTGCATCGGACACGATTTGTGCATAATCTTGTGGTAAGTCACTTTCCATGGTTTCAGTTAATTTTACTTTTCAAATTTGTACGTGGTCAAACCATTTTTTATTATGTTAAAAATTATTGCTCATTGCATAGGTGAATTTACTATATTGTCCAAGCTTATTTTGAAACCAAGGATTCATAACAAGGCTTGTCTATGTTAATCTTAATCTTGAAAGTAGGTGGTCTTGAATAGGAGCAATGCAATGATTACAAGAGCATTACATTTCACTGTTGGCTTTTCCATTCCCATGACACCCATCTTGATCATGCCCTACTCATTCAAGAGCCATAGAAAACATCCATATAAATACAAATGAAGAAAATGTTGGAAATAATTCAAAATCACAAACAACCAAGGAGCCACAGAAAAAGATATCACCCGGATAATACATAGAATCAAACCAGAAAAGAATATGCTAGGAATGAATCAAACCAGAAAGTGGCCCAATGTAATCTCCCTTTACCAAATCCTTCCAAAGAATTGAACAAAAAATTCAACAAGGCTGGACCTGATGCAAGATCATGATAGGGAGACCCTCAACAGGGTCAAATTGATGATTAATTAAAGTCTGCTAAAATTTATCACACTGCTTATTAGCTCCAAACAGTCCCTATTTCAACATCTTCAATCTGAAGAAAGGTATTGTTGTTGATTAGTCTAGCCAAGTAAATCCAAGGATCTACACAAATCTGATTTTCAGTTTCAGTAGTTAAGCCATGAATGAGTAAAGATCAGAATTACCAGACTTTACCCATCATATTGGTGGAAGATCCCACCCCATAACATATTCTAAAGCAGACCAAAACCTTATCATTAAAATCAAATTAATTGCTTGGAATTTTAGTGTGAAGTGTGGACAAAAGTTGATTCCTCTAGATCTTGATCCATTTCTCCAAAGCAGAACTGGTTTGTTACTAGAGATCCATCTCTTGTATTCTAAGCACTTCAAATAACTCCTTGAGGGTGAGGTAATCCTTAGTTACAATGTAATACCCCTCTGTTTTTCTTTTTGGCTAGACAGTGTGTCCTTGTTTGCTTGGATGTGCTTTTTGGTTATTGAGATACTTTATCATGTGTGTGTTATTTGATCACTATTTATAGAGTGATAGTCTATTTGTGTGATGTGATATATCTTATCTGATGTTTTATTTGACATGTTTTAATTGGTGTAATGATGATTAGTTATTGTAACATGTTATTGCATGAGATATTTGTTTATGATGGAAATGTCAGTCTATGATGAGTGTATTGGTGAAGGGGACGAGATCGCATCACTCGCTTGTGAGTGCCCTACGATTCCGAGATTTCCTCTTCATAGTGTGTTTTATTATATCATATATATGCATGTTCGATATACTCTTTGTTCGCAGGTTGACAGGTACAGGACATCGACTCCACCTGATTTCAGAGGTTGAGTGTGTCCATTGACCAACGGTAATCAATTGGGAGATAGTAGCTAGGTTTTCTGTGCCAAGTCATCACCCTAGTCATAGTGTATCGTCGGGTTGTAGTCGGGTTTAGTCATTTTAATGTTGTCCATTTCACCTTGGGTTTTATTTAATTTCAAATTATAAAGGTTATTAAATGGCTTGTGTAGTTAAAATGATGATTAAATATATCTGGTTGCAACGTTGAAATGTTAGTTATTTTATTGATTAATTTAATTTAATTAATAAAATAATCTAATCTTGGGTTAGATTTATTTTATTGATTAATTAAATTAATTGTGTGGAATTGAATTAAGCTATTCTTTTTGAAAATTTAAAAGTGTTAAATTCTTTGAAAAGAAAATTTTAAAAGTTTAAATGTTTTTTGAAAAGAAATTATTAAAAGTTTTGAATTCATTTTGAAATAGAAATTTTATAATAAAGTAAATGATTTAAATCTATTTTGAAATTTAAATTGTGTCTTAAAGTATTAAAATGCAAACATTTTGTAAATGCATGAAAATATCTATATTGTTGAAAGATATCTATAATTGGAAAAAGAAAATATCTTGGGAAAAAATCTTGGATATTTTAGGGCATTGACTTAATTTGGGGAAAATGAAAGGATTTGGGGGATTATTCATGCTTGGAGAAAAAAAATTGCTAGGAGGAGGAAAGAGGGTTTGCTTGTTTTGGGAATGCATTTTGAAATGGGAGTGAAGGTTTGGAAAGATTTTGGAAGCATTGGAAAGTGCAGCTCAACTTCAATCTTCTTCTTCAAGTTTCCATCAGGTTCCTTCTTGTTTTTGTTTATTGTTTTGAAAATCTGGTTCTTTTCAAATTAAAAACTTGCTTGAAAACAAATTTGAAAACTCTGTTGAACACATGGAAAATCTTAGATTCTTGTGGAAAATGCAAATTCTTTAACAAAAATTGAAATCAAGAAATTAGTTTTGAAGATTTAACAATAGATAAATTGAAAGAAAACAAAAGAAATTAGAAACCTCTCTTTTGGATTTGGGTATTTCCAGAAATTCATATCAGGAAATCATGTTGAAAATTAATTTTATTGTAAATTTCCTATTGAAAACTTGCCCAATTTGACTATAAAATGGAGATTCTATGTATATATATATATATTTTTTGTTCATGCTTTTTGGATCTGTTTTATATTGGAAGGTTTGTTTTTTTTTCCTATAGAAAAAATTTGGAAAATAAAATTCATTCTGTGCAAATATGCATGAGGAGAGGGTTTTTAAATTTTATTGAAAATAAATATATATATATATATATATAATTTTTTAGTATGTGGAGGTGGGCGCAGCCCTGGCTGCCACAGCCGCACCCCATGGAGGGGTGTTGTTGAGGCAACGCTTCCCCACAGCCCATGGGGAGGGCATTGCCCAAGCAGCGCCGGCCTCCACAGGGGAGGCTGGACGTAGCCTTGGCTGCGTCCTTTCTCCCCTTTGGGGGGCCGTGGGGCAACGAATGAAATTCACTTTAAAGTTTTATTTAATTTTTTATTTTTATTTTCATTTATATAAATTTTAATTATATATTATATATTATATAATATATATATATATATATATATATTATATATATATTATTATTTAAATGTATTTTTTTATATATTATTTAAATTTATATAATATATTTATATATATTTTAAATAATTGGAATGTTTTTTTTAATTAATTAGAATATATAAAATGATTATTTTTAAATATATATATATATATATATATATATTTAAATGATTTTTTAAAATATTTATATATATGGATTTTAAAATGATTATTCTATAATCATAAAGTGAATAAAATTGACTTTATTGAAAAGTTGATTTTGATTATGATGTGGAATTGGTGAAAGTGGAATTAAATTGTTAGTTTAAATTTCTCAATGTCGCAAATGTAATTTTAATTACTTTTGAGTAGTCACAAATAATGTTAATTATTCTTATTCGATTACATGCAATATGTTATCGCCTTGCTTGGATCTAGGAAATCCTAAAGTAGGATAATAAGTTGCCTAACTTGTCCCTTTGTCATGATCTCTCTCATTCTTGATGTTGGGCAAAAGGAATTAATTGTTTTTTTTTAAATGATTTATTTTGAAAAGAAGAAATGGTTATTATTATTATTATTTCAAAAGAAGAAATGATTTATTGATTTGTTCTGAATAGAAAAAGTAACTATTTTATTTTATTGTTATTTAAAAGCAAATAAGGAATTGAACATATGGTTTAAATTTCATCTTTTGTCTGAAAGAGACGTTATTAAGTCAGTTTTTATTAAGGCAATAAATTACTAAATGTTAATGAAGGAAGTGGGTTTAGGAGATCCAAATATAGATTTAATTCCTGTTTGGTTGCCCTTCTTGAATGTTCACTTCTTTTGTTTGTGCTTTGGGAAATTTTATTTGAAGGGTTGTTAAGTCTTCTAGAAGGGGTTTAACTTTTGGGGTTGTTGTATTTTGTTAGTCAACCTTTGTATTGTCTTGGGTAGTCCGTATAGTTGTATCCTGTTGTTTTACCTGGTTTTCACGAATGGAGATGGTTTGTGCCTCATTTGGATTAGGAGTGGATTATGTGGTTTGTGCCTCCTTGGATTAGGAGTGGGTTATATGATTTGTGCCTCCTTTGGAAAGAGTGGATTATGTGTTTTGTTGCCTCTAGTGTTTGGAGAGGGTTTTGACTTTTGTTGCCTCTAGTGTTTGGAGAGGATTTTGACTTTTGTTGCCTCCAGCGTTTGGAGTGGGTTTTCATTATATGTCCCTCCTAGAGTTGGAGTGGTCTTATCTTGTTGGTATGCATTTGGGATTCCCTTGGTGATTGATTTTGTTTGGTATGTTGTCAAGTAGAAGAGTGGCTTCTATTAGGGGCCAGAGCCCAAAGAGGTAAACTGGATAACCTTCGGAGGTGGTTTAATCAAGTGATAACTAAATCAATGTACTTAGAAGTTAGATAGTATTTCGCACTAATTAAGATAATTGAGCCTCACTCATGGACGCAAGTGCTCGTATAGGCTTGGGATGATTGGGAAGGCCTAGAATGGCAAGGTCATCTATCTTGTCTTTACGAGAGGTATTTGATTCTACATGAGTGAGTATGGGTGTCGAGATTCAGTTGAGGCCACCAAGATAACCCATAGGTGGGGCCAGAGCCTATGAAGATTCCCAAAGGATATCCCATGTCAAGCTATGTGATGACACTCTTTCTACGACAACAGTTGGTATTTGGTTTTATGTGTATGGTCTTTTTATCATACTTGATCTGTTTTATTTCTGGAAGCAATGTGACTTATGTCAATGATGTTAGAGTTGTACTTGTGTTATCCTTATGGTTGTATGGTTCATGTGATTGGTTGTGTCAGTGTGAGTTACCATGTGTCTAGGGGTGGATGGTCTTGTATAGGAATTCCTTGTTACTATCTCCTAGCACAGGGCGTGAGCCTTCGGGTATTACATGGTTGGGTAGAACATGCACCTTAATCTGTTGGGTTGTCTTCTTGTTTGTGTGGATGATATTTCTAGTTGGAGAGCTCGTGGGATCCAGTACTTTCATACTTTATTCTTTTTAGTTATTATTGTGATTTATTACCCCTCTTTGTATCGAGGTGGATGATGTAATTTGTAACCTTTCTTATTGGATTTACCTCATTCAGGGAATAAGAGTTGTAATCGTATTGTACATTATTGTTATTGGAAACATGTGGAATCGCTTATGCTTGGATGTAATTTTATCATGTATGGAATGTATGTGTATTTAATTTGATAAGTAATTAAATATTTTGGTTTCAATTCATGTTTCTTGTTTGGGCTTTAAAGTAATCCCAGTCTCATAACCTTAGAGGCTGTTGAAATGGGTAGTGAACTTGCATGTTATTTACATTTAAACAAAACAAAAAAATTAGTTCATTTGAGTAGTCAATTGCAACTTCCTCTAGGGTTGCATGGCGGGGCATTACATACAGCGGCAACTAAGCATGTTGAAGGTATTTCTATAGAGTGGTCTCCATTAATTTACAATCCTAAATCATTCTAATCTTAATACTGAGTACTTACTGTAAATCTACATTCACCTAAGATTGGTAAATAGTTTCAAGTCATTTTCTCTTTTATCCCTCCATTTGAAAATTAATGAGCATAATTTTGGTTAATCCAAGCGGTTGGCAATGAGGAAACAATGTTTGCACTAGTACATAAATAGCAATATATGATGACTAAATAAACTACTAAAAATTGCATATAAATGACTAACTTTAGTCACGTGATTTTTGGTGGTTTATTTGTAGTCATTTATAACACCACTAAACTTATGACTAAACAATTTTAGTCATTTATTTAGTCATTGATTTTAGTCATTGATTTGGTCATTGATTTAGTCATTGATTTAGTCATTAATTTAGTCATTTATTTAGTCATGGTAGTGATTTATTTAGTCATATATTTAGTTACTAATTTAGTCATATATTTAGTCATTAATTTAGTCATTGATTGTTGTTAACTGGTCATTTATTTAGTCATGGTAGTCATTACTTTAGTCATATATTTAATCATATATTTAGTCATTAATTTAGTCATATATTTAGTCATTAATTTAGTCATTACTTTAGTCATTAATTTAATCATTACATTAGTCATATATTTAGTTATTAATTTAGTCATATATTTAGTCATTAATTTAGTCATATATTTAGTCATTACTTTAGTCATATATTTAGTCATTACTTTAGTCATATATTTATTCATTAATTTAGTCATATTTAGTCATATTTACTCATATATTTAGTCATTACTTTAGTCATTACTTTAGTCATGTATTTAGTCATTATTTTAGTCATTACTTTAGTCATATATTTAGTCATTAATTTAGTCTTTTTTATTTACTGGTTTCCATTAATTGGTAGTAAATATAATCATGAAATGAATAATTTATTAAATACCATAAATTTTATAATGCAAAACTAACATAATATTAAACTTGAACTAAAACATAAAAGCAAATAAAAATATTACATATATGAACAAGCTACAACATGCTAGAATTAAAAGATTGATTCAACATCATGATAAATAAAGGTAATCTGCAATAAAAATTTAATGCAAATATATGTATATCAAGTTACAAATGTCAAAATTGTCTAAGAGTTTCTAACTCTTTCAAATACACCATGATAATTAAGATCCTTGAGCAACACATTCAAAATACTACATAAAGCAGTGAGCCAAGATGTCTAACATTAACTAGTACATGATAAACATGTTCAACTGTCATTTTTTGCAAATATTTTAGTGGCCACCGTGTGAAGATTCCCTCTTTCTCTTTTAGACAAACAACTTCATCTATTTTGTCTTCATAAACAAGGGGTATGTTACTTGTGACCTTTAAAATATTTACATTTGCGTCTCATGTTTCTTTCAAGTTGACTCCATGTACAATAGATAGGGAGTGAATCCACCCAATGCCCATAGCATCACCATCAAATGGATCCAACACCTTAACTTTATCCCCTTCTTTGAGTTTATCATTAATACATTTCTGAAAAAAAAAAAATAGATAGGTAATGATCACCTTTGTTTGCATAATAAAACAACCATTACTTATTTAAATAGTACTTGCATGTGTGTTAAAATAATTGAAAAATAAAATTTTCAAAAATAATTGCAATGATCTAATTTACTAAAAAACCAACACTCATAGCAGTGCTTACAATGTTACTATTAGCTTCATGCTAATCAGATACAAATGCCACAAATATAAACACTACATTACCATGCACACATACCAGACACATAAGGTTATGACAACACTATTACACATAAAAAAGGTAGCTAATGCACAAAAACAAAGAATGCAATATAAGAGCACTACTACTGCTGCTGCCAGGTGAAGGTGAAATACATTGGGATGTACAAAAATAGTGGTATTAAAGCTCTGAAACATAACCCCATGCAGTCAACATAACCCTGTCAATGATGACATATAAAAAAAGAACAAAGAACAAAATGTATCAAGGCAACATGTGACAACCATTAAGAGCAATCATTGAGGAAACAATGCAGTATTTCTCTATGGCTTTCATAGCAGCAGTAAAGGAGTAACAAATAAGGTTGGAGGTAGAGGTCACATAAATAATAGAGAAAGATTCTTTCACTGTTAGAAAATAGTGTAAGAGTATGCAAAAAGAAGTCAAGAATGATGTCCAATGAACAAGTAGTAGTAGCAGTGAGTTTCATGGCTATAGCTGAGTTTAGTACAAGGGCAGTGAGTTTTATGGTTGTAACAACAAGTTTAATGGATCGAGCAGCAAATATCATTACTAAAAAGAAAGAAGACATTAAGATAAAGTGACAAGAATATCAAAAGAAACTTTTTTTTAATAAAAACAACCATAATGAAGAGTTAGCAGCAGATTCGTGAAAGAAAGAATAGCAGGTATCATCAAATGAAAGAAGCAACACACTAAGTTCAAGATGTTGACAAGGTCAATTACAATGCCCTAAAACACAGTCAAGCATCATAAAGTATTGAAGTTCCAGCAATCCCCACTAAAAAGTGACAAAGTAGGTACAATGATTGTTCTACGGGTTGCATTCAATGTTTTAGTTGTCTATTCACTATTCTATAAGATTGTTCACTGTTTGGGATCATAACAGTCATTAATACATGAAGGGTTTCAGAATCAAGGAAAAGTAACGTTTCATAGCACTTACCTCAAGTTCAGCACCAGTAGTACTATCAATATCATGCATATACTCCTTGAATTCAACATAATCACTGTCAACATTGTCCTGAAGTTGTGTAGCTTTGCGAAGAGCTCTATTGACAAGGTCTTTTCCTTTTTGTTCTGCTTTCATATAATTGTCCTGCATGTGGTTTAATCATCATGCAAAGTTAATATAAGTCAAGTAAAGAATGCAAAAGCTATAATTTTTGGTCCACAACAACTATTATATTACCTCAACTTCAACACAACTATGATTGACATAAAGGCATTTTTGTTTTCGTGTTGCTTTGATAAAATTACTCTACATGTAGTTTAACCATCAAGCAAAAAAATATATCCAAATGAGTAATTCATAAAAAAAATAGTCAACAGAGCCTTTCTAAGCATAAAAGTCACAATAGGTGGAATGGGTGAAAATCCATTTTTGTAGACTCACAAACCCTCAACTTTGTCTTTACAAACCCGTTTCAGCAATTTAACTACAAAATGCACAAAACTCTTCAAGAATCCACCAAATTAGAAACAAATTGAAGTTAACTCACCCAGCCACCTAATTCAATGCAAAAGAGAACAAGGAAACCCTGTACAGGCAAGTACAGAAGCTTGGAACTGCAAATAATCAGAAATTTCTGAGAAAAGAACAGAATTTCAAGAGTTTTATTATTGCTTTATGATCCATAGCAGCAAAAATCTTTTGGGGAAAAAATCGGCAAACCAAAAGTATAAGATTTTTTGAAAAAATCGGGAAAAAGTCTAGAAAAAATTAGGAAAATTTTGGATTTAAAAAAAAGGTAAAAATTGTAGAACAAGAGATAAAAACTATTTTTTTGAAAATGAAAGGCATTTCCATAGCATAGAGATATAGAGAGCAAATAAAATAAAGAGTTTAACTAATGAATTGTAAAAAATAGATTTTTGTAGTTTATATTCATATCATTGATTACATTGCATTGCACATCTTTCAAACTCAAAGCATTACTTCACATTGCATAACTATTAACTAGATGTTGATAGATGAGAGAATTTCAATTACAATATAGTTTTGACAAAGTCAACCTAAGGAGTTATGCAATTACTTCACATTGTATAACTAATAACTAGGAGCAGCTGCCAATTGCATTTGCTTGTCATGGCATTCTATGAGACCACATTTCTTTGAGGCATTTTTTCAAACAGTTCGTTTCCTTGTCTATGCTACCACATTTTTCATACATTTCTACCAAAGAATTTTTTCAAACAATTCACCACCTTGTTGCTATGGCTAAAAACCTAAAACAAGTGCTTTCAAACAAGGTATGGATGCTTGGAAAAAATCTATCAAAAGCATAATAGTAAGCAATAGCATAGACAAAGCGGTGAACTCTTTGAATCCTCAATGAGGTCGCATGGTGAGAATGCCATGACAATCAAATTGCTTTTGATTGTCATGGCATTCCATCACCATGAGACCTCATTTCTTTGAGGCATTTTTTCAAAGAGTTCACTGCCTTGTCTATGCTAACATATTTTTCATACATGTCTATCAAAGCATTTTATCAAACAATTTATTGCCTTGCTGCTATGGCTAAAAGCCTAAAACAAGTGCTTTCAAACAAGCTATGGATGCTTGGCTAAAAGCCTGCAGATTTTTTAAAAATTGGGATTAATCAGATTTTTTGCAAATTTTTGCTTCTGTGGCCCACATTTCCAAATTGTCACACCCATAAATGAGTTTGAAACTCCATAATCTTTCCCCGTTCCTAAATAAAAATTAGCACTATCAGCCTAACAATTCCTCATCGGCGAAACCCCCATCATAGCCTCATTGATGGCTCGATGAAAGTAGTTAATAACCTTGTATCGGTGCAACAATACCATATCGGGCTAACTCCTAAGGCGTCCTCCCTGATAGACTGATAGAGTCAACAAAATCAATTACATCTTTGTAACACATGAACATCGATGGAATGAATGTTTGGATTCCCCTGATGGCCCAATATAATGAATGTTTGCATTCCCCCAATGAGAGCAGTTAATAACCTAGTATCGGTGTAACAATACCCTATCGGGTTGACTCCTAAGGCGTCCTCCCCAATAGACCGATAGAGTCAATAAAAGCAAGCATATCGTTGTAACACATGAACATCGATGGAACAAATGTTTGCATTCCCCCAATGGCCCGATATAACCATGGATTATCAGGAATTAATATATATTGGGGGAATCAATCTTGTTTACCTTATTCGTGGTCCAAAGGTGTATTAAGGGATTGGCACCCCATTATGGTTTAAAAACCTGCACTTTTGAGACCTAACAGATCATTCATTGATCTCATAGTTATTTTTTCATAAAACTCATAGTCACAACATTTAGGATAGTCACAATGTATTTCAATGAAACAAAAGGAAAAATATCATAGATTTAGTGTTCTATATATGATCGTAATACTTTTCCTGGAGATCACGAGAGTAATTTTATAAAGGCATGTTGTGGAAAACATTTATGAAATTTGCAGACATCTTTAGAATACAATATAAAGATGATATAGTTGAGAATCAAAATATTGAGGGATAGCCTCTTTCTTGATCTGAACCCGTGGAATTATGGTCATTCCATGCAGAAATTGTAGGCTTAATAGAGGTAGCCAACTACGAAAATTTCTCAGTGAGACAGTTTAAGCAATCCATTATATGTTGGTAGTCTTCATTTGAGTTGACATGATTTGGAGAGGCTCTTACTCGGTGTTCAACAAATGGTTGTGAAATCTTTGTTGACAAACTAGATTTCCTCTGATGCTAGTATTAGATTTAATACAATCTAGTGTTGCCATATAATTGACAACATCTTCTACACTTGCTTCTCTATTATTATTTTCCACCTAAAATACAATGTCAATTTCAACATATAGTCAGTTCAATAAAAAATTGAAATAAATAACACAATGTAAATTGAACCAAAAATCCATACAGTTACTCCACATTTGTCCATTTTGGCCTGCAACCCACCTCGGCCAAATGTATATTCAGTCCTCACATTATCTCTTGCTCTCTTGCCTCTGTTACTCTTTGTCAAATATTCTTCAGAACGCGTACTTTCTTTTAATGCCTCCCACTATTTGGGAGATAGAGTGGAGTCTAACATCTCTTTTCCCTCCATGATTTTTTTTCTACAATTGTATCTAAAACTGTTCATCAGAAGTCTCATCTTGTTCTTGTAAAATTTTCTAGATATTTTTCCACCAACAGTGTCAAAGGCATTTTCCATTTTTTGTATAACATATTCCACATTTCGTGGATCTTTCTGTACAAAATTTGATTTGTAGATATCCAAATGGGCCCTACATCTTACGCCCAACTCAGAGGCCCACCTTGCAGCATTTTTCCCAATGGGTTCACCATCTCTTGATACCTCAATCAAGAATGGCTTCTTCCCTTCTAATATTCTTTCTTTTTCGTTCCTCTGTAGATCTGTATAAATCTTGACTCAATCTTTGTCTTTTAACATAAGTAGGCACATCTTCTATTTCACCACTACAAATATTTTTGGTTGATCCACTAATTCCTTCAAAAGTTGTACATGCAACAAGTGCACTCTCAAGCACATCAGATGCAAACGGACTCTCTTCATGACTTTGATTAACTGGAACTTCATGCTCCTTGGCCACATCATGTTTGGCATGAGTAGGTAGATCAATAGTGGTCTCCGCAGATTTCACTTCATCACAACTATTTTTTTCACCAACTTCATTTGTTGAATCACAAAAGCATCAGCTTCTATGAGCTGGCAGCACTGTATCTTTACTTTCTTTTTGTTTTTTCTCTGCATTTTCTCTACTCTCTTTTTCTTGCATGTAAAACAAAAAAAATCACATCATGTCTTATATACATAAAGCTCTTGCCTATAAAATTTCATTATAAAGTATTAAACAAATCATTTACTACTTAGTGGATTTACAACTTGCCTATTTGATGTCAAACCAAGACGTGATAAATATTCATTATTCTTGGCCACACGTTCTTCACGAAAGCGCTCATAATCTATCACTGGAATTTCAACATTGTGATCACTATCATCTAATTTGCACCTTAAATTCTTTTTCTTCATTTCTTGATGTCCACAAAAATAATAATGTATAAATTAGCAACTTGATACAGAGATAATTAACTATAACAGAAATTGCACAAATACAAGTTTATGAGGTCTCATTTTTAATGAACAGTCGTTAAAACACGTACGAAGTCTAAAGCACTGCAAACAACATTCATCATTAGATGTTGTGGGTATTTCAATCAATGGATATTAAATAATGGTGCCCTACAGAAATTTTAGTTGCATAAAAAACTTAGCAATGTATTTGAATCAATCCATCAAATCTTTAGCAATAATGTTTTCATTCATGGTTCAATAAAAAAACTATATTACCAAATTTTAACTGGACATGAACTTGTAACATGGCAAACATTTTGTACAACTAAACCAATGCTTTGCTTAGGTGATAGCACCATCACTAAGAAATGTCTATGGTATTTGGTGATTCTTACTTATGTTGTTTTGTTATGTAATAATTTGTTCATAACATCCAGATACATTCATGAAGGGGTAGATTTCATGAAAAAGAACAAATATGTTGGAGTGGACAGTGAGTTACAAGCAAGGAACGCCATGATTTGAGGACTAAGTAGTCAAACAGCAATGAACTTCAAGATATATGCAAAATAGTGAAGAACATTTGATCAAAGCAAAAAAAAGAAATGACCTTACAGTATATAAAGATACATATGAGATAGTGATTTCTAGTGCATAAAGTCAGAAGCACAAATGTTGATAACAGTGATATCACTGTTAAAAAGAATGTGAAGACAACAAAGGATGTGAGCAGCATGTAATGCCAAAATAGTGGGGATATAATGAGGAAATGCTTCTATTGCAATGGGGAATCACTGTATTGATGACTTGAGCATTGACAAAAAATAGTGATCAATCATCAAAGATTGTATACTGCTGCTATAAACAGTGAAGGAATAGAGAACAAAATACCATATCAGTGAGGAAACGAGTGCCACAGTGGGTTAAAGATCCAAGAAATGAAGACAACAATGAGAAATACTTTCATGGCAATGAGCAGTCAATGCCAAAGTAGTTCACAAGGCAATGGTATACAATAATATTACAAAATAGGGCTAAAGATAATGCCATATGTAGGGAAGACAATGCTATTTTAGTAAAAAAGTGTAAAATAAAACATAGAAACAATGTTTAACAATGCTTCAATGATGGCTTTTATAAAGGATGCTAGAACAATGATAGTGATAAAGAACATATATAAAAGCAGTAAATAGTCCAAAGGAGCTGTCAAGAAAAGATCATTTTCAAAGTAAAGCAATGATGGTATACATATTCATATTGCATTCATATTGCATACAACATTTATATATGAAAACATATTCATATTGCATTCATATAGCAACTTTTTTCAATATTAAAGCTTTAAAACAGGTATTAGTATGAAGGTTTGTGTCCTTAAAACATAAAACAATCTTAAAACAACATAAAAGTCTTACATAAAAGGTCATAAAATGGGGCTCATCAATAATCATCTACATTTCCAGCAAGATCAAAATCCTAATGACTCATGTCTACATCTACTTGATTTTCTTCCTCATCCTCATTTGTGACATGGAATACATTATCTCTCCCAATTTCTTCATTGGTAATCAAAATATCTTCTTCAAATAGTCCCTCATTGTCTTCATCCACTTCTTCAAATGTTTCTTGTAAATTAACATATTTCCCATCAGGCATTACATCAACAACTTCCATGAATTTTCGTCTCGAACGAGACTTTGTTTGAATGACATATGACCAACCTAGGCTTCCTACATCATCAATTAGAAATGATTGGTTAATTTGAAGAGGGAAAACATACAGCTCATCTGTCTCTGATAAAAACTGTCATGTATTTGCACGTACAAATCCATACTCATCAAATTGTATTGCAGATGGTCGGATCCACTTACATTTTAATAATATAAGACTATTTTCACCAAAATCCACTTGAATAATTTCTTGGATGAATCCAACATAAAATTTCTTCTCAATTTCATGAAGAAATTCAGCACTAACAACATAATCACAATTTGTCTTTCCTTTATCTTTTTCTTCCACTCTTAAATGACTACCATATGCCCACATTCCACTAAAACGCATAGCCCATAAATGTGGAGGTCGTGAAAGCTCAATTTCCTTTGTTGTTATATCTTGACCTTCTTATTTTGCATCATTGATTGCATTAGCAATCCATTCTTCAAATTTTGGAAAAGAATTAGCTCCAATCAAATCATGACGTTTGTGCCTTTGAGGTCAATGTTGCATCCAAGTTTGATTCTCTTCTTCATATTTTTTGGATAGAATAATGACATACAAATAGTAAGATTAATAATATAAATGTGTAAATGCAATTGAGTAAATAAATTATTGTGTAATTTTTTTTACCCATGCCACTTATCGAATGAAGATGTGTTTTGAATAATAAAGGCATGTATTGCACTTCTTTCTTGATATGATAGCTTGAAGCAGCACCCATTGCCTTCTAATACTTCACCTACAACTCTCTCATCTTCGTCATCATCCCATACACGTCGATTGACATTTTTAAAATCCTTCATATATTCTATGCAAAATCCCATAGCCTCTTGCATTAAATATCCCTCAAGCATGTTGCCTTCTATTTTTTCCCTAGTACGGACATTTTTTTTCAAAACCTTCATATATCGTTCTATAGGATACATCCATCTCATTCTTACTAGGCCACAATGCTCAAGTTCATATTCTAGATGTATTAAAAGATGCATAGAAATGTTAAAGATTGTTGGTGGAAATTCTCATTCCAATAGACAAAGAACTTCAACAACCTCCTCCCTCAAACTATCAAAGTTTGAAGGATCTAATACATGTAAACTCATTCTCTTTAATATTAGGCCCAACCTTATAATTACCAATCTTGGCCCCTTTGCCAAACTTGATATATTTACCACAGTAGGTAAAATATTCTCAATTATGACATGATAGTCATGGGTCTTGAGGCCTCTTAAGCTATTAATGTCAGTTTGGCTTCTAATGTTGCTACTTACATATCTAGTGGGAAAGCGAATCTGAGACATCAATTGTAAGAATTGTGCACATTGTTCCTTTGTCTAGACATAAGGAGCACTAGGTTTTCTATATTTTTCATTATCATATTTTTCAACCCAAATATTTTGACAAATCTTTATTTCTCAAAAGTCTTCATGTGATGAAATAGTATCAAGAGCACCAAAAAGAGTTTCTATAATAGCATAAGCTATATTTTTCTCAATATGCATAAAGTCAACAATATGCCTAATGGCTATATCCTTAAAGTATGGCAACTTATACAATATGCACAACCGTTTTACACCGCTTTCATTACATGGATCATATCTACTGCTAGCAATCCCATCATTTTCAATAAATGACATTCTTTTTTGTCCATTCTCAACAATGTAATCACCTATTATTAGAAATGGTGCTTCATGATTCTCTTCTTGACCATTGAAACATGTTTTTTTTCAAAAATATGGATGATCCATTTTAAGGTAAGCATGATGTCCATAATAAATACACTTGCACAAACTTCTTGAGTGCCTCACAAAATCCTTAAAGTTGCAAGCAAGGCATGCATGATATCCATGAATAGAGAGACTAGACAATGTGCCATATGCAGGAAGATCATGAATCGTAAACAATAAGGAAGCTCTTAAAGTGAATTTGATTGAATGACCATCCCTTAAAGATTGAATTGCTTCAATTCCTTTCCACAATTCCATTAGCTCATCATATAATGGCTCTAGATAAGCATTTATTGTATCTGAAGTCACACTTTTATTTCCTGGTATAATCAATTATAACATTAAGAAAAATGGTATAGTTGCTAAGCATGGAGGCAAGTTATAATTTATTAGAAACACTGGCCAAGTTGACCATTTAGTACTTTGATCTGAGAAAGGGTTCACCCCATCTAGAGCCAGCCCAACCTTATATTACGAGGATCTTGAGAAAAATTGGGTCATTTGTTATCAAATTCCATCCACATCTTAGAATCAGGCATATGTCATTGTTTTCCATCAGTGCTCTTATTTTGAGCATGCCACTACATAAGTTCAGCAATGTCTCTGCACCTATACATTCGGAGTAATCGTGGGATTATCGAAAAGTGGCGAAGAACCTTTCTAGGAACCAAAGCTGATTTCAACCCATGTATATACCTCATTTCAAACATTCACTCTCATTTGCAAGATTTTTGCAAAATAATACACAACCATTCACACATATGTGGATGTTTTCATACCCCAAGTGGAGCTTACTGATTTTCTTTTTACATTGACTTCGTTTTGTTGGCAATGTGGAGTCAACTGGTAACAATGAACTTAATAATGCCAATAACTGATCTACACTCTCATTTGTCCAACCATGCACCACTTGCAAGTTAAGGATTTGAAGGATTGTTGTCAAATGACTTAACTTGCAATTAGCATACACAGGCTTTAAAGCATCATCCATTGACTTGGCCCAATCATCGTTTAGACCCTCATTCAACATTCTATCAACTTCAAACCCTTCATCAAACATTTATGCCTCTTCATCTATGTTTGGTGCCACTTCATTTGTGTTTGTTGCCTCTTCATCTCTCACAGTCTGACATTCTATCATATCTTCATAATAATTGTAAGCCCAAGGGCTTATACCACTATGCCTATATCTTATCATATGTCGATAAATCATATTAATTTTTTTCACCTTTCCACCAAGATAATTTTTACATGGACATGGATATTTTTCAATGTCCCTCTCATCAGCTACTCTCTCATCATATGCATGATATTGATCCGTAGTCAACCTTTGGCACTCATCCATCTATAATATTGTGCATTCCCATATTAATTTAGTTTCTAATTTAAAGAAAAAAACATAAATCTAAAAATAGAGATGTCAAAACATTGTTGAAAGTAGTCACTTTTAGTGCAAACCATAACAGAAAGAAGAGGATATAATGAGTCATTGTTTTGAGATCTATCTTACATTCATTTGAAATTTACCTATTGAGAATGGAATATGCTTATGTTTCCTATCAGCTTACTTTCAGCAATGAGGGTTTCAAATTACCTTTGAATTCACTGTAGAGGGCCTCACTGACTTCAAATTCGTTGAAACAAACTCCAAATTCCTTTCCCACCTTTTCAAAAGTCTCCAGGTCCTATCCAAAAAAGCTTTATCGCCCATGCAAGTGCATCAATACCTATCCATGAGAATAACAAATGTCAACAACAATCCAATTTCATTCCCATGCCAACAATTATACATTTTACAATTTGTCTGACTTATAAATATAGACAAGTTATGTAAACCACTAGATAAATAGCATTTAAAGGTTTGTCGTCTCTGACTTATAATATGTTTTTGAGTTCAGCTAATACAGCTATTTTTTTTGGTTTGTTTTCATAGTTGTTACTCATGTAACTTGTACTTTCATATCCCTTTGAGCTGCTTTTTGTATTTCTTTCTTTTGCATTGGTTGTGTTATGAAAATAAACTTGAAAGTGCCCCTACTGATAAGATTTGAGTCTTTAGTTGTTTACTTGTTTTTGTGATATTTGACTTTTGAGTCTTAATATATAAGTCCAGATGTTTATCTAGATTGATGTGGATCTTGCAAATTCCAGATACTTAAAGCCAAAACATGATTGAGCCTTGAAAATGGATTGATCCACAGATAACATTATGGCGAGTGCTAGAATGTAATGTTCATTGTGGGTCATGAATGAGTGGAGGTGATACATAATATTTAAATATACCAGTAACAGTCATATGGTGTTAATCAGTTAATGTAAATGTGACATAAGGATTTATTGTATATAAGTGAGTTGAAGGCCAAGAGTATTTTGTCTGATTGTCAAAGAGGACAAACTTAACATAGCCATACACTCATAATTGATTTTGGATCACAAGTGTTTGTGTTCAAAATCATCTCTTAGAATTACATGATATATATCTTCTAAAAGTATTTCAGCACACTGCAAGTATTTCTTGACAAGCTTATCTCTAGGTTCACCTAACTTAGAATTACATGCCAAATGCTACTATGTTTTTTCCTTGGTGAGTTAGTTGTGTTCCTTTTTGTTCATAAGGAACATCTTTATAATTAATGTGGGTTTGTCTCTTTTGATGTGCATCCATTTCAGGCCTGCAGTCAAATGGATTCCAAAGAGGTTGTGTTTGGTTGAGGCTCATCAGGTAATATTTCGGAGTAATTCTTTAATTGGAAAATATATCCTTATTTTCTATAGTTTTATTCTATTTGGTAGAGTGGCTCTGGGGATAAGGATTTTAAATGTTTACACAACTCTATGAAGAAGTCATGCTTTCTTTATAAGAGTGTCTCCAAAATTTACTTCCAAATTACCATGAGAAATCCCCTAAAAACTGTGGTTATAGGAGGGTGTGGGAGGTGTGCTCAGTGAATGTGATGTATATGTTGTCCAGAAAAGAACTGAGTTGGTTCCTGCATAAGTACTTTGGATAATTCGACTGACTAGATATGCATGCATTAGCAATTTCAAGTGTAGCAGATCCTATTCAATCATGGGCAATGTTAGGAGATTCATTTGTCTCTCTAACAAATAATTTTTTCAACCATTGCAAATTTGCAACTAGCTTGAAACGGTATCTTCATTATTGAAGAACTAGCTTTCGTCTTGTCATAATTCTTTGGTAGAATTGTAGTAACATGGGGATACTATAAATAATATTATAAATTAAAGGATTAACATTGATCTGGTCAAGCTAGGTAATGAACACCATATATATGTAGTATTTGTCTTCTTGGAGACAAGCATTATTCAGTTATCCATTACTAATTCTTATTCTCTTATTTTTTTGTATGATCTATGCATGTTATTTTTCATTGTGCTAGTTGTTAGAATTGAAAATTTTCACATTTTTCACTAGCCTCCACCCACCAATCCTCCACATTCCACAGAAATTCATCACATTTTAATTTTATGATCAACACAAATTATTGAAATTTGTGTGACAAGATCCATTTTGTAGCCCACATTGCCAAATTGTCACACCCATAAATAAGTTTGAGACTCCATAATTTTTCCTAAGTAAAAATTAGCATTATCGGCCTAACAATGCATCATCGGCAGAACCCCCATCATAGCCTCATCGATGGCCCGATGAAAATAGTTCATAACCTAGTATCGGTGTAACAACACCCTATCGGGCTAACTCCTAAGGTGTTCCCCCCGATAGACCGATAGAGTCAACAAAAGCAAGCACATTGTTGTAACACATGAACATCAGTGGAACGAATGTCTACATTCCCCTGATGGCCCAATATGATCATAAATTATCAAGAATTATTATCTATCAGGGGAATTAATGTGTATCAAGGTAATATATTTTGGCGTCCCGCTGATAAACCAAAGGAAAATTGTTCATCGATGGAGAGGGTGGCTATCGGTGGAATAAGGATTGCAGTCTCGTCGATATAGCGATGATGATTGATTGCTAACTAATGTGACATCTCAAGGCATCATCTAGATATTTAAAAATAAATGCTTCCCCCTGATAACAAGACTGAAACGGCTGGTGTATTTATGAGCCAGAGTTGAAGTGAATTATATCACAAGTTGATCGCATAATTGTTGCACAGTCTGGAAGATTTCGCTAAGGACAAAAGCAAAAAGGAAAAGCTAGGAGTTCTCACATAGAAAAAACTAGTGGAGGTGAGACCCAAGTAAGTACACCAATCTCGGCTAAGAAGTTGTATTTTTCAAAGGAAATAATTTGAACAATGGAGGAAAATGCAGAAAAACCCAAAGCTAAGAAACAGAAAACTAAGAAGAGACTCTTGAATCAAGACCTGATAGATCAATGCCCTGGGTCGGGGCCAAGACCCAAGAGGGTTTCTCAAATGAATCCTTCAATGGATAGATTATTAGATAAACATAAAGGCTTGGGGGATATTTGGACACCACAACGCGGGTATGAGCTTTTCATGTATCATTACAGGAAACAATTTAGGTTTCATCCAGTCTGCAACCTGTGGTGCCCAATGTGTTCATAAATGTAGAATTAATTAAAGCTCTAGCTAGCATATATGACCCCAAGAGGAGAACTATCCAAGCACATAATGGGGCTGACATGCTTGTTATTTTTGAGGATTCAATTTCTAATGTGTTTCAGTTGGAGTGTCCTATGAACTTTCCATTCATGATTAGAGATCTCTTGACAAAGTATCACCATATGGATACCAATTACAAACGATGGAAACTACCCTTGCATAGGCCTAAGAATGAAGGAGGCCAACTCAAGAGATTTTTGAGTAATGAAAACCCTCCTTTTCATGAGGACTTGTTTGAAGAATATTTCAGATACACTTATTATTTAGCTGGTCAGGTCTTGGGGGTAGAGGTCCCACCCCTCATGTTTATTGCCCAAATGGTCTTAGCTACAGACATACAAAGCAATGATTCCAGGTCATTCAATTATGCTAGATACTTGGCCAATGACCTAACTGAGAGCTTGAAAAGATTAAAAACAATAGTGAATATATTCATTTCAAACATTATTCTTTGTCCATGCATTTGCTCATGCATGAGGGACATGTTAGAAGGGTCTGGAGTCAAGAATTAAGAATAAAAGATACAAATGAAAATGGAAACCTCAAACCTGTATAGATGTGGACTTCACTATGGGATAGTTTATTTGGTAGATCTCATTATATTTATTTTGAGGAGTTTTTTGTGAAACCATTAATGGAGTAGTTGGGATATCCACGTGATTATAACTTATCCCCAGAAGTGCAAAATTTTCTAAGACCAAAGGAAAATGACCCAAGGAAAATTTGGATCATAACTGGGGAGAATGGTATGCTTTTCCTGACTGCACAATGATTAGGGTTTATGGGTTTGAAGGAACTCCACACGAGTAGTTCCTGATAGAATTGCCTACTTAGAAATTGTGAGGAAATTGGAAAAATCTAATTCCAAAAACCTCAAAGGACACAACAAACAATCGATCATGCCCAGTACCTTATGTTTTGGAGACTTTACAATGGTTGAAAATGAGGGGTATGAGGAAATTTATGCTAAATTAGCACAGTATAACCTCCCTCTAGGTAACAAAAGGAAAAAATTTGATGCAGAAGGCTTTATTCACAAAGCAAGGTTATCACAAGTATTATCAAGATATGAGCACGTATTCTCAATTGAAGATGTAATCAGAAACCATGATGAAGCCTCTACCACTAAAAGAATGACTACATATAATAGGGTTATGCTTGCAAAGGAATGGAAAAGAAGAAATGTCCCATCTTATTCGAAGGAATTTGGTGAAATACAGGATTCTCTAGCAAGGATTGAGTAACTCATTGCTCATATGGATGAAGTGGTAAAGAATGTGGCTTCATTTGTCTTTGATGCCCCTCATGCAACCTATTCAGGAGTGTAGGCTGAAGATATAGAGCCCTTAGATTATATCCCTTCACAGCCAACTCCTGATGTGAGTTTTTCTATAGATACTGATATGAGTGAAGAAGAGGAGAGTGATGAGGAAAGTGATGAGGAGGAAGAGCAAGTACAAGAAATAAGTGCTCCTATAATTGTATGGTATGTGCCTCCTTAGGAACACAATTTTGTAATATTTGAAGCATCAAATGAATTATCAGATGATGTTAGGGTCAAGGCTAGACAGGAGTTCATTTTTTATGGAGATTTTGTTAAGCCTCCTAAGTTTAAATCATTTGTTTACGAATATAAAGGCAATAAAATGAGACAAAAGATGCAAGATGTCACTCCTAAATGAGAATTTGTTGTTTTGAAAGAATTTAAAAAATAAATAGACAAAGAGATGGATTCCATCACTCCTGAGAGAGGGAGAGAGTTACTCCAAGAAGCTAGAGTATTGCTTTTGCCTGGATGGGATATAAGCTCTGCAATTGTGTTTGATAGTTTCAAAAAGAGAGGAGATAAAACAATGAATTTAACAGATGAAGCAAGTGACAAGATGTATTCAGGATCTGGATACAATCCAGATGAGGCCACCTTGTCTATTTGGTCACTATACCCCCATGACAAAAGATCACTTGTGATTGATAGTCCAAACCAAATGTTTGGACATCTCTTGGTTCAAAGAGTAGGGGATACCAACCCCATGGAGACAACGGAGTTGAATGTCAATGTGGAAAACTTCACCAAGGCACAGATTGATAAGTTGGTTAAAGAAAATGATAGGTTGAAGAAGGAATTAGCACATCAAAGAGAAAGATCATCTTCCTCTTGCACACTAGAATTTTATTCCCCATGGCTTGAGAAAGATAAGAGAGTATTGGATGCAATGGATGATACAACTTATTGGAAGCAGTGCCACCTGAAATCTCAAGAAAAATATAAAGAATTGGAGAAGGAAGTCAAAACCATCAAGTATAATACTGCATCCGAAATGATCAAGGGAATATTCAATAAGATGATGAAATGTGTAGATGAATATTGGAGGCAATTTAAACAGGTACTCTCAGCAATAGAGGAGAATGAATGATTACAAGGGAGAATAATCAAAAAGAGACAAGAGCTTCAAGACAAGCAAATCCTAAAAGGATAGACAATGAAGACACATAAAAATTTGGTAGAAGCACACAATGGATATCATAATAGGCTTGTCAAGGATTTTGAGTGCTTCAATTTGACTCTGACACTCTATGATGATATGGAAAAGCACACAATGGATATTATAATAGGCCCATCAAGGATTTTGAGTGCTTCAATTCAACTCTGACACTCTATGATGATATGGGAAGTCCTTGAGAATATGTTGATTAGAAGGAATATTTTAATGTGATTCTGACTGCTACATTACAAGAGATCAATGACAAGGATATAATTTTACAAAATACTCACAACCAGCTCGAGAAGATGATGTATAGGGAGTATGATATGAGAGAGGTGATCTCCAATGCAAATACTTGTGTTGAACAAGAATACATCCATCACCTCTTTGCATTCAATTTGTTCCTCAACCAAACTATGGATACACCAGACACAGTAGGGAAACCATTAGGATGAAAGAGTCAGCCGACAGCATGAGCACCATATCATGGAGTAGAAGCTTTGAACAGATCTTAGGTGGTCGCGGGCTTCTGCTTGGAGATTAACGGATCAGTGCATTTAGTTGCTGCAATATTTCATTTTCTTAATTATATTTAGTTATCAAACAACATGACTTTTTGTAACGAGTTTGTAGCTTGTTGTGTCTCACATATATAAGAGAGACCAAGACCTGAATAGATCGTCCATCTCATATCATAAACTATTTTTATAATGCATATTATTCAAAGATAAATATAATGGAGAAGGTTATGTATAATTGTTAATTTTCTTTCAAGTGTTCAACTGTTGTGTGGATTTATATGCTTATATGTTATTTGGTTGTCTCTGAAGTGGTTTTTTATGTTATTCAAATTGAGTGTGTGGAAATACATTTAATTTGTCAATACACATGTGTTGTAGTTGTGTGATGTTGTGGACTGGTTTTGGTGTGTAGAAGAATTAAAATTCCTTTTAAGAAATCAAATTTGATAGGTTCTTGTTTGGATTAAAGTCATTTTGAATAGATTGTCTTAATTGGTTTCCTTTCACATTTGAATTAAATCCTTTCACAACTTCACAGTAGGATACTTGGGGATATCACTAGGATTACTAAGAAGAGTCCAAATAACTAACATACTTGCACATTTTCATAAGGTGCAAACATTCAAAGTGCCCATCTGTTCAAGTTAAGCTGAAGAGTGAATCTACCTATCTTACAGAACCCTATCTCCAAAATCACCATTCATCCCTCCACTTCTTCCACCCAATAGAAGTAGGCACTGGTAATAATTAGATATTAGATACAAAATACAACTCACAAACTTGAACTCTCAATTACTCTCACTAGTATTTAGACATTAAAACTCTTCATCTACTTCATCTCATGTGTCATAGTAAGTAGATTGCTCAATCTAGGAACCATATCTATCTGCAAATTTTCCTTATTGTTCAGGTATACCCACCTAGGTCTGGTAGAGCCTGAAGAGTAGAAGGTAATCAGTCCTGCTTACCTTGTTCATGGGCCAAAGGTGTATTAAGGGATTGGCACCCCCTTATGGTTTAAAACCTGCACTCTGAGACCTAACACTAGTGATGATGGCCTAGGATTTTTCATCAAAATATATGCACGAATTCCATGGTTTAACTACATCTCACTATCCTTGCCATGATGAGAAGGTAGAGGTAGATTTCAACAAGAGCCTCCATTGTTTGAATTGGCATCAAACAATACCTTCAACCTCAACTTATGTCATTACATATAATGACATTTCCCCAATTGTCTATATTGTTTAATCACACAATAAGGGGCCTTTAGAGCCCAAATGTACCTGCCCAATCTGCATATACCTTTAGTGTTAATGAAAATCACAAGAAGAAGTGAAAGTGTTAGGAAGGTAGGTCTATTTCATCTAATTTTTTTCATTGTCGAAATACGTCTGCCTTAATTGATGCAAATTTGTTCATGAGATTTATGCATGATCACTATTGCTATCTATGCTCTACTGGTTTGATATGCCCATGATTTGTTTCCTACAATACTTGACTAATGACTCTCTGTGAATAACCCAAGTATAGTGCTTTAATTGCTTTCAAACATAAAGTGGGTGGTAAGTTTTGCTTTATGTGATAACCATACATGACTTAGTTAAGAAATGGGAATCTCACTTATAAGATTTTCTCAATGAATTGGGATCCTATATGCAAATACATGATTTCTATCTTTTTGTTTTTCCCTTTTCAGGTCCACTCTTGAAAGCTCCTAAGTGGTTGAAGAGACCAGTTGGTGTCAGTTTTGGATTTGGAGGAAAGCTTGCTTCATTTTAGCCTGGTACAACGTCATAGAGTGTTGTTGGCTCTTCTGAGGTAAGTACAATTTATTCTTTGGTACATGTCATTAAGATGATATATGGACCTATGGTCTTATTTTTTTGCTATTTTCATAGGTATATCTACACAATCTCGTTATCGAGGATAGTTTGGTGCTTCGTTCAACAAAGTTTGAAGCTACAATAGTAGATGGTGAGCAACCATCATTGCGAGATTTGTGCGACAAGAAGTCTCATGATTCTCAGTTACTTATTTGTGGATACTTTTTGAATGGGATTAATAACAATTTACATTCATTTGTATTGTTTCACTTGCAAATTTTTGGTTTTTGCATTGATTTAGTTTGGAAGAAGAGAGGGAGACATGGAATTTCCTACGAGTCATGTTTGAAGATGAAGGAAATGCTAAGACAAAGCTACTTGAGCACCTTGGATTTCAAGTGCAGTCAACAAAGAATCAAGACTTACAGGAAGCTCAATCTACCAACATTGATGATATTAGCAGTGAAATAATCAACAATGTCACTCTTGATGATACAACACAATTAGATCCATCAATTTGGTCAAAAGGTGGACAAGATGTTACATCCCCCAATGAATTGGTATCCTGTATGTAAATACATGATGTCTATCTTTTCAATTTTCCCTTTACAGGTCCACTCTTGAAAGGTCCTAAGTGGTTGAAGAGACCTGTTGGTGTCAGTTTTTTATTTGGAGGAAAGCTTGCTTCATTTTGGCCCAGTACAGTGTCACAGAGTATTGTTGGCTCTTCTGAGGTAGAGTATAATTTATTCTTTGGTACATGTCATCAAGATGATATATGGACCTATGGTCTTTTTTTTTGCTATTTTCATAGGTATATATACACAATCTCATTATTGAGGACAGTTTGGTGCTTTGTTCAACAGAGTTTGAAGTTGCAATAGCATATGGTGAGAAATCATCATTGTGAGCTTTGTGTGAGAAGAAGTCTCAGGATTCTCAGTTACTTATTTTTGGATACTTTTTAAATGGGATTAATAACAATTTACATTAATTTGTATTATTTCACTTGCAAATTTTTGGTTTTTGCATTGATTTAGTTGGAAGAAGAGAGGGAGACATGGAATTTCCTAAGAGTCGTGTTTGAAGATGAAGGCAATGCTAGCTACTTGAGCACCTTGGATTTCAAGTGCAGTCAACAGAGAATCAAGAATTACATGAAGCTCAATCTGCCAACATTCATGATATTAGCAGTGAAATAATTCACAATGTCACTCTTGATGATACAACACAATTAGATCCATCAGTTCAATCAAAAGGTGGACAAGATGTTACATCCCCCAATGAATTGGGATCCTATATCCAAATACATGATGTCTATCTTTTTGTTTTTCCCTTTTCAGGTGCACTCTTGAAAGCTCCTAAGTGGTTGAAGAGACCAGTTGGTGTCAGTTTTGGATTTGGAGGAAAGCTTGCTATATTTCGGCCCAATATAGCATCACAGAGTGTTGTTGGCTCTTCTGAGGTAGAATACAATTTATTCTTTGGTACATGTCATTAAGATGAAATATGGTCTTATTTTTCTACTATTTTCATAGGTATATATACACAATCTTGTTACCGAGGACAGTATGGTGCTTCATTTAAATGAGTTTGAAGCTACAATAGCAAATGGTGAAAAATCATCATTGCAAGCTTTGTGTGATAAGAAGTCTCAGGATTCTCGGTTACTTATCTGTGGATACTTTTTGAATGGGATTAATAACAATTTACATTAATTTGTATTGTTTCACTTGCAAATTTTTGGTTTCTGCATTGATTTAGTTTGGAAGAAGAGAGGGAGACATGGAATTTCCTAAGAGTCATGTTTGAAGATGAAGGCAATGCTAGGACAAAGCTACTTGAGCACCTTGGATTTCAAGTGCAGTCAATAGAGAATCAAGACTTACATGAAGCTCAATCTACCAACTTTCATGATATTAGCAATGAAATAATCAATAATGTCACTCTTGATGATACAACACAATTAGATCCACCAGTTCAATCAAAAGGTGGACAAGATGTTACATCCCCCAGAGACAATGGTGAGGAGTTTTTTGATAATTTTCACATTCCGAAAGAATATTACTCACTTCCTCTCACTGAAAATGATTTTGTTGTTGGGAAGGATACCCTAGGCAATGGAGAAGAGGTGCAACATGAAGCTACTAAAGATTCGACTGAATACTAAGAATGTGATGAAGCCATTCAAAATTCTTTAGTTGTTGGTGATTATAAGGGAGCAGTCATGCAATGCTTGTCAACAAACAAGATGGCGGATGCACTTCTCATTACTCATGTCTGGGGGAGTTCTTTATGGGAGAAAACTCGTGATGAATATTTAGGAAAAATGAATTGTTCATATCTTAATGTTATGCTTCTATACTAATTGCATGGAATTTCCAACTTCTTAAAGTATTTTAATGTTTTATGTTTTACCATCCTTCTTGTATTCAGCTACCTAGATTTTAGAAGGCTAACTGGCTCTGTTTATCTAAAATATATTTATTTATGTGGAATATTTTTTGACTTAACACTATTAGTGCAGGTGGTTTATGCTATGGTCAATAATGATCTTATTGGCCTTGTGAATAGCAGGCCTTTGAAATATTGGAAAGAAACTCTTGCTTTACTTTGTACTAAGAGGATATAATGCATTAACTAGGATAGGGAATGTAAACTTCACAATTGAAAGTTATATGCATTTTAACACACTAATAGTAACCTGCACGGACAAGCTATTTGCAAAAAGGGTATAAAAATAAGAGACAAAGTTATAAGAAAACAAAGATAATTCCATTAATAACTTGATCAATCTTTTGAAACATACACAAAACTACAATAACAAGAGGGAAAATTTTCATTACCATTTGTCTCCAAGGTATAAATTGTATTTCATTTCCAAAAGAGTTACAAAAGTATGCACAAAATCTGTAAAAAGGACTACAAGAGTCATTGTCTCCAAAAAATTGCATAATCAAGAACTAATCAATAATGAGTTACAAATGAGAATATATCATCATATCCAAGTAGCTCCACCAAAAGGGGCTCTAGAAGCTTCATGAACCCGGATGCCTCTTAAAAGCCAAAAATATAGCATCCATATCCAATCTAAAAGACATCAATATGCATGAAAAAGTCTTGTTTGACCAAGTCAAACATAAAGGCATAAGAAAATAATGCCTAGATAACCTCCTTGTGTTTCAAAATTGAAATATCATGCCTATATTTGTTCCAAATGTTGGGTAAACAAACTTCCAACTCTCCAAGATTCTCTCAAATGACATAACTCAAAGCATATCTCTTCATTTTTCCTTCCAAGACTTAGTAATATTAACACATGTCTCTATTTTTGCATTTAAAGGAAAATACTGATTTAAAATAAGTGATTTATAAAGTATCACTTATATTTAATCATTTACAATATAAAACAAATGCCAAAAATAAGAGACTTTACACCTCCATGTATCGGCATGAACATAGACAAAAGTTTGCTAAGTCAAAAAGTGAAAAATGTTGAAGTTTTTGAAAAGAAAAACCTACAATGGAATTAGTTTGTCATGATATTATTTTTTATAAAATATGACAAAAGTCATATTCCATCGGCATCTTTTAGGTTTATACAAAACCTAAAACTAAAACAAGGTAAAAGAAATATTGTTTTCATTATGTTATGCTAAAGCTTCAAGAAGAAGCTAAGTCTGCCTCCACTATGAGGGTTTTTCTGAAGCATTCTCTGCAACTTTTATGCCATTGTGAAGACTTTTTTGGAGATTTGAAGCAGAAAATATAAGGTAATATTTGATCTTATTCAACATCTAGCTTTTGTTTTGAATTTGAAGCTCATTAAGAGCTTACAAACTGCGACATTATGATTTTCCTTACTCTGATTTTCATTTCTTTTTATGTGTTTCTCTTTTACCTGGCCACGCCATAAACATGAGATTCTCTTTTGAACTTTCTTTTGTATTTTAATACATTTATGGTTGTTCAGGGTTTTGACTTTCCTATAAAAACTCATGAATACCTTGTATGATTTCAAGTTTCTTATTGAATCATTGTTGCATTTGGTTTTTGTACAGAAAGAAAATGAATATCTCTACATATTACTTTGTCTCCTATGAATGAAAGCTCAAAAATAAGCTTCTAAGAGTGCAAAAAATAAAGCACATTTTGTAACTTGTAGATTCTTGAAGTTCTTTGTGTGCATTTTGTTTTTCTCTCCTCAAAATACAAAGGCCAATTAACTCAATGGCCGCATCCCTATGTTGTTCATGTTGATTCTTTGTACATAGATATCTTCGTTTTTCTTTGGATATCATGTAATTACAGCCAGCATTTTTTATAATCAGCATTTACTATAATAAGATAGCAAGTTATAATGTGAATGAGATTTCATGAGATGCTTGTTCGGTCGTTGGATTAGTTTATAAGCCATGGCTTTCTATTAAAATCCCATGGCCATTCTGGGTTATCATAAACCCACGCCTTCATTATCTTGCTCTATATAATATCTCTCCCTTTTTGGAAATTGGCCATGGCTTGGCCTTATTATCTCACCATTCTTGGCCACTGGAAGCATTTTTCAATTCTCTGGATTTTGCCATTTTGCAAATGCTTTGTTCTGAGAACAAAACAATGATCCCTGCCTTTAGCACATGAACATAAACCATGCTTTCGTTGCTTCATATAATGATGATTGGCATTTCACTTAGTTACTCATTTTCCCCAATGTGCATTGTTCTTAGGATGGAAAATACAACATGCTTTAATTAACTGATAATACTATTATTCATGTCACTAAAGCTTTGTTGCTAGTCTTTTCCACAACATTACCATGTGAACTGGGATTGTATTTTGGTATATGACCATCATGAAAACTGAAATTTATTCAATACAAAATAGTCAATCATGACCTCAACATACTAGAGATGAACTACCCTTGAATTCTTGGCATTGTTTTAAAGGACAGCATGTTGCCTCCTTTTGTGAGATAATCATTGTTTCAAATTAAACACCTTGCCTTCTCTACACATAGAAAATCCTGAAATATATGAACTTTACCAAAAATATGCTTGTTCACATTAAACGGATTCCTCTCTACTTCAATAGACCTGTGGTTGTACTCTTAAAAAAAGTTGTTGTTAAAGATTCTTAACATTGTATACTCTTCTACATTATGATTATGAAGTAATCATGATTGATATCAATTGTTTTGCAATGTAATTCCATATGCACTTAGAATATTCATAAAAGATTGTGCATAGATTAAGATAATGCAATCATTGCTATGAGTTGGGTTCAACCCTTGTGGGAGCCACATTTCCACCACTCATTTTGTAATTGATCAAAACAAAGACATGATTACACTTGTAGCTGCACATGAAGCAAACAAGTTAGAAAAACATGTGTATTTTAGGTGTGTTTGATAATTCCAATGATTTTCTGGGACACTTAAAATGCACACAACTTATTTAATGCACATCAAGACCAATTTATTCATGCATAGGTAAATGATCATGTATGGTATGTAACCTTTCATTGCTTAGAGCACTACTCTAACACATTGCTATGACTTAATGCAGGAATTAGGAGTACCAGGGAGCTAGGAAGGTCAAGACAACTCAGGCAACAGTCGTACAAGAAGATACAACAAAGCCAGTCATTCTCAGGAAATGACTGGTTACCCTCCCTACATGCACATTCTTTCCCTTCATTTACTTATTCATTTATATGTCTATCTTGATTTGTATTGAATAAGAAAAAGTTAAACTCGCAGCTTGTGTGAGTCAAATGAACATTTTTTACATTCACATTCAATAAAGATTACTTCTTTAGAGAAGATTTGTAAAAATCTTTCTTATGTTTCATGCATCTGTATAAATGCAATGATTTAAATTTTTGTAATCTTTTAAGTTATTTCATTTGTACACATGAATGCAATGTAAGGGAGATAGAAAATGTACCATTTTCTTTTAAATATCAATGGGCTCTACCTGATTGAGCCATAGGTGAAAATCTAGTAACATTTTTGGCAAAATTTGCTAGATATTTGTCTAGTAAACATGTAAACCAATAGCCTAGATTTGTCCATTGGGTATGGATTCACTTAGCAAACTCAGAGGCAAACCTAAAACAACTTGCACATAGTTGTAACTCACTTGAGACTAGTCAGAATGTCAGGACACTTATTGAAAGCAGGGAAAAAATATTGAAATGAAACTACCTACTGTGTTGGAATAGCACTTAGGGAATGAAACTTACAGCTAAACTATAGTGCAACAACACTTTATCAAAAGCATAAACCTAACCTAATATGCACAATGATAAGTCATACCTCAAAATAGCGTTTGAGGTGAATCTCATTAACTGGGATTGGCAATATTTCTCCATCCATCTTTGATAACTTGAATGTGCTATGTTCCTTGCATTCAGTGATTAGAAATGGACCAGTCCAAAAGTTGTCAAATTTTGTATGCTTACCTGGCCCACTCATCAGCACATCCCATTTGAGAACAACATCACCCTCTTTGAAAACTTTGGGTGTAGCTTTCTTATCAAAGACCTTTTTTGTTTGGAGTTGATGATACTCCAAAGACTTCATTGCCTTATCTCTTATCTCTTCAAGCTCCATGAGCTCTGCATATCTTACAAACATTGGGTCTTATTCTTCAAACATCTCCAACTAATGTGCAATGTCAAGAGTTGGCAGCTCTATAGGTAAAGGCAGTCTTGCCTCTTTTCCATAAACTAGAACATATGGAGAATTTCCAATTGACCTATTAGGAGTTATTATATCTGCCCAAAGTGTAGATTTTAATTTGGTGTTCCAAACTCTTTGATTCTCCTCCATGGTTATTTTAATGATTCTGATCAGATTTTTATTTGTACTTTCAGCCAAACCATTACCTTGTGGGTAATAATTTGAAGAGGTATTTAGATGGATTCCACATCTTACAGACCAATCTATAACTCTTAATCCCACAAATGCAAGAGCATTATCTGAAATAATGGAGTCAAGAACTCCAAACCTAGTTACTATGTCCTCATAGAAATTTAAAAATGAAGATTCATTAGCTTCTTTCAAAGCTACCGCTTCTGTCCAATGTGTAAAATATTCAGTGGCTGTAAGTATCCACTTGTGACCAGCACTAAAAGATGGATTTATTGTTCCAATAAAGTCAATGCCCCATCTCATGAAGGGCTGCTCTACCTGAATTGGCTACAGAGGCATAGCTAGAAGCCTCTCTTTTCCTACAAAAAGAGCACACTTTACACATTTCTTTGCCTAAGCATGGGCATCCTTAAATAAGTTAGGCCAGTAATAACCGGTTCTCATTATTTTGCAGGTTGTTATTCTTGGAGCAAAGTGACCTCCTAAAGTTCCATCATGAAATTCATGAAGCACTTTTTATGTTTGATCAGTGTCAATACACGTTAATAAAACGCCATTCAAATCTTTCCTGAAAAGAATATTTTGAATGGTCACATACGGAAATGACTGTAACCTAAAGTATCTTCTTTTTGCTCTATCTAGACTTGGTGGACATTAACCAGTTTGTAGAAAATGGGTCATATCTTGAACCCAGCTTGTATTTAACATAGGTACAACATTCTGAGGTTCATTATCATTGACTAAAATAGTCTCTAATTCTGATTTATGTGCATCTTCAGGGATTGAGGCAAGTTTCTCACACAATCCTCTACCTCTAACAAGCTTTGTGATTTTGATGTCAACATCAAACTCCATAAATTTTGTGATCCACCCTGCTCTTTTCTCACTTAAGTCTTTACTTAACAAAAATTCTTTCACACTAGGGTGTGCAACCATAACATGTATCTTATTGTTGGAGATTAGAGGCTTAAATTTATTTAGACTTCTGATTACAGCAAGAACATGTTTTTCAACAAATGTATATTTTTGCTCATAATCAACTAGACCTTGACTGAAAAAGGCTATTGGCTGCTCAAAATCATCATTATTTTTTTGAACCAACATAGCATAAATTGAACTAATGCTACCAAAAGCATATAGAATGAAATCCTTTGAGAAATCTAGATTTACCAGTGTTGGGGTTGATGCTAAAGCTTCTTTGATTGCTTCAAAACTATTCTTGGCTTCTCTAGTCCAATTGAAAACTGTATTTTTCTTAAGAATTGCAGTCAAAGGCTACAACAGATTTGCAACATCATGAATGAACCTTCTCAAAAAGTTGATTTTGCCTAAAAATCTTTGTAATCCTTTCTTGTGATTGGGTAATGGCAGTTCAAGTATGGCTTTGACTCTCTCAGGGTCAATAGTAATTCCTTACTTTGACACTATGTGTCCTAACAGTTTACCTTCATGAACAGCAAATATACTCTTTTTCAGATTTAGAGAACTACCGTACTCTCTGCATTTTTCAAAAACTTTCTTGAGATGTGACAAGTGTTCATCTGCATTTTTGGAGTATACAGTTATATCATCTAGATAAACAAGTAGAAATTTTTGAATTAAATTCTGAAATGCCATATCCATGGCCCTTTGAAAAGTGGCACCAACGTTAGATAAGCCAAAAAGAATTCTCTTATAGTCCATAGTGCCCCACTTTGTTGTAAACATTGTTTTATATTGATCCTCTTCCTTGACTAAAATCTAGTTATAACCAGAATAACCATCTAGAAGAGAAAATCTCTCTAAACCAGCAACTGCTTGAAGAATCTGTTCCATGGAGGGTAAGGGGTAATGATCTTTTAAAGACACTCTGTTAAGATCTCTAAAATCTACACATAATCTTATCTCCCCATTTTTCTTTTTAGCTGGAACAAGGTTAGAGACCCAAGATGTGTGTTTAATTGGAAATACAATACCCCCCTCAACTAATTTAGTTAGTTCTTTAATCATTAAAGGCTCAAGCTTGGGGTTCAAAGGTCTCTGCTTTTGCCTAACAGGCTTCGCATCAGGTTCTAACTCAATTGTGTGTTGTGCAATATGAGGGTCAAAACTCTTTAAATCAGAATATTGCTAAGAAAAACATCATGAAACTCTTGGCATAAAGCAATAAAATCCTTTATATCTTCAACTGAACAAATTTTTCCTAACTTAAGAAGCTTACCTTTAAAAATTTCAATTTCTTCATAATGATCTTCTTTGACTTGAATATTGACTTTACTCTTCTTAAGTTGATCATCGGTGTTGAAAATAGACTCCAAGGTAACTAAACCCTTGGGTAATTTGTTTGTCTTCAGTTGTATGACCCAATCATCATACTATTGCTTAAGCTTCTCTTAATTCATTACAAAAAATTGATCCTCTTGGAGCAAAAATGATAAAATTTGCTCATCGCTATCGAATACCTGCCAGTTAACGTTGTTATCAGGAATTGATGGCCTGATTACAACTTTGACATATTGTTGTATTTTCTCTTTTTTGATATCATTTGGGATATCAAACTGTGCTCCAATTGTTGCAAGTCTATCAACATGTTTGTTTTGATTTCTTGGGATAGAAACCAAGTTAAAGGCATCAAATTCCTCTATTATATTCCACACTCTATTTTTGTAGGATTTCAATGCATCATTTTTGGCAACACTCAAGCCTCTTACTTGATTAACTATTATTTCACTATCTCCATAGACCTTTAGGCAGTTTATTCTTCTTTTTCTTATCCATTCAAGACCTTGAATAAGTCCCTCATACTCAACAGTGTTATTAGAGCATGCAAAAGAAAAATGGAAGGCTGAAAAATACTTATCACCTTGTGGAGAAACAAGCATTGCACCTCCACCAGCTCCGTTTTTACTTTTGGAACCATCAAAAATATCTCCCAAAGCTCATTTTGCTATTCCAGCAACTGGTCTGTACTTTTTTCAAGGTTTGGGACCTCTGCATCAGGTTCATGAAGTACATAATTACCCATACCAGCAGCATCTTGAATGAGGTCTTTAGGATTATCCAACACATTTTCTACTACCCATTCATGTAACAGCACATCAGGAGCACTTTCATCTTGCAGCTCTTGAGCAGTAGCAAGCTCACTGTCAGTAAAAATAACACAATTTGTGTGTGCAGCAGTAGGAACATCATTGATAACACTTGAATTGTAAGGCTCTATGTGATCCTTGGCCAATTTTTCAGACTTAATGGTAACCTTAGTTCCATATCTAGTTCTGAACAACATATGTGACCAATCAGTAGAAACATAACCTCCTATCTTGGTTGTAAAGTCTCTTGAAAGACACAAGGAAAAAAAAGGAGGTAGGTCTATGACACAAATATCTTGTGGAACTAAAAAATTTGGACAAGTGTGAAGTGTAAGGCTCAAACCTTTGATGACACCTAAGGTATTAACTAATGTTCCATCCAATTGAATAACTTCTTTCTCTAAAGGTTGATACTTTAGTCCTAATTTGTCAACAATCTGCTTTGGCATTACAAAGCTACTAGCTCCACTATCTACCATATAGTTATGGACTAACTTATCGCCTATAATCACTGATACATAAAATGGAGGTGGTTTGATATCCTTACCCGCTTCTTTGTTGGGTTGTTTATCATCTTGAGGATCATTTGTTAAAACAGCTCTAACGTGACCTATTGATGGCTCATTAGATAGTTTCAAATTTGACAGAGTTGATTGTAACATGTCTTTCTAACCTAGAATAGCTAAAGAGTCCCATATTGACATCGTTACATTCATCTTTTTCATATTATCAATAATATTATAAGGCACAGTCGAATTTACCTTTTGATGTACCTTTACACCAGCATGATCAACTTGCATGTGTGGCTGCTCCTTAGCAACAACTTGTTGATTCCTTTGCAAAATTTGAGGCACTTGTGATGTAGATGGTCCTATATTTGTTGCTTTTCCTTTATCAATTGTTTGTTCAAGCTCTAGAGCTCTTTTCTTTGCTCTTGTGTTTGTTGCAACTAGAGAATCATTTACATTAACTCCAAAAAAATCTTCTCCCTGCCAGTTAAGCAGAGTAGCATCATTTGTAAGATGCTCCTGTTGTTGTGGAGCTCCATCATTAGGTACATTTTGTTGTGAACTTGAAGCATTTTGTACCATTAATGTCTGATTTATAACTCCATTAGAGCATGTGGTCTGATTATGTTCCTGGTTGCATGGATAGCACCACTCATAATCAGCAGCAAGATTATTTTGAACAGGGACAAGGTCCCTAGCTGCACTAATAGGTGTTAGATTATATGCTTGAAAAGGCCTTGGATTTACATTATGTCTCAGACCTTGATAGTTACCTTGGTATTGTTGTCTATTACCTTGATACTACTGTTTTTGACCTTGATAAGGTTGATTTACAGGTTTGTTATATGATTGCTACTTCTCTAAGTTGACCAACTTATTCCCAAAATTCTATAAAATGTTCTCGATCTTTTTTTGGATCTCTTTAATTTCCTGCAACTCCTGTGATTGTACTTGGACTGCAACTTCTTGTTTACTAGCAGTTGGTAATGTTGGAACAGCGAGCAATGGTGCAAAAGGTGGTATCTGAAGTGGCATACTAGGCTGTATTTCTTGAAATATAGGCATTGATGGCCTGGGAGCAATTTTTTATGCCTGAATTAAACAATTTTCTGCTCTAATTGTTGTCTCATATGCATCTGGTAAAGACACTCCTCCCATTGATTGTGTCATAATAGCTATATCACTGTTAAGAGCCTTCAAATAATATAAGAATGCATATTCTGGAGGAGGCCTCACTATTGCAGGGATTCTGTCCCAAGTCCTCTAGAACCTGAAATTGAAATCTATCATTTGCTCTTGGGGAGCTCTTTTTATGGTTGTCAACTGCTCTAATAAGGACAAATTATTTGACCTATCTTGAAACTGTTTATGCAGTTTATCTCCTAATTCGTCCCAAGTTGCAATAGTATCAACTTCTAAACTTCTAAACCACTGTAAGTAGCCTTACAACTACGTCCTCTTGAGTTATGTGGTGAACACCACATAAAGAAGCAACATCCCTTATGTGTTCAATGGGAGTTGTCTGATCCTCCCCAATGAAAATTGGCAAGCTCTTTAAGGCAGTAACTGGTATATCATTGTGTTGTGCAAGATTCAATGGACTGCCTCCATTAAATGGCACAAAAGGTTGGTTTCTAGCAACCATTTGAGGTGGCTGAGATGGATTTATTTGAGTCTGAATAGCAGAAATTGAAGCAGAAAAACTAGAAAATATAGGAACAGCACTTGAAAAAGCAGCAAAAGTAACCTTCTTTGGGATTTTTGAAGATGATTTTGTTGTTCTGAGGCTTGGTGAAGTTGAACGAGTATCACTCTCCCTCTTTGATGGTCTACCTCTTCTCCTTGGTGGTAAGCAGAAGAAATCTTGCCTAACACCAAGTGGTGTTAACTGAACTGTTTTTGATGGAGGATTTATTTTTGCTATTTTTCCTTGTTTTCTGGGTGGTGACAATTGTAAATACTCAAATTATTTAGAACTTCTAGTTTGTATTCTTCTCATATGTTGCAACAGCACTGATTTTACTGCTCTATTACCTCAACAGAGTCACCAGATATGTTGTAATAACCTCTAAAAGGTCTGAAAATCACTAGTTGCACATCAAACTAGTGAAAGGCATTGAGGGACGTGTCCCACCAGGCTTGCCAAAACTATTAACACTTAAATCTGCACCTTGTTGAATTTAAAATTCAACAATTTAGTGAAACATGGGAATGATCCCACTTTGAATGAGATCAAACCTCTGGAGAAGGTCGTCTTCCTAACTGGTTATCACCTAATTATTATTTCTTTGAAGGTAAAATTGGGAAGAAGGATTTGCTAAAAATGAACAAAACTGTAAATGGTAAAGATTACTTCCTATCGTGATACACCAAACTGACAAGGACAATGAATATCCAGATTTGCATACACTTTGTTCAAATTGACAGAAATTAAGTTTGCACAACCTATCTTAGCATGTCTTTGCATAAGTAATTCACTAAGAGGATAGAATGCATTAACCAGCATAGGGAATGTAAACTTCACAATTGAAAGTTATATTCATTTTAACACACTATTAGTAACCTGCATGGACAAGCTATTTGCAGAAAGGGTATAAAAATAAGAGACAAAGTTATAAGGAAACAAAGATAATTCCATTAATAACTTGATCAATCTTTTGAAACATACACAAAACTACAATAACAAGAGGGAAAATTTTCATTACCATTTTTCTCCAAGGTATAAACTGTATTTCATTTCCAAAAGAGTTACAAATGTATGCACAAAATCTATAAAAAGGACTGCAAGAGTCACTGTCTCCAAAAAAATGCATAATCAAGAACTACTCAATAATGAATTACAAATGAGAATATATCATCATATCCAAGTAGCTCCACCAAAAGGGGCTCTAGAAGCTTCATGAACTCAGATGCCTCTTAAAATCCAAAAATATAGCATCCATATCTACTCTAAAAGACATCAATATGCATGAAAAAGTCTTGTTTGACTAAGTCAAACATAAAGGCAAAGAAAATAATGTCTAGATACCCTCCTTGTGTTTCAAAACTAAAATATCATGCCTCTTTTTGTTCCAAATGTTGGGTAAACAAACTTCCAACTCTCCAAGATTCTCTCAAATGACATAACTCAAAGCATATCTATCCATTTTTCCTCCCAAGACTTAGTCATATTTGTAGACACGTAAAATATATTGATTGACATCGTGCATATGATCTTGACTTACTAACATCGTTTCTTCCTGAATCATCCCTCGGTCTAACCATTTAATCAAATTCCCTTATCTGATTAAATTTATCAATATTCGTCTCTTAATTAAATAAATCATTTTGTCTAATTAAGTCAATATCTTTTGTTAATTAAATCAATCCATCTGATCTAATTATCCCTATTTAATTAAATAATCAATTTATTTGATTGAATCTCTAAAGTCTATCCATTAAATTAAATAAATTAAAACCTTATTTGATTTAATCTAACACCATCCCTTTTAATTAAATAAATCAAAATCCTTATTTAATTAGCCTCTTATCATATTCCTCTTTTATTTGATTTAAATAAATCCATAAATCTAAGTCAAATAAGTCACATCATCAAATCCCATGTTAAATTAATTAACCCTTGATTAATTTAACCTCATCTCATGTCCCATCCTCTAGATAATGCAAGTTGCACATGAAAATAGATTTAATTCATTTATTAAATCCCTATTTTCCTCACAAGGCATCTTTTGGAATATTCTCTCAATTTCAATTCAAAAATTCCAAGTCAACATGTACATCCAACAAGACAATAAATTCATCTTACATGTCATTTGCCTTGAGCCAAGTAGAATTTATTGCATTTTCCCTTCCCTCTTGCATGTCATTTCAACAAATTTGAATTTCAAATATTATGCATTTATTGGCACAAACTCCAAATCTTGCACATCCATCATCCATTCATAGCTTGACAAATGGCATCATATCATTGGATGAATGTTAGTCCCACATTGCTCAAATTTGGACATTCATCCACCTTGGAATTCTATAAATAAAAAGCTCATATCCTCATTTCATCATCCACAAACATTGCAAAGTTATTATGCTAAAATATTTAGCCATTTTCATCCATCATTGAATTCTTAGCTAGGCTTTTTGCAGATTTGGCTTGGAGTTCTCATCTTTCATCAAAGTGGATCAATATCATCTTCAACATATCAAGAGTTCATCATAGGAATTGGGAAAGGGCCAATTTTCACATCAAATTGGCACCAATTCCCCCATGGGATCATGAGTTTGCACATCTAATTAGGATTTAATCTTTGTTTTATCATTTTCATTGTGTTCTTTGTTATTTTCATTCCTAGTTTGAGGTTGTAAATGGATTTCATGGGGAATCCTTGTTTTAGCTTGCAATTCTTTGTTTAACTTGTTTACTCATGTTGTTTTGCAGGTACTAGGAAAAGGGTTCGCAAATTTGGCGCTAGGAGGGCTGGATATCATTATTTCTAATCATTTCTTGAAATTTCTGTGTTTTTCTTCACACAAGAAATTCCAACGCTGGGAGCTCAACATCGTTGTTTTGGCACCGCGGGCTCGTCAGCGTCACTATATGGCACCGCTTAAAACACAAACTACGCCATTGGACTCGTCCCGCCAAGATTTTTGAATTTCAAACTCCGCCGCTGGACTCGCCGACCTGCAAAAATTTTCAAGAAATATTAAACTCCAACACTAGACGTAAACTGCGATGCTGGGCAAAAATTGCGACGTAATTGAGCTCTTTGTCCCAACATAGAGCGTCACTGACTGGTAAGCGGTGTTGTAAGAGCACCACTCAGAGGCCAAACTGTGATGCCATCACGAGTTGTGACACTGGGAGACAGTAAAAGGGAAAATTTAATTTTTTAGCACGTGTTTCTTATTTATGATTAATCTATCTTCTGTTTCCTGCCTTTTAATTTCTGTATTTTTCCAGAATCTAATCTGTTTTTCTTCTTTGTAGGTTGGAAATCGAAATTGAAGAAAGAAGGAGCATGAGGGATATGTCTTATGAAATCAAAGTGTTTTTAAACACTTTAGTGTTTATTTAACACTATTTTGAGAATTTGTTATCTTTTCATTCTTAGAACACTAATTTTCGTTTGGGCTTAAAAAGAACTTTCCATTTCTTGCAAAGAGGCTAAAACGAACAATAGGATCAACAACATACTAGATTTTGTTTATTGGATTAACAAATTGAACAAAATGTCTTTCACTTGTGATTTGGTGCTCTAAAATCAACTCACATTTTGCTTTGTGGATCTAAAAAGAACAAGTGTAGCTTTGTTTTTTGTGAGGGCTTACTTAAACTAAAGCCATTGAAAAAGGGCGTATGCACTTCTCTCGCGCTTTATAGCGATCTTGAGAATCAAAAGGCCTTTTTCATGACTTTAGGGTGAGACAAAGCAATCACCTCCACACTTCGATTTGGATTTAAAATTGAACATCTTGTGCGAGTGTGAGTGGAGGCATTGTTGCATATATTCTCTCTCTTTGTTGCCAACAAGAATTGATCGAATTACGAATATTGTTCTTCATTTGCTTTTGTTTATCTTAGAGGGCCTGTCTTGGGGAAAAAGTACTCACCCAAGGGAGCGACTCAACCGGTAACACTCTAAAGCCAAGAGTATTTCCAACCGGGATATAAATGTGGATATTGGAAGAAACGCAAATATCACACGATTGACTCTAACAAGATGGATCCAAAAGGGGACTCTTTCCGTATGGGTCAATCTCCACGAACGGAAAGTCCTTACTAAAACCCATGTGCTAGAATTTTCCAAAATCCTTTAATCTATTTGTTGGTGCAAGAACGGTCATTCTCAAGCCACCCCACACTTTTACGGTCTTCTAGTAGAAATGGAAAACATGCCATGAGAGTTTCATGGGTGTTGATGTTTGGCTGCCCCGTATAAGTGAGTGTCGTGGAGGGGAGCCAGTGGGGTCAAGCATCTAACCATTCGCTAGAGATAAGCATAGCTGGACTTGTCCAAGTGGGAATCCAACAAATATTGTCTTACACATCCATAGGACTGTACTTATTCTTGGATTACAAAATGCATTGCTTGATCGAAAACATCATGGAAACAAAAACTTGAACCTCATCCAAATTTCAAACCCTTTTGAAGACAAATACAATTGACTCAATCCATATGTTATTGCTTTCCCTTGGGATTCACGTCCTTAGAGGTTTCTAAACATTGGATTATATCTCAATTTGTCTCCTTAAGTAAACAATAGGAAAACCCTTGCCTTAAGTTCATTGCCTGTGGGGTTTGAAGAAATTAAGACATTGGACATCTTATTTTGAAAACCTAATTGAAGAAAGTGTTTTTGGTAAAATAAAGACATTAAGCAAAGCTAAGCAAAATGAACTTTCATATGTGTTGAAGACTCATAACCCCAAAAGCAAAAAAATCATTGGTTGGAAATCTAAAAATGAATGTTCAAATGAAATCATTTCTTGGTTACAAAGGTCTTTAGGAAGCATTTGCATGCTCTTCAATACCTAGGTCTAGGCAAACAAAGTGTACCTTTTAGGTTCACCTTAGGATCAAAACATATCAAAATCTTTTTTCATCCATCCTCCAAAACATCAAAATAACATCATCTCACAATCATCACCTTTTGGAAAATCTTGAAATCATCCTAAATGTTAAGCTTTATTGCAAAATCAAAATCATCAAAATCATTGAGACTAAATCCTTGAAAACATTATCAAAATCACCTTTGGCTAGGCATGTGTAGATGCATCCTTTTGCATATACTTAGTCAAAGTTATCAAAATCATCTTATCTAGCTTAGTATATGTAGATGAATCCTTCGTCATATGCTTAGTGAAACAATCATCTTGTTTGAATAGGTGTGGGTAGATGCATCCTTCTCCTCACACATATTCAAAACATCATCCTTTGAACAAATCTATCCCCTAGATCATCATCCAACATCTTAGGGTCTTTTTGTTCAAAATCCAAATCAAAATTAAAATCAAAATCAAGGACAAAATCTTAAATCCAAAAACAAAATCAAAATCAAAATCCGCAAGTCCTAGAATCCTAGTATCTCATTCAAGATTTATCAAAAGCCAAAACATCTGTATCATCCATCCCTAAACATCATCATCATATCATCACCTTTGATCCTCAAGGCATCCTAAAAACCTTCTACTTTGGGGCATAAAATAACGATCGATCTAAAGAATCAAGAGATTCATCTCCCATATTCTCAAAGATTGATCCTTGTTTTATGGTTCTAACTAGATCTCAATACAAGAAGAGTATGGAAGCCAACAAAGAAACACCCGCTTCAAGCGATCTTAGCCAAACAAACGCAGAAATGAATCCCATTGAATCAAGTAATCCGTTGACCCTCTCATCATCGCAAAATCCGCAAGAAGAAAACCAAGAAGAGGACCTTACCTTTGGAATGTCTCGCAAGGAAATGACTGAAATGCTCCAAAATCCAGACAACCATAGAATCATCAACATCATGATGAGACTTAACCCTTCATTATACATGTTTGAGCTAGCAAAACAAGGGGCCAAGTTACCTTCGAATTTTGATGTGAGTATTATAGTGGAGGCGTCATTTCCACCAATTTCATCCACCATTCCCATCTCATCTACACCCCCATCTCAAAACATCACGCAAAATATTCCGCAAATCACAACATCATTTGCTCCAACCCAACCCAATGTTAATAAGGGAAGTGCATTTCTCAATGCACTTCAAACACACCCCCTTGTTAATAATCAAAATTTGGATGCAAACACCACTTTGGAACAAAGCATACCCCAAAACCCATTACACAAAAATGTTCCTCTCACCTTCCATCACGATCCATCATCATCATTTTTTCACGCAACGCCTCAAACACCTCTTCTCACAAATTCACAAGAAGAGGGAGATATGTTCGGACCAGGGGGCATATTCGATACCACGACATTTTCGCAACAACTCACACCCCTTACATTTCCACCTCTCCCACCATTGCCATTATCATCCACACCACTCCTTGGTTTAGGGCTTCCTCCCCTACCAAGTGTCAATCAAACCTATATCCCAACCATCAATCAAAGCATTGCACCAAATGCTCAAAATTTGTCATTGATATCGTAACAACAAACGACAAACACACAAGCAATGGCAACACCATCAAACACCCCCTTAACATCACAAAGCATGATCCCCCAAGGACCAACCATATCAACAGCACCATCCATCATGCAAAACATCAACACCACCTTCACTAACACCATTCCAAATCCACCACCACCTCCACCACCACCAACTTTCACCACATCAAGCCAATATGACGCATCATTGCAAGTTGCTTTCCAAAGAGGATACCAACAAGTTCATAAACAAAAATCTAAACAATTAGCTGCTCAGCAATCCGCTCAAGCTGCACAGGCTGCCCAAGCTGCACAAGCCACATTACAAGCACAACAAGCCCAAGCGTTATTGCAACAACAACAACAACAAGCCGCACAAGCATTGCAAGCACAAAGGGCTGCTCAAGCGCAACTATTATTACAGCAACAAGTAGCACAAGTGCAAGCTCAATATCAGGCACAGCAAGCCCAATATCAAGCACAACTCAATGCACAAAGACAAGCAGCGCAATTGCAGGCATATCAACAAGCATTAAAGCAATACCAAGAGCAGCAAGAAGCAGCAAAATTGGCAGCCCAACAACAAGCATTGTTGGAACAACAGCAAGCACAACAACAAGTGTTGTTGGAACAGCAACAAGCGCAACAACAAGCACAAATCTTAGCGCAACAACAGCAAGATCAACAAAAGGCGTTCATACAAAAGCAGGTAGAAGCCTACCTCGCTCGCCAAAACATACAGATCCATAGAACAACACACCGACCAACCCACCCATCCAACCCACGATTGAAACACCCCAAAACACTTTCATACCACCCCCTGATCCCCAAAATGATGTGACGACACAACTCAGGTTGCTCTCGCAACAAGTGCTCGACCTTCAATCAGGGAAAACAACCAAAACACCAAGCAACTTGTGTCCCTATCCATTTGATAGGAGCCTAGACATGAAACCATTCCCCAAGGGATTTGAAATCCCCAAATTTGACAAATATTGAGGGATGGGAAACCTTGAAGATCACATCAGGGAATTCCAGGTTCATTGCATGGAGGTCGCATATGACGATACTTATCTGATGCAGCTATTTCCTAGGAGCTTGGCAGACCCAGCTATAGAATGGTTCTCTCGCTTACCTTCAGGCATTAGAACATTCAAAGAAATTAGGGACGCATTCATTAAAAATTACACATGCAACATTGCAATGGATGTTAGTCTCGAAGAACTCTCAGCTCTAAAACCAGGAAAGGGTGAATCATTTGCCTCATTCCTACAACAATAGCAATCCAACACCAATCGGAGCAAGTGGACCATGCCAGAAGAACAACAAGTTTGCACCATCATAGCCAACCTTGAAAGCCACTTGGCATTTCATCTCAAGATTCAGGGTATCACTACATATGATCAATTGATCTCCAAGGCGCTCAACATCGAAAGAGCCCTTGTGACTCAACCCGTGGAATCAACATCATATCACGAACAATAAAAACACTGCCCACCATCCAATTACAATGATAAACTTCGTACGTGGGCAAGAAACAAAAATGTTACTAATGATGGTGTCGTTGCTGCCAAGGTGGTCATTAGTGCCCCATGCCAACATACACCTGTACCACAAATCCAAATTCAACACCAAAACCACCATCACACAACACACCAACCCAACAATAATCCAACCATCAATAATCTCAATGACCAAAGAGGACCACCCCAACGCAAATGTTATCCCAAACGAAAATACACCATTTTGGGGGAACCATTGGAGGACATAATGAAAAATTTGATCGACGAAAAACTCATCAAGCCTCCTACATTCGAGAATTACCAAGAACCCGATGTCAAACCCCCTTGGTATAACGAAAATCAACTTTGTGAATTTCATAAAATCAAAGGTCATACCACAAATAGCTGCATGAGACTCAAAAACATATCCAAGATCTCATCAATAAGAAAATCATAAATGTGGAACAACCTACGAGAAATTAGGATCTCAAAATCTACATGAATCTGATGTTGAATCATGGCAACAAAGGGAATAGAAATTATAAAGGGAAGGGAAATGTAAATCATGTGTACGAAACGGTTTTTGCCTCTTTAAATGAAGACTACATGGTCATCACCATCAAAGGCGCCCATGCCGAAGATTGCGGAGTTACCACAAGAGGCGGCAAAGTCACCATCGCAGGATCATCCCAACCAAATAGAGTCCCTTCATCTAGATCTGTTTTGCATGGCTACAATGTTGTAGATCAACTTAAGAGAACACCAGCACACATCTCCATCATGGAGTTGTTAAAAATCTCATCAGCGCATAAAAAGATCCTCGAGGAAGCATTAGCCTCATCCACTATCCCCGCAGATCTTAATGCAGAGCAATTCCAAGCTATGGTCAGAAATATCATAACGCCTAATCTCCTTACATTCTCTGACCAAGATTTCCACGCCCAACCATCTCATAACCGTGCACTTCACTTGGAAGCCATTGTACACAAGAGAAAAATCAAAATGGTCTTGGTGGATGGAGGTGCAGGTTTGAACATCTGTTCTCTCAGCCTCATTAAGCAGTTGAAAATATCAGAAGATTCCATTGACAAAGGAAAGGGAATCACGATAAGAGCATATGATGACCAAGAAAGAGTGTCTCAAGGCATGATTAAACTCCCTATTCAAGTAGGGTTGAATCTCATGCAAACCACTTGTTAGGTCTTGGACCTTGACTTGCTGTATAATATCCTCATAGGACGCCCATGGATTCATGCGATGAAAGTCGTAGCATCAACCTTCCACCAATGTGTGAAATTTACACATAATGGAAAAGAGGTTACTGTCCATGGAGATCCTGAACCGTTTTCATATTGCAAAAATATTGAGGCAAAGTATTACAAAATCCCCCAAGTGCCAAAGAATGATGAGGGCCCATCCACACCATACATCGACCCCGCCACTCTCACGTCCACTTTTACGACAGAGACACCTGCCACTCCCACCATCCCCACCATCTCCGATATCAAGCTCATCATCCAGGAGGACAGTTGTGGAAGCTACAAGCTCCCTAACAATGCTTTTGTGATAGGAGAGTTACCATAATCTCCTAGATCACTCGGACGTCCACAGGAAAATCAAGCTTCCAGATTGCAAACTTACCCTGAAGACTATCCCGAATTCACAAGCTGGGGAGACCTTGGCCAGGAGGTTATTGAAGCAAATCCATCACACATGCTATATCAAGATGAAAGACCAGCAGCTAATTTACTAATGGATGAGACAAGCAAGGTCCTACAAATGATGCTCGCAATGGGCTACGACAGAAACCAAAGACTAGGACAAAATGACAATGGGCTCATAATACCTATCATGCCAGAGACGCGATCCATAACAAATCTTGGCCTTGGATGTACCCCTCTGAGAATAACCATACATGGCCGAAGTCCTCCAGTTAGAATGGTTAATATTTCTCCTCAGCCAATACTAGCACAAGTACGCTCACCAATATTCACAGGTAGAGACACACATAACTTTATAACTGAGGCCTATATTAGTAGTGATGACGAAGATACCATGACCAATCTACCTAGGTTATTTGAGGACACCACCTTGTGCATGATTAGTACCCTATCCTTCAAACCAGACCAATAGAATCATGAGATCCGCCTAGTCTACCCCCAACTGATCGACTATGACCAACGAGGACCACCAGTTCTCGATACATTCGAAAACGATGAGGCACTCTCAGAATTCATGGGTTTGTGGGACAACATTCCAGAGGGGGATCATAAGGCAAAGTTTATAATGGAGTTGGACACACATGCCTACTATGGGGAAATGATTGAATCCTTCAGTCGCAAAAGTGAGAAACTAAGAATCATATCCAAGTCCTTGAGTGAAACACTGTGGCACTCTCTGACAAGAAAATAGTAAAAAGAAAGGACGTATCCAACGTGAAAACCTCTCTGAGGCACCCGAGGATGAAGGATTCAATCTTCCTCTAAGAGCTATTCATCGGAGAAGTCAATCTTGGCCAAAAAATGCAATCCAGTCAACCTAGGAACAGACAAGGCCCCGCATATCACATTTTATGCAGAATCACTATTATCAGAAGAGCAAGACTCCTAGCAGCATTCCTAAAGGAAAGACAAATAAACTTCGCATGGAGTTACGCTGACATGCCAGGACTTGATCCAGAGACTATGGTTCATCATTTAGCAATGTATCCAGAAGCAAAGCCGGTCAAACAAAAGCTTCAGAAAATGCATCCTCAAATCGCTCTGTTAGTCAAAATGGAGCTCAAAAGTTGTTAGATGCAGGATTTATCGATCAATCGATTATCCAGAATGGGTGTCAAATTTGGTACATGTTTCAAAACCTGATGGAGCCATTAGAATCTGCACAGACTTCAGAGATTTGAACAAAGCATGTCTGAAAGATGATTTCCCACTTCCCAACATCGGCATGATAGTAGACATGATAGCAAGACATGAGATGCTATCACTAATGGACGGATTTTCAGGATACAACCAGATCATGATAGCAAAGGAAGATCAAAATAAGATGACTTTCACTTGTCCATGGGGGACCTACTGCTGGAACATGATGCCATTCGGCCTAAAGAACGCAGGAGCAACCTATCAAAGGGCCATGACATTGATATTCCATGACATGATTCATAAAACAGTCGAAGACTATGTCGACGACATTCTAGCTAAGTCAAGAAAAAGACAAGATCATATAGCAACCCTAAGTGCTATCTTTGACAAACTTGAGGAATACAAAGTTAGACTAAATCCCAAGAAGTGCATCTTCGGCGTACAATCAGGTAAATTGCTAGGATACATAGTGTCCATGAGGGGTATCGAGGTGGATCCGGCAAAGGTAAAAGAAATCCTTGAGATGGAAGCACCAAGGACATTAAAACAATTGAGAAGCCTCCAAGGCAGACTTCAATCCATCTAACGATTCATAGCACAACTGGCAGATAAGCAGAATCCATATTCTCACCTTCTCCACAAGGGGGTAGCGTACAAATGGGATAAAAAATGCGAAGAAGCATTCAACAAAATCAAGGAATATCTACTAACACCACTAGTTTTAATGCCACCCATCCCAAGAAAGCCATTGATCTTATATGTATCAGCAACAGCAACAACCCTTGGAGCTCTCCTAGCTCAACATGATGAAAACGGAACGGAGAGGGCTATCTACTATATCAGCAGGACAATGGTCGGTCATGACCTAAACTACTCATTCATTGAGAAAGCATGCCTCGCAGTAGTGTTTGCATCCCAAAAATTCAAACATTACATGTTGGCACACAAGATAAAGCTCATTGCCAAAATTGACCCCCTCAAGTATCTATTATCAAAGGCAATGCTCACAGGCAGAATGGAAAAATGGGTAATGATACTGTCAAAGTATGACATCGAGTATGTAGAGTGAAAATCCATTAAGGGACAAGTTATTGCAGACCAACTGGAAAAGCACCTATTTATTTTGAGAATCCTCTTGTCTCAGAGTTTCCAGATGAATCTATTTTCAACATCAATGTAACTGATCACTGGAAACTATACTTCGACGGCTCATACACACTACATGGATCAGAAGTTGGTGTCTTCTTCATCACCCCACAAGGGGACTGCATACCAAGGTCATACAAACTAGCATTTCCTTGCACTAACAACATCACGGAATACGAGGCTTTGACTATAGGTCTCAGGATAGTAATGCAATGGAATATCATAGCTCTCAAAGTCTACGAAGACTCTCAGTTGATCATAAATCAAGTCAATAATGAATATCAAACCAAGGATGATAAGCTCACTCCATACAAGAAATTGGTGGAGACTCTCAAAGAATCTTTCATTGAAATAACATTTGAGCAGATTCCTAGAACCAACAACAAAGTAGCAGACGCCATGGCAACAATCGGATCCCTATTAAACATCCCTCACAAGGTTCCAAAATATGAATTATTGATTGAGCAGCTTCTCGTTCCCGCATTCGAGGTACCAGAATCAGAATTCATGTGCCAAATCATTGGTCTTGGTGATCCTTGGTACCATGACATCTACACATATCTTCGCATAGGAGTCATACCTGCTGACCTCCCATCAAACCTAAAACAAACCTTTGTCAAAAAGGCATCCAGATTTGTCATCCTAGGTGATACCTTATACTGTAGAAGCATAAAAGGTACCTTGCTACGCTGCTTAAATGTTGAGGAGGTATTAACCGCTCTAACTGAGGTACACAACGGTATCTGTGGTTCACACTCGAGTGGAATGACCGTAGCCAAGAAACTGCTGAGGATGGGGTATTATTGGCCCACAATGGAAAGAGAAGCACATGATCATGCTAAAATATGTCTACAATGTCAACAACATGGGGACCTCATCCATGCTCTAGCTCAAGACCTTCATCTTATTATCACACCATGGCCCTTTTCACAGTGGGGACTCGATCTTATTGGGAAAATCTCACCCACCTCATCCAATGGCCACAAATTCATCATAACTGCAACTAAGTACTTCACAAAGTGGGTGGAAGCCATACCCATGACGTATATAACTGGGAAGCAGATCTCAAATTTCATCCTGAACTATCTCATCTATCGTTATGGGGTCCCACAAGCCATTATCTCAGATAATGGGACACTATTCAAGAACCAGGAGGTTCGCGACTTGTGTGAGAAATTCAAAATCTAGCATCGCTTCTCCACCCCGTACTATCCCCAAGGCAATGGCCAAGCAGAAGCCACAAACAAAACCTTCCTCAAAATCCTCAAGAAAATAGTCAATGACGCAGGTCGTGACTGGCATTTGCAACTTAATCCCGCCCTCTAGGCTTATCAAACCAGCATCTGCACACCCACTGGCACCACCCCCTTCTCCTTGGTCTACGGATTAGAAGTCGTACTACCCATTGAGATTGAGCTCCCATCCCTCAGGATATCATTGCAAAACCTCATCACAAATGAAGAGTATAGAGTATCAAGACTAAACGAGCTAGAGCTACTGGATGAGAGACGCATAGATGCTTTAAATCACTTGCAAGTCTATCAAAATAGACTCAAACGGAGCTACAACAAGAAAATCAAAAGCAGGACTTTCCAAGTCAAAGAACTGGTCTTAAAAGAAAATCAGAAGAATGTCTCGAATCCAAGCAGCAAAGGCAAGTTCGAACCTAATTGGCTAGGATCATTTTTCATCATAGCAAGTTATAAGTTAGGGGCATATCAGCTATCAACACCCGAAGGGGAACCTCTGCAGGAGCCAATGAATAGCTCCCATCTCAAAAAGTTGTATGCCTAAATCTTTCAAGGTATAGAACCAAAAATCCAAAAAATCAGAAAAAAGTCCTAAAAAAATGGTTACTTCGGCGAAAACCTGGCAAACAGGTGTCTTGGTGACAAGCAAAAAATTTATAAAAAAAAACAAAAAAGCAAAAAAAAGCAAAAAAAATCAGAAAAAAGGATAAAAAAAAATCGTCCTCTAGTGAAAACCACTTCGGTGGCACTTTGGGCAAGTACCTTGGTGAAAACCTAGCAAACAGGCGCCTTGCATAAATAAGCACTTTCCATCCACCAGGATCTTTATGGCTTGTTCTGCATCATCCATCCATTTCGCTTCCATCATCTATCGCATTCAAATCTCCATCCATCACTCATCTACTCGCATCCGCACCATAGCTTGGTCCTGTTTTCATATCATGATCCCTCCTAGTACTACTCGGCCCATCCTCAAGGTCAGTTTGTCTTGCCTTCATCAGAGTAGTCTATTGCATCACGCTGGGGGCATATTCTTATCGGATTGGATTCATGTATGATCTTAAAATCAGAAAATCAGAAAATCCAAAAACATCAAAAAATTAGAAAATCCAAAAACATCAAAACATATCAAAATCCAAAAACAGGTCAAAAAGTCTTTCAAAAAAAATCAAAAACAGAGTCGTCTTGTCGAACTACGTCGTCTCTGAGCTTGAACGTAGGCAAGGTTGATCTTTGATCATCCCCCGAGACATTTAGGTCAGTCTTATAGGAGTCTGTCATAATAAACTGACATCTCATCATGTATATCATCATCTGTAAATCGGTCAAGTCATCAGTCGAACTACATGGTCTCTGCGTATATAACATAGGCAAGGCTAATCTGTTGATCAGCCCTCGAGACCCCTAAGATAGGTCTTTAGGTTAGTCCCTTGGTCAAAATCTCAGAAAATCCCAAAAATATCAAAAAATCAAAAATCAAAACATTTGAAAACCTTGAAAAATACCAAAAATAGCCTCAAAACATTGCAAAACTCCAAAAACATTCAAATATTTGAAAAAATCCATCTATCTCATCTCGCTTGCACCCGCAATAAACACCACTCATAATAAATTGATCGTCATCATCAACCTTTGGTGAAACAGTGAGAAACAAGTTTAGCAGATTAAAAGTAGAACTCAAAACGTCAAGTCTTAAGTCTAAGTCAGTACGTAAGCAAGTTGGTCATCTCTTCGTATTGGTAACGTATCATCCAGTTGGTCCCATATCAATCATCCCTTAGAGCACTTTGGATAAATGAAATGACGTGCCACCTTCCACTAACATGTCCTAGGATGAATCCTTCCTACAATGGGCATTATCTTTTGGCAATAAGTTTCAGTTATCATCCTTAGAAAACACATTCTCTCTCCGTTAGCGGTATTGAAGAGCATCAGTTTGTTTGTTTACTTGGTCTTTATCTTTTGACTTATCTTATTTGCACTCATTCCAAGGATGTCTCGATGATATCCTAAAAATAGAGGATTTAGAGAAAAAGGAATGGGCCAACAATCATTATCTTTTGTCTGATGTGCTTGTTGGACGTTCTTGTAATATAACCTCGATGAATACTTGCTTTGTTAGGTATGTATGGAAGAGGCCTAGGGCAACTTGTTGACTATTGCATGGATAGGTTTACCTTTTCGTGTTTTGGTCCGCGGTGTCTGAAACTTTTGAAGTGCATCCTAGCAAGGTTTTCGTATGTCAAGTGTGAACAGGAATACTCCTATCTAATTGTCAAGTCAAAGTTCATCTCACTGGGTACAACGCCATCCTGGTTTTCTATACCTTGATGCATCGTACCATGTGTGTTATCAAACATAATAAAATTTGGCCCTTTGAAAATCCCAATTCCTCGGCAAGTAATCATCATCATCATCATTTGCATTTGCATCATCTTGTGTCTAGTTGAAATGACTTCTTCTTTTTCTTCTTACTAACCGCACTAACAAGGTACTATGACAGTTGATCATCAATCACCATCATCGTCATCAATCCTGCATCCACAAATCATTAGCATATTGCATAAGCATATCATATAGGAAACATACACACTGCATTTTTATCATCATATAAATAGGTTATCATAAACATTCTTCATAAATAGGTGCATCCATGTCATTGCATTTCACCCATTACATTGCATCAATCATCGCATAAACATTGCATTTGCATTTCATAACCATTTCATATTACCATCTATCATATAAATCATCGCATAACATCTACAGAAGCATTTCATAATCATTTTTTGCATAATCATAAACATTAGATATATAAACATTTAATTCATTAGGCATACATGCTTGCATAACATCATGACATCATCTCACCACTTTACGCATTAACATATCATTCCATCTCATAAAACCATTTCATTATGCATTAACACCATCTCATTTGCATCATCTCACGACCATCGCATTCATATTACATCCATCCATAAATCATCTCATATATAAGCATATCCCACACATTATTGCATATACCATAGTGCATATCATTTTACATATTAAAATCCATACCACATATCACATGGGCATAAAATAAATCATCATATAGATAACATCATTGCACATCATATCATAGGTTAGCATAATATAGATCTGTTAGTCATAATCATAATGCATGCATCATTAGAAACAAATGCATCCATAAGACATTACTGCAAATCATATAGAAATAAACCATCCATGCATAAAGGAGAACACAGTACATCGCATCAAAATTGGCTCATATATATCATCCATCATGTCACTGTCATAGTACAAAGAATAAATCAGATCACTGTACATATATGTCAATCAGTATAAAATGCCCATCGGGCTATCAAAAACGAGCCCATAAGGCACAAAAAGTATGTATCATCTGGATCAAGCTCGATCTCGGTGGATGCTGCCCTCACCCCTGTCACCATGACCCTCTGGTGGTCTCTGGCTGGCCCGCTCTGAATACTCTGGGACTAAGTCTACTCTAGGTACAGTATCATGATAAGCCCGACAGTAGTACTCTAGCTCTCGGATGGCATCCCTGTAGGATCACACTGGCACTGTACCCTGGAAGGAGGAGGCTGTCATACTCTCGATTTGTTGTTTGCGGCCTAGCTCTGTAGTTGTCTGTGCCTCTGCAGCCTGTCTCTGTTGCACTGCCTAATCTCTCTCTCTCTGCCCTAAGCTGCTCTCTCTCAGCCCTCGCCTGGTCTCTCTCTACTGTCACTGCCTGAACCTGGGCCTGCAACTGCAAAATCAAGGTATCTCGTGCGTCTTTCTGTCCTGCTGGCTGTACCCGTGGCTGCACGTGAGGCTGATCCTCACCCTCGACTCATGGTGGTGGGACTGGTAGATCCTGCTGTTGATCTTGCATGTGAACATCCCCGTGACCCGGTGGGACTGGGGACACCCCTGGTGGATCCTGTCGAATATCGACCCTCGGTCCTCGCCCTCGCCCTCGCCCTCACCCTCTCCCTTTGCCTCTGACTCTGTGCGGATCTGGGTCCTCACCTGGAATGGTCAACCAAAGTGGAGGTTTGAACCAGTCTCTGTAGGCCTGAGTGGTGCCCGGATCTGCCAAGCCCTGATCATAAGCCCACGGTCAGGCTACCAAGTTCCTAAAGTTGTCAACTACCTCAGAGGTAGGAATATCGTGACCCCATGACACTTGTGTCATGTTGCGAGCAAAGACGGCTACATAGTCGTCATCAGGCCGATCCTACGGCTCTCTAAACTGACGTTGTACGCACCCGAGCAAGTACCTCTCAATCATCGTGTGCCCCCGCCCCTGTATATATCAGTCCTGGTGGCAATAGAAGAGCTGATCAGCATCGTCGGCCCATCCAGGCCGGCCAAGGTACGGTCTCCAAGTAAAAACTAGCATCTCATCTACGACCCGCCTCTAGTAGGGGATATCGTGCTCACCAGAGTGTGTAAAGGACACACCTCCTCTGTATCATGCCACAAGGGCATCATCTGCCCCCATCGGAACTAGAACAACACGTGGTCGTAGCACAGAAATGTGCTCCCACGCCCAGACATGAAGTAATGTCACTCCAGCCCCCAATGCTCTGTCGTCCATGTAAACATACTCGTGCAAGTCTCTGTAAAGTGAAGCCAGAAGTACAGGCCCTCATGCAAACCAAACTGGCCTGTCTCGGACCATCCGCTCCCAACAATAACCCTAGTCAGGACTGAAATATCGCCCTCGTCAGTCTTGGGCAACGAGACCTGAAATAATGGTTGCAACTGCCCAGCGTAAGGGAGGTGCTATAATCCTATATCTCTCTAGCTCAATCTGTCCCTTGCAGTAGATGATGTCCCGTGTGGCAAAGACTCTGATGCAGGACTCGCATCCCTCATCCATACCAAAGATCGCCCGTCGACCATGAATAGGCAACCGTAGAATGCGCCAAACATCCTCCAGAGTGACGGTGGCCTCGCCAGTGGGGAAATGAAATGACGACATCTCGCTGTGCCACCTCTCGGCCAGCGCTGATAACATCCCTAGGTGAGTGCACACGGGCGCCGCGTATGCAATGTGCCACAATCCTGGAACTCTCAGTTGATCTTGGTCCCTATCACTCAGGGCCCGTAAGACACTAGCTAAATCTCGCAACTGGTGCTCCCGAGAGTAGAGCTCCCTCGTTGTATCCTGCATTAAGGAAGGTCAACGTGTTAAAAAAAATTGAAAATTCCTAGTCGAACGCTCCAAGCTCGACTCCAGCGGCGCAGTTTGTGATGGCGTCGCAGTTTGATTTTACTCAAACTCCGACGCTCGAGCCCAAAAAATGCAAAATGGCGCCGCCACGGCGCACTTTCCCTTCCAGTGTCACAGTTTGCGGGAAAAGGGCGTCGTCACGGCGCACTTTACCCAAATCGACCTGCCAAGCCCAAGCCCAGCGTCAGAGTTTCTAAACTCTGAACTGCACCGCTGTAGTGCAAAACGGCATTGCGCAGCGCAGTTTAAATGTTGAGCGGCACTATATAGCGCCGCTAGAGGTGAGCTCCCCTTTTAAAGCATTAATTATAGCATTAAATGAAAAAATTAAGCTTGGGTAAGGGTCACATACCGATGCCCCGATGCCAGGTGGCCGCTGGTATGTTTGAACTCGATCAGTGATGTGCAAGGGAAGCTGTCGTTGCGCCATATCGCCGGAAGGTCAGAGCTAAAATCTCAAATTTGCTAGCGAAGGTGTGTGAAAATGACTTGAAAGTGACCCCTCGGGCCCCTTGTAAGCCTAAAAATTAGGGTTTTTTAACCTTAAATGGCTGTCCTGCTAGGGTTTTGGACCCCCGAACCTGTTTTTGTCTGATTGAGGCTTGTTTTTCATCGTTTTATTGCGTTTAGACATGTTTTGAGCCTCCCAAACCCCTTTCAGACCTATCTAGTTCTTTGTCACCTCTTTTCGCAAAATCACCCAAAAAATTAAAAATTTTGTTCGATCTCTTGAGGGGGCATTATAATGGCATGTTTTCTCTCACCATGCAGCAATGGGCAAGTTTTAAATATCAAAAAAAATTGGCTTGGATTGAGATCGGTTATTCTTTGAACTAACGCAACGAGTGCATTGCTTCAAAGAGGGACAAAATGTAGACACGTAAAATATATTGATTAACATCGTGCATCTGATCCTGACTTACTAACATCGTTTCTTCCCGAATCATCCCTCGGTCTAACCGTTTAATCAAATTCCCTTATCTGATTAAATTCATCAATATTTGTCTCTTAATTAAATAAATCATTTTGTCTAATTAAGTCAATCTCTTTTGTTAATTAAATCAATCCATCTAATCTAATTATCCCTATTTAATTAAATAATCAATTTATTTGATTAAATCTCTAAAGTCTATCCATTAAATTAAATAAATTAAAACCTTATTTGATTTAATCTAACACCATCCCTTTTAATTAAATAAATCAAAATCCTTATTTAATTAACCTTTCTATCATATTCCTCTTTTATTTGATTTAAATAAATCCATAAATCTAAGTCAAATAAGTCACATCATCAAATTCCTGTTAAATTAATTAACCCTTGATTAATTTAACCTCATCTCATATCCCATCCTCTAGATAATGCAAGTTGCACATGAAAATAGATTTAATTCATTTATTAAATCCCTATTTTCCTCACAAGGCATCTTTTGGAATATTCTCTCAATTTCAATTCAAAAATTCCAAGTCAACATGTACATCCAACAAGGCAATAAATTCATCTTACATGTCCTTTGCCTTGAGCCAAGTGGCATTTATTTCATTTTCCCTTCTCTCTTGCATGTCATTTCAACAAATTTGAATTTCAAATATTATGCATTTATTGGCACAAACTCCAAATCTTGCACATCCATCATCCATTCATAGCTTGACAAGTGGCATCATATCATTGGATGAATGTTAGTCCCACATTGCTCAAATTTGGACATTCATCCACCTTGGAATTCTATAAATAAAGATCTCATATCCTCATTTCATCATCCACAAACATTGCAAAGTTATTATGCTAAAATATTTAGCCATTTCCATCCATCATTGAATTCTTAGCTAGGATTTTTACAAATTTGGCTTGGAGTTCTCATCTTTCATCAAAGTGGATCAATATCATCTTTAACATATCAAGATTTCATCATAGGAATTGGGAAAGGGCCAATTTTCGCATCAAATTGGCACCAATTTCCCCATGGGATCATGAGTTTGCACATTTAATTAGGATTTAATTTTTGTTTTATCATTTTCATTGTGTTTTTTGTTATTTTCATTCCTAGTTTGAGGTTGTAAATGGATTTCATGGGGAATCCTTGTTTTAGCTTGCAATTCTTTGTTTAACTTGTTTACTCATGTTGTTTTGCAGGTACTAGGAAAAGGGTTCGCACAATATTAACACGTCTTTATTTTTGCATTTAAAAGAAAATAATGATTTAAAATAAGTGATTTATAAAGTATCACTTATATTTAATCATTTACAATATAAAACAAATGCCAAAAATAAGAGACTTTACACCTCTATGTATCAGCATGAACATAGACAAGTCAAAAAGTGAAAAATGTTTAAGTTTTTGAAAAGCAAAACCTACGATGACATTAGTTTGTCATGATATTAATTTTTATAAAATATGAAAAAAGTCATATTCCATCGGCATCTTTTAGGTTTTTACAAAACCTAAAACAAAAACAAGGTAAAAGAAATATTGTTTTCATTATGTTATGCTAAAGCTTCAAGAAGAAGCTAAGTCTACCTCCACTATGAGGGTTTTTTTGAAGCATTCTCTACAACTTTTATGCCATTGTGAAGACTTTTCTAAAGATTTGAAGCAGAAAATATACGGTAATGTTTGATCTTATTCAACATCTAACTTTTGTTTTGAATTTGAAGCTCATTAAGAGCTTACAGACCACGACATTATGATTTTCCTTACTCTAAATTTCATTTCTTTTTTTGTGTTTCTCTTTTACCTGGCCACGCCATAAACATGAGATTCTCTTTTGAACTTTCTTCTGTATTTTAATACATTTATGGTTGTTCTGGGTTTTGACTTTCTTGTAAAAACTCATGAATACCTTGTATGATTTCAAGTTTCTTATTGAATCATTGTTACATTTGGTTTTTGTATAGAAAAAAAAATGAATATCTCTGCATATTACTTTGTCTCCTGTGAATGAAAGCTCAAAAATAAGCTTCTGAGAGTGCAAAAAATAAAGCACATTATGTAACTTTTAGATTCTTAAAGTTCTTTTTGTGCATTTTTTTTCTCTCCTCAAAATACAAAGGCCAATTAACTCAATGGTCGCGGTCATATGTTGTTCCTGTTGATTCTTTGTACATAGATATCTTTGTTTTTCTTTGGATATCATGTAATTACAACCAGCGTATTTATAATCAGCATTTACTATAATAAAATAGCAAGTTATAATGTGAATGAGATTTCATGAGATGCTTGGTCGGTCATTGGATTAGTTTACAAGCCGTGGCTTTCTATCAAAATCCCATGGTCATTTTGGGTTATCATAAACCCGCGCCTTAATAATCTTGCTTTGTATAATATCTCTCCCTTTTTGGAAATTGGCCATGGCTTGGCCTTATTATCTCACCATTCTTGGCCACTGGAAGCATTTTTCAGTTCTTTGGATTTCTCCATTTTGTAAATGCTATGTTCTGAGAACAAAACAATGATCCTTGCCTTTAGCACATGAACATAAACCATGTTTTCGCTGCTTCATATAATGATGATTAGCAATTCACTTAGTTACTCATTTGCTCCAATGTGCATTGTTCTTGGGATGGCAAATACAACATGCTTTAATTAACTGATGATACTATTATGCATGTCATTGAAGCTTTGTTGCTAGTCTTTACCATAGCATTACCATGTGAACTGGGATTGTATTTTGGTATATGACCATCATGAAAACTGAAATTTCTTCAATACAAAAAATTCAATCATGACCTCAACATACTAGAGATTATCTACCCCTGAATTCTTGGCATTATTTTAAAGGACAGCATGTTGCCTCCTTTTGTGAGATAATCACTATTTAAAATTACACACCTTTCCTTCTCTACACATAGAAAATCTTGAAATATATGAACTTTACCAAAAATATGCTTGTTCACATTAAATGGATTCCTCTCTACTTCAATAGACCTGTGGTTGTACTCTTAAAAGTTGTTAAAGATTCTTAACATTGTATACTCTTCTGCATTATGATTATGAAGTAATCATGATTGATATCAACTGTTTTACAATGTAATTCCATATGCACTTAGAATATTCATAAAAGATTGTGCATAGATTAAGATAATGCAATCATTGCTATGAGTTGGGTTCAACCCTTGTGGGAGCCACATTTCCACCACTCATTTTGTAATTGATCAAAACAAAGACATGATTACACCTGTAGTTGCACATGAAGCAACAAGTTAGAAAAACATATGTGTATTTTAGGTGTGTTTGATAATTCCAATGGTTTTCTGGGACACTTAAAATGCACACAACTTATTTAATGCACATCAGGACCAATTTATACATGCATAGGTAAATGATCATGTATGGTATGTAACCTTTCATTTCTCACAGCACTGCTCTAACACATTTCTATTACTTAATGCAAGAATTAGGAGTACCAAGGAGCTAGGAAGGTCTAGACAACTCAGGTGGCAGCCAGACAAGAAGACACAACAGAGCTAGTCATTCTCAGGAAATGACTAGTTACCCTCCCTACATGCACATTATTTCCCTTCATTTACTTATTCATGTATATGTCTATCTTGATTTGTGTTGAATAAGAAAAAGTTAAACTCACAGCTTGTGTGAGTCAAATGAACATTTTTTACATCCACATTCAATAAAGATTACTTCTTTAAAGAAGATTTGTAAAAATCTTTCTTATGTTTCATGCATCTGTATAAATGCAATGATTTAAATTTATGTAATCTTTTAAGTTATTTCATTTGTACACATGAATGCAATGTAAGGGAGATAGAAAATGTACCATTTTCTTTTAAATATCAATGGGCTCTACCTGATTGAGCCATAGGTGAAAATCTGGTAATAGTACTTGATAATAAGTTTTTTTTATAACTCATTTCTAAATTTTGTGAGTTATATTTTGAAGCTTTTGATATATTGAGAAATCGTACAAGTTTATGCATTGTATCATACAGTTGTGTACAGTATTTTCAAACATTTATCATACTTGTATCATAGATACAAGACTTGGACGTAAAACAGTCTTGGCAGGCTGATTTTTGACTTAAGACTTGGAGGACTTAGCACAAAATTGGTAGGTTAACTTTTTGACTTGGACGTTGAAGGTAGGCTTTCAAATCAAATAAACCCTACCCCACAGAGTGATGTGTGTTTTCCATTATATTTTCATTGAATTCTCTTGGAAAAGAAATGAAATTAGCTATGATGGTTTTTTGTTCATTGTTGCCAATTGATTCTAAGTTTTCTTTAAGAGGATTGGGGTTGTAAGATCAAAGGGGTCTCTTGTAGTCAATAGAGAAAGAAATTCAATCCTTGAAGAGATTGTAACAAAGATGTGATAATCACAAAGCACAATGTTCAAAGCAATGAGATCATAATGTAAAAACAAAAGAGAAAAATTATGTTTTGATTAGAATAATGATTTTAAGTATTGACTATGAAGAACAATCATCATAAGATAGCAGTGAATACAAACAATGATAGTGCCAATGATTTATCAATACAGTGAATAAAGAGTTCCAATTTTTAATGCATGATAATAGTAGTCCAAGGCATGCAAGGGATAGGAATGAAAGACAATATATAGAGGGCAAATAGTTGCAAATGATCACTATTATATCAAAGCATATGAGTGTCAAAGGGTCATAGAAAAATGGAGATAATAGCAGTTGTTATGAATGCCATGTGACCCGAGATCATGCACAAAGAAGATGTAAAAGACCATGGAATAGAGTGAAAATGGGTCAAAGTCAAGGAGATTCATTCAATGTCAAAGAGCATTATCATTATATCAGTGAAAGCACAAGATTGTAACAGCAATGAAGCAATGGAAAGCAAGAACAGTATATGCAACATCAGGATCATTGTCATAAAGGATGAAGATCAGCATGAGGTTTTAGGATTCAAGATTTCCACTTACCTTTAGATTGTAACCTTGTTTAATGTTTTTCCCTTTCTTGAATGATACTGGTGTTGCAACTCAAAAAATGTTGCTCAACAAGCTCTGGCATTACAAAAATGGAAACCGCCACTCTTTGCATTCAATGGTTGTTTCCTTCATCAGACTTGCAATTGGAAAACCTTCAAACGCACGCGGGAGCTGAAATACCAAATTGTTGATTGAACTTCGAAACTTCCCTCCAATGTAAAATCATAATGTTTTATGCCAAAAATCAACTACCTGAGATTCCCTCCAAATGCATACACAACCCGGTCGACCAAGGCACCAAAAATACCTTTTTTATTTTTTTTGTCTACCAAAAATACCTATTGCTAAAATGCACCCAAAAAAACTATTGTGTGGAAGGCATGTAAAAATTAATCTTCATTTTTAGGGGAAAAAAATTCATCTATCTACATTGTCATTTTAATATAGGTTGTGAAAATTAAGATAAGCATGATGTGCTCCTAAAATTACTAGAGTTCAAACTTGTATAAAAAATGACATCTATAAAAATGATCCACACACAATTGATTTCATAGATTATAAAATAGTTCTATTTTTAAAAAATAATTAACAGTATAAAGCCTGAAAGAGAAAAATTTCGCGTACCAAAAGCGATCATAATTGTTATTTCTATTTTGCATTATTAAGATGGTCGAGTATATCAGCAAGCGAAGATAGAAGTGAATCAATTTCTTCATTTTTATTGCAATTGGATTGTTTATATCATATTTTATTAGTGAAATTGACCACAATTGCTCTTTGATACATTTGACATGCTGACACAACAAGAAAATCAAACTGGCTTCAAATAATAGTTAAAAACATTAACGATTCATTAACATAATAAGTAATAAAATTAGTTAAAGAATGTAAATGTTTATTAAAAAAATTATAAAATATGTGAAGGCCTTAAGACTGCACCGAGAGGCAATGCATTCCATGGAATAGGTATTTTTGGTGCACCAAGCAACCTAGGGGGTCAAATGGCTCACCTAGGTAGGGGTCACATGAGGAGGGCTTAATTAGCTCTATGGATTATGATCAAATTCGAAAGAAAAAATAATAGAGGAGTAATAGTCGTTTATTTAGTCATTAATTTAGCCATTTATTTAGTCATTTCTTTAGTCAATTTCATTTGTCTGATATTAGTCATTTATTTAGTCATTTAGTTGTCATTTTACCCAATGGCCAAATTAGTCACTTATAAATGACCAAATTAGTCATTTATTCTCAAGATACTACTAGTGTTAGTCACGTAGTCATTTATTTGTCAAATTCTACTAGTGTTGGTAACTTTTCTTTAACTACAGAATCCCCAATTACTTGGAATACAGTATCTCAGTTTCTTACAACCTTGGATGCAAACAAGCAAATTGCTAATTAGGACTAACAATTTGGTTATCTAAATTGTAGTGATGACTTGACCATGAAAATAATCCATATGGTGAGAAATCCCACAAAAAATAAAATATCTAAATAATGTACACTACAAAAACTACAATTACTTACAATATGTAGTATGCCAGTTTCTATGACACTCTAGGTTACAGCCAAGGAAATTGTTGTTTTCAAGGGGATAATCTTCCATTCATCAAGTGGAAATTATAACCTCAAATTGTCAAGATTCATAAATCAAGGCCCTAAGAAATGTCATTTCAAATTAAACCAAATAGATTATAAACACTAGCACGTTAAAGTGTTAATTGATGTGTCAAAGAAGAAAAGCACAAACTTGGCATATGATCTCACTGATATACAAATATAGAACAGACCTGCAAATTAACAACAATCCATAATAAGTAAGAAATTACAATGCATTTCCCTTCTCCAAATCCTAAATTTTAACTTAATCTTCCACACACAACCCACTACCCCATATACAAATCTTCATTGGGAAATGTATAGTGAAACATCAAACATCCAAAACAATTACCAAATAAATGAGGATAAAATAGAATTGCTTTGAAACAAAGAGGCAGACATATTATAGTGCAACCAAAACATATTCTGAGATAATAAGACTACAATTCCAACTACTCCCTATAGACATGAAAAATGTACCAATCACACTTGATCCTGATTACTAGCACCACTTCGTCCTAAATCATCCCCTTTGCTAATCATTTAATCGAATAAGCCTTATTTGATTAAATTCATCACCTTTCGTCCCTTGATTAAATAAATCAAATTTATCTAATTAAGTTGTTATCTCTTGTTAATTAAATAAATCAATCTTATTTAGTTAATCCTCGAATCTCTATTTAATTAAATAATCCATTTTATTTAATTAAATCTCTAAAGTCATTTCTATTAAGTTAAATAAATTAAACCTTATTTAATTTAACCTAACATCATCCCTCTTTAATTGAATAAATCAAAATATTTATTTAATTAAGTCTAAATTCATATTCTTCTCAACTTTGATTTAAATCAATCCAAAGATATAAATCAAATTGTCACATCAACTAATCTCCTTTTAATTTAATCAAATCTTGATTAAATTAATCTTAATCCCCTAAATTCTCTAAATTTTGCCACTTGCTCAATAAATCATTTCTTTTGATCTAATAAATCTTCTAATTACTTTCAACATGGCATCAAAAGGGAATATTCCTCCAAATTTGAAAATCCCTCCAAATGGATTTGTCCTTCCAACAAGGCATTCATTTCCTCTTACATTTCCTTGTGCATTGAGCCAAGTGGCATTTAATTCATTTCTTTCTCCCTCCAACATGTCATTTCATAAATTTGAAATTTCACCTAATATCATTTATTGTACGCATTCATCAAAATGTGCTCAACCTTCCTCCATTCACATCTTGACAAGTGGCTCTTGGCCATTGGATGTTGAATGATCCCACATTCCTCCATTTTGTTCATTCTTCCATCTTGTTCTTTTATAAATAGAAGGCTCTTCTTCTCATTTTGGATCCACAACTTAGAGCAAAGTTACTATCTTCATATTTAGAGCAAATTCATCCATTTACATGGCATTTTTCCATCATCATAGCTAGGTTATTGTAGATTTCATCAAGGAAACACATTATTCACCATCATCAAGTGGATCAATCTTCATCAAGCTTGCAAAGAAGTTGGGAAAGGGTCATTTTCCACATCAAAATGGCACCAATTCCCCCATGGTATTGAGAGTTTGCATGCTCTAATAGGATTTAATAGTTTTTTTTTTTGTTCTTCATCTATTTCCTATTTTGAGCATTGTAGATGAATCACATGGGGAATCTTAGTTCTAACTTGCATATGTGACTAACATTGTGTTTGTTCTTTGTGTTTGTACAGGTCTAGGATTGGGGTTCACATTTTGGCACTAGAAGGAGGACGAATCAAAATATTTCAACACGTTTTTTTGAGAATTTTTGTAGTTTTCTTGATATTTTGAGTGCCCACAGGAAACTATGCCGCTATCAGTCTAGCGGCACAATACAGTGACGTTGAAAAACTCCAAACTCCGTCGTTGTGTGTTCCTGCCTATAAATTCAAATTTCTAAAGTGCAACACTTGACCATTTCTCCTGCTGACCAAACGCCAAACTCCAAACTGCGCCGCTGATCAAAATAGCGCTGCAATCGCGCTCTCTGGATTTCTACAGTCCACCGATTGCTAGTCCAACAGCATACAGCGTTGCTTGTTAGTCCAGCGGTGCCATACAACACCGTTGACTTCTCTAAATAGCGCCACTAGGGTGGAGTAAAAGGCTAAAATTTAGTTTATTTTGACATGTTCCTTTTTTCTTTTGATCATTTTGAGCTATTTAACCTATTTTCTACCTTTGTGTTCATTGGACTAATCAATTTTTGCACATAGAAGCAAGGAAAGAGCAAGAAGAAGTTAGAATTATAAAATCATTTCTCTATTGTATCAAGTGTCTTTAGACACTTTTGGAAGCAATTATAATTCCAAATCTAAGGATTTAGTTTCTTCAAGCTCTTTAGGACTCACTAATTTCAATTTGGGTTTAAAAAGAACAAAGACAAAAGGATTAAAAAGAACTTTAGGAAAACTTACTAGATTTTGTTTAAGGTTAACAATTGAACAACTTTCACTTTTCCTTTTGGTGCTTTAAAAAGAATCCAACTTTTGCTTTGAAGGTTTAAAATGAACATGTGAATCTATATTTTGTAATCACTTACCCAAAATAATATCATCTAAAAGACGTATGCGCTTCTCTCACACCTCACGACAATCTTGAGAATCAAAAGGATTTTTGTGATATTGGGTTGTGTAAATGATTGCCTCCACACTTCAATTTGGATTCTAAAAAATTAAACAAATCTTGCCAGTGTGAGTTAGGTATATCGTGTGTGTTCTCTTTTTGTTTCTCAACAAATATTGATCGAACTACAGATGTATTTGCTCGCTTTTGTCTATCTTTAGAGGGCTTGCCTTGTGGGAAAAAGCAATCACCCAAGGGAACGACCCAACCAGGAACACGCTAAAGCCAAGTGACTTCCAACCGGTATATAAGTGTGGGTACTTGAGGAAAGTTCAAGTATCATGAGGATTGTTCCAACAAGAAGGGCAGCAATGGTCTCTTGCCACATGGATGATCCCCCATGAACAGAATGTATGTATTAAAACCTTGTCTAAAAGACCAAAATCCTTAAACTATTTTTTGGTGCAAGAATGGTCCTCTTGAAGCGGCCCCACATTTTTACGGCTTTTTGTAGAGATGAGAAGTATGCCATGGGAGTTTCATGGGTAATGATGCTTGGCTAATCCAAGAAGCGAGTGCACTGTAAGGGGGAGCCTATGTGGTCAAGCATCTAATCATCTGCTAAAAGTAGGCGCAGCTGGATTTATCCAAGTGGGGATTCAACAAATATTGTCTCAATATCCATAGGGTTGTGCATGTTCTTGGAATTTAAACTTTGGAAAACAAACATTCAACGAGATCATTAAAATTTCAAACCCTTTAGAAAGCAAATATCTTTGAAAAAATTCAAATGTTATTGCTTTCCCTAGGGATTCTATCCTTAGAGGTTTCTAAGCATTTGAATTTACATCCCAATTTGCTCACTAAAGTCAACAATAGGGAACCTTTGCCTTAATTTCTTTGATTTCCACATAATGGACCTTGTGGGATGAGAAGAAATTGGGACATTGAACATTCAGTTTGAAAACTTAATCAAGAATTGTTTGTGGTAAAAGGAAGTCATTAAGCAAAGCTAAGAAATAATTGAATCTCACACATGTTCTCTTTCAAATGATTTCCTAAAAGATGAAGATTCAAAAACTGAAGACCAAAGGTCTTAGTCAAAAATCTCGCAAGAAAATGTTGTCTATGCTTTACGAGTTTAGAGAAAGATTGACCTTCAACTTTTACAAATGTGCATCAAGGAACAATCCAAATTTGTATTCATTTTACTATTGTCAAAATCCAAGTCTCTTTCAAAGGTTTGAATATCTCACATAGGAAGTACTAGCATGTTCTTCAACATGGTCTAGTAAACAAAAGTATTTCTAAGTCTCTTAGGATCAAAATCAAACTTTCATCCATCCTTCAAACATCAAATCCAAATTCACCTCACAAACAAACTCTTGTCAATCTTGAAACAATCCTTCATCATAAACTTTGGACATATCCTCTTGAAATCAAAAATCAAAACAAATCCAAATCATCTTGTTTGACTATGTGTGTATAGATGAATCCTTCTTTGCACACTTAGTCAAATTATCATCTTGTGGACAAGTTCACTCTAGGACAATATCCAACCTCCTAGAGTGTATGAGTTCATTATCCCAAACAAAAATTAAAATCAAATCAAATCAATTTAAAATCAAAATCAAAACATCAAAACATCAGATCCAAAGTCCTAAGGTTTAGGATCCCCCTCAAGGTTTCCTAAAAGTTCAATCATTCACCAATCCCCCACCTTTCACCATCATCATCCTTTTGATCCTCATTGTCTTGGACTTTATTTTTTGTACCTAAATATTAGATCAATCCAAAATAATTAGAGGTCATCTCTTACATTCTTGAAAATTGATCCTCATTTTATGGTGTAACTAAGGGAAATTCTTAGGTTAGCAAATTAGTAGCTAAATAAATCAAAACCCAAAGTAATAATGAAGCACAAAGGAGGAAATAATATGAAAACAAGAAAGATATCACCTTAAGTCTTCAACCTCTATGATTGACCTCCATTACACCTTCTCTATTTGTTGAAATATGAAGTTTTCCCTCAAATTTTGAGTGAGCAATCTATGACTATGCCAAGACCAAAGCAAAATGTTGAAGGATTTGATATGAAATGCAATACTATGCAACTATGCAACTAGTAAGCAACTATGAACTATGACTAAAATATTCCAAAATGCTAAGATGCCAAGAGTTCCTAAGACAAGATTGTATGAGATTTAGATAGCATGAGGTCACAAAATGAGAGAAAAATTGTCATTTTATAGGAAATGCAATTTTGGATGAATGGTCAGGATTGAAATTTGAGAAATGTCCTAGAATCAATGGATAAGATTCAACATGACAACCCACAATTAGGGTTAGGGCAACATTAGGTCAAATTTGAAATGAGTGGACAAGATTCAATTTGAGAAAATCAAATCAAGGGTTGACAATGCATGTGACAAGGAGATAAGATTGGCACAGAAAAAAATGAGCTAAAAAATCAAATAATAATAGAAATTATTTGATTTAAGAAGGAAAGTTGTTATTTTGAATTAAAAATTAATTTAATTCAAAAAGGTGGGACCATGTGACAGTAAATAATTAAATTAAATTATTTACTTGGAGAGAAATTAGAAAGTGGGACAATTTAAATAAATGATTTTATTTAAATTTAGAGGAAAAGTGAAATAAGACAATTAAATAATTAGGGATAATTATTTAATTAGGAATGAAATGGAGAAGGTGACCAATAATTAAATAAATTAAGAAATTTATTTAATTATGAGAAGACATTAGACATTAATGACGTATTTAAATAAATAAATAAAGTTTACTTATTTAAATAATCAGGAAAAATTAAGTCATAAGAATAATTAAATAAGAAAGACTTTAGACAATTAGTGACGTATTTAAATAAATAAATAAAATTTATTTATTTAAATAATCAAGAAGAATAAAGACATGAATTAATTAAATAATTATGAATTATTTAATTAATAGTCGAAAATGGACCAAGGACATAATTAAAATGTTTTAATTATGCTCGAAAGAAGATGGCGACAATAGAGCTTGTAGGCCTAGGTCATTTTTATGTGTCTACATTTTGCCCCTCTTTGACACAATACAACCTATCGCATTGTGACAAAGAAAATTTAGTCAGAAAACATACCCCAGCGAAGGTATGGCATATCTATGCCCCCTCAGGAAATTTTTCAAATTTTGGCCCGACGACTGAAAAATTTGTAGAGTCCCGACAAGCTAATTTGATGACCAGAAAAGCGACGGTGCAAGCAGTTTCAGATTTTGACATGTTTAAGTGGTTAATGGGCTAGTCAAAGGTGGTCAAAAGAGCCTCCAGTAATAAAAAGTTTGAAAATCTCATTTTGACCCTATAAATAGGTTGAAAATAGGGTAAAAGTCAATTTATTTTCACATTCACTATAATAAATTTGGAGAGCCCATAGTGAGGAGAACAGACACGAGGATGGTGATCCCAGTCAGAGAGCACCATGACTATATTGTTACGACATTTCGACGGCCAGAGGGTGCTAACCCACCGGTGAGTACCTCAAATCCACTTTGTCATTTAATTTTTGGATCTATTTTGAATATTTTATAATTTTTTTGTGATTTTCATAAAAAAAAAATTGGGTGCAAAACAGCAAATTTTTCAGATTTCTTTACATTTTTGGAAAGCTCTGAAAATTTCATTAAGGTTATGTTCTCTATGTTTTTATTTTTGAGGCAAAAAACATTTCCAAAACTCAGATTTGTCTCAAGACTAGCGAACCCTCTAATATTAGTGATCAATTATCTTGTTAGGGTTTTAGCTTTGTTGTTGGTGTAGACACCGAAATCTGGTTTAGGCCTGCGACTTCAATATTCTTCATAATTCTTATTCTTCATGGTCATGATTAAATAATCTTAATTATTTAATTAATTCATCTTAACATTAACTCTTCTATTGATTAAATAATCTTAATTATTTAATTAATTCATCTTCTTTTATTTCTTCTATTAATTAAATAATCTTAATTATTTAATTAATTCACACTTTTCTTTATTCTATCTGATTAATTAAATAAAAGCTTTTTATTTAATTATGTTACTAATTAACCTTATCCGTCTTGTCAAATTAAATAAATTCTTATTTAATTTATTCTTTATCATATTTCAACTATAATTAAATAAATTCATTATTTATTTAATTATTTTAAATCCCTTCATCATTTAATTAAATAAATCTTATTTATTTAATTATTCTTCAAATATTGAGTCTTGAATTAAATGAATTATTTAATTCATTAATTCTATTTTAACACATTCTTCTATATTTTGATAATTGTGTGAGTTATCTAAGTATTCACTTTTACTCATCGACATCTATTTTAATCGTTCGGTTAACTATTGATTTAATGTCTGAGTGGGTCTCAGTAATCTCTTCGTCAAGTCAGTCAATCGTAGTTCTAACTCAATTGCGTGTACATGTGGATTAATTAAATATTCTTATTTAATTAATTAAATGTTGCATCAGAACAAGTCGTTATAATCATCTTCATGCAAAGATATTTCTTCTATTTTTGAATGCCGAGAAGATTAAATCATTTATTAATATTTAATTCTATTTCTAATTAGATCACTCATGTCATCAACTGGGTTATCCATGCATGTCTAATCGGTCAATCTCAACCATCCATTGATCTTTCAATCTTGACCTGTCGTTTGAATAATCAATTTTCTATAAATTGATTTGTCATTCTTCATTCCAATCTCTCGCGAAATCTTACAACTTTTGATAGCACTTTTGTCTTGAATCTTCGATATTTTGCTAATCACTATCTTAGGCTATACTTGCACGAACTTGAAAATCTGAGGGCAATTATACTACACAAGCAAAATGGAGAAGGGCAATCGAGATGAATCATGGAAATACGTTTGAAAATTGGTGAGATTGTTCTAGTTTTAATTACGTTTTTACTTTCCCATGTTCTTTGTTGCTTAACGAATGAATTTTCATTTTAGATTTTAGTATTGTATGCATGTGTGCTTCTAATCAATCTTCTTTGTTGTCTATTGTGCAAAGCGTTTTATTTTGGCGTTACATTTGGTGAACCCGACGTGAAGACACCATCTTCACGGATCCGTAGATATTTTATTTTTGTTTTTGTAGGTGTAATGCCCCGCCAAGCAACCCCAAAGGATACATTACATCTAGCATTTATGACACCAATTTTTTTTTAAAGGTATTAATATACATCATAATAATCATAGATCACATGATATGAAATTAAACATGAATCTACACATAACAAATCCCTCGGGTTTACTTGACTACATTACTTTTCACAATAACATAATTACATCACATGAAAAATAAGTATACACCAGTAATCATAAGATAATATGAACATGGTCATCTCATTAATTAAGGGTTACAATATTACAATGTCGTTTCCCAACATGAATGGGAAAGATACAATAAAATAGTATGATACATTTGAAATGAAGAAGTACAAAGCTGCAATATTGGATCCAACTCTGGTACAACTCAGGAGTCACTGCAAGGTACAATTTCACACTTCTCAATCAACGACTAGGGACCCAATGGGGTGCATAGCACGTTCCACCCAACCACGTGGACCCAAAGGCCCACCCCCCGTGCTAAGAGATGACAAGAAGGAACCCCAACTAAACCATCATACATAACAAGGGTACAAGACTTCACAACAAGATCCACAATAACATAAAGCAATCACAGCACAAAATATAACCAACACAAGATGTGTCCAACATAAGGAATAACCAAATAAACATCATCATAAAAATGCCAACAAGTGCTTCTAGAGGCCCATGAATAACATAGAGGGAAACAAAACAAACATAGTTGTTTAGGGAAGAGTGTCATCGCAATGATGCATGGGTTACCCTGGCGAATCTTCCTAGGTCCCGGCCCCCAACTTGGGTTACCCTGGTGACCTCTTACGAAACTCGTCCCCACATGCAATCCAATGCGGCATCGATTATCTTTCATAAGGACAAGACAATGATTTCACCATTCCAGGCCTTCTCAACTCATCTCAAGCCCATACAAGCACTTGAGTCATGAGTGAGGCATTCACTTATATCTTGTTAATGTGTGATTCTATCCAAAACCCCTAGTTAAATATTAATGTTTTCACTAGATTAATAAACTTCCAATGAGTTACCCTGGGACCTCTTCCAGGTCCCGGCCCCCATTAGAAGCCACTCTCCCTACGCAACCAAAATTGTACTATCTCAATGGGGTAAGCCACTAGCACAAAATAGTAAGACCATCTCAGTAAAACAACAAATGAGGTATGTACCATCCCATGCAAAGAATCCATAATAACACAACATCCACGTGCAAGGCTAATATCCACCAAGTAAATCCAAACATAAAGACCATAGTCCACAAGAGTCAACACGGGAACCAATTATGAAAACACATTACTCATACTCCACACGATTTCAATGAACAAGTTTCAAGTACTCAAGAGAGCACACATGGGATTAAAGCCAACAAAGTCATCCTTTACAGCAAGGAGATAAATCTTAAAAGATTATCCAAAACAATATTACAACAAACACCTACAATTACAAGGTACTATGTTTATTCTCTAGCTAACATCCCTAATATGAACGTATGCAATTCAAGTATAGGAACTATCAATGAAATGAGAGTGTGGGTACACTCGCAACTCATCAAACATTAAAAGAAGACCATATGACTTATCATGTCCAAACAAACTCATTAACCAAAATATGAAGACATTTGCAACTCAAAAGAAATCATTACATTAGATCAATGAGATCTGAAATGGAGGGCATTTAGGAAACATGTTTTCAAGTCAGCATAATAACTTGTTTAAGGGTCATACTCTACGTTATTTAAAGCCTATCATCATGTAATCAATCAAGGCCACCTTAAGTAGCTATATTCCTTCTTGTATAGTAAACTAATTTCCTTTATTAAATCCTACAATTTATCTAGTAGTGAATTAATCATCTTTCATTTCCAATCTACTGATTTCCAAATTGTTCTAAAATGTTATATCACTCTGATCTATACGTAAACAACTATGAAAATATAAAATACATAAATAAAATTCACCTGTGCAAAAACAAATGGTCCTCCATCACGCATCTGAAGTGCATCACGCTCCATAACTTTTAAGTCAGCTCCAACTGCTGCCGCAAGATCAGTCTTGTTAATTACAAGGAGATCTGCTTGGGTAATCCCTGGGCCCTCCTTTTCGAGGAATCTTATCACCTCCAGAAACATCAATGATATAAATGATATAGTTTGCTAACTCTCTCTGCTGAAGTTTGCAACCAGATTATCTCCTCCAGATTCACAAAGAAGTATGTCTGCTGTGAAAAGATTTGACAACTATTCAAGAGGGCCTAAATTAATACTAATATCTTCTCGGATTGCAGCATATGGGCAGCCTCCAGTTACAACAGCACGAATTATTTCTTCAGGAAGAGCGCCATGTTTCACCAAGAATTCACCGTCTTCTTTGGTAAAAATATCATTTGTAACTACTGCAATGATGTACTTGTCTCGCAAGGCCTGACACAGAGCCAACATCAAAGCAGTTTTCCCAGTGCCAACTGGACCACCAATGCCAATAGTAAAAGCTCACTCCTTAAAATCTCTAGAGGTAAGTGGACGTGCCCTCCGAGTAAAATATCCTTGAGATATAAGTCTATGGCTTTGTAGAGCTGATCATGGACAAGTCTAGACTGGAGGATGGCGTTGTTTCCAGCAAATATAAGAAAATGGCAGGAGAAACGTTGGAATAGGTAGCAATTTTTGCGATATACTTATCCCATACTTTGGCCACACCTCTTACAAATGGATTGCTGCCGATGGAGCTATGAGAACTTGTATTACGGCTTGGATTTTTTGAAACCTTCTTTAGAAACCTCGCTTAGTATTTGTGGTGATTCGATCTGCCAATCAGAAACTCTATCCTCCCTTGCTTTATCTTCTGAATCTTTATTCTTCCTTGTGCACTACTGCTCTAACCTAATGCACGTTGTATAGACATGAGACATGCTCCATTCTTCTGGCACAAAATTTTTCTTTACTGCTACCATCTTCATTGCCCCCATGTCCACAATCCTTAAAACCATTCCACCGCTCCTCCATTTATTCCCCCCACTCTAAACGCAATGAACTATTACTGGCATATTGATAGAGCTTCCCGCTGTTGGAATAAATAATGAGGGCGAGTTCTGCACCATAGAGCACTGAGAGCTCTTTCGCCTTCTTCAGTAACCCACTTTTTCTCTTACAAAATGTAACATGCCTGTTGGTCCTATTCTCAATCTTTTTTAGCTGAACATTTCCTCGCCCCATTGATGATTTATAGAACTTACCTTTAACCTCGGATTCAAATCAAAGCTTTGTACGAGGCAAATGCTCCAAACTTGCAGCCATAATTGCTTCAGAGGATATATGTTATTATGATTCCCTGTTATCTCCAGCACAGGATTGAGGCTTCCATAACCATCCATTTTTGACAGAGAGCTTTAGGGAGCAGAATTTAGAGGCTTAAACATGTTCCATGATTGACAATAATTATGTAGAGTGGACTGCACCAGAAACTTCTGTGTTAATTTGTTGGTATTAGGTATAACTGTATGATGTTCGGTACAGCACATACAATATATAAATTTTGAGGGGGCAAATGAAGACGAGGAGGAAAAGAAAGATATTCCTCTGGAGTGATGTTAGATTAGCGTGTTCAGCTCTTACAAATTTCCATTGAAGTTAACGTAAGTGTTTAATACTGTTCTGATTATAACAAACGTCAACATCGTGGCATAAAAATTGATGTTGCCCATAAAACAAGTTACTGACTCTCTCAACAACTGAGAAACATTGAAAAGATAGAAAATAAGAGAGATGCAGCTACTTTCATCAAATTTCAGGTTGAATATACTTTTTAGTTTCTAGCCAGTTCTACTCACAGGGTCCTTTTCTCATTATTGGTTTTTTTTTTTTCCTTTTTTCAACAGCTAGTCGTGGAGGGTGTTTCTTTTCTTTTGACATCCCCGAGGCCACGGCCAAGGCATGTGCATCGCCCCAAAAGAATTTCCCCCCTCCAACTGGCGTTCCTAACTCCATACTTATTCCCTCAATTGCGCCTAAATGGTTGTACAAGAATAATGGAGACTAAGAGTCGTGGAAAGGTAAGTGAAGTTTATTAAGTGCCTGTAGATTGTTGGAGCGTGAAAGCCTGTGGTTTGTTACATACTCCTAATCTCCCTGCCTTGAGTTGGAGTTCTCCAACAACAGTCAGTTACCACGCATTCCATTGGAACAAATCTGTTAAAACGCATTCAATATCCGTTTTCTTTCAAATACATGTCGTTTATTCATGCAAGCGGTCACCTATTCATTAATGAAAATTCCCACCAATTATGCCACTATCCTCAGTCCTAGCAGAGTGCCATGCAATCCGAACCTTAAGAGGTGCACATTATTTTCTTGGCAATGAAAACCCCGCAGCCTCCTCCTGCATGGCGGTTGATCATTAACCTTTTTTTTATAACTGAACTGCATGTCTATCAACTAAATGAGGTGTCCCACTAACCGTTAGTTAAAGCAATCTACCAAAACGGGTTTCCTTTCTCCTATAAGCGGTTACAAAATTAATGATATCCTCTTATCATTCCTTCAATTATTTAAATAAATCTTCTTTTATTTGATTCCTTTATTTATTTAACTAAAATGATCAATAAACATTTATCTTGATTATATTAAATAATCATTACTCCCTTATCCAATCTTCGCATAAAATTATATTCCGCCTCAAAGGAATTCAAGCCTATATAAACAATAGTTATAAAGTTTTGTGTTGGAGAATCTTCTTTAATAATATTAGATACGACTATTTGATTGATCAAAAGATTTTATTAATAAGTGGATTTTGCATTCTCACAAAATGACAGGATACTATCAACTTCATTTTGATAAAAGTTTCCATTTCCCATAATGGTTGATTGACAATGACGAATATGAAGAATTAATTTGATGGGCAGAATTAAATCTAAGTTACATTCATGGAGGGAGTTTTGTAACGAGAGACCTGATTTAACATGACCAACTATGATTTGAATTTACACATGTTTCAAAGATAATAAGTATCGGTATTAAAGGTCTGCTCAACATTGACAAAGCATTAGGCATTGAAAAATAGTGAGCTTTGAGGAAAAGGTTCCAGGCACTATTTCAGACTCTATTTTTCCTTATGCGCATCCTTGTTTATCAAACGGTTTATAATTTAAACAACCATACACATAAAATCAAATAATCTAAATCATGAAATGGTGAATCAGGAAGAGGCACTACAGTAGGTTTTTCATACAGAACGACGCATGTAAAGTTTCTGCACCGCAATTGACTTTCTGAACCGCATCTGACAGAGAAACGACGCATCTGACAATTCCTAAACCGCAATTGATTTCCTGAGCCGCAACTGAAAAATAAACGACGCATCTGACTGGTAACGAAGCGACGCAATTGACTGGTAAAATTTTATTTTTGCTTTCGACAATCTAGAATTTTCAATTGATTTTCGTATTACTGATATTTGATTTTCAGCGTGTGGCCATTTGGAGTTAACAAGCTTTTGCAGGACGATTGACGAAGACAATATTGAAAATTACTAATGACATCTTTTGCAGGACGCTTGTCGAAGACCCTAGTTAAATTTTGAAACAGATTGTTTGGTAGCGTAGCAAATCTTTCGTTTGGTTAAAATTAACAAGTGTCTACTGTGTTTGGTGTGAAAGCACAAGTTTGGTCACCCTTACAACTTGGTATATCGAAGTATCTCTCCCCTTGCGCATCCGTGCGATCCTAGGTGTAAGAGAAACGGTTACCAACTCTAGAACTTGGGCTGTTCGGTGGAAAAAGTATACCCGGGATGGCTGGGATCGGTAGCACCACGAACAGGGGACTTCCAGGTAAAAGTGGGTTCTTAGGGAAACCCAAAATCCGCAGTGTAGTTCAAATGAGATGGATCGAGAAAGGGGACTCGTCATTATGGATCCCGCACCCACAAGCCGAATGCCGAGATTAAATACCCTTTGTTGCCAGGAAACCAACCTATTTGTGGCCGTTGCTTGGTATTAGTGCAAGGTACAGTATCATGCCCGAAGATACTCACTACTGATCCCCTTGAGTAGAGATAGCAGTTCTTGGGAGGTCATTACCCAAAGAATTCAGAATTGGTGTGCTTTCGAAAAGGCGTTAATGAGCCGTGGAGGGGAGCCAATGCCACCAAATTCCTAAGCTATCTGCTCTCGAGAAGGAAAGGTGTTCATCACCAATCCGGGGTATTTAGGTGGGCTATACCAAGTATACAAACCCTAGGCCTTTGGCCTATTAGGATGTGCTTGTCTGTTATCATGATAAACGTTCTTTGAGTCCAAAATTGAAACTGAAAACACTTTGTCTTACGATTGTCTTTGATTGTCAGAATTTGATCACAGAAAACGGAGTTAGTTTAAATTTCATGTCACTGAAAATTCATAGAGAGTCACAACTGTTCACCAGAAACACACATCTGATTTTTAGAGTCGCATCTGTTAGGTTTTGAGTCGCATCTGTAATTTCTGAGTCACATCTGTCAATTTGGCTCGCATCTACTTTAGAAAAACCGCATGCATAAATTATGAGTCGCATCTGTAAGTTTGGACCGCAACTGTTAAAATTGAACCGCATCTATTAATCCTGAGACGCATCTGTCTGATTATCAGAAGACCAAATTTACAGTCACTGTCCAGTCAACACGTCTACACCAGTTTCAGTTGTCTTCACACAAATAGTCCTTGAACAAAAACCTAAAACGATTTGCTCGATTTTGCATCCTTTAGGTTCATTTAGTCATTACCATAGGTGTCTTCAGTTAGAGTTTAGCTTCATCTTAGGGTACATATCACCTTGCATTAGACTTCTAGAAAGGTCACTTTTACAAACTTTAGGAGTAGTTCACCATCTACACTCTAGAAAGGTCATAGTGTCAACAAAATTTGTCATTGAACCTAGTCCTATCATCTTATACTTTGTCCTACAGAGAGTCATCCTAGCTCATCAGTCTAGTTAGGAAACTCAACTTGTCTTTGATCCTCGTCCTACATTGGTTCCTTGACTTAATAAAATTAACACCTTGGTTTGACTTTAGGCAGTTGGTCCCTTCATCTTGGGTTTATAGAATTGATCACTTTAGGGTCTTGCTTAGACTTTGCATCTTTAGAGTCTAGACTAGTGTCATCCTAGGACATTCATTATTTGCATACGAAAATCCCAAAACATAGACTAGAGTCATACAGTTTCTAGATATAGTCTTGCATTTCCCACATATTAAGCTTGTCTTACATGGTGAAACTAGGTCTAAGAGAGAAACATACCGAACCGAGCAAGTTCATCAATCCTAACTTTCTTCAGACCTCCGCCAGAATCTATTGAAAGACTAATTCACACCACTAGAAACACCAAGGGACATTGGTAGAGGACATGGAAACGCCGCAGGGATAGGTTTTGCATCTTTTGAGCCGGTATTTTAAATGATGATCAGCAGTTTTAGGAAGGTGTTAGCTAGAGGGTGCTGCCTGGGATTTTGTGTGCTTTACAAACTCAACCTGCGAGGATTGAAATGCCACATTGCTAGTACTGCTATACCTCAGAACGATACGACCTATGCCGATCTAACCGCGTCCACCACGGTACAATCGTTCACTCGATCCCATTTGGTACCCGCATCTAGCGCGACGCCAGGTTAAGTTTTAACTCTGGGGGCATCATCCATCACGCATTAGTCTCTTGTTAGGGTAAAGACTAAAACCTCGGTCCATACCTCCTTATGTCGGTGTCACAAATTGCACAATCAACAACCTTACCTACTGCTAGTATCATGGGTACCTTACCACAGTTGATGGCCATACCTAGTGCTCAAATCACTAGTACTATACCAAGGATTACACAAACAAGGGGCATTCCCTCCTTCCAATATGGCAATCAAAATCCACTCTTCCAGACTAGCAATCAGAGTCCACTTACATCGATT